>JAVIAB010000104.1:2120222-2818806 GCA_032433765.1 Megaustenia siamemsis
AGGACATGATCGGTTACGCCAACCGGTATGTTATAACTATCTATCTTTCTATTGCCTTTTCGAGCAGAAGGTGGCACATAGGGCAGAACCACAATCTCAAAAACAGAAACCTTGCGTGCCAAATTGGCACATATTACAGAGATCACTGCTTCCAAAACTTATGGCTCTATTTCCATAACAATACTTGTTACAATGACAGCTTGTCAAGCCATCAATCAATCTCCTTAGTCGCCTCTTACGACATGCCTGGAAGGTCATAGTATCACTATTCTTTACTTCCCTCATAATGAGGCCCAGGTAACACACAGGAGGGTATGTTATATGATGATGTTATTTAATCCAGATTTCTGAAAGTTAATAATGCGAAACTAAAGATTAACTACAGGTAAAGTCTAAATACCTCAACTGTACAACTTGTTTTCGCTTATCAGTGACTACCTCTCCTGCAGATACGCCCTCCTTTCTGTTGCGACCAGCGCTAAATATTAACAAAAATGTTAAAATGGGTTAATACAACTTATACAAAGATGTTAACAAAATTAATCAATAGTGTGATAAAACAACACAAATGCTGGCTTGTTTTGTCTTGACTTATCTGCATGCACAATTGCTTGTTTCAAACACAAAGTGGCATGTTAATTCAATCCTGTAAATTGTACTCCATTTATCAGTGACGATATACTGTCATTATCATCAAGTACCATGCCTGCTGGCGTAGGTGATCATGTCTCTCCACAACTTTCGATCTCGGCAGCTATTTATCATTTCTGTTGTTGACCTTGTGCCAAGCCATTCTCTTAAGCTGTCTGGTATCTTTTCTCTTTGCTTCCCTCTATCTCTTCGTCCCTCAATTTTCCCAGTTATTACAATATATTCCAGCTGTTCTCTTCTCATTACATGGCCAAAAAATGATGATTGTTTCTTCCTAATATTGGAAATTAGCTCTCTTTTTGCTTTGGGCTATGTCAGAATGTTTTAATTACTCTTCTTAGATGTCCATGGTATTCTCAACATTCTTCTGTAAACCACATTTCTATTGATAGATAGATAGATAGATAGATAGATAGATAGATAGATAGATAGATAGATAGATAGATAGATAGATAGATAGATAGATAGATAGATTCTATCTATCTATCTATCAGGTATATATATTTAGTCTGTGTCGTCCACTTGTCACGTAAAGCTTCTTACATACCTTTTTTTATTTTTTAATTTTTCCACATTTCTACAGCCTACATTGATTTTCTTGTCTGTTGTCCTATTGTCCATGATTCACACCCATATGTTAAGACTGGTTCTACATAACAATTAATAACTTTTTCTTGTTTCTATTGTCAAAAATGGATTGCACAGTATCTTCCTCATTTTCTGGAAAGCTGCTTTTGCCTGAGCCATTCTGCATCTCACCTCAGTTGTACATCTTTCATCTGAGGTTAACAAAGCTCCCAGATATATACATTCATTTACCTGTTTTAACATTGTTCCACTTGTCTTTCTATTATAGAACATTAAAATGATCCTAATAGATATTATAACTTATAGTTTCAATATTTGTCGATAATTATGATTACCTTACACCAGAAAGGGTTAGATTTGTCAAATTAGTTTTTAAAAAAAGTAAAATACCCCCGTCACGCCAAGTGGCGTATAGGGAAATATGGTGTTAATGACCCTATATTTTACAGACCTTCAGCACATGATTTTTGGGGTAATGTGGTCGGTATTACGCCCGTGCCGATTTACCTTTCCAGAAAAAAATCCGGTATCTATTTAAGGCTGGGTGAACCCGGAAGTCGTCGGTTGGGATCGAAACCTACCCCTTGTCCTTATTAGTCAAATTGTTAAATATTTATTCCTGGAATTGTTACAAAACTGAAATATAAAAAACTCTTCGAGAATATTCATATTTTTGTTATTCTTCTCTACTTTCTCATTTGCATTTCTGCATCGAAGTGAGACATAATTTGTGGTCTTCTGCTATTGTGTTCGCCTCTGCTGCTGTTATGTTTTCTAGTGTTTCAATGTTTCATCAGTCCATCTTTTTTGTGGTTGGTCCTTGGGTCTGGTGTTCTCGCAACATTTACTAAAGGCTCGTTGAGCCGTGATTTGATCTTTCTGCAATAAGAGGTAGCCAAATAATTGTATCTGTTGTTTCTTTATACATTCTATGGCGGGGGTTATTCCTAGCTTTTTTTTCATTTCTTCATTTCTGATGTTATATTTCAGACTGTTTCCTGTCATTCGTCTAACACACTTCACCTCAGTAGAGGTTATATTTCGTATATTTTTGTTCAAGGCTACAAATATGAACCTCTCCTATGAAATATCAATTTTAAGAATAAGTGGAATGTTGTTTCTCAAGACATCATATGTAACAACATTTTTGTAATAGTAGTAAGTAGTAAGCCTTCATCGACTTCAAAAAGCATTTGATAGTATTCATAGAGATTCTTTGTGGAAAATTCTGAAGCAATATGGTTTACCATCAAAAATCATAAATATTATCAAAGACATGTATGATGGTTACACATGTGCAGTTCGAACAGAGGAAGGACTGAGCGAATGTTTCCCAATAGAAACTGGGGTTAAACAAGGATGTATTTTATCGCCCTTGTTATTTGGAATTGTTATGGACTTCATAATGAAGAAATGCTGCACTGGTAATAAAGGCATCGAATGGATACAAGGAGACCATTTGGAGGACCTCGACTTTGCTGATGACATAGTTCTCATCAGCAGTCAGATAAAAACGATGCAGGAAAACACAAAACTTAGGCTATTCAAGTCGAATGTACTATCAACCCTTACGTATGCGTGTGAAAGCTGGAAAACAACAAGAGACATAGAAACAAAGTTAAACACATTCGAAAATAAATGTCTAAGGAAAATACTTGTTATAGCGTGGAACGAATTCAAAACAAACGAGGAAATTAGAGAAATCACCAATCAACCACTAATATCTTCAGTAATAAAGAAAAGACGATGGTCATATGTTGGACATGTGATGAGAAGAGATAATAACCGAATAGCAAAGCAAGCCCTCATATGGGAAACAACAGGTAAGAGAAAAAGAGAAAGACCCAGGGAGACATTGAGAAGAACATTGATGAGAGAGGCAAGAGCAGCAGGATTCGGCTCCCTCAATGAGATAGAGCTGCTTGCACAGAACAGAGACAGATGGCGAGATTTGATAAAATATCTTTAAAATAAAAACTTCTAGAGCAAATATTCAGATAGGAGAAGGTGTATCTTGGTTTACGCCCTATGGACCGGCTACGGCTCGAAAGGTCAATAGATAGATAGATAGTAAGTAGTAAAGAGCCCTGTCACGCCAAGTGGCGTATAGGGAATATGGTGTTAGTGACCATACATGTTACAGACCTACAGCACATGATTTGTTGGGGTAATGTGGTCGGTATTACGCCCATGCTGCTTTACTGTCCCAGAAAAAAATCAGGTACCCATTTAAGGCTGGGTGAACCCGGAAACCGTCGGTTGGGATCGAACCCTACCTCTTGTCCTTTGTAGTCCAGTTCACTAACCACTGAGCTGTTGCGGCTCCCATTTTTGTAATAAGTAGAACTAAATTACAACATGGAGTTTGAAGATAGCCGCCGTGATCTACTTGTCTAATCTATTACCAGTTAACAAAGTATCTAATAGAAATATCACCTCGAGCCGACCTTGTGGCATAACACCAATCAATCATTTCTTTCTTTCTATTGTTCTGTCATTCATCTAAGTATGTTTTTCTATAATTTTTCTTCTGTTGTTTGCCACTGTAAAGTTTTCTACAACTTTTAAATGTACCTCTTTACTTCTTCCTGTAAAGTTTTCTACAACTTTTAAACCTACCTCTTTACTTTCTTCCTGTAAAGTTTTCTACAACTTTTAGACCTACCTCTTTACTTTCTTCCTGTAAAGTTTTCTACAACTTTTAAACCTACCTCTTTACTTTCTTCCTGTAAAGTTTTCTACAACTTTTAAGCCTACCTCTTTACTTTCTTCCTGTAAAGTTTTCTACAACTTTGAAACCCATTTCTCCCAGATAGTTTGCCCCCCCCCCCTACCCTCCACACCTCACCTTACCTACCTCTTCCATTTCTACCTGTAATTATTCTACAACTTTGAAACCCATTACTCTCTGATAGGTTGCCCCCTCTACCTATCTCTTCCCTTTCTACCTGTAATTATTCTACAACTTTGAAACCCATTTCTCCCTGATAGGTTGCCCCTACCTCTTTCTCTCCTCTCTGCCAGGTCTGTACCGAGGAACGCAATGAACAGCTCCCATGGTGACGTCAGATCTGTGGGCACACAAAAACCAGCGTTACTTGAAACCACATTTGTATTTACGTCAACTCTTGCCAGGCCTGTTCAAATGAAACTCGAAGTGGACATACGTAGATGGTATGATGATGTCATATCTGACGTAATAAGCACACACCAGTGTGCCGCTGTGTATGTGTGTCCATTCTCCACGTAGTTTATTCATTGGTTTTGCTGTAGATCATTGGAAAAATGGCGGGTATGATAGGGACAATACTAACATCAGATGGAAGCTGCACAACAGAATGTAGAATAGCTCAGGCCAAAATAGCATTTCAGAAAATGAAAAATATCTTCTGTAACAAATCTATGGCAATAGAAGTGAGAAAGAGAGTTCATCGGTGCTATATAGTACTAGTATAGAGCGAATACTGATCTATGGAAGCGAATGATGGACAGTAAACAAACAAATGAAAAGACGATTAGAGACCACAGAGATGGGATTTCTCAGAAGAATGTTGAAAGTTCCCTGGACAGCTAAAAAGACAAATGAGGAAGTTCTCAACGAGGTCAACACAAAAAGGCAACTCCTAAAAAACATCAGAAAGAAACAATTAACATTTTTCGAGCAAATCATGGAGAAGAGGAAAGTTGGAATACTTGGTTACAACTGGCAAAATAAAAGGAAAGAGAGATCGCGGACGACAAAGAGAGAAAATACTGGATAGCTTGGTGTCATGGCATGGAAAACAGTCAACAACAGAACTGATACGATGTAGTGTAGATAGAAGATTGTGGAAGGACATGATCGCCTACACCAACGTGTATAGCACATGATGATGATGAAAATATTCTTCTCTAGTTTTTCCAAGAAAAATATTTCTCTTTTCTTCAAAGCTTGGTGTCATTACATGGAAAACAAAACTGATATGATACACGGTGGATAGAAGGATTAAGGTAGGACACGATCGCCTCTGCCAAACGGTATGGCACATGATGATGATAGGGAATCCGTCCAAAATCGATCATCGAGCGGTGATTCAGTTCCTTTCAGATATTGTCTTCTTGCCATTCAAATTCTTCCTATTCTTCTATAAATCCACATTTCAAAGGCTTCAATTTTCTGTTCTGTCTTCTTAGCTAATGTCCATGTTTCTGCACCATACAGGAATGTTGAGAAGATAAAACACTTTACTATTCTTACCTTTAGCCCTGGTGTTATATAGATTTGAAAACTATGAAGACGCCAAAGGCCAGATACCATTCCTTATTGAAGCCATTACATAAATGACCTAATTTGCATTCACGAACGATCGCAATGTAAAAAGCTTATTAGTTATGGAGAGCAGAAGACAGAAATCAGAGTGGAATGAAAGGGAGAGGGGTAAGACTGAAAATTCAAAAAAAATGTATAAATAGAAAGCTTACCGGTTAGGGCTTGTGAATTTGTTACTTTGTTTTTTATAGTATATTTTTCAGGGGCTATCTACGCTCTAGAGTGTCAAGAAGTGAAAAAGCCGAAACACTTGATTTCGCAGTCGCTTGTCGAAGATACATTAATGGATTTGCTCATGTGTATCTTCCTAGAAACATTAAACACACAAACTCCTTCTATTACACAAAGTATAGGATAGAATTGATATAGAAAGATAGAATCGGATGGAATGAAAAGAAAACAAACGATGAAGTCTTAAAACAACTAAAAATGAAAAGAGAACTACTAAACACAATTCAAACAAGACAAATGAGATTTTTGGGCCATTTTAAAAGACACAACAGCCTACTAAAAGTAATCCTGGAGGGGAAAATACAAGGTAAAAGAGGCAAACCAAGACTAACATGGACGAGTAACATCAAAAGATTGACAAATCAGCCAATGACAACCTGCACCATTAAAGCAAGAGGCAGAGCGGAGTGGCGCTCCATGGTAGCCAACCTTCGTTGCGGAAACGGCACTCGATGATGATGATGATGATGATGATGATGATGATGATGATGATGATGATGATGATGATGATGAACGAGAAGAATCTGTATCTTAAAATAAAAAATAAAAAAATTATGGCGGATAGCAGCAGGAACAGTTGAGGCTCAGTCAGAAACGTGTTCCTTCTTGCAGTTTCCTCATATTCCAAGTCCGGTTTGTTCCCGGAGCTACTGAGTTTAGAGCTCTGTGCACACCGTGAGCTGTGTTTTTTATCCGGATCGTGCTTCGATATCCCGATTGCATACGATGAATGATGATATCGTATAACGAAGGACAGTTCAGTTCCGTTCAATTTCGGTGCAGCTTGGCCTTATTGTCTTTTGGTGTGTGCTGTAGCTGCCATGATGGGGACTACAGCTGCCTTTCTTTGTTTGGATCCTTCAGTGAGATGAGATGTTAACTTGGGTGATTCCACTGGCACGGGCGGTTGAGCAATTATGGATTTTAATTTGTTTGCAGTGATACCGGAGCCTTCGATTAACCATCATCATCATGTGCTTTACCGGTTGGCGTAGGCGATCATGTCCTTCCACAATCTTCTATCCACAGTGTATCGTATGAGTTCTGTTGTTGATTGTTTTCCATGCCATGACACCAATCTATCCAGTATTTTCTCTCTTTGTCGTCCGCGATCTCTCTTTCCTTTTATTTTGCCAGTTGTAACGAAGTATTCCAACTTTCCTCTTCTCATGATGTGCCCGGAAAATGTTGATTGCTTCTTTTTTATTCATGATATACCTCTACCTATGACCTTAACATTTAGAACCACCTTCACCTTGACGTCACGCTTGGCCATAAACAAACACACCCTTCCCCTCCAGTCACGGGAATAGCGGTCAACGTTTAAATCACGAGACGGGAGCGAGTTAATTAATGTCCCCCCCCTCCCCCCACAACAACCAATACTTCGGTGTCAGGGACACAAGCTGGTCCTAGTGTCTCAAAGTCCCCGCCATTAACGCAGTACATGGAACACCTAGAGTTGGTTCGTTAGCTTTGAGGTTAATATTTTATTGGTAGTGTGATACAACGTGTAATGGTAGTGTGATACAATGTGTAATGGTAGTGTGATACAATGTGTAATGGTAGTGTGATACAATGTGTAATGGTAATGTGATACAATGTGTAATGGTAGTGTGATACAACGTGTAATGGTAGTGTGATACAATGTGTAATGGTAGTGTGATACAATGTGTAATGGTAGTGTGATACAACGTGTAATGGTAGTGTGATGCAATGTGTAATGGTAGTGTGATACAATGTGTAATGGTAGTGTGATACAATGTGTAATGGTAGCGTGATACAACGTGTAATGGTAGCGTGATACAACGTGTAATGGTAGTGTGTAATGATGCTACTAACTGATTGTGATAATGTTAAACAGTTCAGGGTATAACATTAATAATAATGTGCAGTAACGGCCTGAATTGTGTGCGATAATTGGAGTAATATTATAATGATAACAGTTGTGTACGATAATGATGATAATTGTGTACGATAAATTATAATAATTGTGTTGGATGATGATAATAATTGTGTTGGATGATGATAATAATTGTGTTGGATGATGATAATAATTGTGTTGGATGATGATAATAATTGTGTTGGATGATGATAATAATTGTGTTGGATAATGGTAATAATTGTGTTGGATAATGGTAATAACTGTGTTCGATAATGGTAATAACTGTGTTCGATAATGGTAATAACTGTGCTCGATAATGGTAATAATTGTGTTGGATAATGATAATAACTGTGTTCGATAATAGTAATAATTGTGTTGGATAATGGTAATAACTGTGTTCGATAATAGTAATAATTGTGTTGGATAATGATAATAACTGTGTTCGATAATAGTAATAATTGTGTTGGATAATGGTAATAACTGTGTTCGATAATAGTAATAACTGTGTTCGATAATGGTAATAATTGTGTTGGATAATGATAATAACTGTGTTCGATAATGGTAATAATTGTGTTGGATAATGGTAATAACTGTGTTCGATAATAGTAATAATTGTGTTGGATAATGGTAATAACTGTGTTCGATAATGGTAATAATTGTGTTGGATAATGATAATAACTGTGTTCGATAATGGTAATAATTGTGTTGGATAATGATAATAACTGTGTTCGATAATGGTAATAATTGTGTTGGACAATGATAATAACTGTGTTCGATAATGGTAATAATTGTGTTGGATAATGGTAATAACTGTGTTCGATAATGGTAATAATTGTGTTGGATAATGGTAATAACTGTGTTCGATAATGGTAATAATTGTGTTGGATAATGGTAATAACTGTGTTCGATAATGGTAATAATTGTGTTGGATAATGGTAATAACTGTGTTCGATAATAGTAATAATTGTGTTGGATAATGGTAATAATTGTGTTGGATAATGGTAATAACTGTGTTCGATAATGGTAATAACTGTTCGATAATGGTAATAACTGTGTTCGATAATGGTAATAACTGTGTTCGATAATAGTAATAACTGTGTTCGATAATGGTAATAACTGTTCGATAATGGTAATAACTGTGTTCGATAATGGTAATAACTGTGTTCGATAATGGTAATAACTGTGTTCGATAATAGTAATAACTGTGTTCGATAATGGTAATAATTGTGTTGGATAATAGTAATAACTGTGTTCGATAATGGTAATAACTGTGTTGGATAATAGTAATAACTGTGTTCGATAATGGTAATAATTGTGTTGGATAATAGTAATAACTGTGTTCGATAATAGTAATAACTGTGTTCGATAATGGTAATAATTGTGTTGGATAATGGTAATAACTGTGTTCGATAATGGTAATAACTGTGTTCGATAATAGTAATAATTGTGTTGGACAATGATAATAACTGTGTTCGATAATGGTAATAACTGTGTTCGATAATGGTAATAACTGTGTTCGATAATAGTAATAACTGTGTTCGATAATGGTAATAACTGTGTTCGATAATGGTAATAATTGTGTTGGATAATGGTAATAACTGTGTTCGATAATGGTAATAATTGTGTTGGATAATGGTAATAACTGTGCTCGATAATAGTAATAATTGTGTTGGATAATGGTAATAACTGTGTTCGATAATAGTAATAATTGTGTTGGATAATGGTAATAACTGTGCTCGATAATAGTAATAATTGTGTTGGATAATGGTAATAACTGTGTTCGATAATAGTAATAATTGTGTTGGATAATGGTAATAATTGTGTTGGATAATGGTAATAACTGTGTTCGATAATGGTAATAACTGTTCGATAATGGTAATAACTGTGTTCGATAATGGTAATAACTGTGTTCGATAATAGTAATAACTGTGTTCGATAATATTAATAATTGTGTTGGATAATGGTAATAACTGTTCGATAATGGTAATAACTGTGTTCGATAATGGTAATAACTGTGTTCGATAATAGTAATAATTGTGTTGGACAATGATAATAACTGTGTTCGATAATGGTAATAACTGTGTTCGATAATGGTAATAATTGTGTTGGATAATGGTAATAATTGTGTTGGATAATAGTAATAACTGTGTTCGATAATAGTAATAATTGTGTTGGACAATGATAATAACTGTGTTCGATAATGGTAATAACTGTGTTCGATAATGGTAATAACTGTGTTCGATAATAGTAATAACTGTGTTCGATAATGGTAATAACTGTGTTCGATAATGGTAATAATTGTGTTGGATAATGGTAATAATTGTGTTGGATAATGGTAATAACTGTGTTCGATAATGGTAATAATTGTGTTCGATAATAGTAATAATTGTGTTGCATAATGGTAATAACTGTGTTCGATAATGGTAATAATTGTGTTGGATAATGGTAATAACTGTGTTCGATAATGGTAATAATTGTGTTGGATAATGATAATAACTGTGTTCGATAATGGTAATAATTGTGTTGGACAATGATAATAACTGTGTTCGATAATGGTAATAATTGTGTTAGATAATGGTAATAACTGTGTTCGATAATGGTAATAATTGTGTTGGATAATGGTAATAACTGTGTTCGATAATGGTAATAATTGTGTTGGATAATGGTAATAACTGTGTTCGATAATGGTAATAATTGTGTTGGATAATGGTAATAACTGTGTTCGATAATGGTAATAATTGTGTTGGATAATGGTAATAACTGTGTTCGATAATGGTAATAATTGTGTTGGATAATGGTAATAACTGTGTTCGATAATGGTAATAATTGTGTTGGATAATGGTAATAACTGTGTTCGATAATAGTAATAATTGTGTTGGATAATGGTAATAATTGTGTTGGATAATGGTAATAACTGTGTTCGATATTGGTAATAACTGTTCGATAATGGTAATAACTGTGTTCGATAATGGTAATAACTGTGTTCGATAATAGTAATAATTGTGTTGGACAATGATAATAACTGTGTTCGATAATGGTAATAACTGTGTTCGATAATGGTAATAACTGTGTTCGATAATGGTAATAATTGTGTTGGATAATGGTAATAACTGTGTTCGATAATGGTAATAACTGTGTTCGATAATAGTAATAATTGTGTTGGACAATGATAATAACTGTGTTCGATAATGGTAATAAATGTGTTCGATAATGGTAATAACTGTGTTCGATAATAGTAATAACTGTGTTCGATAATGGTAATAACTGTGTTCGATAATGGTAATAATTGTGTTGGATAATGGTAATAACTGTGTTCGATAATGGTAATAATTGTGTTGGATAATGGTAATAACTGTGCTCGATAATAGTAATAATTGTGTTGGATAATGGTAATAACTGTGTTCGATAATAGTAATAATTGTGTTGGATAATGGTAATAACTGTGCTCGATAATAGTAATAATTGTGTTGGATAATGGTAATAAATGTGTTCGATAATAGTAATAATTGTGTTGGATAATGGTAATAATTGTGTTGGATAATGGTAATAACTGTGTTCGATAATGGTAATAAC
The DNA here is from genome assembly GCA_032433765.1 of Megaustenia siamemsis. NCBI lineage: Eukaryota > Metazoa > Mollusca > Gastropoda > Stylommatophora > Ariophantidae > Megaustenia > Megaustenia siamemsis. The sequence goes on from JAVIAB010000104.1 coordinate 2,131,460, forward strand.
TGTTCGATAATGGTAATAACTGTGTTCGATAATGGTAATAACTGTGTTCGATAATAGTAATAACTGTGTTCGATAATAGTAATAATTGTGTTGGATAATGGTAATAACTGTTCGATAATGGTAATAACTGTGTTCGATAATGGTAATAACTGTGTTCGATAATAGTAATAATTGTGTTGGACAATGATAATAACTGTGTTCGATAATGGTAATAACTGTGTTCGATAATGGTAATAATTGTGTTGGATAATGGTAATAATTGTGTTGGATAATAGTAATAACTGTGTTCTGTAATGGTAATAACTGTGTTCGATAATAGTAATAACTGTGTTCGATAATGGTAATAACTGTGTTCGATAATGGTAATAACTGTGTTCGATAATAGTAATAACTGTGTTCGATAATGGTAATAACTGTGTTCGATAATGGTAATAATTGTGTTCGATAATGGTAATAATTGTGTTGGATAATGGTAATAACTGTGTTCGATAATGGTAATAATTGTGTTCGATAATAGTAATAATTGTGTTGCATAATGGTAATAACTGTGTTCGATAATGGTAATAATTGTGTTGGATAATGGTAATAACTGTGTTCGATAATGGTAATAATTGTGTTGGATAATGATAATAACTGTGTTCGATAATGGTAATAATTGTGTTGGACAATGATAATAACTGTGTTCGCATAATGGTAATAATTGTGTTAGATAATGGTAATAACTGTGTTCGATAATGGTAATAATTGTGTTGGATAATGGTAATAACTGTGTTCGATAATGGTAATAATTGTGTTGGATAATGGTAATAACTGTGTTCGATAATGGTAATAATTGTGTTGGATAATGGTAATAACTGTGTTCGATAATGGTAATAATTGTGTTGGATAATGGTAATAACTGTGTTCGATAATGGTAATAATTGTGTTGGATAATGGTAATAACTGTGTTCGATAATAGTAATAATTGTGTTGGATAATGGTAATAACTGTGTTCGATAATGGTAATAATTGTGTTGGATAATGGTAATAACTGTGTTCGATAATGGTAATAACTGTGTTCGATAATGGTAATAACTGTGTTCGATAATGGTAATAACTGTGTTCGGTAATGGTAATAACTGTGTTCGATAATAGTAATAACTGTGTTCGATAATAGTAATAATTGTGTTGGATAATGGTAATAACTGTGTTGGATAATGGTAATAACTGTGTTCGATAATGGTACTAATTGTGTTGGATAATGGTAATAATTGTGTTGGATAATAGTAATAACTGTGTTCGATAATGGTAATAATTGTGTAGGATAATAGTAATAACTGTGTTGGATAATGGTAATAATTGTGTTGGATACTGGTGATAACTGTGTTGGATAATGGTAATAATTGTGTTGGATAATGGTAATAATTGTGTTGGATAATGGTAATACTTGTGTACAATAAACTGTAATAATTGTGTACGATAATTATAGTAAATGTGTACGGTTATGATAATAATAATGTATAATTATGTACACAATAATGGTAATTGTGTACGATACCTGTGTTGGATAATAGTAATAACTGTGTTCGATAATGGTAATAACTGTGTTCGATAATGGTAATAATTGTGTTCGATAATGGTAATAATTGTGTTGGATAATGGTAATAACTGTGTTCGATAATGGTAATAACTGTGTTCGATAATGGTAATAATTGTGTTGGATAATGGTAATAACTGTGTTCGATAATAGTAATAATTGTGTTGGATAATGGTAATAACTGTGTTCGATAATGGTAATAATTGTGTTGGATAATGGTAATAACTGTGTTTGATAATGGTAATAACTGTGTTCGATAATGGTAATAACTGTGTTCGATAATGGTAATAACTGTGTTCGGTAATGGTAATAACTGTGTTCGATAATAGTAATAACTGTGTTCGATAATAGTAATAATTGTGTTGGATAATGGTAATAACTGTGTTGGATAATGGTAATAACTGTGTTCGATAATGGTACTAATTGTGTTGGATAATGGTAATAATTGTGTTGGATAATAGTAATAACTGTGTTCGATAATGGTAATAATTGTGTAGGATAATAGTAATAACTGTGTTGGATAATGGTAATAATTGTGTTGGATACTGGTGATAACTGTGTTGGATAATGGTAATAATTGTGTTGGATAATGGTAATAATTGTGTTGGATAATGGTAATACTTGTGTACAATAAACTGTAATAATTGTGTACGATAATTATAGTAAATGTGTACGGTTATGATAATAATAATGTATAATTATGTACACAATAATGGTAATTGTGTACGATACCAATAATAGTGTCCGAAAATAATAATTGTGTACTATAATTATAATAATTGTGTACTTTAATTATAATAATTGTGAACGTTAATGACTCGCACAGGCCTCCCGAACATCTACACGTTGCTCAAACAACGTAGGTTAGGCTGGCTTGACCACTTACACCGCATGAAAGATGGCCGTATACCAAAAGACATACTCTACAGACAACGGGCAGATGGCAAAAGAAATAGGGGGCGCCCAAAACTCCGATTTATAGACGTGTGTAAACGTGACATTATGACTCTGAACATAAACCCTGCAGCCTGGGAAGACATAGCTGCAGACCGCAATCTTTGGAAACACACTCTAAAGGTTCACCTCAAACAAGAAGCAGACAGATTCATAGAGAAAGAGAATACACGACGAAAGAAAAGAAGAAAAAAATTGCATTTCTAAGGGGCGCTGCAAAATCTATGACTGACGGAGGATTGAGTTATTGCGTTATTTGTGGGTCATCATCATTGCACTCCGAACATGTCCATAGGTGCCCAGATCCCCTCCTCAACAAGTCTCACAGTGTCCAGCGACTGACGACTCCAGTTCTATGTTGGTTGATAAGTCTTCTTACACGGCCACTAAGTTTCTCGTTTCTGGTTGTGCCCATCTTAACTCCCATCTCTTTCATCCGAAGGAGTGACGTGGACTCATGGTTGTCGAAGTCCTGTGCCTTTCCAACTTTCCGGAGGGCATTGATAACGTCCGTCGACCCATTGGTTGACCGTCCTCAACGACAGCACAGCTAGCCACCCTGTCCGCTCTTTCATTTCCCCGTACTCCCGCATGTCCAGTGACGTAGACAAAGGTGACCTTACGTATTTTTGACTTCTGCAATAACTCTACCCATTGCCTGCGTACGGAGCCCGCCTCCACTTTTCTTATCATGCTAATCGAATCACTCAGTATACAGGCATGGGTGTATTCTTGTGACGGAGGATACTATAGTCAACTATGACTGACGCAGGCTACAATAGTCAACTATGACTGACGCAGGCTACTATAGTCAACTATGACTGACGGAGGATATTATATAGTTAACTATGACTGACGGAGACTACTATAGTCAACTATGACTGACGGAGGCTACTATAGTCAACTATGACTGACGGAGGCTACTATAGTCAACTATGACTGACGGAGGCTACTATAGTCAACTATGACTGACAGAGGCTACTATAGTCAACTATGACTGACGGAGGCTACTATAGTCAACTATGACTGACGGAGACTACTATAGTCAACTATGACTGACAGAGGCTACTATAGTCAACTATGACTGACGGAGGCTACTATAGTCAACTATGACTGACGGAGGCTACTATAGTCAACTATGACTGACGGAGGCTACTATAGTCAACTATGACTGACGGAGGCTACAACGCACAAAATATTGACGTGTTTACATACTTCTATTAGCGATATACGTCAACGTTTCCACCCGGGTCCTCAATGTTAGGTATGGCCGAAATACTGTAAACATGCGTCTCTCATACTCGGCACACGGAACGTTAGGGACCATGTGTCCTTGATTAAATAACTAACAACCAGGACTAAGATTCAAATTTACCAAAGTTGTGTGCTTACTACACTTCTATACGGATCAGAAACTTGGACTATCTATGCAGGGCAGGAGAACAGGTTAAACAGCTTTCATGTGCGTTGCCTTCGACAGATAATGAGCATCACATGGCAGGACAAAGTAACCAACTTGCAATGAGCTAATCTCCAACCCAACATGGCAACACTTAGAGGAGTCGTAGAGTAAGGTGGCTGGGTCATGTAAGAAGAATGGCAAACAGTCGTATTCCCAAACAAATATTGTATGGCGAACTTATAATGGAAAGAGACAAAAGGACAGACTAGTGGTGAGATATAAGGATGTTTGCAGAGCTTCCTTGAGGGAATTATCTATCTGTGAAAGAAACTGGGAAAATCTGGCTGCAGATCGTAGCACATGGAGAACAAAAATACAAAATGGCGCAGCAACTTTCAAGGCAGTGATGATATCAAATTCAAAAGACATAAGATGTAGGAGAAAGGAGATGTTGAACAGACACCACGAATACATCTTGTTCATTCTGTGGATGGATCTGTCTATCCAATATTGGCAGATTCAGCCACGAGAGAAGCTGTTCAACAAACCAACATCCAACATAAGACACTAATATTTTTACCAAACTACTGACTTATCATGATTGCTTGCTACCAACCGTCTGTCAAGACGACAAAGGCTATACCATGTGTGGTGTATGTGTTATTTCATGGATTTGTACTTCAAGAAAGATAATGGAGAAGTGAATATGGATGGACACAACAGGTGAGTTCATTGTTTGTGTCGTTACGGCGTTGGTGGCGTAAAATAGGTTGCTAGTATTGTGTTCTCTAAAATGTTTATTGATGTTTTTTTTTCTTTTGTAGATTTTATTTTAATTTTACAATAAATTTTGCGCCCAAGACAACCACCATTTAGGTCGCCCACACTACGCCACTGAACGCACTAAGCCACTGAATTTATTTGTTTGTTTCTTGATTTTTTTTCTCTCTCTTTCTTCCTTCTTCCCACCCATTCTTTCTCTCTCTCTCTCTCTCTCTCTCTCTCTTCCTTTCTCTCTCTTTCTTCATATCTATCTCTCTCTGTGTCTCTTTCTTTCTTTTTTCTTTCTTTTTTCTTTCTTTCTCTCCCTCTCTTTCTCTCTCTCTCTTTGCTCCATTACATTATTGAGTGCCTACGTGGATTCACGTGACAAGCGTTAATCCTGGTCATTCTGTGAGACGTGTTTATGAAATCAAGAAAGAACAAATTAGGTAGGAATTAAAATGTCAGTATTTCCCCTTATGTTATATGCCGTGTAGATGGAAGCGGTTTGACCTTGAACTAAAATATAGCAATCACAAACGTCACAGTCTGCCCCATTACCAATACCACCATTCTCCATTACTAATACCACCATTCTCCATTACTAATACCACCATTCTCCATTACCAATATCACCACCCTCCCCATTACCAATACCACCACTCCCCATTACCAATACCACCACTCCCCATTACCGATACCACCACTCCCCATTACCGATACCACCATTCTCCATTACCAATACCACCATTCTCCATTACCAATACCACCACTCCCCATTACCAATACCACCATTCTCCATTACTAATACCACCATTCTCCATTACCGATACCACCATTCCCCATTACTAATACCACCATTCCTCATTACCAATACCACCATTCCTCATTACCAATACCACCATTCTCCATTACCAATACCAACATTCCTCATTATCAATACCACCATTCTCCATTACTAATACCACCATTCCTCATTACCAATACCACCATTCCCCATTACCAATACCACCATTATCCATTACTAATACCACCATTCCTCATTACCAATATCACCACCCTCCCCATTACTAATACCACCATTCTCCATTACCGATACCACCATTCTCCATTACCAATACGACCACTCCCCATTACCAATACCACCATTCTCCATTACCAATACGACCATTCCCCATTACCAATACCACAATTCTCCATTACCAATACCACCATTCTCCATTATCAATACCACTATTCTCCATTACCATTATTACCACTCCCCATTACCAATCCGACCATTCCCCATTACCAATACCACAATTCTCCATTACCAATACCACCACTCCCCATTACCAATACCACCATTCTTCATTACCAATACCACCACTCCCCATTACCAATACCACCATTCTCCATTACCATTATTACCACTCCCCATTACCAATACGACCATTCCCCATTACCAATACGACCATTCCCCATTACCAATATGACCATTCCCCATTACCAAACGATCACACCCCCCCCCCCATTACAAATACGACCTTTTCTCATTACTTTACGACCAACCTCATTGCACTACTGTTCGAGAGTTTATATTTAATGCTCCTAATTTCACCAGTTTTAAAACCTGAAGATACGATATTTAACGGAACGCCAAATAACGAAAGATAACCGTATAGCTGGAGCCTGTAGCTGACAATCACTTCTCTTAACAATGAACTCTGAACTGATATTGTGAAGTCATAAATTAAGTCATGCAAGTAATTAAACAGCTGGGGCCAGCTGGGTAATGTTTGTAGAAGGTGGGCTACCACCAGATGAAGCAGTCACCGAATATAACTCGATTGGACTTCTTACGTAGCTCATAACTTTGGGGCTCGTTGGGGCACCAGTGACAGATTTGAAAAAAGGGGGGAGGGGCGCTGGGTGATCAAGAGGCCTCAGGACAAAAAGGTCCCGGGTTTGATTATTACAAAAGGCAGTTGTCATTTGTAAAAAAAAAAATCGTTTTCGTGTTTTTTTTTCTCATTGTTTTACACTCCCCAGGTCTCTTGGTAGTGAGATCCGATGTCTAGCCCTCTCTGGGTAGTGAGATCCGATGTCTAGCCCTCTCTGGGTAGTGAGATCCGATGTCTAGCCCTCTCTGGGTAGTGAGATCCGATGTCTAGCCCTCTCTGGGTAGTGAGATCCGATGTCTAGCCCTCTCTGGGTAGTGAGATCTGCTGTCTAGCCCTCTCTGGGTAGTGAGATCCAATGTCTAGCCCTCTCTGGGTAGTGAGATCCAATGTCTAGCCCTCTCTGGGTAGTGAGATCTGATGTCTAGCACTCTCTGGGTAGTAAGATCCGTTGTCTAGCCCTCTCTGGGTAGTGATATCCGATGTCTAGCCCTCTCTGGGTAGTGATATCTGATGTCTAGCACTCTCTGGGTAGTAAGATCCGTTGTCTAGCCCTCTCTGGGTAGTGAGATCTGATGTCTAAACCTCTCTGGGTAGTAAGATCCGTTGTCTAGCCCTCTCTGGGTAGTGAGATCTGATGTCTAAACCTCTCTGGGTAGTAAGATCCGTTGTCTAGCCCTCTCTGGGTAGTGAGATCTGATGTCTAAACCTCTCTGGGTAGTAAGATCCGATGTCCATCCCTCTCTGGGTAGTGAGATCCGATGTCCATCCCTCTCTGGGTAGTGAGGTCTGATGTCTAGCCCTCTCTGGGTAGTGAGATCCGATGTCTAGCCCTCGCTTGGTAGTGAGATTCGATGTCTAACCCTCTCTGGGTAGTAGGATCCGATGTCTAGCCCTCTCTGGGTAGTGAGATCCAATGTCTAGCCCTCTCTGGGTAGTGAGATCCAATGTCTAGCCCTCTCTGGGTAGTGAGATCAGCTGTCTAGCCCTCTCTGGGTAGTGAGATCAGCTGTCTAGCCCTCTCTGGGTAGTGAGATCAGCTGTCTAGCCCTCTCTGGGTAGTGAGATCAGCTGTCTAGCCCTCTTTGGGTAGTGAGATCAGCTCTCTAGCCATCTCGACGAACGGTGAATAACAGTAGGTCCCGTATTAACTCTGCACACTGTAAATAACCTAGGACAGATGGTAATGGAAATGTGTAAGCTAAAATGGCCCCTGCCCGGGCAAAATTGTTTGGAAATAAGAGGGAAGGGGGACATAACCCAAAACGTCAAAACTAGATATAATAATGAATCTCTAAAGTCGGAGAATATCTGCCTGTATCGTGAGAGACACCCAGAACACACGGCTACCGGTGTAAAGAAATTACAAATGTGATATTCACGTAAAATTCAGTCCCTCGGGGAAGTAACAAAAGAGGGGACAACAGAGGTAATACATGAGATGACAAAAGAGGGAACAAATGAGGGGACAAAAGAGGAGACAAATGAGGGGACAAAAGAGGAGACAAATGAGGGGACAAAAGAAGAGACAAAAGAGGTAACAAATGAGATTACAAAAGAGGGGACAAAGGAGAGGACAAATGAGATGACATAATAAGGGACAAAAGCGGGGATAAAAGAGGGGACAAAAGAGGGAACAAATGAGATGACAAAAGAGAGGACAAATGAGAAGACCAAATAAGGGACAAAAGCGGGGATAAAAGAGGGAACAAATGAGATGACAAAAGAGGGGACAAAAGAGGGAACAAAAGAGGGGACAAATGAGATGATATAAGAGGGGACAAAGAGGGGACAAATGAGATGACATAATAGGGGACAAAAGCGGGGATAAAAGAGGGGACAAAAGAGAGAACAAATGAGATGACAAAAGAGGGGACAAAAGAGGGGACAAATAAGATGATGTAAGAGGGGAAAAAAGAGGTAAAAATGGGATGACAAAAGAGGTAACAAATGAGATGACAAAAGAGGGGACAAAAAGGTAAAAATGAGATGACAAAAGAGAGGAAAAAGGAGGCAACAATGGAGATGACAAAATAGGGGACAAAAAGCGGGGAGAAAAGAGGGAACAAATGAGAAGACAAAAGAGGGGACAAATGAGGATAGAGAAGAGTGGACAAATGAGATGACAAAAGAGGAGACAAATGAGTAGACAAAAGAGGGGGCAAATGAAATGACAAAAGAGGGGACAAATGAGATGACAAAAGAAAAGACAAATGAGATGACAAAAGAGGGGACAAATGAAATGACAAAAGAGGGAACAAAAGAAGGGACAAATGAGATGACAAAAGAGGGGACAAAGGAGGGGACAAATGAGATGACATAATAAGGGACAAAAGCGGGGATAAAAGAGGGGACAAAAGAGGGAACAAATGAGATGACAAAAGAGAGGACAAATGAGAAGACCAAATAAGGGACAAAAGCGGGGATAAAAGAGGGGACAAAAGAGGGAACAAATGAGATGACAAAAGAGGGGACAAAAGAGGGGACAAATGAGATGATATAAGAGTGGACAAAGAGGGGACAAATGAGATGACATAATAGGGGACAAAAGCGGGGATAAAAGTGGGGACAAAAGAGGGAACAAATGAGATGACAAAAGAGGGGAAAAAAGAGGGGACAAATGAATTGATGTAAGAGGGGAAAAAAGATGTAAAAATGGGATGACAAAAGAGGTAACAAATGAGATGACAAAAGAGGGGACAAAAAGGTAAAAAATGAGATGACAAAAGAGAGGACAAAGGAGGAAACAATGGAGATGACAAAATAGGGGACAAAAAGCGGGGAGTAAAGAGGGAACAAATGAGAAGACAAAAGAGGGGACAAATGAGATGACAAAAGAAAAGACAAATGAGATGACAAAAGTGGGGACAAATGAGATGACAAAAGAGGGGACAAATGAAATGACAAAAGACGGGACAAAAGAGGTAACACATAAAATGAAAAAAGAGGGACAAAAGAAGGGACAAATGAGATGATAAAAGAGGTAACAAATGAGACGACAAAAGAGGGGACAAAAGAGGGGGCAAAAGAGGTAACAAAAAAGATGACAAAAGAGGGGACAATAGAGTTAACAAATGAGATGACAAAAGAGGGGACAAAAGAGGTAACAAATGAGATGACAAAAGAGGGGACTAAAGAGGTAACAAATGAGATGACAAAAGAGGGGACAAAAGAGGTAACAAATGAGATGACAAAAGAGGGGACAAAAGAGGTAACAAATGAGGTGACAAAAGAGGGGACAAAAGAGGTAACAAATGAGACGACAAAAGAGGGGACAAAAGAGGTAGCAAAAAAGATGACAAAAGAGGGGACAATAGAGGTAACAAATGAGATGACAAAAGAGGGGACAAAAGAAGGGACAAATGAGATGATAAAAGAGGGGACAAATGAGATGACAAAAGAGGGAACAAAAGAAGGGACAAATGAGATGACAAAAGAGGGAACAAAAGAAGGGACAAATGAGATGACAAAAGAGGGAACAAAAGAAGGGACAAATGAGATGACAAAAGAGGGGACAAATGAGGGGACAAATGAGATGACAAAAGACGGGACAAAAGAGGTAACACATAAGATGACAAAAGATGGACAAAAGAAGGGACAAATGAGATGATAAAAGAGGTAACAAATGAGACGACAAAAGAGGGGACAAAAGAGGTAACAAAAAAGATGACAAAAGAGGGGACAATAGAGGTAACAAATGAGATGACAAAAGAGGGGACAAAAGAAGGGACAAATGAGATGACAAAAGAGGGGACAAATGAGATGACAAAAGAGGGAACAAAAGAAGGGACAAATGAGATGACAAAAGAGGGGACAAAAGAAGGGACAAATGAGATGATAAAAGATGGGACAAATGAGATGACAAAAGAGGGAACAAAAGAAGGGACAAATGAGATGACAAAAGAGGGAACAAAAGAAGGGACAAATGAGATGACAAAAGTGGGAACAAAAGAAGGGACAAATGAGATGACAAAAGAGGGGACAAATGAGGGGACAAATGAGATGACAAAAGACGGGACAAAAGAGGTAACACATAAGATGACAAAAGAGGGACAAAAGAAGGGACACATGAGATGATAAAAGAGGTAACAAATGAGACGACAAAAGAGGGGACAAAAGAGGTAACAAAAAAGATGACAAAAGAGGGGACAATAGAGGTAACAAATGAGATGACAAAAGAGGGGACAAAAGAGGGGACAAATGAGATGACAAAAGAGGGAACAAAAGAAGGGACAAATGAGATGACAAAAGAGGGAACAAAAGAAGGGACAAATGAGATGACAAAGGAGGGAACAAAAGAAGGGACAAATGAGATGACAAAAGAGGGGACAAATGAGGGGACAAATGAGATGACAAAAGACGGGACAAAAGAGGTAACACATAAGATGACAAAAGAGGGACAAAAGAAGGGACAAATGAGATGATAAAAGAGGTAACAAATGAGACGACAAAAGAGGGGACAAAAGAGGTAACAAGAAAGATGACAAAAGAGGGGACAATAGAGGTAACAAATGAGATGACAAAAGATGGGACAAAAGAGGTAACAAATGAGATGATAAAAGAGGGGACAAAAGAGGTAACAAATGAGATGACAAAAGAGGGGACAAAAGAGGTAACAAATGAGACGACAAAAGAAGGGACAAAAGAGGTAACAAAAAAGATGACAAAAGGGGGTGACAATAGAGGTAACAAATGAGATGACAAAAAAGGGGACAAAAGAGGTAACAAATGAGATGACAAAAGAGGGGACAAAGGAGGTAGCAAATAAGATGACAAAAGAGGTAACAAATAAGATGACAAAAGAGGTAACAAATGAGATGACAAAAGAGGTAACAAATAAGATGACAAAAGAGGTAACAAATGAGATGACAAAAGAGGTAACATAAAGAAGGAAAAACGAGTTTTATCTGCTGGTACGTGGCCAGTTTGTCTGTTAGGGTAAAAAAAAATAAACTGATTGAAATAAAACAGACACGTCACAAAGGCAGTATCAACAACAACAAAAAATCAATTGTTGAGGTTTCAAGAACTTTCGGAACTCGGGGATAGAATCAAAGTTAATGGGAAATAGCGACAGACACAAAAGACACAAAACCGGATATCCTGAAGAGAAGACTTGATGTAAGGAATGGCTGTGAGATGGCGAAGTAAAGGAACATCACAACATGAATAGAAATGTCAGTACTGGCATCATTTCACACATCTTGTCGTGGACACTAGACACATGTAAAGACAATCAGAGGCCATCGAGATGAGATTTCTCAGAAGAATGTTGAGAGTTCTCCGGGCAGTTAAAAAAAAAAATGAAACGAGGACAATCTCAAAGAGGCCAGCACAAAAAGGGAGCTCATAAGAAACATTAAAAAAAAAAACATTTTTTCTGGCACATCATGAGAAGAAGAAAGTTGGAATACTTGGTTACAACTGGAAAAAATACATGGAAAGAGAGATCGCGGACAACAACGACAGAAAATACTGGATAACTTGGTGTCATGACATGGGAAAAAGTCAAAAGCATCATTGATATGATGTACTATGGATAAGTAAGAGAAAAAGAGGAAGACCCAGGGAGACACTGAGAAGAACATTGATGAGAGAGGCAAGAGCAACAGGATTCGGCACCCTCAATGAGATAGAGCTGCTTGCACAGAACAGAGACAGATGGTGAGATTTGATAAAATATCTTTAAAAGAAAACTGCTAGAACAAAAATTCAGAAAGGAGAAGGAGTATCTTGGTCTACGCCCTATGGGCCGGCGACGGCTCGAAAGGTCAATAGATAGGTAGACTATGGATAGAAGATTGTGAAAGGAAAAGATCGCCTACGTCAACCGGTATGGCACATGATGATGAGCACAGATCGATTCTATTTCATAAATGGCTGGCCAATTTGGTGGTGGTATACAGTCTATATGTCTACCCTGATTGTGCACGAGCTCTGTCACGTCACCATTTTTAAAATACAACACCATGAAATTTGTTCTCATACATCGTCATGAAAATTAAAATCATCAAACACCAATGTGGAATTCATAAATCATCAAATTGGCTATCATAAAACATTGTTGATCTCACTAAACATCCATTTTCTTGTATACATCATCACCATCATGTGCCATACCGGTTGGAGTAGGCGATCATGTCCCTCCACAATCTTCTATCTACCGTGCATGGTATCAGTTCTGTTGTTGACTGTTTTCCATGCCATGACCACACGTCCGCTTTGCTCACATGAGAGGTTTTTTAGTTGTTCTAATCTGTTATTGGAATCTAGATGCTTGTAGCAGCTTACGTGTGTGTCAACATAACCCAGGGACATGAATCTTGAGGGGAATGGGGCGTGTCTCATGTATGTTCTATGGGAAGATAACAATGCCAGCCCATCGTAACTACAATTTAAGGGCGTATTTTTGTTGTCAGTTTTAAGAAGAAAATACAGCACGAATATCAACAAAACAGAAGTTATGAATGTCGCAAAAGAGAAACAGAACATCAACATAACTATAGACGGCAGACAAATAAAACAGAACATCAACATAATTATAGAAGGCAGACAACTAAAACAGAACATCAACATAACTATAGACGGTAGACAACTAAAACAGAACATCAACATAATTATAGACGGCAGACAACTAAAACAGAACATCAACATAACTATAGACGGCAGACAACTAAAACAGAACATCAACATAATTATAGGCGGCAGGCAACTAAAACAGAACATCAACATAACTATAGACGGCAAACAATTAAAACAGAACATCAACATAACTATAGACGGTAGAAAACTAAAACAGAACATCAACATAACTATAGACGGCAGACAACTAAAACAGAACATCAACATAACTATAGACGACAGACAACTAAACCAGAACATCAACATAACTATAGACGACAGACAACTAAAACAGAACATCAACATAACTATAGACGACAGACAACTAAAACAGAACATCAACATAACTATAGAAGGCAGACAAAAAAAACAGAACATCAACATAATTATAGAAGGCAGACAACTAAAACAGAACATCAACATAATTATAGACGGCAGACAACTAAAACAGAACATCAACATAATTATAGACGGCAGACAACTAAAACAGAACATCAACATAATTATAGACGGCAGATAACTAAAACAGAACATCAACATAATTATAGAAGGCAGACAACTAAAACAGAACATCAACATAATTATAGAAGGCAGACAACTAAAACAGAACATCAACATAATTATAGACGGCAGACAACTAAAATAGAACATCAACATAACTATAGACGACAGACAACTAAAACAGAACATCAACATAACTATAGACGGCAGAAAACTAAAACAGAACATCAACATAACTATAGACGGCAGACAACTAAAACAGAACATCAACATAACTATAGACGACAGACAACTAAAACAGAACATCAACATAACTATAGACGGCAGACAACTAAAACAGAACATCAACATAACTATAGACGGTAGACAACTAAAACAGAACATCAACATAACTATAGACGGTAGACAACTAAAACAGAACATCAACATAACTATAGACGGCAGACAACTAAAACAGAACATCAACATAACTATAGACGGTAGACAACTAAAACAGAACATCAACATAACTATAGACGGCAGACAACTAAAACAGAACATCAACATAACTATAGACGGCAGACAACTAAAACAGAACATCAACATAACTATAGACGGCAGACAACTAAAACAGAACATCAACATAACTATAGACGGCAGACAACTAAAACAGAACATCAACATAACTATAGAAGGCAGACAAGTAAAACAGAACATCAACATAACTATAGAAGGCAGACAACTAAAACAGAACATCAACATAACTATAGAAGGCAGACAAGTAAAACAGAACATCAACATAACTATAGAAGGCAGACAAGTAAAACAAGTAGAGGAATTTAAATTTAACATTTAAAAGTTCCGGGTTTGGGGCCCGCCCTAGAGGGCCGTGTGTTGCAACTCGAAAGATCTATCCAGATTTGTATAGCCAGATGGAGGTGTCTGTGTAAACATCCACTGAAAGCATAAACAGACAGGTCTCAATAATCTATGCTGATCTATTTGTGAGACGTTTAGTATATTCGTCTTCTTTATCTTCTACTTCAAATTCGTTATCATCGTCTTCTTCATCAACAGCATCATCTTCTTCATCTTCTTTTCGTCTTTATCATCGTCTTCTTCATCATCTTCTTCATCATCTTCTTCTTCTTCTTTATCATCATCTTCTTCACCATCAACATCTTCTTCACTATCAACATCTTCTTCACCATCAACATCTTCTTCACCATCAACATCTTCTTCACCATCAACATCTTCTTCACCATCAACATCTTCTTCTTCTTTATCATCGTCGTCTTCATCAGCAGCATCATAATCTTCATCATCTTCTTTTTCATCATCTTCTTCTATATCATCTTTTTTCTTCATCTTCTTCTTTATCATCATCTTCTTCTATATCATCTTCTACTTTATCATCAGCTTCTTCTATATCATCTTCTTCTTTATCATCATCTTCTTCTTTATCATCATCTTCTTCTTTATCATCATCTTCTTCTATATCATCTTCTTCTTTATCATCATCTTCTTCTATATCATCTTCTTCTATATCATCTTCTTCTTTATCATCATCTTCTTCTATATCATCTGCTTCTTTATCATCATCTTCTTCTTTATCATCATCTTCTTCTTTATCATCATCTTCTTCTTTATCATCATCTTCTTCTTTATCATCATCTTCTTCTATATCATCTTCTTCTATATCATCTTCTTCTTTATCATCATCTTCTTCTATATCATCTTCTTCTATATCATCTTCTTCTTTATCATCATCTTCTTCTATATCATCTTCTTCTTTATCATCATCTTCTTCTATATCATCTTCTTCTTTATCATCATCTTCTTCTTTATCATCATCTTCTTCTTTATCATCATCTTCTTCTTTATCATCATCTTCTTCTTTATCATCATCTTCTTCTTTATCATCATCTTCTTCTATATCATCTTCTTCTTTATCATCATCTTCTTCTATATCATCTTCTTCTTTATCATCATCTTCTTCTTTATCATCATCTTCTTCATCATCATCTTCTTCTTTATCATCATCTTCTTCTATATCATCTTCTTCTATATCATCTTCTTCTTTATCATCATCTGCTTCTTTATCATCATCTTCTTCTTTATCATCATCTTCTTCTATATCATCTTCTTCTTTATCATCATCTTCTTCTATATCATCTTCTTCTTTATCATCATCTTCTTCTATATCATCTGCTTCTTTATCATCATCTTCTTCTTTATCATCATCTTCTTCTATATCATCTGCTTCTTTATCATCATCTTCTTCTTTATCATCATCTGCTTCTTTATCATCATCTTCTTCTTTATCATCATCTTCTTCTATATCATCTTCTTCTTTATCATCATCTTCTTCTATATCATCTTCTTCTTTATCATCATCTTCTTCTTTATCATCATCTTCTTCATCATCATCTTCTTCTTTATCATCATCTTCTTCTATATCATCTTCTTCTATATCATCTTCTTCTTTATCATCATCTGCTTCTTTATCATCATCTTCTTCTTTATCATCATCTTCTTCTATATCATCTTCTTCTTTATCATCATCTTCTTCTATATCATCTGCTTCTTTATCATCATCTTCTTCTTTATCATCATCTTCTTCTATATCATCTGCTTCTTTATCATCATCTTCTTCTTTATCATCATCTGCTTCTTTATCATCATCTTCTTCTTTATCATCATCTTCTTCTATATCATCTTCTTCTTTATCATCATCTTCTTCTATATCATCTTCTTCTTTATCATCATCTTCTTCTTTATCATCATCTTTTTCTTTATCATCATCTTCTTCATCTTTTTTCATCTTTATACACATCATCATCTTCTTCTTTATCATCATCGTCATCTTATTCGTCACCATCATCTTCTTCTTTATCATCCTCGTCATCTTATTCGTCACCATCATCTTCTTCTTTATCATTACCATCATCATTTATAGAAGAATAGGTAGAATTGGATGGAAAGAAATGAAAACAAATGATGAAGTCTTAAAACAACTAAAAATAAAAAGAGAACTACAAAACACAATTAGGACAAGACAAATGCGATTTTTGGGCCATGTTAAAAGACACAACAGTCTACTAAAAGTAATCCTGGAGGGGAAAATACAAGGTAAAAGAGGCAGACCAAGACTAACATCGACGAGTAAAATCAAAAGATGGACAAGTCAGCCTATGACAACCGGCATCATCAAAGCAAGAGACAGAGCGGAATGGCGCTCCATGGTAGCTAACATTCGATACGGAGACGGCACTCAACGGCGAAGATGATGGATTATTTATGAACTGTGTTGGCTTAGTGGTTAGCACACTCGATTGCTGGTCAGAAGGGTCTTAGGTTCAATTCCCACTTGACGACGCCCTAAAATATGCGAACATTTTAAGGGACTCTTGTCTCCCATTCCGTTTGAAAAAAAAAAAAAATTACAGGAAAGCTAATTCAGTAAAAAAAAAAATAAATAAATAAAAAGGTATAGCTCTTAAAACAAATTCTAATAATTGTGTGACACCCTGTAGCTTACGCTGACATCTGACCCAGGTCATGTCATCGCCAAGCCAGGTTGTTACAAGTAGGGAACTAATACTATGATGTGTAACCTTTGAGGTTCTGATTGGGTTAGAGACCTTAATATTAAAGGACAAGGGGAAGTAATAATAATAATGGCCGCATGTACAACGATGATGGCATCAATTGAGGTCCTGTGTGGTTGGGTTTTTCTTGTGTGTACGAGGCAGTGGCGTGGCGTTGTGGAGTTGGGGGTGGGGGGATTGTAACGTTTAAAAAACATCCCATATAAAGTTGAAGCGGCGTCTAATAGACTCAGGTCAATTGTCCAACATTAGAGCTACATGTCAAATGCCAACATTAGAGCTACATGTCAAATGTCTCTGAAGCCGGAATAACAGCCGTGCTCTATGACAGGAAACAACCCTATCTCGTAAAATTGGGAGATAATTTAGCTTACACAACAAGATCCTTCCTATTTTACTAATTTTCACTTTTATCCAGTACCAAGCCTGCTGGCGTAGGTGATCATGTCTCTCGACAACTTTTGATCTCGACAGTTATTTATCATTTCTGTTGTTGACCTTCTGCCAAGCCATTCTCTTAAGCTGTCTGGTATTTTTTTCTCTTTGAAAGTAAGGTAAAGGTAAAGTACGAGACTTGAATCGGACCTTAGTTTCCACCAACATGTGCTCGACCGAAGTGTTCGGAGACTTCTTGAGAGTGCTGCTTCAAGCATCGAAACTCACGATACGAGGCGGTATTCCTCACCTTTCCAGAGTACTACCCTGGTACCCATTTCTGCCAGCGGCTGGGTCGACCCCGGGGGTACTTTTGTTCAACCACGAGTACATCTCACACGCTGCTTCCAGCGGGAATCGAACACGGGTTGTCCTAACGCCGGTGGCCCAGTCGGGTAGTCTTCCCAACTAGGCTACCGAGGCCTCTTTTCTCTTTGCTTCCCCTATCTATTCGTCCCTCAATTTTCCCAGTTGTTACAATATATTCCAGCGGTTCCCTTTTCATTACATGGTCAAAAAATGATTTCAACATATACTTCATCTATATTTTTTATATAAGGTTTATATTTCAACATTTACTTCCGGTCAATGTGGCGGATAAGCGGCAGGAACTGTTAAAGGCTGTGTATGAAAAATGTTCCTTGTTGCTGTTTCCTCATATTCCAAGTCCGGCTTGCTGTCGCAGCAACTGAGTTAAGTGCTCTGTGCACACCGTGAGCTGTGTATCTCATCCGTTTTGATCATGTTTCGATATTCCGATTGCTTACGATGAATGATGATATCGTAAGACAGGGAACAGATGGCTGTGTTCACTTTCCGTGCGGTTTCGCCTTATGTTTTTGGCGTGTGTGAGACTGCTATCATGGGGACTGCAGCTACCTTTCTTTATTTTGGAGATGAAATATTAATTCGGATGATTCCTCTGGCACGAGCGGTTGAGCCATTATGGATTTTAATTCGTTTGCTGTGATACCGGGGCCTTTCATAACTATAACTATATACTCCATCTATATATATTATATAAGGTTTATATTCCACATGTAAGTAAAAGTAAAGTACCCCCGTCACGCCAAGGAACATGGAACATATATAGGGAATATGGTGTTAGTGACCATACATTTTACAGACCTTCAGCACATGATTTTTGGGGTAATGTGGTCGGTATTACGCCCGTGCCGCTTTACTTTCCCAGAAAAAATCCGGTACCCATTTGAGGCTGGGTGAACCCGGAAGCTGTCGGTTGGGATCGAACCCTACCTCTTGTCCTTTGTAGTCTAGCTCACTAACCACTGAGCTATATTCCACATGGCTCAGACAAAAGCAGCTTTCCAAAAAATGAGGAAGATACTGTGTAATCCATTTTTAACAACATAGACAAAAAAAAGGAGTTCTTACATGTTATGTAGAACCAGTGGATGTGAATCATGGACAATAGGACAATAGACAAGAAAATCACTGGAGGCTGTAGAAATGTGGTTTTACAGAAGAATGTTGAGAATACCATTGACAGCTAAGAAGAGTAATGAAAACGTTCTGAAAGAGGCCAAATCAAAAAGAGAGCTAATTTCCAATATTAGGAAGAAACAATCATCATTTTTGGCCACGTAATGAGAAGGGAACAGCTGGAATACATTGTAACAACTGGGAAAATTGAGGGACGAAGAGATAGAGGGAAGCAAAGAAAAAAGATACGACAACTTAAGAGAATGGCTTGGCAGAAGGTCAACAACAGAAATGATAAATAACTGTCGAGATCAAAAGTTGTGGATAGACATGATCACCTACATCAGCAAGCACGGTACTTGATGATGATGATTCCAATACAAATCTCACCAATGCATGTTTTGTGAATGTAAACCACACAAAATAATATATTCACAAACTAATAAACAGCACTCTCTCTGATATAATGCGCGTAGCTGCAGGGAATTCCCCTAACCCTTTTGATCATCTCGTATTTGTAAACACAGGCAGCCTGCACGTTATCGTGCTTCTGTTATTGATATCAGCTCTCTGGAGACCAGATTTATGATTACGTGTCCCCGCTTTCAGCTTGTTAAATGTGCTAGTGCTACGTTGATGCTATCTATCTGTGAATATCCCTGGACAATGCATGTCTAGTCGAGGCAGTTTCGCGTTTAACTTCAGATTTCTCGTCTTGTCTTTCAAATTCTGGAAATTTTTCTGAATAGTATGCAGATCTACTGCTATAGTCCGTTTCATAAGTCGTGCCCAACTTTTAAAATCGATATCTTTTAAACCGCTTTTTATATGCTTTTTCAAAATTTGCATGTAAAGTTATAATGATTAGAACCCAACAGGGAATTAATTTCATAAAAAAACATTTGGTTATTATTGTTGCTTATTTGATTTATATAAATTTATAACGACCCATTGATGTAGTCAAAACTTAATGTTTACAGTATTTAAGTTAAAAATAGCGATTAAAAATCCATACACGGTCAAATTGACGATTTTTCACGCGTTTCAACGTGGGTTTTCTGACACAATTAGACACTTGTAGAAAACACGAGGCATTGTGTGTTCCATTTCCGTTCATTCAGCGGCGAAGCCGTCCTCGAACTGAGCAGACAATAATTCTCCTGGTGTTTTGTCTTATCCAATTATTTCCCCATTACGGCCACGCCTTTACCTAGTGAAAATTAATCACAGACCAGCAACTACGGTAATTTCTATTCTTTAGGGCTTCACAATTTACAATTGTGACAAACATCAAAGAAATTCGCCGCTTTAAGAAAACTGCAGCTGCAAGATATTTGTTAAATATACATTTAAAGGGTCTTTTGCATTCTAATAACATTTGGAAAATTTCAACAGTCTTTAACAAATGTTTACTGCGTAATAGCGTTTTGAAGTTAGGCACATGATTTGAAACAAACTACATTCTGTATCGCCACGTTTCATTAACAAAATCATTTTTACGATAGCGGCTTGTTAAACCTTTGACCAACGGTTCTAGACCAAGCTGGGGAAAAGAGGAAGACCCAGAGAGACACTGAGAAGAACATTGATGAGAGAGACAAGAGCAGCAGGAATAGGCTCCCTAAATGAGATAGAACTGCTTGCACAGAACAGAGACAAATGGCGAGATTTGATAAAATATCTTTAAAAGAAAACTGCTAGAACAAAAATTTAGCTAAGAGAAGGAGTATCTGGGTCTACGCCCTATGGGACGGTTACTGCTCGAAAGGCCAATAGATAGATAGATAGTATGCAGATGATTTAAAAAAAAAAATGCTTTTGTACTGATCTCATTATGTCTAATCCTATTCTTAGTCTTCTTATTTCTCTTCTTCCTCCTCTTCTCTATCTTCTACTTCTTATTTCTCTTCCTCCTCTTCTCTATCTTCTACTTCTTATTTCTCTTCTTCTTCCTCTTCTCTATCTTCTACTTCTTCTATCTTCTACTTCTCATTTATCTTCTTCTTCCTCTTCTCTATCTTCTACTTCTCATTTCTCTTCTTCCTCCTCTTCTCTATCTTCTACTTCTCATTTCTCTTCTACTTCCTCTTCTCTATCTTCTACTTCTTATTTCTCTTCTACTTCCTCTTCTCTATCTTCTACTTCTTATTTCTCTTCTTCTTCTACTTCCTCTTCTCTATCTTCTACTTCTTATTTCTCTTCTTCTTCTACTTCCTCTTCTCTATCTTCTACTTCTCATTTCTCTTCTACTTCCTCTTCTCTATCTTCTACTTCTCATTTCTCTTCTACTTCCTCTTCTCTATCTTCTACTTCTCATTTCTCTTCTACTTCCTCTTCTCTATCTTCTACTTCTCATTTCTCTTCTACTTCCTCTTCTCTATCTTCTACTTCTCATTTCTCTTCTTCTTCCTCTTCTCTATCTTCTACTTCTTATTTCTCTTCTTCCTCCTCTTCTCTATCTTCTACTTCTTATTTCTCATTGTCCTCCTCCCTCCTCCTCTTCCTCCTCCTCCTATTTCATCTTCCTTATTCTCTTCTTCGTCCTCTTCTTCTCTTTTGATCTTCTCCTTCTTCCTCTTTCTCTTCGTCTCCTTTACTTCTTCCTCTCTTCCTCTTCTTCTTCTGCCTTATTCCTCCGAAAACAAACGTCACACAGGAAAGCTAACCCAAATATAAAAACAAAAGAAATGATCAAGTTTCAGGTAGACGCCCTGTCAGAAACAAGTCAACAATTGCCCACCTTGTTATTGTTTGTTCTGTTCCCCTCTTAGTTTAGCTACACAAGTCAGTGTCTACATTTATCTGTTCACATTTTTACAGCTTAACTCGCGGTCACGGTCACAACATAAATAATTTGTGATATGCGGATGACACAGTCTTAATAGCAGAGACAGAGAATGAGCTACAAGAAATGATAGACATAATAGTAAAAGAAAGCAACAAGAAAGGTCTCAGTCTGAATAGCAGAGACAGAGAATGAACTACAAGAAATGATAGACATAATAGTAAAAGAAAGCATCAAGAAAGGTCTCAGTCTGAATAGCAGAGACAGAGAATGAGCTACAAGAAATGATAGACATAATAGTAAAAGAAAGCAACAAGAAAGGTCTCAGTCTGAATAGCAGAGACAGAGAATGAACTACAAGAAATGATAGACTTAATAGTAAAAGAAAGCATCAAAGAAAGGTCTCAGTCTGAATAGCAGAGACAGAGAATGAACTACAAGAAATGATAGACTTAATAGTAAAAGAAAGCATCAAGAAAGGTCTCAGTCTGAATAGTAAGAAAACAGAAGTAATGGTTATATCGAAGAAACAATCATCACCATCATGCAGCATAAAAATAAACGAAACAAATCTGAAACAAGTGCAACTCGTCAAATACTTGGGCACAATAATAACATCAGATGGAAGATGCACCACAGAAATAAAAAGCAGAATAGCTCAGGTCAAAATAGTATTTCAGAAAATGAAAAATATCTTATGTAACAAATCTATGTCAATAGAAATAGGAAAGAGAGTTCATCGATGCTATATAGAACCAATTCTGACCTATGGAAGCAAATCATGGACAATAGACAAACAAATGAAAAGACGATTAGAGGCCACAGAGCTGGGATTTCTCAGAAGAATGTTGAAAGTTCCCTGGACAGCTAAAAAGACCAATGAGAAAGTTCTCAAAGAAGCCAACACAAAAAGGGAGCTCTTAAAAAACATCAGAAAGAAACAATCAACATTTTTCGGGCACATCATGAGAAGAGGAAAGTTGGAATACTTGGTTACAACTGGCAAAATAAAAGGAAAGAGAGATCGCGGGCGACAAAGAGAGAAAATACTGGATAGCTTGGTGTCATGGCATGGAAAACAGTCAACAACATAACTGATACGATGCACTGTAGATAGAAGATTGTGGAAGGACATGATCGCCCACGCCAACCGGTACGGCACATGATGATGATGAACTCGCGGTCTCCATGCAGAGTCGGCTCCACGGTTGCTGGCGCCCCGTGCAAGCTGAAAAAGATTGAAAACTGCTACTTCTCTTATCTACATTTTTATTCTAGCAGTTTTCATTCCTAGTAATATTATCTGCGCCATTTTACAAATAACTATAAACATTTACACAAGAGGAGAAAACAAAAACTAAAAAGATGGAAATTCATGACCTGGGGTAGTTTCTTTAGCCAGTATTTGGACAATGAGCCTACCCTAAACATTGTCTGTTTAACCAATAGGTCAGCCAATCTTTTCATGACATTTTCTATATTTATTCTCTTTCTAATATCATTTTACAAATTTATATTCTTTGTAATATCATTTTACAAATTTATATTCTTTGTAATATCATTTTCTAAATCTATATTCTTTCTAATATCATTTTACAAATTTATATTCTTTGTAATATCATTTTCTAAATCTATATTCTTTCTAATATCATTTTACAAATTTATATTCTTTGTAATATCATTTTACAAATCTATATTCTTTGTAATATCATTTTACAAATCTATATTCTTTGTAATATCATTTACTAAATCCATATTCTTTGTAATATCATTTTCTAAATCTATATTATTTGCAATATCATTTTACAAATTTATATTCTTTGTAATATCATTTTACAAATCTATATTCTTTGTAATATCATTTACTAAATCTATATTTTTTGTAATATCATTTTACAAATTTATATTCTTTGTAATATCATTTTCTAAATCTATATTCTTTGTAATATCATTTTACAAATTTATATTCTTTGTAATATCATTTACTAAATCTATATTCTTTGTAATATCCTTTTACAAATCTATATTCTTTGTAATATCATTTTACAAATTTATATTCTTTGTAATATCATTTACTAAATCTATATTCTTTGCAATATCATTTACTAAATCTATATTCTTTGTAATATCATTTACTAAATCTATATTCTTTGTAATATCATTTACTAAATCTATATTCTTTGTAATATCATTTACTAAATCTATATTCTTTGTAATATCATTTTCTAAATTTATATTCTTTGTAATATCATTTACTAAATTTATATACTTCAAAATATCCAATTAAAAAGAGAGCTAATTTCCAATATTAGGAAGAGGCAATCATCATGTCTTGGCTATGTAATGAGAAGAGAACAGCTGGAATATATTGTAACAACTATTTCTACAGCCTCCGATGATTTTTTTGTCTGTTGTTCTATTGTCCATGATTCACAATCATATGTTAAGACTGGCTTTAGACAACATTTAAGAACTCTTTTTCTTATTTCTATTGTCAAACATGGATTGCATAGTATCTTCCTCTTTTTTTTTTTTTTTTGGAAAGCTGCTTTTGCCTGAGCTATTCTGCATCTCACATCTGTTGTACATCTACCATCTGAGGTTAACATTGTTCCCACATATTTAAATTCATTTACCTGTTTTAATATTGTTCCACTTGTCTTTATTGTGCATGGCGGTGATGTCGTTTTCTTTGTTATTACCATTACTTCTGTTTGTTTGCTATTTAGGCTGTATCTTTTATTTTTGCTTTCTTTCACTATAATGTCCAACATTTCTTGTAACTCATTTCACTTAAGACTGTATCATCAGCATACCTTAGATTATTTATATTATGGCCTCCAGGTGTCCGGTTAGCGCAATCGATAGGCGGTTGGCTTACCACGGCAACAGCCGGGGTTCGTACCCTGGCGAGGACACCTGGGTTTTACTAATTCCCTAAAAATTAGTAGGAGCCGCGATAGCTCAGTGGTTGTCACTACTACGGACAAGGGGTAGGGTTCGATCCCAACCGACGGCTCCGGGTTCACCCAGCCTTAAATGGGTACCGGATTTTTTCTGGGAAAGTAAAAGCAGCACGGGCGTAATACCGACCACATTACCCCAAAAATCATGTGCTGAAGGTCTGTAAAATATAGGGTCACTAACACCATATTTCCCTATACGCCACTCGGCGTGACGGGGGGGGGGGGTACTTTTTTTTTTTTACTCCAATTGTTATTCCAGGCATGCCCCTTGTGGATCTTAAAATAATCTCACTATAAATATTAAACAAATCTGGTGGCAGCACACAACCTTGTCTAACACCCTGTTTTTTTTTGTTGAAACATTCTCAGTTGATATCCAGTTCTTATGTCCGCTGTTTGTTGCCAGTACATGTTCTTTATTATTCTTAGATCTTTGCTGTCTACGTTTATGCCTTCTAAAATTTGTATTATTCTTTGGTGCTTTACTTTGTCAAATGCTTTGGTATCATCTATGAAACATAGGTATAGCTCTGTTTTCACCTCTATGGCTCTTTCTACTAAAGATCTTATGATATATATGGCATTGCTCGTTCCTTTATCTCTAACAAAACCACACTGTTCGTCACTAATTTCTGGACTGATTTTGTTCCGCACGCTTCGCATGATGATTCTTAGTAATATCTTGTGATGACCTGAGATGCTGCTCTAACGGGGTTCATAGTAAATAATAATAAGAAAGATAAGAATACACGAAAATATGAAAACCACAAACGGAAGATGAAGACGTAGAAGAAGAAAGAGGAGCTGTGGAAGAAGAAGAGAGATTAAGTAGAAGAAGATGATGACGTAGAAGATGAAAGAGGAGCTGTGGAAGAAGAAGAGAGATTAAGTAGAAAAAGATGATGACGTAGAAGATGAAAGAGGAGCTGTGGAAGAAGAAGAGAGATTAAGTAGAAGAAGACGATGACGTAGAAGATGAAAGAGGAGCTGTGGAAGAAGAAGAGAGATTAAGTAGAAGAAGATGATGACGTAGAAGATGAAAGAGAAGCTGTGGAAGAAGAAGAGAGATTAAGTAGAAGAAGACGATGACGTAGAAGATGAAAGAGAAGCTGTGGAAGAAGAAGAGAGATTAAGTAGAAGAAGACGATGACATTGAAGAAGATAAAGAAGAAGATGTGTACGAAGAACAGAGATGAAGAAGAAGCGAAAGAAAGAAAAAAAAGAGTAAATGAAAATGTAGAAGAAAAGTGGGAAAAAGAAGAAGAATAAGATACAGTGGAGGAATTGGAAAAAAGAAGCAGAGAAAAAGAATTTAAAAAAAGAGAAATATTTTTTGGGTCAAAACTAGACATGGAGATTGTCAGGATATTTGAAAAAAAAAAAAAAGTTGTATTTATTCGTTCCAACGTGGACCCACACAAAAACAGGAGATCCACATTTCTCAAATTCCCTTCGCCTGTACGGGTAGAGGCCCAGTAGCGATAACTCATGAAACAGTAGGAGATCAGCGTAGACCATGAGAGCACTCAGATGGTAGTTGTTTCCGTCTAACTGCGCCATGTTTCCTCATGCATTATTCACAAATTATCGATTATTTTCTATTTCCCGGTAATGTATTTTTTTAACTTTTATAAAAAAATGATCCAGGTTAACTTGCGATTGTTATATTTGCTAATTTCATGTACCATATCTACAGGCGTAGGCGATCATGTTTCTCATCAACTGTTTCTGCAAAAAAATGGGGCGTAACATACTGAGTTATTTGGGGGTCATCATCATTTCACTCCGAACATGTCCATAGGTGCTCAGATCCCCTTCTCAGCAAGTTCCGCAGTGTCCAGCGACTGACGACTCCAGTTCTATGTTGGTTGATAAGTCTTCTTACACGCCCACTAAGTTTCTCATTTCTGGCTGTGCCCATCTTAACTCCCATCTCCTTCACCCGAAGGAGTGACGTGGACTCATTGTTCTACGAGAGAGAAACTAGGGTATTGTACGACTAGACTAGGGTATGGTACGACTAGGGTATGGTACGACTAGGGCATGTTACGACTAGGGTAGAACATGACTAGGGTATGTTACGACTAGGGTAGAACATGACTAGGGTATGGTACGACTAGGGAATGTTACGACTACGGTATGGCACGACTAGGATATGGTACGACTAGGGCATGTTACGACTAGGGTATGTTACGACTAGGGCATGTTACGACTAGGGTAGAACATGACTAGGGTATGGTACGACTAGGGAATGTTACGACTAGGGTATGTTACGACTAGGGTATGGCACGACTAGGGTATGGTGTGTCAGGACTAGGGTATGGCACGACTGGGGTATATCAGGACTAGGATATGGCACGTTTAGGATATGTCTCTCCACAACTCTCGATCACGACAGTTATTTATCACTTCTGTTGTTGGCCTTCTGCCAAGCCATTCTCTTAAGCTGTCTGGTATCTTTTCTCTTTGCTTCCCTCTATCTCTTCGTCCCTCAATTTCTCCAGCTGTTACAATATATTCCAGATGTTCCCTTCTCATTACATGGCCAAAAAAATGATGATTGTTTCTTCCTAATATTGGATATTAGCTCTTTTTTTGCTTTGAAATCTTTTATAACGTTTTCTTTACTCTTCTTAGCTGCCCATGGAATTCTCAACATTCTTCTGTAGTTATAGTTGGGCAGTTCAGGACATAACTTGTAAATTGAATTTGGTAAATATATATATATATATATATATCTTCAGTAATCAAGAAGAGACGATGGTCATATGTTGGACATGTGATGAGAAGAGATAATAACCGAATAGCAAAGCAAGCCCTCATATGGGAAACAACAGGTAAGAGGAAAAGAGGAAGACCCAGAGTGACACTGAGAAGAACATTGATGAGTAGAGGCAAGAGCAGCAGGAATCGGCTCCCTCATTGAGATAGAGCTGCTTGCACAGAGCAGAGACAAATGGCGAGATTTGATAAAATATCTTTAAAAGAATTGAAAACTGCTAGAACAAAAATTTAGATAAGAGAATGAGTATCTTGGTCTACGCCCTATGGGCCGGCTACTGCTCGAAAGGTAAATAGATAGAAAGATAGATATATATATATATATATATATATATATATATATATATATATATATATATATATGCTTCAAGAATCACATATATGATTAAAACAGGTGTTTACAGAAAGACACATGCAATGCACAGAGGAGAGAAAATATAAAAAAAGGAAATAAAAACATTTTTTATCAACGAGAATCTTGGCTTGGCAGTACACACCACACTCAACACACATACACAATGAATTACAACGTACACAAACAAACAACACGCACATACACACACACACGCGCGCGCGCGCGCGAAGACGTGTACACAAGATCATTAACTTGCAAATCTTCAAGTCCCATAATCCGCTTATTATCTCCCTTTAACAAATCAATGACCGCCCTTTGTTTCTCCTGAAGAAATATCAAACCTTCGGCTTACCTCCCTTGCCCCTAATTTTCTCTTTGTCTACGCTGTCTCCTATATTAGTTCCATGATACATGTATATGTAATTTTTGTCTTGGATTTATTTTATTTATTTATTTATTTTTTTTTGGGGGGGGGGGGGGCTTTGAGAAAAATTTTTTGAAGGAATAAAAATGTCTGAGTCTATAAGGCGAAAAGAGAAACAGTTCATTAGATGTCCGATGTATGTGTCGTTGGGATATGATGAGTTAATATCTTAATAAGGAAGAAAAATGAAGAGGGTTAATAGGGCTAAAGATAACGATGTAACAAACAAGAAAAGGAGGAAGATAAAGGAGAATAATAAAAATGAGAAAAGTAAAAGAAAAGTAGAAAAGGAATAGAAAGAAAAGATCAAGAATAGAAAGAAGCGGGGGAAAAGAAAGAGAAAGAAATCGGTGAAGAAATAGACGATTATGAATTTGAGGAAGACAGAAAGGCAGTGTAGAGCAGAAATTGAACAGTAAGAGGGACAAATAGATGGGATAGGTGAGGAAGGAAAAGTAAAATGATGGAGAAAGGAAAGAAAAAAAAATAATGGATGCAATAAGAATAGAAGAAATAGATAGAGGAAGTGAAGAAATAGATGGAGGAAGTGAAGAAATAGATGGAGGAAGTGAAGAAATAGATGGAGGAAGTGAAGAAATAGATGGAGAACGTGAAGAAATAGATGGAGAACGTGAAGAAATAGATGGAGGAAGTGAAGAAATAGATGGAGAACGTGAAGAAATAGATGGAGAACGTGAAGAAATAGATGGAGGAAGTGAAGAAATAGATGGAGAACGTGAAGAAATAGATGGAGGAAGTGAAGAAATAGATGGAGAACGTGAAGAAATAGATGGAGGAAGTGAAGAAATAGATGGAGAACGTGAAGAAATAGATGGAGGAAGTGAAGAAATAGATGGAGAACGTGAAGAAATAGATGGAGGAAGTGAAGAAATAGATGGAGAACGTGAAGAAATAGATGGAGGAAGTGAAGAAATAGATGGAGAACGTGAAGAAATAGATGGAGAACGTGAAGAAATAGATGGAGGAAGTGAAGAAATAGATGGAGGAAGTGAAGAAATAGATGGAGAACGTGAAGAAATAGATGGAGGAAGTGAAGAAATAGATGGAGAACGTGAAGAAATAGATGGAGGAAGTGAAAAAATAGATGGAGGAAGTGAAGAAATAGATGGAGGAAGTGAAGAAATAGATAGAGAACGTGAAGAAATAGATGGAGGAAGTGAAAAAATAGATGGAGGAAGTGAAGAAATAGATAGAGAACGTGAAGAAATAGATGGAGGAAGTGAAGAAATAGATGGAGGAAGTGAAGAAATAGATGGAGGAAGTGAAGAAATAGATGGAGGAAGTGAAGAAATAGATGGAGGAAGTGAAGAAATAGATGGAGAACGTGAAGAAATAGATGGAGGAAGTGAAGAAATAGATGGAGAACGTGAAGAAATAGATGGAGGAAGTGAAGAAATAGATGGAGGAAGTGAAGAAATAGATGGAGAACGTGAAAAAATAGATGGAGAACGTGAAGAAATAGATGGAGGAAGTGAAGAAATAGATGGAGGAAGTGAAGAAATAGATGGAGGAAGTGAAAAAATAGATGGAGAACGTGAAGAAATAGATGGAGAACGTGAAGAAATAGATGGAGAACGTGAAGAAATAGATGGAGGAAGTGAAGAAATAGATGGAGGAAGTGAAGAAATAGATGGAGGAAGTGAAGAAATAGATGGAGGAAGTGAAGAAATAGATGAAGAACGTGAAGAAATAGATGGAGAACGTGAAGAAATAGATGGAGGAAGTGAAGAAATAGATAGAGAACGTGAAGAAATAGATGGAGGAAGTGAAGAAATAGATGGAGGAAGTGAAGAAATAGATGGAGAACGTGAAGAAATAGAAGAAATAGATGGAGGAAGTGAAGAAATAGATGGAGGAAGTGAAGAAATAGATGGAGGAAGTGAAAAAATAGATGGAGAACGTGAAGAAATAGATGGAGGAAGTGAAGAAATAGATGGAGAACGTGAAGAAATAGATGGAGGAAGTGAAGAAATAGATGGAGGAAGTGAAGAAATAGATGGAGGAAGTGAAAAAATAGATGGAGAACGTGAAGAAATAGATGGAGGAAGTGAAGAAATAGATGGAGAACGTGAAGAAATAGATGAAGGAAGTGAAGAAATAGATGGAGGAAGTGAAGAAATAGAAGGAGGAAGTGAAGAAATAGATGGAGGAAGTGAAGAAATAGAAGGAGGAAGTGAAGAAATAGATGGAGGAAGTGAAGAAATAGATGGAGGAAGTGAAGAAATAGATGGAGGAAGTGAAGAAATAGATGGAGGAAGTGAAGAAATAGATGGAGAACGTGAAGAAATAGATGGAGGAAGTGAAGAAATAGATGGAGGAAGTGAAGAAATAGATGGAGGAAGTGAAGAAATAGATGGAGGAAGTGAAGAAATAGATGGAGGAAGTGAAGAAATAGATGGAGGAAGTGAAGAAATAGAAGGAGGAAGTGAAGAAATAGATGGAGGAAGTGAAGAAATAGATGGAGGAAGTGAAGAAATAGATGGAGGAAGTGAAGAAATAGATGGAGGAAGTGAAGAAATAGATGGAGGAAGTGAAGAAATAGAAGGAGGAAGTGAAGAAATAGATGGAGGAAGTGAAGAAATAGATGGAGGAAGTGAAGAAATAGATGGAGGAAGTGAAGAAATAGATGGAGGAAGTGAAGAAATAGATGGAGGAAGTGAAGAAATAGAAGAAATAGATGGAGGAAGTGAAGAAATAGATGGAGGAAGTGAAGAAATAGATGGAGGAAGTGAAGAAATAGAAGGAGGAAGTGAAGAAATAGATGGAGGAAGTGAAGAAATAGATGGAGGAAGTGAAGAAATAGATGGAGGAAGTGAAGAAATAGAAGGAGGAAGTGAAGAAATAGAAGGAGGAAGTGAAGAAATAGATGGAGAACGTGAAGAAATAGATGGAGGAAGTGAAGAAATAGATGGAGGAAGTGAAGAAATAGATAGAGGAAGTGAAGAAATAGAAGGAGGAAATGAAGAAATAGATGGAGGAAGTGAATAAATAGAAGGAGGAAGTGAAGAAATAGATGGAGGAAGTGAAGAAATAGATGGAGG
Source organism: Megaustenia siamemsis (assembly GCA_032433765.1). Classification (NCBI taxonomy): domain Eukaryota; kingdom Metazoa; phylum Mollusca; class Gastropoda; order Stylommatophora; family Ariophantidae; genus Megaustenia; species Megaustenia siamemsis. Next base: position 2,162,997 of record JAVIAB010000104.1, read on the forward strand.
AAGTGAAGAAATAGATGGAGGAAGTGAAGAAATAGATGGAGGAAGTGAAGAAATAGATGGAGGAAGTGAAGAAATAGATGGAGGAAGTGAAGAAATAGATGGAGGAAGTGAAGAAATAGATGGAGGAAGTGAAGAAATAGATGGAGGAAGTGAAGAAATAGAAGGAGGAAGTGAAGAAATAGATGGAGGAAGTGAAGAAATAGATGGAGGAAGTGAAGAAATAGATGGAGGAAGTGAAGAAATAGATGGAGGAAGTGAAGAAATAGATGGAGGAAGTGAAGAAATAGAAGGAGGAAGTGAAGAAATAGATGGAGGAAGTGAAGAAATAGATGGAGGAAGTGAAGAAATAGAAGAAATAGATGGAGGAAGTGAAGAAATAGATGGAGGAAGTGAAGAAATAGATGGAGGAAGTGAAGAAATAGATGGAGGAAGTGAAGAAATAGATGGAGGAAGTGAAGAAATAGATAGAGGAAGTGAAGAAATAGATGGAGGAAGTGAAGAAATAGATGGAGGAAGTGAAGAAATAGATGGAGGAAGTGAAGAAATAGATGGAGGAAGTGAAGAAATAGAAGGAGGAAGTGAAGAAATAGATGGAGGAAGTGAAGAAATAGATGGAGGAAGTGAAGAAATAGATGGAGGAAGTGAAGAAATAGAAGAAATAGATGGAGGAAGTGAAGAAATAGATGGAGGAAGTGAAGAAATAGATGGAGGAAGTGAAGAAATAGATGGAGGAAGTGAAGAAATAGATGGCGGAAGTGAAGAAATAGAAGAAATAGATGGAGGAAGTGAAGAAATAGATGGAGGAAGTGAAGAAATAGATAGAGGAAGTGAAGAAATAGATGGAGGAAGTGAAGAAATGGAAGGAGGAAGTGAAGAAATAGATGGAGGAAGTGAAGAAATAGATGGAGGAAGTGAAGAAATAGATGGAGGAAGTGAAGAAATAGATGGAGGAAGTGAAGAAATAGATGGAGGAAGTGAAGAAATAGATAGAGGAAGTGAAGAAATAGATGGAGGAAGTGAAGAAATAGATGGAGGAAGTGAAGAAATAGATGGAGGAAGTGAAGAAATAGATGGAGGAAGTGAAGAAATAGAAGGAGGAAGTGAAGAAATAGATGGAGGAAGTGAAGAAATAGATGGAGGAAGTGAAGAAATAGATGGAGGAAGTGAAGAAATAGATGGAGGAAGTGAAGAAATAGAAGAAATAGATGGAGGAAGTGAAGAAATAGATGGAGGAAGTGAAGAAATAGATGGAGGAAGTGAAGAAATAGATGGAGGAAGTGAAGAAATAGATGGCGGAAGTGAAGAAATAGAAGAAATAGATGGAGGAAGTGAAGAAATAGATGGAGGAAGTGAAGAAATAGATAGAGGAAGTGAAGAAATAGATGGAGGAAGTGAAGAAATGGAAGGAGGAAGTGAAGAAATAGATGGAGGAAGTGAAGAAATAGATGGAGGAAGTGAAGAAATAGATGGAGGAAGTGAAGAAATAGATGGAGGAAGTGAAGAAATAGAAGAAATAGATGGAGGAAGTGAAGAAATAGATGGAGGAAGTGAAGAAATAGATGAAGGAAGTGAAGAAATAGATGGAGGAAGTGAAGAAATAGAGGGGAGGAAGTGAATAAATAGAAGAAATAGATGGAGGAAGTGAAGAAATAGATGGAGGAAGTGAAGAAATAGATAGAGGAAGTGAAGAAATAGATGGAGGAAGTGAAGAAATTGAAGGAGGAAGTGAAGAAATAGATGGAGGAAGTGAAGAAATAGATGGAGGAAGTGAAGAAATAGATGGAGGAAGTGAAGAAATAGATGGAGGAAGTGAAGAAATAGAAGGAGGAAGTGAAGAAATATATGGAGGAAGTGAAGAAATAGATGGAGGAAGTGAAGAAATTGATGGAGGAAGTGAAGAAATAGATGGAGGAAGTGAAGAAATAGATGGAGGAAGTGAAGAAATAGATGGAGGAAGTGAAGAAATAGAAGGAGGAAGTGAAGAAATAGATGGAGGAAGTGAAGAAATAGATGGAGGAAGTGAAGAAATAGATGGAGGAAGTGAAGAAATAGATGGAGGAAGTGAAGAAATAGAAGGAGGAAGTGAAGAAATAGATGGAGGAAGTGAAGAAATAGATGGAGGAAGTGAAGAAATAGATGGAGGAAGTGAAGAAATAGATGGAGGAAGTGAAGAAATAGATGGAGGAAGTGAAGAAATAGATGGAGGAAGTGAAGAAATAGATGGAGGAAGTGAAGAAATAGATGGAGGAAGTGAAGAAATAGATGGAGGAAGTGAAGAAATAGATGGAGGAAGTGAAGAAATAGATGGAGGAAGTGAAGAAATAGATGGAGGAAGTGAAGAAATAGATGGAGGAAGTGAAGAAATAGATGGAGGAAGTGAAGAAATAGATGGAGGAAGTGAAGAAATAGATGGAGGAAGTGAAGAAATAGATAGAGGAAGTGAAGAAATAGATGGAGGAAGTGATGAAATAGATGGAGGAAGTGAAGAAATAGATGGAGGAAGTGAAGAAATAGAAGAAATATATAGAGGAAGTGAAGAAATAGATGGAGGAAGTTAAGAAATAGAAGAAATATATAGAGGAAGTGAAGAAAAAGTAGAAAAGATGAAGAAAATGAAGAAATAAATTAAGAAAATTAAGAAATAGATGAAAAATGAAGAAGAAGAAAATGAAGAAATAGAATAAAAAGATGAGGGATGTGAAGAAATAGATGAAATAGATGAAACAGGTGGTGGAAGTGAAGAAATATAAGAAATAGATGAAGGAGGTGATGAAATAGAAGAAATAGATGAAGGTAAAGAAGAAAATCAATTCTCTTAATAAGGAGTTTACTGGCTGCAATCACCGTTGTTTCAAAAACGCTTCTCTCTCTCTCTCTCTCTCTCTCTCTCTCTCTCTCTCTCTCGCTCTCTCTCTCTTATTGTTGGTTGAAATAGAATCTCTGACCAGGTATTGCGTTCCCTCTATTTTTATTCTCCCGTCAAATCGAAAACCCACGGTAGTCCCAAAAGTAGAATCTATGACGTAATACTAACTTTTAGATGTTCTTACCGGGAATACAGTCAGCCCTCCCTCCCCAACTAATATAGACCACCATTGATAGAGTTTATTATATTGTCATGTTTAATAATGGCATTAGTGGAATGTGTTTAGCCCTGAAGAAAAAGGCACTCTACAGTACAATCTCCATCCCAACGTTGTGCTACCAATGCCAGGCCTGGACCCTAGATGCAAGAACAATAAGAAAAATAACCTCTACTCAGATGAATTGTGTTAGACGAATGACAGGAAACAGTCTGAGAGATAAAATCAGAAATAAAGAACTGAGAAAAAAAGCTAGGAATAGCCCCCGCCATAGAATATATAAAGAAACAACAGATAAAACGATTTGGCCACGTGACGAGGCAAAAAGATAAAAACACAACACAACGAGCCTGCAATAAACATTGCGAGAACACCAGACTCAAGGGCCGACCACGAAAAAGATGGATTGATGGAATATTAAAAGACTAGGAAACATAACAGTAGGAGAGACCAACAGAAAAGCAGAAGACCACAAAATGTGTCTTCCTTTGACTATGATAAAGAAATAAAGAAGCAGAAGAAGATGATAAGAGTTCAGTCATGAACATACAGTACCTGGGTGGGCTCAACCATGATCATACAGTACCTGGGTGGGCTCAACCATGAACATACAGTACCTGGGTGGGCTCAACCATGATCATACAGTACCTGGGTGGGCTCAACCATGATCATACAGTACCTGGGTGGGCTCAACCATGATCATACAGTACCTGGGTGGGCTCAACCATGAACATACAGTACCTGGGTGGGGCTCAACCATGAACATACAGTATCTAGGTGGGCTCAACCATGAACATACAGTATCTAGGTGGGCTCAACCATGAACATACAGTACCTGGGTGGGCTCAACCATGAACATACAGTACCTGGGTGGGCTCAACCATGAACATACAGTACCTGGGTGGGCTCAACCATGAACATACAGTACCTGGGTGGGCTCAACCATGAACATACAGTATCTAGGTGGGCTCAACCATGAACATACAGTACCTGGGTGGGCTCAACCATGATCATACAGTACCTGGGTGGGCTCAACCATGAACATACAGTACCTGGGTGGGCTCAACCATGAACATACAGTATCTAGGTGGGCTCAACCATGAACATACAGTATCTGGGTGGGCTCAACCATGAACATACAGTATCTAGGTGGGCTCAACCATGAACATACAGTATCTATAGGGTGAAGTCTCATACAGTATCTAGGTCAATTTGAAAAAAATGGACGTCATCACATACCATGCGACAGTTTTCACTTGTCTACTTTAAGGAGATATCTAAACATATCATCATCACAGCATACCAGGTGGGGTAGCTGACACACATGACGATTGACATACATAGTGAGTATAAACACCCTGTAGGTGGGCTCAACCATGAACATACAGTATCTAGGTGGGCTCAACCGTGAACATACAGTATCTAGGTGGGCTCAACCATGAACATACAGTATCTAGGTGGGCTCAACCATGAACATACAGTATCTAGGTGGGCTCAACCATGAACATACAGTATCTAGGTGGGCTCAACCATGAACATACAGTACCTGGGTGGGCTCAACCATGAACATACAGTATCTGGGTGGGCTCAACCATGAACATACAGTACCTGGGTGGGCTCAACCATGAACATACAGTATCTGGGTGGGCTCAACCATGAACATATAGTACCTGGGTGGGCTCAACCATGAACATACAGTACCTGGGTGGGCTCAACCATGAACATACAGTACCTGGGTGGGCTCAACCATGAACATACAGTACCTGGGTGGGCTCAACCATGAACATACAGTACCTGGGTGGGCTCAACCATGATCATACAGTACCTGGGTGGGCTCAACCATGAACATACAGTACCTGGGTGGGCTCAACCATGATCATACAGTACCTGGGTGGGCTCAACCATGATCATACAGTACCTGGGTGGGCTCAACCATGAACATACAGTACCTGGGTGGGCTCAACCATGATCATACAGTACCTGGGTGGGCTCAACCATGAACATACAGTATCTAGGTGGGCTCAACCATGAACATACAGTACCTGGGTGGGCTCAACCATGAACATACAGTATCTGGGTGGGCTCAACCATGATCATACAGTACCTGGGTGGGCTCAACCATGAACATACAGTACCTGGGTGGGCTCAACCATGAACATACAGTACCTGGGTGGGCTCAACCATGATCATACAGTACCTGGGTGGGCTCAACCATGATCATACAGTACCTGGGTGGGCTCAACCATGAACATACAGTACCTGGGTGGGCTCAACCATGAACATACAGTACCTGGGTGGGCTCAACCATGATCATACAGTACCTGGGTGGGCTCAACCATGAACATACAGTACCTGGGTGGGCTCAACCATGAACATACAGTACCTGGGTGGGCTCAACCATGATCATACAGTACCTGGGTGGGCTCAACCATGAACATACAGTACCTGGGTGGGCTCAACCATGAACATACAGTACCTGGGTGGGCTCAACCATGATCATACAGTACCTGGGTGGGCTCAACCATGAACATACAGTACCTGGGTGGGCTCAACCATGATCATACAGTACCTGGGTGGGCTCAACCATGATCATACAGTACCTGGGTGGGCTCAACCATGAACATACAGTACCTGGGTGGGCTCAACCATGATCATACAGTACCTGGGTGGGCTCAACCATGAACATACAGTATCTAGGTGGGCTCAACCATGAACATACAGTACCTGGGTGGGCTCAACCATGATCATACAGTACCTGGGTGGGCTCAACCATGATCATACAGTACCTGGGTGGGCTCAGCCATGAACATACAGTATCTAGGTGGGCTCAACCATGAACATACAGTACCTGGGTGGGCTCAACCATGAACATACAGTATCTAGGTGGGCTCAACCATGAACATACAGTACCTAGGTGGGCTCAACCATGAACATACAGTATCTATTATAGGTTGGCTCAACCATGAACATACAGTATCTAGGTGGGCTCAACCATGAACATACAGTACCTAGGTGGGCTCAACCATGATCATACAGTACCTGGGTGGGCTCAACCATGAACATACAGTATCTAGGTGGGCTCAACCATGATCATACAGTACCTGGGTGGGCTCAACCATGAACATACAGTATCTAGGTGGGCTCAACCATGATCATACAGTACCTGGGTGGGCTCAACCATGAACATACAGTATCTAGGTGGGCTCAACCATGATCATACAGTATCTAGGTGGGCTCAACCATGAACATACAGTACCTGGGTGGGCTCAACCATGAACATACAGTATCTAGGTGGGCTCAACCATGAACATACAGTACCTAGGTGGGCTCAACCATGATCATACAGTACCTGGGTGGGCTCAACCATGAACATACAGTATCTAGGTGGGCTCAACCATGATCATACAGTACCTGGGTGGGCTCAACCATGAACATACAGTATCTAGGTGGGCTCAACCATGAACATACAGTACCTAGGTGGGCTCAACCATGAACATACAGTATCTATTATAGGTGGGCTCAACCATGAACATACAGTATCTAGGTGGGCTCAACCATGAACATACAGTACCTAGGTGGGCTCAACCATGAACATACAGTATCTATTATAGGTGGGCTCAACCATGAACATACAGTATCTAGGTGGGCTCAACCATGAACATACAGTATCTAGGTGGGCTCAACCATGAACATACAGTATCTAGGTGGGCTCAGCCATGAACATACAGTATCTAGGTGGGCTCAACCATGAACATACAGTATCTAGGTGGGCTCAACCATGAACATACAGTATCTAGGTGGGGCTCAACCATGAACATACAGTATCTAGGTGGGCTCAACCATGAACATTTGTCAACCTGGCATGATTGGTACGTCCGCCATCTAAACACTTGGACGCCCGAGGTAGTTGCCTAGGTTGTCTACACCAGTCTGCTGTTGACTTCCTCTCTCGCCATTCTCTTCAATCAACTCATCTCTTCGTGTTTTCCCTGCCTATTTCCCTCCTATTCCTTCCTCAATTCCTTACTTCCCTCCTGTTCCTTTTCTCAGTCCCTTACTTCCCTCCGATTCCTTTCTCAGTCCCTTACTTCCCTCCGATTCCTCCCACAGTCCCTTACTTCCCTCCGATTCCTTCCTCAGTCCCTTACTTCCCTCCTATTCCTTCCTCAGTCCCTTACTTCCCTCCGATACCTTCCTCAGTTTCTTACTTCCCTCCGATACCTTCCTCAGTCCCTTACTTCCCTCCGATTCCTTCCTCAGTCCCTTACTTCCCTCCGATTCCTTTCTCAATCCCTTACTTCCCTCCGATTCCTTCCTCAATCCCTTACTTACCTCCGATTCGTTCCTCAATCCATTACTTCCCTCCGATTCCTTCCTCAATCCCTTACTTATCTCCGATTCCTTCCTCAGTCCCTTACTTCCCTCCGATTCCTTCCTCAGTCCCTTACTTCCCTCCGATTCCTTCCTCAATCCCTTACTTACCTCTGATTCCTTCCTCAGTCCCTTACTTCCCTCCGATTCCTTCCTCAATCCCTTACTTACCTCCGATACCTTCCTCAGTCCCTTACTTCCCTCCGATTCCTTTCTCAGTCCCTTACTTCCCTCCGATTCCTTCCTCAGTCCCTTACTTCCCTCCGATACCTTCCTCAGTCCCTTACTTCCCTCCGATTCCTTTCTCAGTCCCTTACTTCCCTCCGATTCCTTTCTCAGTCCCATCACTTCCCTCCGATTCCTTCCTCAGTCCCTTACTTCCCTCCGATTCCTTCCTCAGTCCCTTACTTACCTCCGATTCCTTCCTCAATCCCTTACTTCCCTCCGATTCCTTCCTCAGTCCCTTACTTCTCTCCGATACCTTCCTCAGTCCCTTACTTCCCTCCGATACCTTCCTCAGTCCCTTACTTCCCTCCGATTCCTTCCTCAGTCCCTTACTTCTCTCCGATACCTTCCTCAGTCCCTTACTTCCCTCCGATACCTTCCTCAGTCCCTTACTCCCCTCCTGTTCAATTCTCTTCTTGCTTACTTCTCTTCATCCATCCATCCTTCCTTTTCCTCTTTTTACTTCTTCTCACTTCCTTTCTCACTGTCTCCTTCATTCTTCCATTCAGGCTTTCCCTTATCTCCTACATCTCCCTGGATCCAATAATCTCGAAAGTAACTAGAAAGTAACGAGAAAGTAATTTCTTCACAACCAATTTTGTTACAAGCACTCACTGTCAAAAAAGCTCTCTAATAAAGAAAGGATTATGTAAACTCTCTACCTTGAGAAATTGTGAACCCAATAGAAGATGAAAAGATTCCAGATTCCAGAGCCAAGGAGACGACCAATGTCTACGGCAGTTTTTGAATCTTTAATAGCCAACTTGGCAACTCGCAGACAGTTCAATACCCCGGGTTTATCTGGTAATGCTGACAGCCGTAGAGGTTACAAAACTGTGGCTCGCGGGACAGAGGCGGCCCGCTGCTTACATTTTGATGGCACCTGACTACAAATAAATTGTCATACTATTCGTGTTGTTAAAATGAAGATGATTAGAGGTTGACCTGAGTTGATCTAATTTTTATGTTGAGACACAGCTGTTCATTGTGTTATTTTAATTCTAATATTGGAAATGGTACAGACTATATGGATGAAGGAGTATAGAACATTCCAGCTCATTCTTAAAACTGATAGTTTATGGGAGTGGTTTCAATTTCTGATCATCATCATCATCATCAAGTGCCATGCCTGCTGGCTAGGAGATCAAGTATCTCCAGAACTTTCGATCTGGACAGTTATTTATCATTTCTGTTGTTGACTTTTGCCTAGCCATTCTCTTAAGCTGTCTGGTATCTATTCTCTTTGCTTCCCTCTATCTCTTCGTCCCTCAATTTTCCCAGTTGTTACAATATATTCCAGCTGTTCCCTTCTCATTTCTTGGCCAAAAAATTATGATTGTTTCTTCCTAATATTGGAAATTAACTCACTTATGGTTATTGGTTATAGTTGTAGTTATAGTTGTAGTTATAGTTGTAGTTATAGTTGTATTTATAGTTGTAGTTATAGTTGTATTTATAGTTGTAGTTATAGTTGTATTTATAGTTGTAGTTATAGTTGTATTTATAGTTGTAGTTATAGTTGTATTTATAGTTGTAGTTATAGTTGTATTTATAGTTGTAGTTATAGTTGTATTTATAGTTGTAGTTATAGTTGTATTTATAGTTGTAGTTATAGTTGTATTTATAGTTGTAGTTATAGTTGTATTTATAGTTGTAGTTATGGTCATGGTTATTCGAAGATCCCAGTATTACTGAAACGAATTAAAATTTATAATTTCTCAACCATCCGTACCAGTGAAATCATCCGTACCAGTGAAATCATCCGTACCAGTGAAATCATCCGTACCAGTGAAATCATCCGTACCAGTGAAATCATCCGTACCAGTGAAATCATCCGTACCAGTGAAATCATCCGTACCAGTGAAATCATCCGTACCAGTGAAATCATCCGTACCAGTGAAATCATCCGTACCAGTGAAATCATCCGTACCAGTGAAATCATCCGTACCAGTGAAATCATCCGTACCAGTGAAATCATCCCAACTACATCTCATCTCATTGAAGGATTTAAAGAAAGAATGGCAGATGCAGTTCCCATCATAGCAGTTGCAGCTCACGCCAAAAGACATAAGGCCAAGCGGCACCGAAAGTGAGCGGAGCTGAACTGTCTTTCGTCATACGATATCATCATTCATTGTAAGCAATGGGGATATATAGAGGATATAGAAGATAGAGGAGAGGATAGAAGATAGAGGAGAGGATAGAAGGTAGAGGAGAGGATAGAAGGTAGAGGAGAGGATAGAAGGTAGAGGAGAGGATAGAAGGTAGAGGAGAGGATAGAAGGTAGAGGAGAGGATAGAAGGTAGAGGAGAGGATAGAAGGTAGAGGAGAGGATAGAAGATAGAGGAGAGGATAGAAGATAGAGGAGAGGATAGAAGATAGAGGAGAGGATAGAAGATAGAGGAGAGGATAGAAGATAGAGGAGAGGATAGAAGATAGAGGAGAGGATAGAAGATAGAGGAGAGGATAGAAGATAGAGGAGAGGATAGAAGATAGAGGAGAGGATAGAAGATAGAGGAGAGGATAGAAGGTAGAGGAGAGGATAGAAGGTAGAGGAGAGGATAGAAGATAGAGGAGAGGATAGAAGATAGAGGAGAGGATAGAAGGTAGAGGAGAGGATAGAAGGTAGAGGAGAGGATAGAAGATAGAGGAGAGGATAGAAGGTAGAGGAGAGGATAGAAGGTAGAGGAGAGGATAGAAGGTAGAGGAGAGGATAGAAGATAGAGGAGAGGATAGAAGGTAGAGGAGAGGATAGAAGATAGAGGAGAGGATAGAAGATAGAGGAGAGGATAGAAGATAGAGGAGAGGATAGAAGATAGAGGAGAGGATAGAAGGTAGAGGAGAGGATAGAAGGTAGAGGAGAGGATAGAAGATAGAGGAGAGGATAGAAGATAGAGGAGAGGATAGAAGGTAGAGGAGAGGATAGAAGGTAGAGGAGAGGATAGAAGGTAGAGGAGAGGATAGAAGATAGAGGAGAGGATAGAAGATAGAGGAGAGGATAGAAGGTAGAGGAGAGGATAGAAGGTAGAGGAGAGGATAGAAGATAGAGGAGAGGATAGAAGATAGAGGAGAGGATAGAAGGTAGAGGAGAGGATAGAAGGTAGAGGAGAGGATAGAAGGTAGAGGAGAGGATAGAAGATAGAGGAGAGGATAGAAGATAGAGGAGAGGATAGAAGATAGAGGAGAGGATAGAAGGTAGAGGAGAGGATAGAAGGTAGAGGAGAGGATAGAAGATAGAGGAGAGGATAGAAGATAGAGGAGAGGATAGAAGGTAGAGGAGAGGATAGAAGGTAGAGGAGAGGATAGAAGATAGAGGAGAGGATAGAAGATAGAGGAGAGGATAGAAGATAGAGGAGAGGATAGAAGATAGAGGAGAGGATAGAAGGTAGAGGAGAGGATAGAAGATAGAGGAGAGGATAGAAGATAGAGGAGAGGATAGAAGATAGAGGAGAGGATAGAAGGTAGAGGAGAGGATAGAAGATAGAGGAGAGGATAGAAGATAGAGGAGAGGATAGAAGATAGAGGAGAGGATAGAAGGTAGAGGAGAGGATAGAAGGTAGAGGAGAGGATAGAAGATAGAGGAGAGGATAGAAGATAGAGGAGAGGATAGAAGGTAGAGGAGAGGATAGAAGATAGAGGAGAGGATAGAAGATAGAGGAGAGGATAGAAGATAGAGGAGAGGATAGAAGGTAGAGGAGAGGATAGAAGGTAGAGGAGAGGATAGAAGATAGAGGAGAGGATAGAAGATAGAGGAGAGGATAGAAGGTAGAGGAGAGGATAGAAGGTAGAGGAGAGGATAGAAGGTAGAGGAGAGGATAGAAGATAGAGGAGAGGATAGAAGATAGAGGAGAGGATAGAAGATAGAGGAGAGGATAGAAGATAGAGGAGAGGATAGAAGGTAGAGGAGAGGATAGAAGATAGAGGAGAGGATAGAAGATAGAGGAGAGGATAGAAGATAGAGGAGAGGATAGAAGGTAGAGGAGAGGATAGAAGGTAGAGGAGAGGATAGAAGGTAGAGGAGAGGATAGAAGATAGAGGAGAGGATAGAAGATAGAGGAGAGGATAGAAGATAGAGGAGAGGATAGAAGATAGAGGAGAGGATAGAAGATAGAGGAGAGGATAGAAGATAGAGGAGAGGATAGAAGATAGAGGAGAGGATAGAAGGTAGAGGAGAGGATAGAAGATAGAGGAGAGGATAGAAGATAGAGGAGAGGATAGAAGATAGAGGAGAGGATAGAAGATAGAGGAGAGGATAGAAGGTAGAGGAGAGGATAGAAGGTAGAGGAGAGGATAGAAGGTAGAGGAGAGGATAGAAGATAGAGGAGAGGATAGAAGATAGAGGAGAGGATAGAAGGTAGAGGAGAGGATAGAAGGTAGAGGAGAGGATAGAAGGTAGAGGAGAGGATAGAAGATAGAGGAGAGGATAGAAGATAGAGGAGAGGATAGAAGATAGAGGAGAGGATAGAAGATAGAGGAGAGGATAGAAGATAGAGGAGAGGATAGAAGATAGAGGAGAGGATAGAAGATAGAGGAGAGGATAGAAGGTAGAGGAGGATAGAAGGTAGAGGAGAGGATAGAAGGTAGAGGAGAGGATAGAAGGTAGAGGAGAGGATAGAAGGTAGAGGAGAGGATAGAAGTAGAGGAGAGGATAGAAGGTAGAGGATGGATAGAAGGTAGAGGAGAGGATAGAAGGTAGAGGAGAGGATAGAAGGTAGAGGATGGTAGAAGGTAGAGGAGAGGATAGAAGGTAGAGGATGGGTAGAAGGTAGAGGAGAGGATAGAAGGTAGAGGAGAGGATAGAAGGTAGAGGATGGGTAGAAGGTAGAGGAGAGGATAGAAGGTAGAGGAGAGGATAGAAGTAGAGGAGAGGATAGAAGGTAGAGGAGAGGATAGAAGGTAGAGGATGGGTAGAAGATAGAGGATGGATAGAAGATAGAGGATGGATAGAAGGTAGAGGAGAGGATAGAAGGTAGAGGAGAGGATAGAAGGTAGAGGAGGATAGAAGGTAGAGGAGAGGATAGAAGGTAGAGGAGAGGATAGAAGATAGAGGAGAGGATAGAAGGTAGAGGAGAGGATAGAAGGTAGAGGAGAGGATAGAAGGTAGAGGATGGGTAGAAGGTAGAGGAGAGGATAGAAGGTAGAGGAGAGGATAGAAGGTAGAGGAGAGGATAGAAGGTAGAGGAGAGGATAGAAGGTAGAGGAGAGGATAGAAGATAGAGGAGAGGATAGAAGGTAGAGGAGAGGATAGAAGGTAGAGGATGGATAGAAGGTAGAGGAGAGGATAGAAGGTAGAGGAGAGGATAGAAGGTAGAGGATGGGTAGAAGGTAGAGGAGAGGATAGAAGGTAGAGGATGGGTAGAAGGTAGAGGAGAGGATAGAAGGTAGAGGAGAGGATAGAAGGTAGAGGAGAGGATAGAAGGTAGAGGAGAGGATAGAAGATAGAGGAGAGGATAGAAGATAGAGGAGAGGATAGAAGGTAGAGGAGAGGATAGAAGGTAGAGGATGGATAGAAGGTAGAGGAGAGGATAGAAGGTAGAGGAGAGGATAGAAGGTAGAGGATGGGTAGAAGGTAGAGGAGAGGATAGAAGGTAGAGGATGGGTAGAAGGTAGAGGAGAGGATAGAAGGTAGAGGAGAGGATAGAAGGTAGAGGATGGGTAGAAGGTAGAGGAGAGGATAGAAGGTAGAGGAGAGGATAGAAGGTAGAGGAGAGGATAGAAGGTAGAGGAGAGGATAGAAGGTAGAGGATGGGTAGAAGATAGAGGATGGATAGAAGATAGAGGATGGATAGAAGGTAGAGGAGAGGATAGAAGGTAGAGGAGAGGATAGAAGGTAGAGGAGAGGATAGAAGGTAGAGGAGAGGATAGAAGGTAGAGGAGAGGATAGAAGATAGAGGAGAGGATAGAAGGTAGAGGAGAGGATAGAAGGTAGAGGAGAGGATAGAAGGTAGAGGATGGATAGAAGGTAGAGGAGAGGATAGAAGTAGAGGAGAGGATAGAAGGTAGAGGAGAGGATAGAAGGTAGAGGAGAGGATAGAAGGTAGAGGAGAGGATAGAAGGTAGAGGATGGGTAGAAGATAGAGGATGGATAGACGGTAGAGGAGAGGATAGAAGGTAGAGGAGAGGATAGAAGGTAGAGGAGGATAGAAGATAGAGGATGGGTAGAAGATAGAGGATGGATAGACGGTAGAGGATGGGTAGAAGATAGAGGATGGATAGAAGATAGAGGATGGATAGACGGTAGAGGATGGGTAGAAGATAGAGGATGGATAGAAGATAGAGGATGGATAGAAGATAGAGGAGAGGATAGAAGATAGAGGATGGGTAGAAGATAGAGGATGGATAGACGGTAGAGGATGGGTAGAAGATAGAGGATGGATAGAAGATAGAGGATGGATAGACGGTAGAGGATGGTAGAAGATAGAGGATGGATAGAAGATAGAGGATGGATAGAAGATAGAGGATGGATAGAAGGTAGAGGATGGGTAGAAGATAGAGGATGGATAGAAGATAGAGGATGGATAGACGGTAGAGGATGGGTAGAAGATAGAGGATGGATAGAAGATAGAGGATGGATAGGAAGAGGATGGGTAGAAGATAGAGGATGGATAGAAGATAGAGGATGGATAGAAGATAGAGGATGGATAGAAGGTAGAGGATGGGTAGAAGATAGAGGATGGATAGAAGATAGAGGATGGATAGACGGTAGAGGATGGGTAGAAGATAGAGGATGGATAGAAGATAGAGGATGGATAGAAGATAGAGGATGGATAGACGGTAGAGGATGGGTAGAAGATAGAGGATGGATAGAAGATAGAGGATGGATAGAAGGTAGAGGATGGGTAGAAGATAGAGGATGGATAGAAGATAGAGGATGGATAGACGGTAGAGGATGGGTAGAAGATAGAGGATGGATAGAAGATAGAGGATGGATAGAAGGTAGAGGATGGGTAGAAGATAGAGGATGGATAGAAGATAGAGGATGGATAGACGGTAGAGGATGGGTAGAAGATAGAGGATGGATAGACGGTAGAGGATGGATAGAAGGTAGAGGATGGATAGAAGGTAGAGGATGGGTAGACGGTAGAGGAAGGATAGAAGATAGAGGATGGATAGAAGGTAGAGGATGGGTAGAAGGTAGAGGATGGATAGAAGGTAGAGGATGGGTAGAAGGTAGGGATGGATAGAAGATAGAGGATGGATAGAAGGTAGAGGATGGATAGAAGGTAGAGGATGGATAGAAGGTAGAGGATGGATAGAAGGTAGAAGATGGGTAGAAGGTAGAGGATGGGTAGAAGATAGAGGATGGATAGAAGGTAGAGGATGGATAGAAGATAGAGGATGGATAGAAGGTAGAGGATGGGTAGAAGGTAGAGGATGGGTAGAAGGTAGAGGAGAGGATAGAAGATAGAGGATGGATAGAAGGTAGAGGAGAGGATAGAAGATTCAGGAGAGGATAGAAGATAGAGGATGGATAGAAGGTAGAGGAGAGGATAGAAGATAGAGGATGGATAGAAGGTAGAGGATGGATAGAAGGTAGAGGATGGGTAGAAGATAGAGGATGGATAGAAGGTAGAGGATGGATAGAAGATAGAGGATGGATAGAAGATAGAGGATGGGTAGGAGATAGAGGAGAGGATAGAAGATAGAGGATGGATAGAAGGTAGAGGAGAGGATAGAAGATAGAGGAGAGGATAGAAGATAGAGGATGGATAGAAGGTAGAGGAGAGGATAGAAGATAGAGGATGGATAGAAGGTAGAGGATGGGTAGAAGATAGAGGATGGATAGAAGGTAGAGGATGGGTAGAAGGTAGAGGATGGGTAGAAGATAGAGGATGGATAGAAGGTAGAGGATGGGTAAAAGGTAGAGGATGGATAGAAGATAGAGGATGGATAGAAGGTAGAGGATGGGTAGAAGATAGAGGATGGATAGAAGATAGAGGATGGATAGAAGATAGAGGATGGATAGAAGATAGAGGATGGATAGAAGGTAGAGGATGGGTAGAAGATAGAGGATGGATAGAAGGTAGAGGATGGGTAGAAGGTAGAGACTGGTAGAAGATAGAGGATGGATAGAAGGTAGAGGATGGGTAGAAGGTAGAGGATGGATAGAAGATAGAGGATGGATAGAAGGTAGAGGATGGGTAGAAGGTAGAGGATGGATAGAAGGTAGAGGATGGATAGAAGGTAGAGGATGGGTAGAAGATAGAGGATGTGTAGAAGATAGAGGATGGATAGAAGGTAGAGGATGGGTAGAAGGTAGAGGATGGATAGAAGGTAGAGGATGGATAGAAGGTAGAGGATGGATAGAAGATAGAGGATGGATAGAAGATAGAGGATGGGTAGAAGGTAGAGGATGGATAGAAGATAGAGGATGGATAGAAGGTAGAGGATGGGTAGAAGGTAGAGGATGTGTAGAAGATAGAGGATGGGTAGAAGGTAGAGGATGGATAGAAGATAGAGGATGGATAGAAGATAGAGGATGGGTAGAAGGTAGAGGATGGATAGAAGATAGAGGATGGATAGAAGGTAGAGGATGGGTAGAAGGTAGAGGATGGATAGAAGATAGAGGATGGATAGAAGGTAGAGGATGGATAGAAGATAGAGGATGGATAGAAGATAGAGGATGGATAGAAGATAGAGGATGGGTAGAAGGTAGAGGATGGATAGAAGATAGAGGATGGATAGAAGATAGAGGATGGATAGAAGATAGAGGATGGATAGAAGGTAGAGGATGGGTAGAAGGTAGAGGATGGATAGAAGATTGAGGATGGATAGAAGATAGAGGATGGATAGAAGATAGAGGATGGATAGAAGTTAGAGGATGGGTAGAAGGTAGAGGATGGATAGAAGGTAGAGGATGGATAGAAGATAGAGGATGGGTAGAAGATAGAGGATGGGTAGAAGGTAGAGGATGGATAGAAGATAATGGATATAAGATAGACGATGGATAGAAGGTAGAGGATGGATAGAAGGTAGAGGATGGATAGAAGGTAGAGGATGGATAGAAGGTAGAGGATGGATAGAAGGTAGAGGAGGGATGAATATAGAGGATGGATAGAAGTTAGAGGATGGATAGAAGGTAGAGGATGGATAGAAGATAGAGGATGGGTAGAAGGTAGAGGATGGATAGAAGATAGAGGATGGATAGAAGGTAGAGGATGGAAAGAAGATTGAGAATGGTTAGAAGGTAGAGGATGGATAGAAGGTAGAGGATGGATAGAAGATATAGGATGGATAGAAGGTAGAGAATGGATAGAAGGTAGAGGATGGATAGAAGGTAGAGGATGGATAGAAGATAGAGGATGGATAGAAGATAGAGGAGAGGATAGAAGATAGAGGATGGATAGAAGGTAGATGGAGGATAGAAGATAGAGGATGGTAGAAGGTAGAGGATGGATAGAAGATAGAGGATGGATAGAAGGTAGAGGATGGAAAGAAGATTGAGAATGGTTAGAAGGTAGAGGATGGATAGAAGGTAGAGGATGGATAGAAGATATAGGATGGATAGAAGGTAGAGAATGGATAGAAGGTAGAGGATGGATAGAAGGTAGAGGATGGATAGAAGATAGAGGATGGATAGAAGATAGAGGATGGATAGAAGATAGAGGATGGATAGAAGGTAGAGGAGGATAGAAGATAGAGGATGGATAGAAGGTAGAGGATGGATAGAAGGTAGAGGATGAATAGAAGGTAGAGGATGGATAGAAGATAGAGGAGAGGATAGAAGATAATGGATAGAAGATAGAGGATGGATAGAAGGTAGAGGATGGATAGAAGGTAGAGGATGGATAGAAGGTAGAGGATGGATAGAAGGTAGAGGATGGATAGAAGATAGAGGATGGATAGAAGGTAGAGGATGGATAGACGGTAGAGGATGGATAGAAGGTAGAGGATGGATAGAAGGTAGAGGATGGATAGACGGTAGAGGATGGATAGAAGATAGAGGATGGATAGAAGGTAGAGGATGGATAGAAGGTAGAGGATGGATAGAAGATAGAGGATGGGTAGACGGTAGAGGATGGATATAAGATAGAGGATGGATAGAAGATAGAGGATGGATAGACGGTAGAGGATGGATAGAAGGTAGAGGATGGATAGACGGTAGAGGATGGATAGAAGGTAGAGGATGGATAGAAGGTAGATGATGGATAGAAGGTAGAGGATGGATAGAAGTTAGAGGATGGATAGAAGATAGAGGATGGATAGAAGATAGAGGATGGATAGAAGATAGAGGATGGATAGAAGGTAGAGGATGGATAGACGGTAGAGGATGGATAGATGATAGAGGATGGATAGAAGGTAGAGGATGGATAGAAGATAGAGGATGGATAGACGGTGGAGGATGGATAGAAGATAGAGGATGGATAGAACGTAGAGGATGGATAGAAGGTAGAGGATGGATAGACGGTAGAGGATGGATAGAAGATAGAGGATGGATAGAAGATAGAGGATGGATAGACGGTAGAGGATGGATAGAAGGTAGAGGATGGATAGACGGTAGAGGATGGATAGAAGGTAGAGGATGGATAGAAGATAGAGGATGGATAGAAGGTAGAGGATGGATAGAAGGTAAAAGATGGATAGAAGGTAGAGGATGGATAGAAGGTAGAGGATGGATAGAAGATAGAGGATGGATAGAAGGTAGAGGATGGATAGAAGGTAGAGGATGGATAGAAGATAGAGGATGGATAGAAGGTAGAGGATGGATAGAAGGTAGAAGATGGGTAGAAGGTAGAGGATGGGTAGAAGATAGAGGATGGATAGAAGGTAGAGGATGGATAGATGATAGAGGATGGATAGAAGGTAGAGGATGGGTAGAAGGTAGAGGATGGGTAGAAGGTAGAGGATGGGTAGAAGGTAGAGGATGGTAGAAGGTAGAGGATGGGTAGAAGATAGAGGATGGATAGAAGATAGAGGATGGATAGAAGGTAGAGGATGTGTAGAAGGTAGAGGATGGATAGAAGATAGAGGATGGATAGAAGATAGAGGACGGTAGAAGGTAGAGGATGGATAGAAGATAGAGGATGGGTAGAAGATAGAGGATGGATAGAAGATAGAGGATGGATAGAAGATAGAGGATGGATAGACGGTAGAGGATGGGTAGAAGATAGAGGATGGATAGAAGATAGAGGATGGATAGAAGGTAGAGGATGGGTAGAAGATAGAGGATGGATAGAAGATAGAGGATGGATAGACGGTAGAGGATGGGTAGAAGATAGAGGATGGATAGAAGATAGAGGATGGATAGAAGGTAGAGGATGGGTAGAAGATAGAGGATGGATAGAAGATAGAGGATGGATAGACGGTAGAGGATGGGTAGAAGATAGAGGATGGATAGACGGTAGAGGATGGATAGAAGGTAGAGGATGGATAGAAGGTAGAGGATGGGTAGACGGTAGAGGAAGGATAGAAGATAGAGGATGGATAGAAGGTAGAGGATGGGTAGAAGGTAGAGGATGGATAGAAGGTAGAGGATGGGTAGAAGGTAGGGGATGGATAGAAGATAGAGGATGGATAGAAGGTAGAGGATGGATAGAAGGTAGAGGATGGATAGAAGGTAGAGGATGGATAGAAGGTAGAAGATGGGTAGAAGGTAGAGGATGGGTAGAAGATAGAGGATGGATAGAAGGTAGAGGATGGATAGAAGATAGAGGATGGATAGAAGGTAGAGGATGGGTAGAAGGTAGAGGATGGGTAGAAGGTAGAGAGGATAGAAGATAGAGGATGGATAGAAGGTAGAGGAGAGGATAGAAGATTCAGGAGAGGATAGAAGATAGAGGATGGTTAGAAGGTAGAGGAGAGGATAGAAGATAGAGGATGGATAGAAGGTAGAGGATGGATAGAAGGTAGAGGATGGGTAGAAGATAGAGGATGGATAGAAGGTAGAGGATGGATAGAAGATAGAGGATGGATAGAAGATAGAGGATGGGTAGGAGATAGAGGAGAGGATAGAAGATAGAGGATGGATAGAAGGTAGAGGAGAGGATAGAAGATAGAGGAGAGGATAGAAGATAGAGGATGGATAGAAGGTAGAGGAGAGGATAGAAGATAGAGGATGGATAGAAGGTAGAGGATGGGTAGAAGATAGAGGATGGATAGAAGGTAGAGGATGGGTAGAAGGTAGAGGATGGGTAGAAGATAGAGGATGGATAGAAGGTAGAGGATGGGTAAAAGGTAGAGGATGGATAGAAGATAGAGGATGGATAGAAGGTAGAGGATGGGTAGAAGATAGAGGATGGATAGAAGATAGAGGATGGATAGAAGATAGAGGATGGATAGAAGATAGAGGATGGATAGAAGGTAGAGGATGGGTAGAAGATAGAGGATGGATAGAAGGTAGAGGATGGGTAGAAGGTAGAGACTGGGTAGAAGATAGAGGATGGATAGAAGGTAGAGGATGGGTAGAAGGTAGAGGATGGATAGAAGATAGAGGATGGATAGAAGGTAGAGGATGGGTAGAAGGTAGAGGATGGATAGAAGGTAGAGGATGGATAGAAGGTAGAGGATGGGTAGAAGATAGAGGATGTGTAGAAGATAGAGGATGGATAGAAGGTAGAGGATGGGTAGAAGGTAGAGGATGGATAGAAGGTAGAGGATGGATAGAAGATAGAGGATGGATAAAGATAGAGGATGGGTAGAAGGTAGAGGATGGATAGAAGATAGAGGATGGATAGAAGGTAGAGGATGGGTAGAAGGTAGAGGATGTGTAGAAGATAGAGGATGGGTAGAAGGTAGAGGATGGATAGAAGATAGAGGATGGATAGAAGATAGAGGATGGGTAGAAGGTAGAGGATGGATAGAAGATAGAGGATGGATAGAAGGTAGAGGATGGGTAGAAGGTAGAGGATGGATAGAAGATAGAGGATGGATAGAAGGTAGAGGATGGATAGAAGATAGAGGATGGATAGAAGATAGAGGATGGATAGAAGATAGAGGATGGGTAGAAGGTAGAGGATGGATAGAAGATAGAGGATGGATAGAAGATAGAGGATGGATAGAAGATAGAGGATGGATAGAAGGTAGAGGATGGGTAGAAGGTAGAGGATGGATAGAAGATTGAGGATGGATAGAAGATAGAGGATGGATAGAAGATAGAGGATGGATAGAAGTTAGAGGATGGGTAGAAGGTAGAGGATGGATAGAAGGTAGAGGATGGATAGAAGATAGAGGATGGGTAGAAGATAGAGGATGGGTAGAAGGTAGAGGATGGATAGAAGATAATGGATATAAGATAGACGATGGATAGAAGGTAGAGGATGGATAGAAGGTAGAGGATGGATAGAAGGTAGAGGATGGATAGAAGGTAGAGGATGGATAGAAGGTAGAGGAGGGATGAATATAGAGGATGGATAGAAGTTAGAGGATGGATAGAAGGTAGAGGATGGATAGAAGATAGAGGATGGGTAGAAGGTAGAGGATGGATAGAAGATAGAGGATGGATAGAAGGTAGAGGATGGAAAGAAGATTGAGAATGGTTAGAAGGTAGAGGATGGATAGAAGGTAGAGGATGGATAGAAGATATAGGATGGATAGAAGGTAGAGAATGGATAGAAGGTAGAGGATGGATAGAAGGTAGAGGATGGATAGAAGATAGAGGATGGATAGAAGATAGAGGAGAGGATAGAAGATAGAGGATGGATAGAAGGTAGATGGAGGATAGAAGATAGAGGATGGGTAGAAGGTAGAGGATGGATAGAAGATAGAGGATGGATAGAAGGTAGAGGATGGAAAGAAGATTGAGAATGGTTAGAAGGTAGAGGATGGATAGAAGGTAGAGGATGGATAGAAGATATAGGATGGATAGAAGGTAGAGAATGGATAGAAGGTAGAGGATGGATAGAAGGTAGAGGATGGATAGAAGATAGAGGATGGATAGAAGATAGAGGAGAGGATAGAAGATAGAGGATGGATAGAAGTAGATGGAGGATAGAAGATAGAGGATGGATAGAAGGTAGAGGATGGATAGAAGGTAGAGGATGAATAGAAGGTAGAGGATGGATAGAAGATAGAGGAGAGGATAGAAGATAATGGATAAAAGATAGAGGATGGATAGAAGGTAGAGGATGGATAGAAGGTAGAGGATGGATAGAAGGTAGAGGATGGATAGAAGGTAGAGGATGGATAGAAGATAGAGGATGGATAGAAGGTAGAGGATGGATAGACGGTAGAGGATGGATAGAAGGTAGAGGATGGATAGAAGGTAGAGGATGGATAGACGGTAGAGGATGGATAGAAGATAGAGGATGGATAGAAGGTAGAGGATGGATAGAAGGTAGAGGATGGATAGAAGATAGAGGATGGGTAGACGGTAGAGGATGGATATAAGATAGAGGATGGATAGAAGATAGAGGATGGATAGACGGTAGAGGATGGATAGAAGGTAGAGGATGGATAGACGGTAGAGGATGGATAGAAGGTAGAGGATGGATAGAAGGTAGATGATGGATAGAAGGTAGAGGATGGATAGAAGTTAGAGGATGGATAGAAGATAGAGGATGGATAGAAGATAGAGGATGGATAGAAGATAGAGGATGGATAGAAGGTAGAGGATGGATAGACGGTAGAGGATGGATAGATGATAGAGGATGGATAGAAGGTAGAGGATGGATAGAAGATAGAGGATGGATAGACGGTGGAGGATGGATAGAAGATAGAGGATGGATAGAACGTAGAGGATGGATAGAAGGTAGAGGATGGATAGACGGTAGAGGATGGATAGAAGGTAGAGGATGGATAGAAGATAGAGGATGGATAGAAGGTAGAGGATGGATAGACGGTAGAGGATGGATAGACGGTAGAGGATGGATAGAAGGTAGAGGATGGATAGAAGATAGAGGATGGATAGACGGTAGAGGATGGATAGAAGATAGAGGATGGATAGAAAGTAGAGGATGGATAGAAGGTAGAGGATGGATAGAAGATAGAGGATGGGTAGATGGTAGAGGATGGATAGAAGATAGAGGATGGATAGAAGATAGAGGATGGATAGACGGTAGAGGATGGATAGAAGGTAGAGGATGGATAGACGGTAGAGGATGGATAGAAGGTAGAGGATGGATAGAAGATAGAGGATGGATAGAAGGTAGAGGATGGATAGAAGGTAAAAGATGGATAGAAGGTAGAGGATGGATAGAAGGTAGAGGATGGATAGAAGATAGAGGATGGATAGAAGGTAGAGGATGGATAGAAGGTAGAGGATGGATAGAAGATAGAGGATGGATAGAAGGTAGAGGATGGATAGAAGGTAGAAGATGGGTAGAAGGTAGAGGATGGGTAGAAGATAGAGGATGGATAGAAGGTAGAGGATGGATAGATGATAGAGGATGGATAGAAGGTAGAGGATGGGTAGAAGGTAGAGGATGGGTAGAAGGTAGAGGATGGGTAGAAGGTAGAGGATGGGTAGAAGGTAGAGGATGGGTAGAAGATAGAGGATGGATAGAAGATAGAGGATGGATAGAAGGTAGAGGATGTGTAGAAGGTAGAGGATGGATAGAAGATAGAGGATGGATAGAAGATAGAGGACGGGTAGAAGGTAGAGGATGGATAGAAGATAGAGGATGGATAGAAGATAGAGGATGGATAGAAGATAGAGGATGGATAGAAGGTAGAGGATGGGTAGAAGGTAGAGGATGGGTAGAAGGTAGAGGATGGGTAGAAGGTAGAGGATGGATAGAAGGTAGGGGATGGATAGAAGGTAGAGGATGGATAGAAGGTAGAGGATGGGTAGAAGGTAGAGGAGAGGATAGAAGATAGAGGATGGATAGAAGGTAGGGGAGAGGATAGAAGATAGAGGAGAGGATAGAAGATAGAGGATGGATAGAAGGTAGAGGAGAGGATAGAAGATAGAGGATGGATAGAAGGTAGAGGATGGATAGAAGGTAGAGGATGGGTGGAAGATAGAGGATGGATAGAAGGTAGAGGATGGATAGAAGATAGAGGATGGATAGAAGGTAGAGGATGGGTAGAAGATAGAGGAGAGGATAGAAGATAGAGGATGGATAGAAGGTAGAGGAGAGGATAGAAGATAGAGGAGAGGATAGAAGATAGAGGATGGATAGAAGGTAGAGGAGAGGATAGAAGATAGAGGATGGATAGAAGGTAGAGGATGGGTAGAAGATAGAGGATGGATAGAAGGTAGAGGATGGGTAGAAGGTAGAGGATGGGTAGAAGATAGAGGATGGATAGAAGGTAGAGGATGGGTAGAAGGTAGAGGATGGATAGAAGATAGAGGATGGATAGAAGGTAGAGGATGGGTAGAAGATAGAGGATGGATAGAAGATAGAGGATGGATAGAAGATAGAGGATGGATAGAAGATAGAGGATGGATAGAAGATAGAGGATGGATAGAAGGTAGAGGATGGGTAGAAGATAGAGGATGGATAGAAGGTAGAGGATAGGTAGAAGGTAGAGACTGGATAGAAGATAGAGGATGGATAGAAGGTAGAGGATGGGTAGAAGGTAGAGGATGGATAGAAGGTAGAGGATGGATAGAAGGTAGAGGATGGGTAGAAGGTAGAGGATGGATAGAAGATAGAGGATGGATAGAAGGTAGAGGATGGGTAGAAGATAGAGGATGTGTAGAAGATAGAGGATGGATAGAAGGTAGAGGATGGGTAGAAGGTAGAGGATGGATAGAAGGTAGAGGATGGATAGAAGGTAGAGGATGGATAGAAGATAGAGGATGGATAGAAGATAGAGGATGGGTAGAAGGTAGAGGATGGATAGAAGATAGAGGATGGATAGAAGGTAGAGGATGGGTAGAAGATAGAGGATGTGTAGAAGATAGAGGATGGGTAGAAGGTAGAGGATGGATAGAAGATAGAGGATGGATAGAAGATAGAGGATGGGTAGAAGGTAGAGGATGGATAGAAGATAGAGGATGGATAGAAGGTAGAGGATGGGTAGAAGGTAGAGGATGGATAGAAGATAGAGGATGGATAGAAGATAGAGGATGGATAGAAGATAGAGGATGGATAGAAGATAATGGATATAAGATAGAGGATGGGTAGAAGGTAGAGGATGGATAGAAGATAGAGGATGGATAGAAGATAGAGGATGGATAGAAGGTAGAGGATGGGTAGAAGGTAGAGGATGGATAGAAGATAGAGGATGGATAGAAGATAGAGGATGGATAGAAGATAGAGAATGGATAGAAGATAATGGATATAAGATAGAGGATGGATAGAAGGTAGAGGATGGGTAGAAGGTAGAGGATGGATAGAAGGTAGAGGATGGATAGAAGATAGAGGATGGATAGAAGATAGAGGATGGGTAGAAGATAGAGGATGGATAGAAGGTAGAGGATGGATAGAAGATAATGGATATAAGATAGACGATGGATAGAAGGTAGAGGATGGATAGAAGGTAGAGGATGGATAGAAGGTAGAGGATGGATAGAAGGTAGAGGATGGATAGAAGGTAGAGGATGGATAGAAGGTAGAGGATGGATAGAAGATAATGGATATAAGATAGAGGATGGATAGAAGGTAGAGGATGGATAGAAGGTAGAGGATGGATAGAAGATAGAGGATGGGTAGAAGGTAGAGGATGGATAGAAGATAGAGGATGGATAGAAGGTAGAGGATGGAAAGAAATTGAGGATGGGTAGAAGGTAGAGGATGGATAGAAGGTAGAGGATGGATAGAAGATATAGGATGGATAGAAGGTAGAGAATGGATAGAAGGTAGAGGATGGATAGAAGGTAGAGGATGGATAGAAGATAGAGGATGGATAGACGGTAGAGGATGGATAGAAGATAGAGGATGGATAGAAAGTAGAGGATGGATAGAAGGTAGAGGATGGATAGAAGATAGAGGATGGGTAGATGGTAGAGGATGGATAGAAGATAGAGGATGGATAGAAGATAGAGGATGGATAGACGGTAGAGGATGGATAGAAGGTAGAGGATGGATAGACGGTAGAGGATGGATAGAAGGTAGAGGATGGATAGAAGATAGAGGATGGATAGAAGGTAGAGGATGGATAGAAGGTAAAAGATGGATAGAAGGTAGAGGATGGATAGAAGGTAGAGGATGGATAGAAGATAGAGGATGGATAGAAGGTAGAGGATGGATAGAAGGTAGAGGATGGATAGAAGATAGAGGATGGATAGAAGGTAGAGGATGGATAGAAGGTAGAAGATGGGTAGAAGGTAGAGGATGGGTAGAAGATAGAGGATGGATAGAAGGTAGAGGATGGATAGATGATAGAGGATGGATAGAAGGTAGAGGATGGGTAGAAGGTAGAGGATGGGTAGAAGGTAGAGGATGGGTAGAAGGTAGAGGATGGGTAGAAGGTAGAGGATGGGTAGAAGATAGAGGATGGATAGAAGATAGAGGATGGATAGAAGGTAGAGGATGTGTAGAAGGTAGAGGATGGATAGAAGATAGAGGATGGATAGAAGATAGAGGACGGGTAGAAGGTAGAGGATGGATAGAAGATAGAGGATGGATAGAAGATAGAGGATGGATAGAAGATAGAGGATGGATAGAAGGTAGAGGATGGGTAGAAGGTAGAGGATGGGTAGAAGGTAGAGGATGGTAGAAGGTAGAGGATGGATAGAAGGTAGGGATGGATAGAAGGTAGAGGATGGATAGAAGGTAGAGGATGGGTAGAAGGTAGAGGAGAGGATAGAAGATAGAGGATGGATAGAAGGTAGGGGAGAGGATAGAAGATAGAGGAGAGGATAGAAGATAGAGGATGGATAGAAGGTAGAGGAGAGGATAGAAGATAGAGGATGGATAGAAGGTAGAGGATGGATAGAAGGTAGAGGATGGGTGGAAGATAGAGGATGGATAGAAGGTAGAGGATGGATAGAAGATAGAGGATGGATAGAAGGTAGAGGATGGGTAGAAGATAGAGGAGAGGATAGAAGATAGAGGATGGATAGAAGGTAGAGGAGAGGATAGAAGATAGAGGAGAGGATAGAAGATAGAGGATGGATAGAAGGTAGAGGAGAGGATAGAAGATAGAGGATGGATAGAAGGTAGAGGATGGTAGAAGATAGAGGATGGATAGAAGGTAGAGGATGGGTAGAAGGTAGAGGATGGGTAGAAGATAGAGGATGGATAGAAGGTAGAGGATGGTAGAAGGTAGAGGATGGATAGAAGATAGAGGATGGATAGAAGGTAGAGGATGGTAGAAGATAGAGGATGGATAGAAGATAGAGGATGGATAGAAGATAGAGGATGGATAGAAGATAGAGGATGGATAGAAGATAGAGGATGGATAGAAGGTAGAGGATGGGTAGAAGATAGAGGATGGATAGAAGGTAGAGGATAGGTAGAAGGTAGAGACTGGATAGAAGATAGAGGATGGATAGAAGGTAGAGGATGGGTAGAAGGTAGAGGATGGATAGAAGGTAGAGGATGGATAGAAGGTAGAGGATGGGTAGAAGGTAGAGGATGGATAGAAGATAGAGGATGGATAGAAGGTAGAGGATGGGTAGAAGATAGAGGATGTGTAGAAGATAGAGGATGGATAGAAGGTAGAGGATGGGTAGAAGGTAGAGGATGGATAGAAGGTAGAGGATGGATAGAAGGTAGAGGATGGATAGAAGATAGAGGATGGATAGAAGATAGAGGATGGGTAGAAGGTAGAGGATGGATAGAAGATAGAGGATGGATAGAAGGTAGAGGATGGGTAGAAGATAGAGGATGTGTAGAAGATAGAGGATGGGTAGAAGGTAGAGGATGGATAGAAGATAGAGGATGGATAGAAGATAGAGGATGGGTAGAAGGTAGAGGATGGATAGAAGATAGAGGATGGATAGAAGGTAGAGGATGGGTAGAAGGTAGAGGATGGATAGAAGATAGAGGATGGATAGAAGATAGAGGATGGATAGAAGATAGAGGATGGATAGAAGATAATGGATATAAGATAGAGGATGGGTAGAAGGTAGAGGATGGATAGAAGATAGAGGATGGATAGAAGATAGAGGATGGATAGAAGGTAGAGGATGGGTAGAAGGTAGAGGATGGATAGAAGATAGAGGATGGATAGAAGATAGAGGATGGATAGAAGATAGAGATGGATAGAAGATAATGGATATAAGATAGAGGATGGATAGAAGGTAGAGGATGGGTAGAAGGTAGAGGATGGATAGAAGGTAGAGGATGGATAGAAGATAGAGGATGGATAGAAGATAGAGGATGGGTAGAAGATAGAGGATGGATAGAAGGTAGAGGATGGATAGAAGATAGATGGATATAAGATAGACGATGGATAGAAGGTAGAGGATGGATAGAAGGTAGAGGATGGATAGAAGGTAGAGGATGGATAGAAGGTAGAGGATGGATAGAAGGTAGAGGATGGATAGAAGGTAGAGGATGGATAGAAGATAATGGATATAAGATAGAGGATGGATAGAAGGTAGAGGATGGATAGAAGGTAGAGGATGGATAGAAGATAGAGGATGGGTAGAAGGTAGAGGATGGATAGAAGATAGAGGATGGATAGAAGGTAGAGGATGGATAGAAATAGAGGATGGGTAGAAGGTAGAGGATGGATAGAAGGTAGAGGATGGATAGAAGATAGAGGATGGATAGAAGGTAGAGATGGATAGAAGGTAGAGGATGGATAGAGGTAGAGGATGGATAGAAGATAGAGGATGGATAGAAGATAGAGTAGAGGATAGAAGATAGAGGATGGATAGAAGGTAGAGGGAGGATAGAAGATAGAGGATGGATAGAAGGTAGAGATGGATAGAAGGTAGAGGATGGATAGAAGGTAGAGGATGGATAGAAGATAGAGGAGAGGATAGAAGATAATGGATAAAGATAGAGGATGGATAGAAGGTAGAGGATGGATAGAAGGTAGAGGATGGATAGAAGGTAGAGGATGGATAGAAGGTAGAGGATGGATAGAAGGTAGAGGATGGATAGAAGGTAGAGGATGGATAGAAGATAGAGGATGGATAGAAGGTAGAGGATGGATAGACGGTAGAGGATGGATAGACGATAGAGGATGGATAGAAGGTAGAGGATGGATAGAAGGTAGAGGATGGATAGACGGTAGAGGATGGATAGAAGATAGAGGATGGATAGAAGGTAGAGGATGGATAGAAGGTAGAGGATGGATAGAAGATAGAGGATGGGTAGACGGTAGAGGATGGATAGAAGATAGAGGATGGATAGAAGATAGAGGATGGATAGACGGTAGAGGATGGATAGAAGGTAGAGGATGGATAGACGGTAGAGGATGGATAGAAGGTAGAGGATGGATAGAAGATAGAGGATGGATAGAAGGTAGAGGATGGATAGAAGATAGAGGATGGATAGAAGGTAGAGGATGGATAGATGATAGAGGATGGATAGAAGGTAGAGGATGGATAGAAGATAGAGGATGGATAGAAGGTAGAGGATGGATAGAAGGTAGAGGATGGATAGAAGTTAGAGGATGGATAGAAGATAGAGGATGGATAGAAGGTAGAGGATGGATAGAAGATAGAGGATGGATAGAAGGTAGAGGATGGATAGACGGTAGAGGATGGATAGAAGATAGAGGATGGATAGAAGGTAGAGGATGGATAGAAGGTAGAGGATGGATAGACGGTAGAGGATGGATAGAAGATAGAGGATGGATAGAAGGTAGAGGATGGATAGAAGATAGAGGATGGATAGAAGGTAGAGGATGGATAGAAGGTAGAGGATGGATAGAAGATAGAGGATGGATAGAAGGTAGAGGATGGATAGAATATAGAGGATGGATAGAAGGTAGAGGATGGATAGAAGATAGAGGATGGATAGAAGGTAGAGGATGGATAGAAGGTAGAGGATGGATAGAAGATAGAGGATGGGTAGAAGGTAGAGGATGGATAGAAGATAGAGGATGGATAGAAGATAGAGGATGGATAGAAGGAAGAGGATGGATAGAAGGTAGAGGATGGATAGACGGTAGAGGATGGATAGAAGGTAGAGGATGGATAGAAGATAGAGGATGGATAGAAGGTAAAGGATGGATAGAAGGTAGAGGATGGATAGAAGGTAGAGGATGGATAGAAGATAGAGGATGGATAGAAGGTAGAGGATGGATAGAAGATAGAGGATGGATAGAAGATAGAGGATGGATAGAAGGTAGAGGATGGATAGAAGGTAGAGGATGGATAGAAGATAGAGGATGGATAGAAGATAGAGGAGAGGATAGAAGATAGAAGATAGAGGATGGATAGAAGATAGAGGAGAGGATATAAGATAGAGAATGGATAGAAGATAGAGGATAATGGATGGAAGATAGAGGATGGATAGAAGGTAGAGGATGGATAGAAGGTAGAGGATGGATAGAAGGTAGAGGATGGATAGAAGGTAGAGGATGGGTAGAAGGTAGAGGATGGATAGAACGTAGAGGATGGATAGAAGGTAGAGGATGGATAGAAGATAGAGGATGGATAGAAGATAGAGGATAATGGATAGAAGATAGAGGATGGATAGAAGGTAGAGGATGGATAGAAGGTAGAGGATGGATAGACGGTAGAGGATGGATAGAAGATAGAGGATGGATAGAAGGTAGAGGATGGATAGAAGATAGAGGATGGATAGAAGGTAGAGGATGGATAGACGGTAGAGGATGGATAGACGATAGAGGATGGATAGAAGGTAGAGGATGGATAGATATAGAGGATGGATAGACGGTAGAGGATGGATAGAAGATAGAGGATGGATAGAAGGTAGAGGATGGATAGAAGGTAGAGGATGGATAGAAGATAGAGGATGGATAGACGGTAGAGGATGGATAGAAGATAGAGGATGGATAGAAGATAGAGGATGGATAGACGGTAGAGGATGGATAGAAGGTAGAGGATGGATAGAAGGTAGAGGATGGATAGAAGGTAGAGGATGGATAGAAGGTAGAGGATGGATAGAAGATAGAGGATGGATAGAAGGTAGAGGATGGATAGAAGATAGAGGATGGATAGAAGGTAGAGGATGGATAGAAGGTAGAGGATGGATAGACGATAGAGGATGGATAGAAGGTAGAGGATGGATAGAATATAGAGGATGGATAGACGGTAGAGGATGGATAGAAGATAGAGGATGGATAGAAGGTAGAGGATGGATAGAAGGTAGAGGATGGATAGAAGATAGAGGATGGGTAGACGGTAGAGGATGGATAGAAGATAGAGGATGGATAGAAGATAGAGGATGGATAGACGGAAGAGGATGGATAGAAGGTAGAGGATGGATAGACGGTAGAGGATGGATAGAAGGTAGAGGATGGATAGAAGATAGAGGATGGATAGAAGGTAAAGGATGGATAGAAGGTAGAGGATGGATAGAAGGTAGAGGATGGATAGAAGATAGAGGATGGATAGAAGGTAGAGGATGGATAGAAGATAGAGGATGGATAGAAGATAGAGGATGGATAGAAGGTAGAGGATGGATAGAAGGTAGAGGATGGATAGAAGATAGAGGATGGATAGAAGATAGAGGAGAGGATAGAAGATAGAAGATAGAGGATGGATAGAAGATAGAGGAGAGGATATAAGATAGAGAATGGATAGAAGATAGAGGATAATGGATGGAAGATAGAGGATGGATAGAAGGTAGAGGATGGATAGAAGGTAGAGGATGGGTAGAAGGTAGAGGATGGATAGAAGGTAGAGGATGGGTAGAAGGTAGAGGATGGATAGAACGTAGAGGATGGATAGAAGGTAGAGGATGGATAGAAGATAGAGGATGGATAGAAGATAGAGGATAATGGATATAAGATAGAGGATGGATAGAAGGTAGAGGATGGATAGAAGGTAGAGGATGGATAGACGGTAGAGGATGGATAGAAGATAGAGGATGGATAGAAGGTAGAGGATGGATAGAAGATAGAGGATGGATAGAAGGTAGAGGATGGATAGACGGTAGAGGATGGATAGACGATAGAGGATGGATAGAAGGTAGAGGATGGATAGAATATAGAGGATGGATAGACGGTAGAGGATGGATAGAAGATAGAGGATGGATAGAAGGTAGAGGATGGATAGAAGGTAGAGGATGGATAGAAGATAGAGGATGGGTAGACGGTAGAGGATGGATAGAAGATAGAGGATGGATAGAAGATAGAGGATGGATAGACGGTAGAGGATGGATAGAAGGTAGAGGATGGATAGACGGTAGAGGATGGATAGAAGGTAGAGGATGGATAGAAGATAGAGGATGGATAGAAGGTAAAGGATGGATAGAAGGTAGAGGATGGATAGAAGGTAGAGGATGGATAGAAAATAGAGGATGGATAGAAGGTAGAGGATGGATAGAAGATAGATAGAGGATGGATAGAAGGTAGAGGATGGATAGAAGGTAGAGGATGGATAGAAGATAGAGGATGGATAGAAGATAGAGGAGAGGATAGAAGATAGAAGATAGAGGATGGATAGAAGATAGAGGAGAGGATATAAGATAGAGAATGGATAGAAGATAGAGGATAATGGATGGAAGATAGAGGATGGATAGAAGGTAGAGGATGGATAGAAGGTAGAGGATGGGTAGAAGGTAGAGGATGGATAGAAGGTAGAGGATGGGTAGAAGGTAGAGGATGGATAGAACGTAGAGGATGGATAGAAGGTAGAGGATGGATAGAAGATAGAGGATGGATAGAAGATAGAGGATAATGGATATAAGATAGAGGATGGATAGAAGGTAGAGGATAATGGATAGAAGATAGAGGATGGATAGAAGGTAGGGGAGAGGATAGAAGATAGAGGAGAGGATAGAAGATAGAGGATGGATAGAAGGTAGAGGAGAGGATAGAAGATAGAGGATGGATAGAAGGTAGAGGATGGATAGAAGGTAGAGGATGGGTGGAAGATAGAGGATGGATAGAAGGTAGAGGATGGATAGAAGATAGAGGATGGATAGAAGGTAGAGGATGGGTAGAAGATAGAGGAGAGGATAGAAGATAGAGGATGGATAGAAGGTAGAGGAGAGGATAGAAGATAGAGGAGAGGATAGAAGATAGAGGATGGATAGAAGGTAGAGGAGAGGATAGAAGATAGAGGATGGATAGAAGGTAGAGGATGGGTAGAAGATAGAGGATGGATAGAAGGTAGAGGATGGGTAGAAGGTAGAGGATGGGTAGAAGATAGAGGATGGATAGAAGGTAGAGGATGGGTAGAAGGTAGAGGATGGATAGAAGATAGAGGATGGATAGAAGGTAGAGGATGGGTAGAAGATAGAGGAGAGGATAGAAGATAGAGGATGGATAGAAGATAGAGGATGGATAGAAGATAGAGGATGGATAGAAGATAGAGGATGGATAGAAGGTAGAGGATGGGTAGAAGATAGAGGATGGATAGAAGGTAGAGGATGGGTAGAAGGTAGAGACTGGATAGAAGATAGAGGATGGATAGAAGGTAGAGGATGGGTAGAAGGTAGAGGATGGATAGAAGGTAGAGGATGGATAGAAGGTAGAGGATAATGGATAGAAGATAGAGGATGGATAGAAGGTAGGGGAGAGGATAGAAGATAGAGGAGAGGATAGAAGATAGAGGATGGATAGAAGGTAGAGGAGAGGATAGAAGATAGAGGATGGATAGAAGGTAGAGGATGGATAGAAGGTAGAGGATGGGTGGAAGATAGAGGATGGATAGAAGGTAGAGGATGGATAGAAGATAGAGGATGGATAGAAGGTAGAGGATGGGTAGAAGATAGAGGAGAGGATAGAAGATAGAGGATGGATAGAAGGTAGAGGAGAGGATAGAAGATAGAGGAGAGGATAGAAGATAGAGGATGGATAGAAGGTAGAGGAGAGGATAGAAGATAGAGGATGGATAGAAGGTAGAGGATGGGTAGAAGATAGAGGATGGATAGAAGGTAGAGGATGGGTAGAAGGTAGAGGATGGGTAGAAGATAGAGGATGGATAGAAGGTAGAGGATGGGTAGAAGGTAGAGGATGGATAGAAGATAGAGGATGGATAGAAGGTAGAGGATGGGTAGAAGATAGAGGAGAGGATAGAAGATAGAGGATGGATAGAAGATAGAGGATGGATAGAAGATAGAGGATGGATAGAAGATAATGGATATAAGATAGAGGATGGGTAGAAGGTAGAGGATGGATAGAAGATAGAGGATGGATAGAAGATAGAGGATGGATAGAAGGTAGAGGATGGGTAGAAGGTAGAGGATGGATAGAAGATAGAGGATGGATAGAAGATAGAGGATGGATAGAAGATAATGGATATAAGATAGAGGATGGATAGAAGGTAGAGGATGGGTAGAAGGTAGAGGATGGATAGAAGGTAGAGGATGGATAGAAGATAGAGGATGGATAGAAGATAGAGGATGGGTAGAAGATAGAGGATGGATAGAAGGTAGAGGATGGATAGAAGATAATGGATATAAGATAGACGATGGATAGAAGGTAGAGGATGGATAGAAGGTAGAGGATGGATAGAAGGTAGAGGATGGATAGAAGGTAGAGGATGGATAGAAGGTAGAGGATGGATAGAAGGTAGAGGATGGATAGAAGATAATGGATATAAGATAGAGGATGGATAGAAGGTAGAGGATGGATAGAAGGTAGAGGATGGATAGAAGATAGAGGATGGGTAGAAGGTAGAGGATGGATAGAAGATAGAGGATGGATAGAAGGTAGAGGATGGAAAGAAATTGAGGATGGGTAGAAGGTAGAGGATGGATAGAAGGTAGAGGATGGATAGAAGATATAGGATGGATAGAAGGTAGAGAATGGATAGAAGGTAGAGGATGGATAGAAGATAGAGGATGGATAGAAGATAGAGTAGAGGATAGAAGATAGAGGATGGATAGAAGGTAGAGGGAGGATAGAAGGTAGAGAATGGATAGAAGGTAGAGGATGGATAGAAGGTAGAGGATGGATAGAAGATAGAGGAGAGGATAGAAGATAATGGATAAAAGATAGAGGATGGATAGAAGGTAGAGGATGGATAGAAGGTAGAGGATGGATAGAAGGTAGAGGATGGATAGAAGGTAGAGGATGGATAGAAGGTAGAGGATGGATAGAAGGTAGAGGATGGATAGAAGGTAGAGGATGGATAGAAGATAGAGGATGGATAGAAGGTAGAGGATGGATAGACGGTAGAGGATGGATAGACGATAGAGGATGGATAGACGGTAGAGGATGGATAGAAGGTAGAGGATGGATAGACGGTAGAGGATGGATAGAAGATAGAGGATGGATAGAAGGTAGAGGATGGATAGAAAGTAGAGGATGGATAGAAGATAGAGGATGGGTAGACGGTAGAGGATGGATAGAAGATAGAGGATGGATAGAAGATAGAGGATGGATAGACGGTAGAGGATGGATAGAAGGTAGAGGATGGATAGACGGTAGAGGATGGATAGACGGTAGAGGATGGATAGATGATAGAGGATGGATAGAAGGTAGAGGATGGATAGAAGATAGAGGATGGATAGACGGTAGAGGATGGATAGATGATAGAGGATGGATAGAAGGTAGAGGATGGATAGAAGATAGAGGATGGATAGAAGGTAGATGATGGATAGAAGGTAGAGGATGGATAGAAGTTAGAGGATGGATAGAAGATAGAGGATGGATAGAAGGTAGAGGATGGATAGAAGATAGAGGATGGATAGAAGGTAGAGGATGGATAGACGGTAGAGGATGGATAGATGATAGAGGATGGATAGAAGGTAGAGGATGGATAGAAGATAGAGGATGGATAGACGGTAGAGGATGGATAGAAGATAGAGGATGGATAGAAGATAGAGGATGGATAGAAGGTAGAGGATGGATAGACGGTAGAGGATGGATAGAAGATAGAGGATGGATAGAAGGTAGAGGATGGATAGAAGATAGAGGATGGATAGAAGGTAGAGGATGGATAGACGGTAGAGGATGGATAGACGATAGAGGATGGATAGAAGGTAGAGGATGGATAGAATATAGAGGATGGATAGACGGTAGAGGATGGATAGAAGATAGAGGATGGATAGAAGGTAGAGGATGGATAGAAGGTAGAGGATGGATAGAAGATAGAGGATGGGTAGACGGTAGAGGATGGATAGAAGATAGAGGATGGATAGAAGATAGAGGATGGATAGACGGTAGAGGATGGATAGAAGGTAGAGGATGGATAGACGGTAGAGGATGGATAGAAGGTAGAGGATGGATAGAAGATAGAGGATGGATAGAAGGTAGAGGATGGATAGAAGGTAGAGGATGGATAGAAGGTAAAGGATGGATAGAAGGTAGAGGATGGATAGAAGGTAGAGGATGGATAGAAGATAGAGGATGGATAGAAGGTAGAGGATGGATAGAAGGTAGAGGATGGATAGAAGATAGAGGATGGATAGAAGGTAGAGGATGGATAGAAGGTAGAGGATGGATAGAAGATAGAGGATGGATAGAAGATAGAGGAGAGGATAGAAGATAGAAGATAGAGGATGGATAGAAGATAGAGGAGAGGATAGAAGATAGAGAATGGATAGAAGATAGAGGATAATGGATGGAAGATAGAGGATGGATAGAAGGTAGAGGATGGATAGAAGGTAGAGGATGGGTAGAAGGTAGAGGATGGATAGAAGGTAGAGGATGGGTAGAAGGTAGAGGATGGATAGAACGTAGAGGATGGATAGAAGGTAGAGGATGGATAGAAGATAGAGGATGGATAGAAGATAGAGGATAATGGATATAAGATAGAGGATGGATAGAAGGTAGAGGATAATGGATAGAAGATAGAGGATGGATAGAAGGTAGAGGATGGGTAGAAGATAGAGGATAATGGATAGAAGATAGACGATGGATAGAAGATAGAGGATAATGGATAGAAGATAGAGGATGGATAGAAGTTAGAGGATGGATAGAAGATAGAGGATGGGTAGAAGGTAGAGGATGGATAGAAGATGGAGGATGGATAGAAGATAGAGGATGGATAGAAGGTAGTGGATGGGTAGAAGGTAGAGGATGGATAGAAGGTAGAGGATGGGTAGAAGATAGAGGAGAGGATAGAAGATAGAGGAAGGATAGAAGATAGAGGATGGATAGAAGGTAGAGGATGGGTAGAAGATAGAGGAGAGGATAGAAGATAGAGGATGGATAGAAGGTAGAGGATGGATAGAAGATGGAGGATGGATAGAAGGTAGAGGATGGATAGAAGATAGAGGATGGATAGAAGATAGAGGATGGATAGAAGGTAGAGGATGGATAGAAGATAGAGGAGAGGATAGAAGGTAGAGGATGGGTAGAAGATAGAGGAGAGGATAGAAGATAGAGGATGGATAGAAGATGGAGGATGGATAGAAGATAGAGGATGGATAGAAGATAATGGATGGATAGAAGGTAGAGGATGGATAGAAAGTAGAGGATGGATAGAAGGTAGAGGATGAATAGAAGGTAGAGGATGGATAGAAGATAGAGGAGAGGATAGAAGATAGAGGATGGATAGAAGGTAGAGGAGAGGATAGAAGGTAGAGGAGAGGGTAGAAGGTAGAGGATGGATAGAAGATGGAGGATGGATAGAAGATAGAGGAGAGGATAGAAGGTAGAGGATGGGTAGAAGGTAGAGGATGGATAGAAGATAGAGGATGGATAGAAGATAGAGGATGGATAGAAGGTAGAGGATGGATAGAAGATGGAGGATGGATAGAAGATAGAGGAGAGGATAGAAGGTAGAGGATGGATAGAAGGTAGAGGATGGATAGAAGATAGAGGATGGATAGAAGATAGAGGATGGATAGAAGGTAGAGGATGGATAGAAGGTAGAGGATGGGTAGAAGGTAGTGGATGGATAGAAGATAGAGGATGGATAGAAGATAGAGGATGGATAGAAGGTAGAGGATGGATAGAAGGTAGAGGATGGATAGAAGGTAGAGGATGGATAGAAGATAGAGGAGAGGATAGAAGATAGAGGATGGATAGAAGGTAGAGGAGAGGATAGAAGATAGAGGATGGATAGAAGATAGAGGAGAGGATAGAAGATAGAGGATGGATAGAAGATAGAGGAGAGGATAGAAGATAGAGGAGAGGATAGAAGGCAGAGGATGGATAGAAGATAGAGGAGAGGATAGAAGATAGAGGATGGATAGAAGATAGAGGAGAGGATAGAAGATAGAGGATGGATAGAAGATAGAGGATGGATAGAAGATAGAGGATTGATAGAAGGTAGAGGATGGATAGAAGGTAGAGGATGGATAGAAGGTAGAGGATGGATAGAAGATAGAGGATGGATAGAAGATAGAGGATGGATAGAGATAGAGGATGGATAGAAGGTAGAGGATGGATAGAAGGTAGAGGATGGATAGAAGGTAGAGGATGGATAGAAGGTAGGGGATGGATAGAAGGTAGAGGAGAGGATGGATAGAAGGTAGAGGATGGATAGAAGATAGAGGATGGATAGAAGGTAGAGGATGGATAGAAGATAGAGGATGGATAGAAGTGATAGAAGGTAGATGAAATGTGTTAGACGAATGAAACAGTCTGAGAGATAAGATCAGAAATGAAGAACTGAGAAAAAAGCTAGGAATAGCCCCCGCCATAGAATATATAAGGAAACAACAGATAAAATGGTTTGGCCACGTGACAAGGCAGAAAGATCAAAACACAACACAACGAGCCTTCAACAAACGTTGTGAGAACACCAGACCCAAGGGTCGACCACGAAAAAGATGGATCGATGGAATATTAGAAGCACTAGGAAACATAACAGCAGCAGAGGCGAACAGAAGAGCAAAAGACTGCAAATTATATCTCCCCTCGACGCTGAAAGGCAGATGAGGAAGGAAAGAAGAAGAAGGAGGAATTATCTACAATCTGATCTTAAAACTTTAGTTCAGTGGGAATGTGGTTATCTGCAATCTGATCTTAAAACTTTAGTTCACTGGGAATGTAGTTATCTACAATCTGATCTTCACACGTCACTTCAGCTGAATGAACTCATTTCGATCCTAGGGGCATATATTTCATAATTTCCTGAGTGTATTGAAACCATTATACAGCAGAGTGACAAGCATTGATCGCATCAAAGATAAAAAGATATGTAATTAAAGTAATGGACGAGTATTAAAATGGCTCAATTTCAAATTAGCATATGCCAGATGAAACAGTTCACTTAATGATACAACCAGCAATCGGAGTGTATAATGATGGTCTTTTGACTTTGGTAACATTTCTACAGAGTTTGGTAACATTTCTACAGAGTTTGGTATAATTTCTACAGAGTTTGGTATAATTTCTACAGAGTTTGGTATCATTTCTACAGAGTTTGGTATCATTTCTACAGAGTTTGGTAACATTTCTACAGAGTTTGGTATCATTTCTACAGAGTTTGGTAACATTTCTACAGAGTTTGGTAACATTTCTACAGAGTTTGGTAACATTTCTACAGAGTTTGGTAACATTTCTACAGAGTTTGGTATCATTTCTACAGAGTTTGGTAACATTTCTAAAGAGTTTGGTATCATTTCTACAGAGTTTGGTATCATTTCTACAGAGTTTGGTAACATTTCTACAGAGTTTGGTAACATTTCTACAGAGTTTGGTAACATTTCTACAGAGTTTGGTAACATTTCTACAGAGTTTGGTAACATTTCTACAGAGTTTGGTATCATTTCTACAGAGTTTGGTAACATTTCTAAAGAGTTTGGTATCATTTCTACAGAGTTTGGTAACATTTCTACAGAGTTTGGTAACATTTCTACAGAGTTTGATAACATTTCTACAGAGTTTGGTAACATTTCTACAGAGTTTGGTAACATTTCTACAGAGTTTGGTATCATTTCTACAGAGTTTGGTAACATTTCTACAGAGTTTGGTAACATTTCTACAGAGTTTGGTAACATTTCTACAGAGTTTGGTATCATTTCTACAGAGTTTGATAACATTTCTACAGAGTTTGGTAACATTTCTACAGAGTTTGGTATAATTTCTACAGAGTTTGGTATCATTTCTACAGAGTTTGGTATCATTTCTACAGAGTTTGGTAACATTTCTACAGAGTTTGGTAACTTTTCTACAGAGTTTGGTATCATTTCTACAGAGTTTGGTAACATTTCTACAGAGTTTGGTAACATTTCTACAGAGTTTGGTATCATTTCTACAGAGTTTGGTAACATTTCTACAGAGTTTGGTATCATTTCTACAGAGTTTGGTAACATTTCTACAGAGTTTGGTACCATTTCTACAGAGTTTGGTATCATTTCTACAGAGTTTGGTATAGCGGTAAGCCTGAAGATCTAAAATAAAACCAACGAAATCAGCCAACTAGCGTGACGCTTTCAGCTTTGCAGGTAGGGTCAATTGTGGGTATAATGACGTCATGCGATTAAACTTTCATGACGTCACGCTGGTAGGGATGTTTTGAGGACTCCCTTTAAGTCCTCGGGCTAACTTCTAAAGACGGCGATGAATCGACAGACTTCTGGAAAAACAAATGATATTGGGGAAGAGTAGGATACGCCACTGGGGGAGGTGATGGGTAGTTCCTCATCAGTGGCGCAACTGTGCGCTGTTTCTTCAGATAAGTCGTAAAGTGCGTCCCGGTGTTAGGGGCCATTGCAAAGAATTGAGAATCCACAGGTTGAGTTGTTTGCTAGTGAATTCGTTCAACCCACGGACGGGAGAGAGATGATCTTTCTCTAGGGCAGTTTTGGGCAACGCTCTGAATGGAGGAGAGGGTCGACGTCTTGGAGTTATGACCTGGGCGGGCCCGCGCCCTTTTGAGTGGTCGTGATAGTGTTATATGTCCAAACAATGTGATCTGTTGTTTCTTAAAATGAACTACCTCCACTCTTCCTAAGCAGAATCTGGGATCTATATAGATATGGCGCCGATGCACGAAAATCGAGCTGCTCGCGACGACCGTTACAACAACCCGTAAGTTATTTGGTTATGGAAGACCCCGGCTGCAAACGAATTAAAATCCATAATTGCCCAACTGCCCGTACCAGCGTAATCATCCTAATTAATATCTCCTCTCCCAAACACAGAAAGGTAACTGTAGTCACCATCGTAGCAGTCTCAGCACACGCCAAAAGACATAAGGCGAAACCGCACAGAAAATGAACACAGCCAACTGTTCCCTGTCATACGATATCATCATTCATCGTAAACAATTGAAATATCGAAACATGATCAAAACGGATGAGACACACAGCTCACGGTGTGCACAGAGCACTTAACTCAGTAGCTCCTGCAACAAGCCGGACTTGGAATATGAGGAAACTGCAACAAGGAACACTTTTCATACATAGCCTTCAATTATTCCTGCCGCTTATCCACCACACCCGCAAGTGTGCATCATGAGGTGCGTGCCTTTTATTCAGAACGCGACACGCTCACTATAAAGAGAAATGAAAAAAAAAATATTAAAAATGGTATGGTAAGAGCTTTACGTAATTGATGACGATTCAAATTTGAACGACGTTTCGGCATAATAGACCTTCAGCGGGAACAACACAAACATGTAAGTAAATAAAACAATTCCTACATATCTAACTAATTATGATGCATCAAAAACAAAACAAAAATCACTAGAGATATGATAGTATGAACGACTGGAACGAACACTTTGTTGGTATCTTGAACGGGAGTGGGCAGATGTAGGATTTACTCGATGCAGTGACTCCAGTCAGTTGTAATGTTTCAAGCTGTAAGTCTCCAATCTGGGAGGTCAAGAAAGTCATTACAGAACGTCTTTCACCATCTGAGGTTATTTTATGTTAAATTTGGTTAGAATCATCATCGCTGCATTTAGGGCATACCCATAGGTGCTCCGATGAAAATACTGAGAACCTCCGAGGAAAACTCTGATCGGCGTGCACGAATTCTGTAGTACGGCTTGGGTTTTATTGCATGTTATCTTGTGTATTAGAGATAACATGATACCGAAGCATTAGCGGACGGACACACAAGATAATCCAGCGCTGGTGTAACTCATACTCCATGTTATCATTATTCGTGAGTAGATTTCTTCATGTCTCATTTTGTAGACTTTCATTTCCGGAATCCCGTCTCGTTATAGCTGGGATTTTGTGTGTGGCCAGTGCAAAACATGGCCTTAGTAGCAAAGTGTGGGGAGAAATATGGCTTTAGTAGCAAAGTGTGGGGATAAATATGGCTTTAGTAGCAAAGTGTGGGGAGAAATATGGCTTTAGTAGCAACGTGTGGGGAGAAATATGGCTTTAGTAGCAACGTGTGGGGGTAAATATGGCTTTAGTAGCAACGTGTGGGGAGAAATATGGCTTTAGTAGCAAAGTGTGGGGAGAAATATGGCATTAGTAACAAAGTGTGGAGAGAAATATGGCTTTAGTAACAAAGTACCGAAATAAATAAATAAATATAGCTTTAGTAGCAAAAGTGTGGAGATAAATAAACAGATATTGCGTCTTCTATAAGTCGTAAACTGGGTTTAGTCGGACGTGAACTACAGCTATTGACATACAAGCATCCAATATAAGAGAGAGAAGAGATCTTATCGCCTCTTATAGTGTTCATGTAATATGTGGCCTCAACTATCAACAAAGAGCCCGTGGCAAAAAGTATATTCTGAACCCTTGATCACTCCATTTGTTGTTTTATGTTGCTGTTTGTAGAGCTGTTAGTCTGTCTGATCTAGTCTAGTCTAATTTAATCTGAATCTGTCTAATCTATCCATCCATCCAATCCAATATAATCTAATCCATCTATTTATCCATCGATCCACTCATCGGTCCCGTCCTATCAATCTATCTTTCGTTCACCTG
This sequence comes from Megaustenia siamemsis, assembly GCA_032433765.1. Lineage (NCBI taxonomy): Eukaryota > Metazoa > Mollusca > Gastropoda > Stylommatophora > Ariophantidae > Megaustenia > Megaustenia siamemsis. Next base: position 2,205,337 of record JAVIAB010000104.1, read on the forward strand.
AAGTATTGTCTATATCAGCAATATAGTTTCCTGTATAAATTTTACTGTCTTTTGTAATTCTTGCAGTGGCCCATATAGTTTTGTCTGTAGTGTTGTATCTATGGGCCAATGGATTTATATTTTATTATTGTTGTTTGCTTCCAGTATAAATTACATATCAGTCATATGTCCATGTCATCTAGATGTATCTCTTTTAGGCAGCCTATAAGTTGTTTATAGTGTATTCTATCAAAAGCTTTGGTGTAGTCTATGAAGCAGGCATATATTGGTTTGTTCCAAATTGCTGCTCATCTAATTCAGTATTGATTTTATTCTGAATCCTTCCTTGTATAACTTTTAGCAAGGTCTTTGTAACATGGCTCATTAGGCTTATTGTTCTAAAGTCACTGCATTCAACTGCAACATTCTTTTTAGGCAAAACAATGGAAGTCGATGTTTTTAGTCCATTTGGTATGTAACCTGTATGGTATATGTCGCTGCATATGTCTGTGATCACTTCAATGCCAAAATCTTCTAGTGCCTTTATCGTCTCTATCTGTATGCAGTCAGGTCCTGCAACTTTTCCCTTTTTCATTGTTTGTATAGCTTTTTTCCATTTAAGATTGTATAGCCTGCTATACATTTTATAATTTGTTTCTTGTCCCTTTGATTGAAATAGTTGTGTTATATATTCCTGCCATCTATCTATTATATCTGTATTGTCTTTTAGCATGTTTTTCCTTTTTGTCTGCAATGCATCCAATTTATGTGGCTTTTGTTTATTTTTTACCAGTCACTCTCTTTATTTCTGTGTACATTCCTCTTAAATCTGTTCAGTCAGATTTGATCTGGCAGACTATAATTGTGATGTTCTGTCTGTGGGGGCGATCAACACACTTAACCTGACAGCTGACTTCATGTGAGAGTCTGGGATCCTGCTCTGATTGAGCCCTGATCGCAGAGAGAGAGAGGGATTCCTCTTAAATCTTGTTTACTTTCCATAGTTTCGATTTCTAGACATCTTTGGCTAAGTCAGTCTTCTTTTACCTTTTTACACATTTCGCGTATTTCATTATCTATTTTATTGTATTGGGCAGTGTACTTGTCTTGTCTTCTTTCTTCTATTTTTGTTCCCAGATGGCGTCAGTTATCCATTTTTATTTTTCGTTCTTGTCTTCTTTTTTTTTAAGGTGTTGCAAATTTCTTGAATGGTAACTCTGTGACCTTCCAGGCATGTCGTAAGAGGCGACTAAGGAGGTTGATTGATGGCTTGACAAGCTGTCATTGTAAAAAGTATTGTTATGGAAACAGAACCATAGATTTTAGAAGCACTGATCTCTGCAATATATGCCACTTTGACATGCAAAGTTTCTGTTTTTGAGATTGTGGTTCTGCCTTATGTGCCGGCTCGAAAGGACAATAGATATATAGATATAAATTTTGTGTATGCCTTTTTTTATACATTGCCATTTGGTTGTAACTTTTTCCTCAAAATTCTCTATTCTGTTCTGCCGATTTCTTGTAAACATCAAAACTAGATCAACTTAGATGTGTCTCTAAACTCCAACATTTTAACAGTAGGAAGCAACCATCTGGCTGGAAACCAAAGCCCAACCCACAATCAATAAACAGAGATCGGTGTTAGATACACAGACAACACAGATCAATACTCGATCAATCACACACAGGGTGTCCGGTTAGCGCAATCGATAGGCGGTTGGCTTACCACGGCAACAGCCGGGGTTCGTACCCTGGCGAGGACACCTGGGTTTTACTAATTCCCTAAAAATTAGTACCTCTGAAGTCGGAGTGAATCTGCCTGCATGGCGAGGGGCATCCTGTAATGGGATAAAACAGACTTTACACGCAAAATTCAGTCCCACAAAATTGAGTGGGTGGGACTTCGTCAGAGGTCAAAGCTGACGAAAGCGAACGAACGAACGAATCACACACTGGCTATCTACACACACTCCAATAAACGTGCATCCTCTGTTCTTCTGATCTAGCTGAACGTAGTCTTTTGAAAAAAATATATCTGACGTTTGGCTTTCTTTCCGTCGTGTGCCAGTCGTTCCTATTATCTCCATTACTGTATGCTTCTCGGTAAGATTCTGTTCTATTTGATTATGTTATATTCTAATATGTTCACTCTGTTCTATTACTGCATCCTTTTCTCCACATTCTGTTATATTCTTTGTGTATATTCTATTATATTCTTTCGTGTGCATTCTTCTATATTGTTTTCTGTACATTCTATTCTTTTCTTTTCTATTATATTCTTTTATGCACATTCTATTCTATTCGTTTCTACTCATTCTATTCTATTCTTTTCTGAACATTCTATTCTCCTCATTCTATTATATTCTTTTCTGCTCATTCTATTATGTTCTTTTCTGTACATTCAATTTTATTGCTTATTCTTTTTTTTTTTCTTTTCTGCACATTCTATTCTTTTCTGCTCATTCTTTTATTGTCTGCACATTCTATTCTATTCTATTCTTTTCTGCTCATTCTATTATATTCACTTATGCACATTCTATTCTATTATTTTCTGCACATTCTATTCTATTCTTTTCTGCACATTCTATTCTATTCTTTTCTGCACATTCTATTCTATTCTTTTCTGCACATTCTGTTCTATTCTTTTCTGCACATTCTGTTCTATTATTTTCTGCACATTATATTCTATTCTTTTCTGCACATTCTATTTTATTCTTTTCTGCTCATTCTATTCTAGCCTGCTCTATTTTATGATGCTCGTCTACAAAGTTATATTCTATTCATTATATTCTAGTCTATTCTGTTATACTCCTCTCACTTCTATTCTATTCATTATATTCTAGTCTATTCTGTTATACTCCTCTCACTTCTATTCTATTCATTATATTCTAGTCTATTCTGTTATACTCCTCCCACTTCTATTCTATTTTATTGCTCTCGCCGAGTTCGCTGTCCCCCCCCCCCCACAACCATTTCCCCAACCACAGAGAAATAGACTATCAACAAGAGCTGCCCAATCCTCTCTGTCCTGTATGTGTCTCTGTTTACGAACCTTTGTTCCGTGGTACCAACAGTCAGTTATGAGTTGCTTATCTTTCTTACCATCATCAATTCGTATGTCCTTCTCTGTCTCTAGCCAGGTCTCCCACAGAACGTTACATTCACCACAGCCCGTCTGAAAGAATCTCTGTCTCTAGCCAGATCTCCCACAGAACGTTACATTCACCACAGCCCGTCTGAAAGAATCTCTGTCTCTAGCCAGATCTCCCACAGAACGTTACATTCACCACATCCAATCTGAAAGAATCTCTGTCTCTAGCCAGATCTCCCACAGAACGTTGCATTCACCACAGCCCGTCTGAAAGAATCTCTGTCTCTAGCCAGATCTCCCACAGAACGTTACATTCACCACAGCCCGTCTGAAAGAATCTCTGTCTCTAGCCAGATCTCCCACAGAACGTTACATTCACCACAGCCCGTCTGAAAGAATCTCTGTCTCTAGCCAGATCTCCCACAGAACGTTGCATCCACCACAGCCCGTCTGAAAGTATCTCTGCCTCTAGCCAGATCTCTCACTTCTTCTGTTGTCATGTTTAAAGTCACCTTGATGTCTTGAACCCATTTTTTTTGGGTCTACCCCTGATTCGTCGCCCAGGAACCATGCCATCTATTATTGTTCTTTCCAGCCTATTGTGTCTTTTGATGTGGCCGCAGTATTTTAATTTCCTCTGTAGAATGGTGTTTACAAGCCAGTTCTTTTTAATGTTTACATCTTTTTATGTCTCCGTTGCTCTTTTTCATTATCCAAGGAATCTTAATCATTTTTCTGTTGCATTTTGTTTCAAATTAATACATTTTCTTCCTTGCTTGCTTTCTGCGAGATTGTCCATGATTCACAGCCATATGTTGATTCACAGCCATATGTTGGTATTGGGAAGATACGTGTCCTCAGTAATTTTAATTTTACTGCATTGTACCACATGTTTTTCTTGTGGCGTTTAATTTTTCTGTTGCTATTGCTAAGTCTCGTCTCACCACTGACAGGAAAGTGAGAAGAAAATTCGACCATAGAAGGAATTAAACCAAAGCTCGCATCGAACCAAGGCACCGGTTTATACGTTAAAGCCATATCACTTCCAAAGCTCTTATAGTTCAACTTTTGTTCCAATTGACATAAAAGCACTCCCGACAGACCTTCAGGTAACCACATACTCCAACGCGCTGACTGAAACGTGCTTAGAACTGGCAACCGATGTAAAACACGGACAATTGTCCTGCCGTGTCGGTGTAAGCAGAGAATGCTACCAGGACAATTTTCTTTTCAATAGCACAGCACGGCGGTTTGTGGACATCACAAACTGGCATTTTAATAGTAATCCTGGACAATTTTGCAAGACTTGAAGTTGTCTGAGTCCAGTACATCATCATCATATATATATATATATATATATATATATATATATATATATATATATGTTATATATATGTTTAAAAGACTGAAACTATTATCATAAACAAAGAAAATACCCAAAACCTACAAGTGGATATCAAAGTTGAAGGAATAGACCTGGAGACAGTTCAGAGCTACAACTACCTTGGACATACTATAACCAGTGATGGAAAATGTACAACTGAAATAAACAAAAGAATAGGAATGGCAAAAAGTAATTTAATGTCACTAAAAATAGCATCAAGTATCATGCCTGCTGGAGTAGGTGATTATGTCTCTCTACAACTTTCGATCTCGACAGTTATAATTTCTTTGTTGACCTTTTGCCAAACCATTCTCTTAAGCTGTCTGGTATCTTTTCTCTTTGCTTCCCTCTATCTCTTCGTCCCTCAATTTTCCCAGTTGTTACTTCCGGTTTCAAGATGGCGCGGTCATGTTTGCGTCAACGTTTAGTGTTACGTTTTTTGAGCCGGAAAGATGGTTAACTCTATCTTTCCAATGCAGATCAGTGTATAGGTAACAAGTTCCACTGTTGCGATCTTCCCCAGTGAAGTGGAGTACATGCATGTGATCTGAAATCCTCGACAGTGTGCGTGATAGTGTGTTCTGTGTTGATTGCAATATACGTCATCGTTGGAATACCGGTCAATATGACGGTTAGGCGACAGGAACTTTTAATTGCTGTGTCTGAAAAGTGTTCCTTGTTGCAATTTCCGCATATTCCAAGTCCGGCTTGCTGCAGGAGCTACTGAGTTAAGTGCTCTGTGCACACCGTGAGCTGTGTGTATCATCCGTGTTGATCATGTTTCGATATTCCAATGGTTTACGATGAATGCTGATATCGTATGACAGGGAACAGTTGGCTGTGTTCACTTTCTGTGCAGTTTCGCCTTATGTCTTTTGGCGTGTGCTGAGACTGCTATGATGGGGACTACAGCTACCTTTCTTTGTTTGGAGATGAGTTAGTAATTCGGATGATTCCACTGGCACGGACGGTTGAGCAATTATGGATTTTAATTCGTTTGCAGTGATACCGGGGCCTTCCATAACCATAACCATAACCATAATCCAGCTGTTCTCTTCTCATTACATGGCCAAAAAATGATGATTGTTTCTTCCTAATATTGGAAATTAGCTCTCTTTTGCTTTGACCTCTTTCAGAACGTTTTCATTACTCTTCTTAGCTGTCCATGGTATTCTTCAACATTCTTCTGTAAAACCACATTTCCACAGCCTGTAGTGATTTTCTTGTCTGTTGTCCTTGATTAACATCCATATGTTAAGACTGGCTCTACTTAACATTTGAGAACTCCTCTGAAATGCACGGACCCTATAGTGGTGGCTCATGCTGATATAGAAGACCCAGTAATGAGTCTACAACAAAACAGGCTGGCTAACAAAAGCTAGGATCGCTGTGTTCCCTGTAGTGGCAGCTCTTACTGATATAGAAGACCAAGTATTGAGTCTACAACAAAACAGGCTGGCTAACAGAAGCTAGGATCGCTGTGTTCCCTGTAGTGGTGGCTCTTACTGATATAGAAGACCTAGTATTGAGTCTACAACAAAACACGCTGGCTAACAGAAGCTAGGATCGCTGTGTTCCCTGTAGTGGCAGCTCTTACTGATATAGAAGACCTAGTATTGAGTCTACAACAAAACAAGCTGGCTAACAGAAGTTAAGATCACTGTGTCCCATGTTGTGGTGGCTCTTACTGATATAGAAGACCAAGTATTGAGCTACAACAAAACAGGAAAAAAAAAAAAAATTAAAAAATGGCATGTAAGAAGCTTTACGTGACAAGTGGACGACACAGACTATATGACGTTTCGGCCCAATAGGCCTTCATCAGGAACAAACAAAAAGAAAAAAAAACACAACAAAACAAGCTGGCTAACAGAAGCTAGGATCACTGTGTCCCCTGTTGTGGTGGCTCTTACTGATATAGAAGACCTAGTATTGAGTCTACAACAAAACAGGCTTGCTAACAGAAGCTAGGATCGTCGTGTTCCCTGTAGTGGCAGCTCTTACTGATATAGAAGACCTAGTATTGAGTCTACAACAAAACAGGCTTGCTAACAGAAGCTAAGATCACTGTGTCCCCTGTTGTGGTGGCTCTTACTGATATAGAAGACCAAGTATTGAGCTACAACAAAACAGGAAAAAAAAATTAAAAAATGGCATGTAAGAAGCTTTACGTGACAAGTGGACGACACAGACTATATGACGTTTCGGCCAAATAGGCCTTCATCAGGAACAAACAAAAAAGAAAAAAAAAACACAAAACTAATAACGAAACAACCAAAACAAAAACAACCGAAATGTGTTAAAGAAAACAAAATTATCTATCCTGTCAAAACAAAAGGAACTAGCAACCAAGTGCGGCTGTCGTGAACGTAGAGAAACGTGCAAAAATGTTCGAAAATGCACACAGAACCAGAGGAGTTCACACAGGGGTCAGTGTGCAAACACAAAGGAGAAAGAATAGAATAGTAGACTAACAGGTGTTCAAAGGCGGTAAGAGTGAGATGTCTGAGAGTGGGGTACAATAAAAACAAATGAGTGGTAAAGAGCACAGAAAAAAACGGTATAGAGGAGAACACCGAAGTGTCTCATAAAGGACTAGAGGAGAAGAACTATAAATAGCATGGCATAGTAAGTAGAACGAAGAACCCAAATATGTGTAGTAGAGAAGGCTATGCAAAAGGGAAGGAGCAACCAAAAGGAAACTATGTGTATGAGTGTGATACATTCATACCTCTTGGGGTCAGCGAACCATACAGGACTATGAGGCGATTTTCCAAAGTATAGCGGCTACGGTCGCCAGAGTGACAAAGGACAATACCAGTGACACGGATGTCGTCTTTGCCCTTGTGATCAGGGGAGTTGAAGTGGGAAGACACCGGAGTACCAGTATTTTGTTGGACATCACGTAGATGTTCACAAAATCTTTCCGCTAATCTTCTCCCAGACTCACCAATATAGGTCATGTGGCATCGTTGGCATATGATGGCATAAATGATGTTACGGGACACACATGTGAATCTATGCTTGATCTCGAACCGTCCATTAGGGAATAAGACCGAGTCAGTAGGGAGCACATAGGCACAGGTGATACAGTTACGACCACAAGGGGCCGTACCGAAGTGTTGAGGGTCGGAGCGAGGGAGATGGCTCCTAACCAGAATATCTCCCAAATTCCTGCCGCGCTTGAAGGCGATCATCGGGGGATCACTAAAAAGTAGACGGGTAGTGGGATCAGAGAGGAGAATGGAACGGTAGCGGTTGAGTATCCTCACAGCAGCTAAATTGTGAGGATGATATGTGAGGGTGAGTATAGTTCTCTCAGAAGGGGGGCGGTTGGAAGGGGTGAGTGCCTCGGGACGGGAGATAAGGAGGACCCGCTTGAGGGCAGACTGGAGGATCGAGTCTGGATAAAGCCGGCGGCTGAAGAAACCTAACATGAGGTGAGCCTGTAGGAGGAAATCTTGGTCATCCTGGCAGATGCGACGGAGTCGCAATAACTGAGAGAACGGAATAGAATCGCGACAAGAAGGTGAATGGGATGAAGTGTAGAGAAGATAACAATGGGCGTCTGTGGGTTTATAGAAAACCGAGGTATGGAGGCCAGAAATACCCAAAGAAACGATAAGATCTAGGAAGGTGACAGAGGAAGTGGATGTACAAGATGTGAACTTGATAGCTTTGTGATAGCCACCAATGTGGTCGATAAACCTGGAGAGGTCATCCTCAGGTAGATCGGTAAGTCCGAAGCAGTCATCAATGTACCGAAGGTATATGATGGGAAGGGGACCTTGATATGAATTGAGAATTTGGTACTCAAGGTAGCCCATAAACAGGCAAGCATAGCTAGGGCCCATCTTGGTGCCCATGGCTACTCCACTAACTTGGTCATAGAAGTTACCATTAAACTCAAAGGTGTTGAGGTTGAGTACAAGCTCAGTAAGGCGGAGAAGGGTGGCAGTATCCACAGAGGGGTGTTGCCTCTGATCAAGAAAGAACCGTAGAGCCAGGAGGCCGTTGGAGTGAGGAATAGAGGTGTAGAGAGAGAGCAAACATCAAGGGTGAAAAGTCGGTATGAGTGACCACGGGAGAGAGAGAGATGGAAGAGAAGATACTCAAGTCATGGTTTGTGTCCTTGACATATGAGGGAAGACTAACTACCATGGGCTGGAAGACACTGTTTAGATAGTCAGATATGTGTTCAGTCGGGCAAGCACACGCTGACACGATGGGGCGTCCTGGATAGTCGATTTTGTGAATTTTGGGGAGCATGTAGAAAGATGGTTTCCCAAGACCACTATTGGGGATAATAAGGCGAGACGCGCTAGGGGGAAGGAGGTGGTCACGGATCAGTTCCTTGATGGTAGATTGGACCTGCTTATTGTGGGGGACAGTGACGTCGTCAGGGATCAGTTCCTTGATGGTAGATTGGACCTGCCTATTGTGGGGGACAGTGACGTCGTCAGGGATCAGTTCCTTGATGGTAGATTGGACCTGCTTATTGTGGAGGACAGTAGCGTCGTCAGGACGGAGTTTATAAAACGTGGTATTGGATAGTTGTTTGTTACCCTCTGAAATGTGTAAGTCTGATCGCCAAACTACCACCGCTCCCCCTTTATCGGCCGGTTTGATGACAATGTCTGCTCGGCGGCGGAGATTAGGGAGGGCCCGAAGCTCAGAGGGAGATAAATTAGAGCGGTAAAGTTTTCTAGGGCACAGTTGTTGTATCTCACGTGAGGTGACATTTATGTAGTGATCCAAGGCCTGGGATGCGCCGGGTTGAGGGGTCCAATCCGATTTACGGGAGTGGAAGCGGGAAAACTCGTCTACAGGGGTAGATAAGGTGGAAGTTGCAGTAGTGCCAGAGTAATGGAGCTTCAAGCGCATACGTCTATGGAAATCATGGACATCCTTACAAAGATTATAATGGTCACTAAAGGGACGAAGGGGGATAAATGTTAAACCTTTAGAGAGAACAGACCTCTCATTATGTGAGAGATGGAGGTCGGGGGGTATACAAAAAACTAAAGAGTCGGTAGCTGACGTAGCAGGTGTAGGGGAGGGTGGGGCGGGGCGAAGAAAGGAGATCTTCTTCTTGTGCTGGGAGGACATAAAAATATAGAGTTGCCTATTAAAGTCGTGGATGATCTGTCGGATAAAATGGTCTGAGCCGGTCATTAAACACCTGAGTCTCGACACCAGCAATAGACGCTGAGTGCGCAGGTGGGAGACCAACCTGGTGTAGTTGGCTAGAACGAGCCTCATAGCGTCTTTCAATACTATCAATTCGCCTAATTTCACTATGGTTAGGCTGGTGGACAAAAGGGGTGAACTTAGACCGGAACCCAATAGGGAGAATCTTAAATCGTATACAATTTTGGTAAGGACGGTTCGAGATCAAGCATAGCTTCACACGTGTGTCCCGCAACATCATTTATGCCATCATATGCCAACGATGCCACATGACCTATATTGGTGAGCCTGGGAGAAGATTAGCGGAAAGATTTTGTGAACATCTACGTGATGTCCAACAAAATACTGGCACTCCAGTGTCTTCCCACTTTCAACTCCCCTGATCACAAGGGCAAAAACATCAGTGTCACTGGTATTGTCCTTTGTCACTCTGGCGACCGCAGCCGCTATACTTTGGAAAATCGCCTCATAGTCCAGTATGGTTCACTGACCCCAAGAGGTATGAATGTATCACACTCATATACATAGTTTCCTTTTGGTTGCTCCTTCCCTTTTGCATAGCCTTCTCTACTACACATATTTGGGTTCTTCGTTCTACTTACTATGCCATGCTATTTATAGTTCTTCTCCTCTAGTCCTTTATGAGACACTTCGGTGTTCTCCTCTATACCTTTTTTCTGTGCTCCTTACCCCTCATTTGTTTTTATTGTACCCCACTCTCAGACATCTCACTCTTACCGCCTTTTGAGCACCTGTTAGTCTACTATTCTATTCTTTCTCCTTTGTGTTTGCACACTGACTCCTGTGTGAACTCCTCTGGTTCTGTGTGCATTTGCGCACATTTTTGCACGTTTCTCTACGTTCACAACAGCCGCACTTGGTTGCTATTTCCTTTTGTTTTGACAGGATAGATAATTTTGTTTTCTTTAACACATTTCGATTGTTTTTGTTTTGTTTGTTTCGTTATTAGTTTTGTGTGTGTGTTTTTTTTGTTTGTTCCTGATGAAGGCCTATTGGGCCGAAGCGTCGTTTAGTCTGTGTCGTCCACTTATCACGTAAAGCTTCTTACATACCATTTTTTTCCCCTCACATTCAGCTTTACTGCAGCTTCGCATTTTTATGCCTTAACCCTCTACAACAAAACAGGCTGGCTAACAGAAGCTAGGATCGCTGTGTCCCCTGTTGTGATGGCTCTTACTGATATAGAAGACCTAGTATTGCAGAAGCTCTAGGCAGGACAATTCACACAGTTTTCTAGTCACAGTAATAAACAAGAGGGACTCCAATTTCTCCAGTACTAACCTGGACTGGCAACTTTTACCTCTGACGTATCCCTAGAAACTAGGAACTGAATTTTGCGTGTTAATCCATTTTTCCCTGGCAGCCGTGTGCACAGGGGTCCCTCTCAGCACAGGTAGATAACTCCGACTTCGGAGGTACTCATATTTTTTTCCGTCGATGAGTAATTGACGTTTCAAGCCGGGACTCGCTGCTGAGACCAGGGGTGGTTGCCGCAGAGAGAAATCATAAATAAAAATCCCAACCGGTGTACCCGGGATTTGAACCCACAACCTCTCTGTCTCGAGGCCGGCGTCTTGTCTCGAGGCCAACCAGTCTCCAAGCCTGGAATATAAAAAAAAGCCATTACGATTGGCTACACTCAGTGAATCTTTGATATTCTGCTCGTACCAACTCCACGTCAGGATTAATCAAAAAGGCGTAGATAACCTGGCTTTACCGTAAAGTAGCGACATAACGCACCAGCGCCTGTTTAAACGAACGAACGCTAAGAAGTCGCAGTGCCGTAGTGGAACCATTAACAGATTATGTTTCTAACATTAGTAAGTGAATAATCAACTAATGTGTCAGTGCTAAACAGCTGTGGCAGGCTAAATAAATGACTCAGAACTTTCCAATCACAGGGAAGCGCTAACGCGCTCCATGGAAAACAAACGTGAATTAAAATGCCATTATTAGTAGTGGTGTAACAGCAGTGCCGTCTTAGTCACTGACCGGTCGATTGTTGGGCTTGAGACTCGCGAGTAGGCACGTACGGTGTGTGTGTGTGTGTGTAAGTATCGGTGTGTGAGATGGTGTGTGTGTGTGTGTAAGTATTGATGTGTGTGACGGTGTGTGTGTGTGTAAGTATTGGTGTGTGTGACGGTGTGTGTGTGTGTAAGTATTGGTGTGTGTGACGGTGTGTGTGTGTGTAAGTATTGGTGTGTGTGACGGTGTGTGTGTGTGTAAGTATTGGTGTGTGTGACGGTGTGTGTGTGTGTAAGTATTGGTGTGTGTGACGGTGTGTGTGTGTGTAAGTATTGGTGTGTGTGACGGTGTGTGTGTGTGTAAGTATTGGTGTGTGTGACGGTGTGTGTGTGTGTAAGTATTGGTGTGTGTGACGGTGTGTGTGTGTGTGTAAGTATTGGTGTGTGTGACGGTGTGTGTGTGTAAGTATTGGTGTGTGTGTAAGTATTGGTGTGTGTGTGTGTGTGTAAGTATTGGTGTGTGTGACGGTGTGTGTGTGTGTGTGTGTAAGTATTGGTGCTTTTGATGGTGTGTGTGTGTGTACGTATTGGTGTGTGCGATGGTGTGTGTGTAAGTATTGGTGTGTATTTGTGTGTAAGTATTGGTGTGTGTAAGTGTTGGTGTGTGTGTTGGTGTGTGTTGGTGTGAGTGTGTATGTAAGTGTGTTGGTGTGTGCAGTGTGTTGGGGGTGAGTGTGTGTGTAAGTGTGAATGTGTGTGTTGGTGTGAGTGTGTGTAGTGTGTGTGTATGTGTGTATGTGTGTGTAAGTGTGTGTATGTGTGTAAGTGTGTGTAAGTATGTGTAGTATGTGTATGTGAGTACAAGTGTGTGTGCAGTGTGTATAAGTTGATGGGTAGTGTGTACAAGTGTGTGTGTGTGCAGTATGTATAAGTTGATGGGTAGTGTGTACAAGTGTGTGTGTGTGCAGTGTGTATAAGTTGATGGGTAGTGTGTACAAGTGTGTGTGTGTACAAGTGTGTGTTAGTGAAAGGTGAAAGAGAGAGATATTTGAGGGATTGGGACTCCCGTTCTCCCATTTCTCATATATTCTCTCTCTCACACACATTTAACCACACACACTGCCTCTCCTCTCTCACACACATTCAACCACACACACTGCCTCTCCTCTCTCACACACATTCAACCACACACACTGCCTCTCCTCTTTATCATACACATTTAACCACACACTACTTCTATCTCTCTCTCACACATTTAACCACACACTGCCTCTCCTCTCTCTTACATTTAACCACACACACTGCTTCTCTCTCTCTCTTACTGATATAATTAATCACAAAGTCTTTCAACATGTATCTTATCTTCTTTTCTCTCCCTCCACACACACACACACTGTTTCGTTCACTCTCTCTATCTCATGATACACATTATCTCTCACTGTTGATTGCTACGTCCCTCCCCCTTCTCTATCCTTCTGTCTCTCCCATTATTTATATAATTCTCTCTCCCACACACGCCTTTTCTTTATTTCTCTTATTCCTTCTTCTTTCTCTCCCTCCAACTTTATCTTAAATATCCACACTCTCACTCACCCACCCTATCACCCGACTTTCTCTCCTTCTTCCTCCTAACTAACTACAAACTGTAACCATTTAGCCTGGTTAGTTACTGGTTACTTCATAGACAAACTAGCAGCGACAGAGAAACTAACCATAGACGAACAAGCAAAGATCACAAGTAGGATCGATGAATACAAACATCGGCAGCCATGCGACGTGGAACATGATGTTAGTGTATACATTCTTTGGTTTTTTGGTTAAGGATCTTTGGTTAAGGATCTTTGGTTAAGGATCTTTGGTTAAGGATCTTTGGTTAAGGATCTTTGGTTATGGATCTTTGGTTAAGGATCTTTGGTTAAGGATCTTTGGTTATGGATCTTTGGTTAAGGATCTTTGGTTATGGATCTTTGGTTATGGATCTTTGGTTAAGGATCTTTGGTTAAGGATCTTTGGTTATGGATCTTTGGTTATGGATCTTTGGTTAAGGATCTTTGGTTAAGGATCTTTGGTTATGGATCTTTGGTTATGGATCTTTGGTTATGGATCTTTGGTTAAGGATCTTTGGTTAAGGATCTTTGGTTAAGGATCTTTGGTTAAGGATCTTTGGTTAAGGATCTTTGGTTATGGATCTTTGGTTAAGGATCTTTGATTAAGGATCTTTGGTTAAGGATCTTTGGTTAAGGATCTTTGGTTAAGGATCTTTGGTTAAGGATCTTTGGTTATGGATCTTTGGTTATGGATCTTTAGTTATGGATCTTTGGTTACGGAAGGCCCCGGTATCACTGCAATAGTCTACATTCATCAACCGCCATCGACATATTCCTGGCTTGTGTGCTTAATATCACGACAGGCGTCCTAGTTTTTGCAGAGTTAAGTGCTCTGTGCACACCGTGAGCTGTGTGTCTCATCCGTTTTGATCATGTTTCGATATCCCGCTTGTTTATGATGAATGACGATATCGTATGTCAGGGAACAGTTGGCTGTGTTCACTTTCTGCGCGGTTTCGCCTTATGTCTTTTGGCGTGTGCTGAGACTGCTACAATGGGGACTACAGTTACATTTCTTTGTTTGGGAGATGAGATATTAATTCGGATGATTACGCTGGCACGGGCGGTTGAGCAATTATGGATTTTAATTCATTTGCAGTGATACCAGGGTCTTCCATAACCAAATAACCACATTTTTCCATAGTAGATATTAGGTACCCATTTTCAAGGTTTGAGTAAACGACTTAGCCGTGTCGGTCCTTCAAAAGAGGAAGAAAACGCCACATTTGGGAGTTGAACCTAACCCTGGTGGTGAAAGACAAACAACGCTAACCAACGACCTGAGGATTCGACATATCACTCTCAAGCGGTCAAGTCAAGAGGCCCCGTCACGCCAAGTGGCGTATAGGGAATATGGTGTTAGTGACCATCAATTTGACAGACCTTCGGCACATGATTTTTGGGGTAATGTGGTCGGTATTACGCCAGTGCCGCTTTACTTTCCCAGAAAAAAATCCGGTACCCATTTAAGGCTGGGTGGACCTGGAAGCCGTCGATCAGGATTGAATGCTACCTTTTGTCCTTTGTAGTCCATTTCACTAACCACTGAGCTATTGCGGCTCCCACTCTAAAAACGGTAATTACATATTATGTTATATCTTCTCAATATTCCAGTATGGTGCAGAAACATGGACATTAGACAAGAAAACAGAATAGAACATTGAAGCCTTTGAAATGTGGATTTATAGAAGAATAGGTAGAATTGGATGGAAGGAAAAGAAAACAAACGATGAAGTCTTAAAACAACTAAAAATGAAAAAAAGAACTATAAAACACAATTAGAACAAGACAAATCACATTTTTGGGGCACGTTAAAAGACACAAAAGTCTACTGAAAGTAATCTTGGAAGGGAAAATACAAAGCAAAACAGGCAGACCAAGACTAACGTGGACGAGTAACGAGTAACATCAAAAGAGAGACAAGACAATCTATGACAACCTGCACCATCAAAGCAAGAGAGAGAGCGGAATGGCGCTCCATGGTAGCCAACCTTAAATGCGGAGACGGCACAATGATGATAAACAATTACACAACATACTGTGAAACACTCACCGATTTGTATTACAACATAATGTCCAACACTCAACATGTGGTATACAACATCTCCGTGTAGTCCAACACTCACCAATTTGACAAATAGCGGCACGTGTTCCCAAAAGCCCAACTTACCGAGACAGAAGCGAGGGCCGATCGAGCAGCGGACTTTCCGAGGGAACCCAGCTCTCTCGTGCGGGCTGGAAAATCTCGTTTCAGCACATCTGCTGAAGATAATATAGTGAAGGTTAGGGCTTATTTACAATGTTATTGTAATGTAATCAATAAGTATTGAAAATTTCGTATCAGTACTAATTGTCCTTAGTAAAAATAAGAGTCACGCAAGTGGTGTATACGGCAGTCATTATTGTAACCATGTCTATATATATTTTGATTTTATATATATTTGGATATATATATATATATATATATATATATATATATATATATATATATATACACCACCTACAAATGCAATGGTGTGTACATTTAGAATGTAACCAGACCAGATATTATTATGAGTATTCTAAAGAGCATCAAAACAGGGTAAGAGGAAGACCAAGGAAAAGGTGGATAGATTGAATAAAAGACATTGGCAAAGACCAAAACAATTCTTTTTTAACAGCAACCAGATACGCCAAAGAAAGACGTTCCATTGTACGCAAAGCAAGCAAATATATAGAGACATCACGGTATACTGACAACAACAACAAGCAAATATATAGAGACATCACGGTATACTGACAACAACAAGCAAATATATAGAGACATCACGGTATACTGACAACAACAAGCAAATATCTAGAGACAACATAGTATACTGACAACAACAAGCAAATATCTAGAGACAACATAGTATACTGACAACAACAAGCAAATATCTAGAGACATCATAGTATACTGACAACAACAACAAGCAAATATCTAGAGACAACATAGTATACTGACAACAACAAGCAAATATCTAGAGACAACATAGTATACTGACAACAACAACAAGCAAATATCTAGAGAAACCATAGTATACTGACAACAACAACAAGCAAATATCTAGAGAAACCATAGTATACTGACAACAACAACAAGCAAATGTCTAGAGAAACCATAGTATACTGACAACAACAAGCAAATATCTAGAGAAACCATAGTATACTGACAACAACAACAAGCAAATATCTAGAGAAACCATAGTATACTGACAACAACAACAAGCAAATATCTAGAGAAACCATAGTATACTGACAACAACAAGCAAATATCTAGAGAAACCATAGTATACTGACAACAACAACAAGCAAATATCTAGAGAAACCATAGTATACTGACAACAACAAGCAAATATCTAGAGAAACCATAGTATACGGACAACAACAACAAGCAAATATCTAGAGAAACCATAGTATACTGACAACAACAACAAGCAAATATCTAGAGAACCCATAGTATACTGACAACAACAACAAGCAAATATCTAGAGAAACCATAGTATACTGACAACAAGGAGCAAATATCTAGAGAAACCATAGTATACTGACAACAACAAGCAAATATCTAGAGACACCATAGTATACTGACAACAACAACAAGCAAATATATAGAGACATCATAGTATACTAACAACAAGGAGCAAGTATCTAGAGAAACCATAGTATACTGACAACAACAACAAGCAAATATCTAGAGAAACCATAGTATACTGACAACAACAAGCAAATATCTAGAGAAACCATAGTATACTGACAACAACAACAAGCAAATATATAGAGACATCATAGTATACTGCCAACAACAAGCAAGTATCTAGAGAACCATAGTATACTGCCAACAACAAGCAAGTATCTAGAGAAACCATAGTATACTGACAACAACCAGCAAATATCTAGAGAAACCATAGTATACTGACAACAACAACAAGCAAATATCTAGAGAAACCATAGTATACTGACAACAAGGAGCAAATATCTAGAGAAACCATAGTATACTGCCAACAACAAGTAAATATCTAGAGAAACCATAGTATACTGACAACAACAAGCAAATATCTAAAGAAACCATAGTATACTGCCAACAACCAGCAAATATCTAGAGAAACCATAGTATACTGACAACAACAAGCAAAAATCTAGAGGCACTATAGTATACTGACAACAACGAGCAAATATCTAGAGAAACCATAGTATACTGACAACAAGGAACAAATATCTAGAGAAACCATAGTATAATGACAACAAGGAGCAAATATCTAGAGAAACCATAGTATACTGACAACAACCAGCAAATATCTAGAGAAACCATAGTATACTGCCAACAACAAGTAAATATCTAGAGAAACCATAGTATACTGACAACAACCAGCAAATATCTAGAGAAACCATAGTATACTGACAACAACAAGCAAAAATCTAGAGGCACTATAGTATACTGACAACAACGAGCAAATATCTAGAGAAACCATAGTATACTGACAACAAGGAGCAAATATCTAGAGAAACCATAGTATAATGACAACAAGGAGCAAATATCTAGAGAAACCATAGTATACTGCCAACAACAAGCAAGTATCTAAAGAAACCATAGTATACTGACAACAAGGAGCAAATATCTAGAGAAACCATAGTATACTGCCAACAACAAGGAGCAAATATCTAGAGAAACCATAGTATACTGACAACAAGGAGCAAATATCTAGAGAAACCATAGTATACTGACAACAAGGAGCAAATATCTAGAGACAACATAGTATACTGACAGCAACAAGCAAATATCTAGAGAAACCGTAGTATATTGCAAATAACCTGTTTTTTCTGCCACGCTTAAAGGCATCAACAGGGAGATAAAAGAAGTTCCAATTATTTTCTGGCTTATTTTTCCGGTCGTATTTTGTCGTCACAAAATGTCCAGGAAATATAGGGTAAACTAATAACTCAACAAAGAACTTAATCCCAAGTATTGATCAATCTACTTAATCCCACGTATTGATCAATCTACTTAATCCCAAGTATTGATCAATCTACTTAATCCTAAGTATTGATCAATCTACTTAATCCTAAGTATTGATCAATCTACTTAATCCCAAGTATTGATCAATCTACTTAATCCCAAGTATTGATCAATCTACTTAATCCTAAGTATTGATCAATCTACTTAATCCTAAGTATTGATCAATCTACTTAATCCCAAGTATTGATCAATCTACTTAATCCCAAGTATTGATCAATCTACTTAATCCTAAGTATTGATCAATCTACTTAATCCCAAGTATTGATCAATCTACTTAATCCCAAGTATTGATCAATCTACTTAATCCCACGTATCGACCGAGAAGCCTTCGTTTGAAATAATAAACAAAGGAAGTGGAAGTACAGGTGAATGGGGGCAGTATATAAATGGGGCGTGGAAGAACATGTTACCTTCTCATAACTGGGTAGTGAGATCCCATGTCCAGCCATCACTGGGTAGTGAGATCCCATGTCCAGCCCTCACTGAGTAGTGAGATCCCATGTCCAGCCCTCACTGAGTAGTGAGATCCAATGTCCAGCCCTCACTGAGTAGTGAGATCCAATGTCCAGCCCTCACTGAGTAGTGAGATCCCATGTCCAGCCCTCACTGAGTAGTGAGATCCCATGTCCAGCCAGGGTAGTGAGATCCCATGTCCAGCCCTCACTGAGTAGTGAGATCCCATGTCCAGCCCTCACTGAGTAGTGAGATCCCATGTCCAGCCCTCACTGAGTAGTGAGATCCCATGTCCAGCCCTCACTGAGTAGTGAGATCCCATGTCCAGCCCTCACTGAGTAGTGAGATCCCATGTCCAGCCAGGGTAGTGAGATCCCATGTCCAGCCCTCACTGAGTAGTGAGATCCCATGTCCAGCCCTCACTGAGTAGTGAGATCCAATGTCCAGCCCTCACTGAGTAGTGAGATCCCATGTCCAGCCCTCACTGAGTAGTGAGATCCAATGTCCAGCCCTCACTGAGTAGTGAGATCCCATGTCCAGCCCTCACTGAGTAGTGAGATCCAATGTCCAGCCCTCACTGAGTAGTGAGATCCCATGTCCAGCCCTCACTGAGTAGTGAGATCCCATGTCCAGCCAGGGTAATGAGATCCCATGTCCAACCAGGGTAGTGAGATCCCATGTCCAGCCAGGGTAATGAGATCCCATGTCCAGCCAGGGTAGTGAGATCCCATGTCCACCTCTCTCGAGTAGCAGCGAAGATCAGAAGGCCCGTGTGCACTCGCTCGGCAGTCGGAAGAGAAATAACATTAGAGATAGAAAATTGTCGAGGAACACAGTCATCTAGCCCACAAGGCACGGCACACGATGAGGATGATTAGGTAATTCATTATCAGGTCCTTCACTTGGTCATACTAAGTCAGAATAACTGAGTTTCTACTGTAGCCAAAGAGCTCCCTCCACTCATTCCCCCCTCCTCCCACTCCCCCTCCCTCTTCTCCCGATACAATTACCATAGGCAGTGGCAAAAATAATTTAAAAAAATAGAATACAAACAGTGGCTTTACCTTCCGCTAGTCTCTGTGTTGTGAGATTCGATATCTAGCCCTCTCGGAAAACGGCGAAAAACAAGAGGTCCCGTGTACACGCTGCCCACGTCAAAGAACCCATGACAGTTGGAAATGGTAAAGAGTAGGCCGAGGATGGCCGCTGTCCGGGAAAAAAATTGATCGACAAAACAAAATCTACCCCAAAATGTTAAAAATATCGGCGATAAAAGAGTATCTCTGAAGTCAAAGAATATCTGCCTGTATGGCGGGGGACACCTGAGCACACGGATGTCTTATTGCAGGAGCTACTGAGTTATGTGCTCTGTGCACACCGTGAGCTGTGTGTCTCATCCGTTTTGATCCTGTTTCAAAATTCCATTTGTTTACGATGAATGATGATATCGTATGGCAGGGAACAGTTGGCTGTGTTCACTTTCTGTGCGGTTTCGCCTAATGTCTGTTAGCGTGTACTGAGACTGCTATGATGGGGACTACAGCTACCTTTCTTTGTTTAGGAAGTGCGATATTAATTCGGATGATTCCACAGGCACGGGCGGTTGAGCAATTATGGATTTTAATTCGTTTGCAGTGATACCGGGACCTTCCATAACCAAAGAACCAAAGCACACGGAGATCTGTGTGAAAAATAGGAAAAAGTGATATTCAAGCAAACTTCGGGACTTCGCTAAAGTATAAAGCTGGCGAATTTAAACAAACAAACAAACAAATAAAACCTCCCTTAAAGTAAGTGACAGAATAAACCCGCTGTGAATTATCTCCCCTTCATCTGTTAATTATTTCCAATCAAATGTACTATTAACCCTTATGTATGCATGTGAAAGCTGGAAAATAACAAGAGAGATAGAAACAAAGTTGAACGCATTCGAAAATAAATGTCTAAGGAAAATACTTGGTATAGCGTGGAACGAATTCAAAACAAACGAGGAAATTAGAGAAATCGCCAATCAACCACTAATATCTTCAGTAATAAAGAAAAGACGATGGTCATATGTTGGACATGTGATGAGGAGAGA
The DNA here is from genome assembly GCA_032433765.1 of Megaustenia siamemsis. Taxonomy (NCBI): domain Eukaryota; kingdom Metazoa; phylum Mollusca; class Gastropoda; order Stylommatophora; family Ariophantidae; genus Megaustenia; species Megaustenia siamemsis. Next base: position 2,226,141 of record JAVIAB010000104.1, read on the forward strand.
TAATAACTGAATAGCAAAGCAAGCCCTCATGTGGGAAACAACAGGTAAGAGGAAAAGAGGAAGACCCAGGGAGGCACTGAGAAGAACATTGATGAGAGAGGCAAGAGCAGCAGGCATTGGCTGCCTCAATGAGATAGAGCTGCTTGCACAGAACAAACACAAATGGCGAGATTTGATAAAATATCTTTAAAAGAATTGAAAACTGCTAGAACAAAAATTAAGATAAGAGAAGGGGTATCTCTACGCCCTATGGACCGGCTACGGCTCGAAAGGTCAATAGATAGATATATAGATAATTTACTTCCGGTTCCTGTTATACATAAAAAACCCAATAAAATAAAAAATATAAATAAATGTATGGAAAGAATATAACACTATCTGAATGTTAAGATAACCCGACTTCTATTAACCCGGAACATCCGATTCTTTAATAATCTTTTCAATCCATGGACTTATAATTAATCACCAGATTAGCCCATGACTCGACACGTATTTATCGATTATTCGGTTGTTTCCCCCGCGTCGAGAGGTGGACTTTTTCCCCTGAGGGGACAATTATACGTCATCCTGCTATGGATTTCCCCCCATTATGGATTCCCGTTATCCACGTGGATTAAGTTTATGGGTTCGCTAGCAGATGGTTTCTTTCCATCGAATTATTTCTGAAATCTTATGTTTTCTTGTTACATTTTTAGACATAGATCGTTATCTGTCTTTCTTTCTCTTTATTTCTCTTTCACTCTTTGTTTTTTTTTTTCCTCTTCCTTCCTTCCTCTTCCTTCCTTCCTTCCTTCCTTCTTTTGTTGTTTTTTTCTTTCTAATTCCTTTTTTCCTTTTCTTTTTAGATCTTTTTTATTTCTCTCCTTCCTCCCTTCCTCCCTTCCTTACTTCCTTGCGTTCACGTGATGACTACAAAAGGAATGGAAAGCTCTCTCCGTCATCCGTCCTTAAAATGACGTTAATTGGTCGTAGATGATTTGTGTTGCGTTGCGGCTTTTTTGTGCATTTCGACTCAACACATCCGACGTCATGTATGCATTTTTGAGCACGGGTTTACCGTCCATCTTCGATCCCTACTCGCTTGGCCAGACTAGACTAGGTAGCCTGTTACTAGAGGCACAGCGAAGATGTGGAGTTAGTTGGGTTAGGAGGATTCTAGTTGACCTCGTCAGCCTATGAATAAGTGGCAGCTTCCCTCTCTGTACCTGCCAGGTGGAGCCAGTAGTTGGTGTAACGTATACTCATACAAGCTATGGTGACAGCTTCCATCTCTGTACCTGTCAGGTGGAGCCAGTAATTGGTGTAACGTACAATCATACAAGCTATGGTGACAGCTTCCATCTCTGTACCTGCCAGGTGGAGCCAGTAGTTGGTGTAACGTACACTCATACAAGCTATGGTGACAGCTTCCATCTCTGTACCTGCCAGGTGGAGCCAGTAGTTGGTGTAACGTATACTCATACAAGCTATGGTGACAGCTTCCATCTCTGTACCTGTCAGGTGGAGCCAGTAATTGGTGTAACGTACAATCATACAAGCTATGGTGACAGCTTCCATCTCTGTACCTGCCAGGTGGAGCCAGTAGTTGGTGTAACGTACAATCATACAAGCTATGGTGACAGCTTCCATCTCTGTACCTGCCAGGTGGAGCCAGTAGTTGGTGTAACGTACAATCATACAAGCTATGGTGGCAGCTTCCATCTCTGTACCTGCCAGGTGGAGCCAGTAGTTGGTGTAACGTATACTCACACAAGCTATGGTGACAGATTTACAAAAGAGGAACGCAACAAAATACTGACGTTTCGGCCAACATGCGGCCTTCCTGAGAAAACGAGAACAACCCAAACGAACAACGGGAGGCGAAGGCGCGCCTCGCAGCACCAGAGCTGGAAGTTGTCAGCGACCCACAGCTGATGGCTTGTGCCAGGATCTGTGAACCAGAACCATCCAGACCCTGCTCCACCTATCCGTGGTGCCTCTAGTAATAGACTAACCTGTCTAGTCTGGCCAAGCGAGTAGGGAACGAAGAGGGAAGACAACCCGGTACTCAAAAATGTCGTGCTGAAGTCGGATGTGTTGGGCCGAAAGGCGCAAATATTATAGTTATACTGTAAACCACAACACAACGCAGACACGCCCACTGTACACTCCTTTAGTCATCGGGTGAACGCAAGCAAGCAAACCAACAACGAAATAAAGTAAACTCTACTACATCTAGGATGAGCGGGACAGGTAAATCAAGGAGAAATAAATAGAGGGATAAGGGATGAAATGTAAGAGATATCTACTACATATCCGAAGATTAAAATAAATCATATCTGAGTAAACTAAAGGAAAAACCACCCGACTAAGCTACCGACGTTCGGACAAGCTGTGTTCGATTCCCGCTGTAGCAGTGTGAGTTGCACTACTTCTGAAGTAGGAGAATATCTGCTTGTATGGCGAGAGTCGAGCCGCGATAGCTCAGTGGTTAGTGAACTGGACTACAAAGGACAAGAGGTGGGGTTCGATCCCAACCTACGGCTTCCGGGTTCACCCAGCCTTTAATGGGTACCGGTTTTTTTATTCTGGGAAAGTAAATCAGCACGGGCGTAATACCGACCACATTACCCCTAAAAATCATGTGCCGAGGGTCTGTAAAATTTATGGTCACTAACACCATATTCCCTATACGTCACTTGGCGTGACGGGGGTACTTTACTTTTTTTTCTTAAATACTTTTGATGGCTAGAATCATCTGAGCGTATAGCTGACGGTGTGGAGAAAAGAAAAGAGAAATAAAACATTAATTTTCACGTAAAATGAGTCAATCGGAACATCGCTAGACACATAAAGCTGGCAGAGGGAAACAAACAAAACAAAAAAACGTTGAAATAGGTAGTCCAACATATGGAGATGAGGTGGCCAGAATTTGACGGATTATTTTCCAGACAGCCTACTGAAAATGATCCTGGAGGGGAAAATACAAGGTAAAAGAGGCAGAGGCAGACCAAGATTAACATGGACGAGTAACATCAAAAGATGGACAAATCAACCGATGACAACCTGCACCATCAAAGCAAGAGATAGAGCAGAATGGCGCTCCATGGTAGCCAACCTTCGTTGCGGAGACGGCACTCAATGATGATGATGATTTTCCAGAAGGTCCGTGAGTCAGGTACCTATTCCTTCGCCAACTGGATGACTAGAGCTCGCCAAATTGTGACCCCACCTTCAACAAACCGCTAATCCGGTGCGTTGCCACTGCACTAGTGACTCTCTGGAAGGATATTATTTGACATTTTTTTTTTAAATATGCGCACAAGACGCTATGTACAACCAGGCGGCTTGCGACTCAAAGCTGACTGTTTGCTTCAGAAAAAAGAAATAAGAACTGATCAAAACCAAACCACACCTCTTTGTGGTAAGATTTATATTAGATCAAACTATCAGGGATCGAATAAGGAAGAACTAGGTGAAGTACAAAGAACTAACAGCGATACAACTCATATATCAATCGCGGTACAATTCATATACCGATCTGTATATTTGAAGAACTAGCAGCGGTACACCTTATATATTAATCTTTATATTTGAAGAACTAGCAGCGGTACAACTCATATATCAATCTGTATATCTGAAGAACTAGCAACGGTACAACTTATATATCAATCTGTATATTTGAAGAACTAGCAGCGGTACAACTTCTATATTAATCTGTATATCTGAAGAACTAGCAACGGTACAACTCATATATCAATCTGTATATTTGAAGAACTAGCAACGGTACAACTTATATATCAATCTGTATATTTGAAGAACTAGCAGCGGTACAACTTCTATATCAATCTGTATATCTGAAGAACTAGTAGCAGTAGAACTCATATATCAATCTGTACATTTGAAGAACTAGCAGCGGTACAACTTATATATCAGTAGGTATATTTTAAAGCCAAAACCTACCCAGGAGCAGATATTAATTCAGATCACAATCCTTAATGATTAAAATGAAAATCAAACTAAAGAGAAACAAGCAAAAGTCTAATTCATCAACGAATCCACTAGATATATAAGCTTTAAATCAAAAAGATATTAAAGATACCTATACAATACAAGTAAAGAACACATAACAGAAGCTGCTAGAAGAAGGAATTGAACAATACAGAAGAGAAAATCCTGATGAAAAAGTAACAACCAAATGGCAATGCATAAAGAAAAGCATACAAGAAACCTGCGACACCTTACCCAAAAGAGAAAAGAACAAAAAACAAAAATGGATAACTAACACCATCTTAGAAAAAAATGGAAGAAAAGAGACAAGCGAAGAACACTGCCCAATACAATAAAATAGATAATGAGATACGCAAAATGTGCAAAAAGGCAAAAGAAGACTGGCTCAGGCAAAAGTGTATAGAAATAGAAACTATGGAAAGCAAACAAGACTTAAGAGGAATGCACACAGAAGTAAAGAGAATGACTAATAAAAATAAAAAAGCCACAAAAGGTGGATGCATTGCAGACAAAAAAGGAAAAATGCTAACAGACAATAAGGATATTATAGATAGATGGCAGGAATATATAACAGAACTATTTCAGGATCAAAGGGACAAGAAACCAGATACAAAATGTACATCAGGCTATAAAATCTTAAAATCTGAGGTGGAAAAAGCTATAAAAACAATGAAAAAGGGAAAAGCAGCAGGACCTGACAGCATACAGATAGAGATGATACAGGCACTAGAAGATTTTGGCATTGAAATGATTACAGACATATGCAACGACATATACCACAAAGGATACATACCAAATGAACTAAAAACATCAACTTTCATTGCATTGCCTAAAAAGAATGTTGCAGTTGAATGCAGTGACTTTAGAACAATAAGCCTAAAGAGCCATGTTACAAAAATCTTGCTAAAAGTTATACAAGGAAGGATTCAGAATAAAATCAATACTGAATTAGATGAGCAGCAATTTGGATTTAGGAAAAATAGCGGGACAAAAGAAGCCATATTCTGAGAACATTAATCGAAAAGTGCACAGAAGTAAACAAACCAATATATGCCTGCTTCATAGACTACACCAAAGCTTTTGATAGAGTACACCACAAACAACTTATAGAATGCCTAAAAGAGATACATCTAGATGACATGGACATACGACTAATATGTAATCTATACTGGGCGCAAACAGCAATAATTAAATATAACAAAGAGAACTCTAAGACCATTGATATAAAAAGAGTAGTAAGACAAGGATGCATCCTATCACCAAGCTTGTTCAGTCTATTATTATAATCTATACACTGAGCAAATCTTTAAAAAACATCACAGAGATGCCAGGCCTACAAATTAATGGAAAGATAATCAATAACCTAAGATATGCTGACGATACTGTAATACTAGCAGAAAATCCTAAAGACCTACAACAATTATTTAATGAATTAAACATGATAAGCAAAAAATATGGACTAGATATGAATATCAAAAAGACTAAAACTATGATCATAAACAAAGAAGATACTCAAAACCCACAAGTGGATATCAAAATAGAAGGAATAGACCTGGAGACAGTTCAGAACTACAACTACCTTGGACATACTATAACCAGTGATGGAAAATGTACAACTGAAATAAACAAAAGAATAGGAATGGCAAAAAGTAATTTTAATGCCATGAAAAATATACTAACAACAAAACAAATATCAACAGGGCTAAAACTAAGAATAGCAAAATGTTACATCGTCTTAACATTCCTATATGGTGCAGAAACATGGACATTAGACAAGAAAACAGAACAGAGAATTGAAGCCTTTGAAATGTGGATATATAGAAGAATAGGTAGAATGGATGGAAAGAAAAGAAAACAAACAAACACACAAGTCAAACAAGACAAATGCGATTTTTGGGCCATGTTAAAAGACACAACAGCCTACTAAAAGTAATCCTGGAGGGGAAAATACAAGGTAAAAGAGGCAGACCAAGACTAACATGGACGAGTAACATCAAAAGATGGACAAATCAGCCTATGACAACCTGCACCATCAAAGCAAGAGACAGCAGAATGGCTCTCCATGGTAGCCAACCTTCGTTGCGGAGAAGGCACTCGATGATGATGATATTTGAAAAACTAGCAGTGGTACAACTTATATATCAATCTGTATATTTGAAGAACTAGCAGCGGTACAACTTTTATATCAATCTGTATATTTGAAGAACTAGCAGCGGTACAACTTATATATCAGTCTGTATATTTGAAGAACTAGCAGCGGTACAACTTCTATATCAATCTGTATATTTGAAGAACTAGCAGCGGTACAACTTATATATCAATCTGTATATTTGAAGAACTAGCAGCGGTACAACTTATATATCAATCTGTATATTTGAAGAACTAGCAGCGGTACAACTTATATATCAGTCTGTATATTTGAAGAACTAGCAGCGGTACAACTTATATATCAGTCTGTATATTTGAAGAACTAGCAGCGGTACAACTTATATATATCAATCTGTATGTTTGAAGAACTAGCAGCGGTACAACTTATATATCAGTCTGTATATTTGAAGAACTAGCAGCGGTACAACTTCTATATCAATCTGTATATTTGAAGAACTAGCAGTGGTACAACTTCTATATCAATCTGTATATTTGAAGAACTAGCAGCGGTACAACTTCTATATCAATCTGTATATTTGAAGAACTAGCAGCGGTACAACTTCTATATCAATCTGTGTATTTGAAGAACTAGCAGTGGTACAACTTCTATATCAATCTGTATATTTGAAGAACTAGCAGTGGTACAACTTCTATATCAATCTGTATATTTGAAGAACTAGCAGCGGTACAACTTCTATATCAATCTGTATATTTGAAGAACTAGCAGCGGTACAACTTTTATATCAGTCTGTATATTTGAAGAACTAGCAGCGGTACAACTTCTATATCAGTCTGTATATTTGAAGAACTAGCAGCGGTACAACTTCTATATCAGTCTGTATATTTGAAGAACTAGCAGCGGTACGACTTTTATATCAGTCTGTATATTTGAAGAACTAGCAGTGGTACAACTTCTATATCAATCTGTATATTTGAAGAACTAGCAGAGGTACAACTTCTATATCAATCTGTATATTTGAAGAACTAGCAGCGGTTCAACTTTTATATCAGTCTGTATATTTGAAGAACTAGCAGCGGTACAACTTATATATCAGTCTGTATATTTGAAGAACTAGCAGCGGTACAACTTATATATCAGTCTGTATATTTGAAGAACTAGCAGCGGTACAACTCATATATCATTTTCAATGTCAAAGAGAAGAAACTGCATTCTTGATACTCAAAATTTCATTGATGAAGTCGGATGCTTTGGGTCGAAATGCGGAAAACATTTCCGGTTGTTGTAAATTAGAAAAAAAATCAACACATCTGCGCCATTTTAGCGCTCCTTTAAGGCCTAACACCAAAGGTAAAGTCATTTCATTTTAGAGCTCTTCTAATTGTGTAGATTCAGGCCAGCAACTGAAACAATATACCACCTCTACACGGAGCCTTGTTTAAGATCAACTTCAGAATTTAAGACCGACTGCTTTTTTGTTTATTTTGTTTTGGGTATTTCCGTTTCAATAAAAATAGATTTGTTTATTTCAAAACCTGGAGCATACACACGGGAGAGAATAATGTTAGGGAGGTTAAAGGTCAAAGTTTCTTTCGTGTTTTGACAGGCGTATGGGGGGGGGGGACCGTGATAGTGAGGTATTTTGTTATCCATCAATCTGTCCTTACGCCTGCTTACCTACCTGTCTGCCTGCCTACCTACCTGCCTACCTACCTGCCTACCTACCTACCTGCCTAACTACCTGCCTACCTACCTACCTGCCTACCTACCTGCCTGCCTACCTACCTACCTACCTGCCTACCTACCTACCTACCTACCTGCCTAACTACCTACCTACCTACCTGCCTACCTACCTGCCTACCTACCTGCCTACCTACCTGCCTACCTACCTACCTACCAGTCAGAGGGAGCTAGACATCGTATATCACTCCACAGAAAGAGCTAGACATCGTATATCACTCCACAGAAAGGGCTAGACAACGCATATCACTCCACAGAAAGGGCTAGTGATCGTACATCAATCCTAGAGACCACGGGAGAGAAAAGACACGAAATATCCACGGATTCTCTCTCTCTCTCTCTCTCTCTCTCTGCGTTTAGGACTCAATCAGAGTAAGGATTCCAGACTCTCACATGAAGTCAACTGTCAGGCTAAGTGTGTTGATCGCCCCCACAGACAGAACATCACAATTAGAGTCTGTCAGATCCACTCTGACTGAACACCCGTTAATACGTTGCACTGTGTTCTGCGCCAGTGGCCCAGTGCATCCGATTTCAGCCAGCATTTTATTCGGGTTTGCTTTCCTTAGCCTTTGATTGTCCCCAATCTTCCTGCAAGGCAGCAGATGATCTTTTCTGTAGGGGGATTCTGCCCTTAGATGGTCGGCCCTCCCAGGTTTACGAGCACCATCTGCCCGAGTCACTAGAGGTGACTAACACAGACATGCACACACAAAGATATGAGATGTGACTAACACAGACATACACACACAAAGATGTGAGATGTGACTAACACAGACATGCACACACAAAGATATGAGATGTGACTAACACAGACATGCACACACAAAGATGTGAGATGTGACTAACACAGACACGGACACACAAAGATGTGAGATGTGACTAACACAGACATACACACACAAAGATGTGAGATGTGATTAACACAGACATACACACACAAAGATATGAGACGTGGCTAATACAGACATGCATACAAAGATACGAGGCATGACTAACACTGACACACATCAAGATATATGACACATGCCTAACATAGACATGCACACAAAGATAAGAGATATGACAAACACAGACATGCACACACAAAGATATGAGATATGATTAACATAAACATGCACACAAAGATATGAGATATCACTAACCCAGACATGCACACACAAAGATATGATATATGACTAACACTGGTACACACTAAGATATGAGATATGACTAAACACAGACACACATAAAGATATGAGACATGATTAACACGGACACACCGAGATATGAGATATGACTAACATGACACACACCAAGATATGAGCCATGGTTGCACACACAAGCTAAGATATGGGCCATGGCTAGGACAGAAACACAACAAGATATGAGCCATGGCTTCACTAAAAAACACCAAAAAATGAACCATGTCTAGCACAGAAACACATTAAAGTGTCCATATGCTTGGGCTTGTTGTCGGCAGACTCTTCTGAACGTGGGAATCACAGGTTTCGTTAAACAGTTGTCCGGAGATTTGAGAGTGCATTCTGACCCATAGAACGTTCTCTTGCACGTACAGATTCCCGATCGACTATTGACAGGTGTCGTTGAAACAGTTGTCCGGACATTTGAGAGTACATATGATGTCACAGCCATCAGAACCACGGATTCAAATGTTGGTGTGTGTTTGTGAATGTTTTCTAACATTTGTGATGAGAATCGAACAAGGGACCTTCTTGTTCAAAGGCTAACGCCTTAACTCTAGACCACCCAGTCGCCAGGGTAAAGATTCAACCCACGGAGTAGCAATTCAGACTAGATGTCTACCACTCGCCAGTTGGTTCTGTTTCTAGACTTAAATGGTTCCATCTACTCCAGGCTCCTAGGTCTGGCCCACACTACTGTCCAGTTTGGGCTACCCTACAAAAAGCTAAACTCCCGCTGGCATAACTCCATAGATCACAGAAGAGCGCATTCTTCCAACCTACTCAAATGGAGTTTAATGTGAATCTTCTACATTTTCAGCTCCCTGTGGAGCATAGGTGTTCAACAAACACTTTCAGCTCCCTGTGGAGCATAGGTGTTCAACAAACACTTTCAGCTCCCTATGGAGCATAGGTGTTCAACAAACACTTTCAGCTCCCTATGGAGCATAGGTGTTCAACAAACACTTTCAGCTCCCTATGGAGCATAGGTGTTCAACAAACACTTTCAGCTCCCTATGGAGCATAGGTGTTCAACAAACACTTTCAGCTCCCTGTGGAGCATAGGTGTTCAACAAACACTTTCAGCTCCCTATGGAGCATGACAGACATAAGTGGACGCAACAGTTACAAGTTCATGTTTTGATACTTCATGCTCATATTTGAACGTTGTCTGCCCCACTCAGATTACTCCGACTCCGATGATACTAGGCCGTTTTCTCCTAAACCCTGTACCTTCTTCTACACCGCAAAGTAAGCATTTTAAAACTGTTATCATCATCATCATCATCAAGTACCGGGCCTACTGGCGTAGGTGATCATGTCTCTCCATAACTTTCGATCTCGGCAGCTATTTATCATTTCTGTTGTTGACCTTCTGCCAAGCCATTCTCTTAAGCTGTCTGGTATCTTTTCTCTTTGCTTCCCTCTATCTCTTCGTCCCTCAATTTTCCCAGTTGTTACAATATATTCCAGCTGTTCTCTTCTCATTACATGGCCAAAAAATGATGATTGTTTCTTCCTAATATTGGAAATTAACTATCTTTTTTGTTTTGACCTCTCTCAGAACCTCTTCATTTCTCTTCTTAGCTGTGCATGGTATTCTCAACATTCTTCTGTAAAACAACATTTCTACGGACTCCAGTGATTTTTTTGTCTGTTGTCCTATTGTCCATGATTCGCATCCATATGTTAAGACTGGCTCTACATAACATTTAAGAACTCTTTTTCTTGTTTCTTTTGTCAAAAATGGATAGCACAGTATCTTCCTCATTTTTTGGAAAGCTGCTTTTGCCTGAGCCATTCTGCATCTCACCTCTTTTGTACATCTTCCGTCTGAGGTTAACAAAGTTCCCAAATATTTAAATGCATTTACCTGTTTTGATATTGTTCCACTTGTCTTTATTTTGCACTGAGGTGATGTCTTTTTCTTTGTTGTTACCATTACCTCTGTCTTTTTGCTGTTAAGGCTGAGTCCTTTATTTTTGCTTTCTTTCACTATAATGTCCAACATTTCTTGTAACTCATTTTCACTCTTAGCTATTAAGACTGTAATGCTTTGTCATCAGCAAAGTCTAAATCATCAAGTTGCTTGGTCAGTTACTACTGGATTCTATTTCTGTTGTTTTGAGTCATTTTCATAATCCAATGTATGGCCAGCAGAAAGAGAAATGGAGACAGAATGCATCCCTGCCTTACTCCTGTTCTTATTTCAAATGCTTCTGTAATCTGTCCTTCATGCACCACACTACATTTCATTCCTTCATACATTGTTTTTATCAGGTTAATAAACTTTATGGGAATTCCGTAATAACTCAGCAACTTCCAAAACATTCCTCTGTCTAAACTATCAAGTGTTTAACGTGAATGCTATTTTGAAATAAACAAATAATGTTTCATCATCATCAAGTATAGCAGACTAACCCTGCTGCCGAAAGTGATCATGACTCTCCACAACTTTCGATCTCGACAGTTATTTATCATTTCCTTTGTTGACCTTCTGCCAAGTCATTCTTTTAATCTGTCTGGTATCTTCTCTCTTTGCCTCCCTCTATCTCTTCGTCCCTCAATTTTCCCAGCTGTTACAATATATTCCAGCTGTTCTCTACTCATTACATGGCCAAAAATGATGATTTCGATTTATGACTGTTCACAGAAAATTACGATGGTTGTTTTCTGTTGCCTTCTGTCGGTTTGTTTACGGTTGGCTCCGCTAGCCTAAAAAGTGTCACCCACAAGGCAGTAAAAAAAAGTGATGTACCCCCGTCACGCCAAGTGGAGCATAGTGAATATGGTGTTCATCATCATGTGCCATACCGGTTGGCGTAGGCGATCATGACCTTCCAAAATCTTCTATCTACTGTGCATCGTATCAGTGCTGTTGTTGACTGCTTTCCATGCCATGACATCAAGCCATCCAGTATTTTCTCTCTTTGTCGTCCGCGACCTCTCTTTCCTTTTATTTTGCCAGTTGTAACCAAGTATTCCAACTTTCCTCTTCTCATGATGTGCCCGAAAAATGTTGATTGTTTCTTTCTTATGTTTTTTAGGAGCTCGCTTTTTGTGTTGGCCTCTTTGAGAATTTCCTCATTGGTCTTTTTAGCTGTCCAGGGAACTTTCAACATTCTTCTGAGAAATCCCATATCTATGGCCTCTAATCGTCTTTTCATTTGTTTGTCTACTGTCCATGATTCGCTTACATAGGTCAGAATTGGTTCTATATAGCACCGATGAACTCTCTTTCTCATTTCTATTGACATAGATTTGTTACATAAGATATTTTTCATTTTCTGAAATGCTATTTTGGCCTGAGCTATTCTGCTTTTTATTTCCGTGATGCATCTTCCATCTGATGTTTTTATTGTGAATATGGTTTTCTATCTATCTATTGTCCTTTCGAGCCGAAGACGGCACATAGGGCAGAACCACAATCTCAAAAACAGAAACCTTGCGTGCCAAAATGGCACATATTGCAGAGATCACTGCTCTAAAATCTATGGCTCTGTTTCCATAACAATACTTTTTACAATGACAGCTTGTCAAGCCATCGATCAATCTCCTTAGTCGCCTCTTACGACATGCATGGAAGGTCACACTGTCACTATTCTTTACTTCCCTCATAATGAGGCCCCGGTAACACACAGGAAATATGGTGTTAGTAACCATAAATTTTACAGACCCTCGGCACATGATTTTTGGGGTAATGTGGTCGGTATTACGCCCGTGCCGCTTTACTTTCCCATAAAAAAATCCGGTATCCATTTAAGTCTGGGTGAATCAGAAGCCGTCGGTTGGGATCGAACCCTACCTCCACAAGGCAGTGGGGTTGTTTTATTTCAGTTCTCCCGTAGCCTTTTACTCTCCCGAGCATACCTGCAAGGCAGCAGGGCAGCCGCAGGTTGTACTGTCTACTGCATACAGTAGCAGGTAAAATTACCTGAAGAACAAAATATATTTATTTGAACTTCTTCAACTTCGTCTTCCCTTCCTCATTTGCCTTTCAGCGTCGAGGGGAGATATAATTTGCGGTCTTCTGCTCTTCTGTTCGCCTCTGCTGCTGTTATGTTTCCTAGTGCTTCTAATATTCCATCGATCCATCTTTTTCGTGGCCGACCCTTGGGTCTGGTGTTCTGACAACGTTTGTTGAAGGCTCGTTGTGTTGTGTTTTGTTCTTTCTGCCTTGTCACGTGGCCAAACCACTTTATCTGTTGTTTCCTTATATATTCTATGGCGGGGGATATTCCTAGCTTTTTTCTCAGTTCTTCATTTCTGATCTTGTCTCTCAGACTGTTTCCTGTCATTCGTCTAACACATTTCATCTCTGTAGAGGTTATTATTCTTATTGTTCTTACATCTAGGGTCCAGGTCTAGCATTGGTAGCACAACGTTGGGATGAAGATTGTATTGTAGAGTGCCCGTTTTGCCTCTAGAGTTATTTCCTTGTTAGACAATAGTCGTGATAACTGTCCAATGATTTGACAAGCTTTGTTGCATCTTGATTCTATCTCTGCTGTTTGAGAATTATCGTTTGTCATTAGACTTCCTAGGTATTTGAAATTCCTCGACTTGTGTTAGTTGTCTGCCTTCTATAGTTAAGTTGATGTTCTGTTTATTTTTGGCGACATTCATGACTTCTGTTTTTCTGATGTTGATTTTCATGTTGTATTTTGTGCCTGAGATGTTGAGTTTGTTTAAGTGTTCTTGCAGGTCTTCTATTGTTTCATGTATTAGTGCCTGATCGTCTGCAAATAGAAGCTCGTTGATCTCCTCTGTCTCTGATGGGTTGGCTAGCTTGCATATATGGTCCATGTATGTAATAAACAGTAGGGGGGATAGTACGCACCCCTGTCTTGCACCTGATCTAACTTCCAAGTGATTTATTTGAATGAAAATATAAAATTCCAAAGAAATCATCTCGGAAAGCGGTCGGTTGTAAATTCTGAATCTGGTCATAAACTCTTCAACTCGCTGTGTAGAGACGGGACCGAGGCGTGAATAGACCGTATGAAACTATTATCTGTCCAACCGTAAGGTCGGCTAGTCGTTACTTGTGTTCGTCAGGTTAAATGGGCGTACACACACCAGCTCTGTAGCTGCTTCTTGCCTTTTGTATAGCTGTTTCTTTGTTTTTATTTGTTTCTTTTAAGTTGTTTCTTTGTTGCATTGTTTATGTTACGTTTAAATGTGTCATTTTGTTGTTGTTGCATTGTTTGGTTATGTTACGTTTAAATGTGTCATTTTGTTGTTGTTGTTGCATGTTTGGTTATGTTACGTTTAAATGTGTCATTTTGTTGTTGTTGCATGTTTGGTTATGTTACGTTTAAATGTGTCATTTTGTTGTTGTTGTTGCATGTTTGGTTATGTTACGTTTAAATGTGTCATTTTGTTGTTGTTGTTGCATGTTTGGTTATGTTACGTTTAAATGTGTCATTTTGTTGTTGTTGCATGTTTGGTTATGTTACGTTTAAATGTGTCATTTTGTTGTTGTTGTTGCATGTTTGGTTATGTTACGTTTAAATGTGTCATTTTGTTGTTGTTGTTGCATGTTTGGTTATGTTACGTTTAAATGTGTCATTTTGTTGTTGTTGCATGTTTGTTTATGTTACGTTTAAATGTGTCATTTTGTTGTTGTTGTTGCATGTTTGGTTATGTTACGTTTAAATGTGTCATTTTGTTGTTGTTGTTGCATGTTTGGTTATGTTACGTTTAAATGTGTCATTTTGTTGTTTTTGCATGTTTGGTTATGTTACGTTTAAATGTGTCATTTTGTTGTTGTTGCATGTTTGGTTATGTTACGCTTAAATGTGTCATTTTGTTGTTGTTGTTGCATGTTTGGTTATGTTACGTTTAAATGTGTCATTTTGTTGTTGTTGCATTGTTTGGTTATGTTACGTTTAAATGTGTCATTTTGTTGTTGTTGCATGTTTGGTTATGTTACGTTTAAATGTGTCATTTTGTTGTTGTTGCATGTTTGGTTATGTTACGTTTAAATGTGTCATTTTGTTGTTGTTGCATTAGTTATGTTACGTTTAAATGTGTCATTTTGTTGTTGTTGCATGTTTGGTTATGTTACGTTTAAATGTGTCATTTTGTTGTTGTTGTTTTATGTTTGGTTATGTTACGTTTAAATGTGTCATTTTGTTGTTGTTGTATGTTTGGTTATGTTACGTTTAAATGTGTCATTTTGTTGTTGTTGTATGTTTGGTTATGTTACGTTTAAATGTGTCATTTTGTTGTTGTTGCATGTTTGGTTATGTTACGTTTAAATGTGTCATTTTGTTGTTGTTGCATGTTTGGTTATGTTTTTGTCGAGTTGCTAATACCAGAAGGTAGCTGTAACCATTGTGTGGCTACAGAGTGAGAACGAAGCAGCTGGAATATATGGTGACTTCTAGAATATATGGTGACTTCTAGAATATATGGTGACTTCTAGAATATATGGTGACTTCTAGAATATATTGTGACTTCTAGAATATATGGTGACTTCTAGAATATATGGTGACTTCTAGAATATATGGTGACTTCTAGAATATATTGTGACTTCTAGAATATATGGTGACTTCTAGAATATATGGTGACTTCTAGAATATATGGTGACTTCTAGAATATATGGTGACTTCTAGAATATATGGTGACTTCTAGAATATATGGTGACTTCTAGAATATAAGGTAACTTCTAGAATATATGGTGACTTCTAGAATATATGGTGACTTCTAGAATATATGGTGACTTCTAGAATATATGGTGACTTCTAGAATATATGGTGACTTCTAGAATATATGGTGATATCTAGAATATATGGTGACATATAGAATATATAGTCACATCTCGAAAATAGTATAACATCTGGAACATATTGTGACATCTAGAAAATAGTGTGACTTCTGGAATAGAGTGGGACATCTGTAATATATAGTGACATCATCATTATTGAGTGCCGTCGCCGCATCGAATGTTATCTACCATCGAGCGCCGTTCTGTCTCTGTTTCTTGCTTTGATGGTGCAGGTTGTCATAGGCTGACTTGTCTAGCTGTTAATGTTACTCGTCCATGTTAGTCTTGTTCTGTCTCTGTCTCTTGCTTTGATGGTGCAGGTTGTCATAGGCTGACTTGCCCATCTGTTAATGTTACTCGTCCATGTTAGTCTTGGTCTGCCTCTGTCTCTTGCTTTGATGGTGCAGGTTGTCATAGGCTGACTTGTCCATCTGTTAATGTTACTCGTCCATGTTAGTCTTGGTCTGCCTCTGTCTCTTGCTTTGATGGTGCAGGTTGTCATAGGCTGACTTGTCCATCTGTTGATGTTACTCGTCCATATTAGTCATGGTCTGCCTCTGCCTCTTTTACCTTGTATTTTCCCCTCCAGGATTACTTTTAGTAGGCTGTTGTGTCTTTTAACATGCCTCAAAAATCGCATTTGTCTTGTTTGAATTGTGTTTAGTAGTTCTCTTTTGAATTTTAGTTGCTTTAAAACTTCATCGTTTATTTTCTTTTCTTTCCATCCAATTCTACCTATTCTTCTATATATCCACATTTCAAAGGCTTCAATTCTCTGTTTTCTTGTCTAATGTCCATGTTTCTGCACCATACAGGAATGTTGGGAAGATGTAGCATTTTGCTATTCTTAATTTTATCCCTTGTGTTATTTGTTTTGATGTTAGTATGTTCTTCGTGACATTAAAATTACTTTTTGCCATTCCTATTCTTTTGTTTATTTCAGTTGTACATTTTCCATCACTGGTTATAGTATGTCCAAGGTAGTTGTAGTTCTGAACTGTCTCCAGGTCTATTCCTTCAATTTTGATATTCACTTGTGGGTTTTGAGTATTTTCTTTGTTTATGATCATAGATTTAGTCTTTTTGATATTCATTTCTAATCTATATTTTTTGCTTGTCATGTTTATTTCATTAAGTAATTGTTGTAGATCTTTAGGATTTTCTGCTAGTAGCACAGTATCGTCAGCATATCTTAGGTTATTGATTATCTTTCCATTAATGTGTAGGCCTGGCATCTCTGAGATGTTTTTAAAGATTTGCTCAGTGTATAGATTGAACAAGCTTGGTGATAGGATGCATCCCTGTCTTACTCCTCTTTTTATATCAATGGGTGTAAAGTTCTCTTTGTTATATTTTATTATTTCTGTTTGCTCCTAGTATTGATTGACTGATTGCCATATTGATTGACTGATTGATTGACTGATTGCCAGGAGTTGATACGAGCTGCTGCTCTTTGGCTCATTAGATGTGGCGGGTTGTAATGGCTTTCTTGACATTCCCGGCTCTTACTGAAGAGGTTTGATTTCGTCTGTCCCAGGCTATGCTGGGAAACTACTAGTCCAGCCTAGGTACTGCAATACTGGGTCCTCTATATCAGTAACAGCCACCACTACAGGAAACACATCGATCCTAACTTCTGTTAGCCAGTCTAGTTTGACGCAGACTGTTACCAGGGGAGACCATGAGGAGGTAGAACTGCCAGGTCTTGGACGGCTGATGGTGCGCCGACTCTGCTATCGCGACCGCAGGTCACAGGCGCTTGTGCTTCCCCTGCTCCCAGTATAGATTACATATTAGTCGTATGTCCATGTCATATATATATATATATATATATATATATTTTTTTTTTTTTTTCATCAATATTTTATTGTGTATTAATTTTTTATTATATCTTTTCGTTGTCGGCTTTTTATTTTGATGTTCTTGTGGGGTTTGTTGATGGCTCCTTGTTTCATATTTTGGTCTTTCATATAAATCATCATATAATCATATAACCACACTTGGATTCATATAACCACACTATAGGATTCATATAATCATATAACCACACTTGTCCTTAGTGTTTCTTTATGTATTCTATAGTGCGAATTACTCCTAGCTTTTCTATGTTCTTCACTTTCATCTTATCTCCGAAGTTGGTTCCTGCTATTCGTTCAAGACATTTCATTTCTGTAGTCTTGAGTCTAAAGTCCAGGTCTGGCATTGGTAGCACCACGTTGGGATGAATATTGTATTATAGAGTGCCCGTTTTGCCTCGAGAGTTAAATCCCTTTTGCATAGTAGTGGTGAGAGTAGTCATCAATTCAGAGGAAGAGGTATATTTATAGCACTCTGAAAAAATGATAAATAATCAACAACAGAAAAAAAAACAAAGAACAATATATGGTCCTAAGCAGGATCGAACCCGTACTTCTTGGCACAGCGCCTTGCCACGAAAAGCCAAACGCTAGGGAACACTGCCAACTCAGCTAACTAGCTTCGCCAAGGAATACGGGTTCGATCCTGCGTAGGACCATATATTGATTGTTCATTTTTTATATTTTTCTCTTGTTGATTATTTGTCTTTCCGTGTGTTACCGGAGCCTCATTATGAGGGAAGTCAAGAATAGTGACACTGTGACCTTCCAGGCATGTCGTAAGAGGCGACTAAGGAGGTTGATCGATGGCTTGACAAGCTGTCATTGTAAAAATTATTGTTATGGAAACAGAACCATAGATTTTAGAAGCAGTGATCTCTGCAATATGTGCCACTTTGGCACGCAAGGTTTCTGTTTTTGAGATTGTGGTTCTGCCCTATGTGCCGTTTTCGGCTCGAAAGGACAATAGATAGATAGATAGATTATTTGTCATTTTTTCCGAGTGCTGTAAACATAACTCTACCCCTGAATTGATTCGCTGATTATCGCCTCGGAAGTGTCCCTCTATAACAATATTCATTTATTATTATTTATATGTGGTGATAGTTGCCTCCGCCAGTAATAGTTGACTATGGATTTTGCAGCACCCCTAGAAATGTTAATTTGTTCGTTTCTTTTGCCGTGTATTCTCTTTTTCTATGAATCTGTCTGCTTCTTGTTTGAGTTGGAGCTTTAGAGTGTGTTTCCAAAGATTGCGGTCTGCAGCTATTTCTTTCCAGGCTGCAGGGTTTATATGCAGAGTATTCATGTCACGTGTGCACGTCTATAAATTGAAGTTTTGGGCACCCCCTAGTCTTTTTGCCATCTGCTAGTTGTCTATAAAGTATATATTTTGGTATGCGGCCATTTCATACGGTGTACATGGCCAAGCCAGGATAGTCTATCTACGTTGTTTGAGCAGGGAGAGTTGTTCGGGAGGCCTGTATAATAAGGGTGGTATTTCTAGTGATGGTGGTAATTTCCATTAAAAGTGAATTTTTTTAATAATGTGGGACAAGACGCGCATCCAGCAACTGAGCTAAGTGCGGTCATCAGCCCACATAAGTCAGGATTGGAGAATAACAGAGCTGAGTGCGGTCATCGACCCACATGAGTCAGTATTGGAGAACAACAGAGCTGAGAGCGGACAGCAACCCACACGCGTCAGTATTAGAGAACAACAGAGCTGAGTGCGGTCAGCAACACACACGCGTCAGTATTAGAGAACAACAGAGCTGAGTGCGGTCAGCAACCCACACGCGTCAGTATTAGAGAACAACAGAGCTGAGTGCGGTCAGCAACCACATGAGTCAGGATTGGAGAACAACAGAGCCATTCAAGTCATCAAGATACTCTTCCACCTCCTAGGCGTGCTTCTAGACACAGACTGTCCACTCTGGCCATGCCAGTAGGAATCAAAGAGGGGAGACAACCCGGTCCTCAGAAACAGCTGAAGTCGGATGTATTAGTCAGAAAGGAGCAAATAAATAACAAATTAACACATTTGCGACCACTTCTTCTTCTACCTTTCAGCTCCATGTGGAGCATAGGTCTTCAACAAACACTTTCAGCTCCATGTATAGTATAGGTGTTCAACAAACACTTTCAGCTCCATGTATAGTATAGGTCTTCAACAAACACTTTCAGCTCCGTGTATAGTATAGGTCTTCAACAAACACTTTCAGCTCCGTGTGTAGTATAGGTCTTCAATTAACACCTTCAGCTCCATGTGGAGCATAGGTCTTCAACAAACACTTTCAGCTCCATGTATAGTATAGGTCTTCAACAAACACTTTCAGCTCCATGTGGAGCATAGGTCTTCAACAAACACTTTCAGCTCCATGTATAGTATAGGTCTTCAACTAACACCTTCAGCTCCATGTGGAGCATAGGTCTTCAACAAACACTTTCAGCTCCATGTATAGTATAGGTCTTCAACAAACACTTTCAGCTCCATGTATAGTATAGGTCTTCAACAAACACTTTCAGCTCCATGTATAGTATAGGTCTTCAACAAACACTTTCAGCTCCATGTATAGTATAGGTCTTCAACAAACACTTTCAGCTCCATGTGTAGTATAGGTCTTCAACAAACACTTACAGCTCCGTGTGTAGTATAGGTCTTCAATAAACACTTACAGCTTACAGCTCCATGTATAGTATAGGTCTTCAACTAACACCTTCAGCTCCATGTGTAGTATAGGTCTTCAACTAACACCTTCAGCTCCATGTGTAGTATAGGTCTTCAACAAACACTTTCAGCTCCATGTATAGTATAGGTCTTCAACTAACACCTTCAGCTCCATGTATAGTATAGGTCTTCAACTAACACCTTCAGCTCCATGTATAGTATAGGTCTTCAACTAACACCTTCAGCTCCATGTATAGTATAGGTCTTCAACTAACACCTTCAGCTCCATGTATAGTATAGGTCTTCAACTAACACCTTCAGCTCCATGTATAGTATAGGTCTTCAACAAACACCTTCAGCTCCACTTCAACTATCAAAACCCTGTGGAGCATAGGTCTTCAACAAACACTTTCAGCTCCCTGTGGAGCATAGGTCTTCAACAAACACTTTCCAAGTCGTTCTGTTTCTTGCCATTCTTTTAAGATCATTCCATGTCTTCCCCATCATCTTCATCTCTGCTTCCATCTGTCTTCTACAAGAATATCTTGGTCTTCCTCTTTGTGTTTTTTCCTGGAGATTCCAAAAAGGGCCTGTTGTGTTATACTCTCAGTTGGCTTCCGCAGTGTGTGTCCTATCCAGCGCCATCGTCTTCGCTGTATCTCTTTATCCACTGGTATTTGACTGGTACATTTCCATAATTCTATGTTAGTGATTTTGTCCTGCCATTTCCATCCTTTTATTCTGTGTTGGCATCCATTAATGAAGGTCTGTATCCTCCTGATTGTGTGTTGTTCTCCATGTTTCACAGCCATATAATAGAACTGACTTAACATTGGAGTTGAACATTTTTAATTTTTGTATTTAACCCAATTTCTTTGGATTTCCCTTTACTCCCACTTAAGGTTATTGAGTTATTTGCGGGTCATCATCATTGCACTCCGAACATGTCCATATGTGTTCAGATCCCCTCCTCAGCAATTCCCTCAGTGTCCAGCGACTGACGACTCCAGTTCTATGTTGGTTGATAAGTCTTCTTACACGGCCACTAAGTTTCTCATTTCTGGCTGTGCCCATCTTAACTCCCATTTCCATCATCCGAAGAAGCGACGTTGATCTGTGTTTGTCGAAGTCCTGTGCTCTTCCCACATCTCGGAGGGCATTGATGATGTCCGCCCGATCCATTGGTTGCCCGTCCTCAACGACAGCACAGCTAGCCAACCTGTCCGCCCTTTCATTCCGCATTATGACATATTTTAAAGACCTATGCATCCTTTCATTCCCACTTAACGCTTTTTAAAGGACGGATAACGACACGTCGTATAGTAGGCATTGATTGCACTCCAGCCAACACGAACTTTTGAATTTTTCTGAATATATAGATATGGGAACACTCAAGAAAGGAAGTGTGATAACTCTAGTCCAATTCTCTCACATTTCATGATTAAATAAATGCATTTTCAACACATCAAATGTTCTCTTAAATAATCAAAGTGTCGGGAGTGGGGCACGGCCGGCTCGTCTTGTTAAACATTAATGAGGACATGTCACAAAACAAGACCGGGCAGAAAACATGGCAGAGGTGATTTTTTAAAACTTTTAATGACCAGAAGATAATTGAGGTTTCATCATCATCAAGTACCGTGCCTGCTGGCGTAGGTGATTTTGTTTCTCCACAACTTTCAATCTCGACATTTAATTATCATTTATGTTGTTTATCTTGTTTATCGGGTGCAAAGCCATTCTCTTAAGCTGTCTGTTATCTTTTATCTTTGCTTTCCTCTTATCTCTTCGTCCCTCAATTTTCCCAGTTGTCACAATATATTCCAGCTGTTCTCTTCTCATTACATGGTCAAAAAATGATGATTGTTTCTTCCTAATATTGCAAATTAGCTCTCTTTTTTGTTTTGGCCTCTTTCAGAACGTTTTCATTACTCTTCTTAGCTGTCCATGGTATTCTCAACATTCTTCTGTAAAACCAATTTCTACAGACTCCAGCGATTTTCTTGTCTGTTGTCCTATTGTCCATTATTCACATCCATATGTTAAGACTGGCTCTACATAACATTTAAGAACTCTTTTTCTTGTTTCTATTGTCAAAAATGGTTTGCACAGCGTCTTCCCCATTTTTTTGTTAAGGAAAGCTGCTTTTGCCTGAGCCATTCTGCATCTCACCTCTGTTGTACATCTACCATCTGAGGCTAACATTGTTCCCAAATATTTAAATTCATTTACCTGTTTTAATATTGTTCCGCTTATCTTTATTGTGCATTGCAATGATGTCTTTTTCTGTGTTGTTACCATTACCTCTGTCTTTTTGCTATTAATGCTAAGTTCTTTATTTTTGCTTTCCTTCACTATAATGTGTAGGATTTTTTAACTGAGGAGTAATCATCATAGGTAGTATAACAATTCTACTAATTTCCAATATTAGGAAGAAACAATCATCATTTTTTGGCCATGTAATGAGAACAGAACAGCTGGAATATATTGTAACAACTGGGAAAATTGAGGGACGAAGAGATAGAGGGAAGCAAAGAGAAAAGATACCAGACAGCTTAAGAGAATGGATTGGCAGAAGGTCAACAACAGAAGTGATAAATAATTGTCGAGATCGAAAGTTGTGGAGAGACATGATCACCTACGCCAGTAGGCACGGTACTTGATGATGGTGATGATAATAGTTCTAAAATGCTTACTTTACGGTGTAGAAGAAGGTACAGGTTTTCAGGGGAAACGGCCCAGTGTTATCGGAGTCGGAGGAAACGGAGTGTGGCAGACTAAGTTCAAATATGGGCATGAAGTATCGAAACATGAACTTGTAACTATTGCGTCAGTCTAGATGGACTGTCACACACACCGACACCGCTTCGAGGTTCACTCAGCCTCTTAAAATGGGTACCACAGATTTTGCTAGGTAGTAAAGGTGGCCCTGCGTGATGCTGACCACGTCACACAAATATGTACTGCTGTTCACGGGAAAATTGGGTCACTACCGCACGCCATAATAGTTCAGTCCTATTTTATGGCTGTGAAATATGGAGAACAACAAAAATGGCAATCATGAAGATACAGGCCTTCATTAATGGATGCTTACGCAGAATAAAAGGATGGAAATGGCAGGACAAAATCAATAACATAGAATTATGGAAATGTACCAGTCAAACACCAGTGGATAAAGAGATACAGCGAAGACGCTGGCACTGGATTAGGACACACACTGCAGAAGCCTATTGAGAGTATTACACAACAAGCTTTTTTTTTATGAATCCCCAGGGGAAAAGACAAAGAGGAAGACCAAAATATTCTTGGAGAAGACATATATAAGCAAAGATTAAGATAATGGGGAAGACATGGAATGATCTTAAAAGAATGGCAAGAAACAGAACGTCTTGAAAAGTGTTTGTTGAAGACCTATGCTCCACAGGGAGCAGAAAGTGTCTGTTGAAGACCTATGCTCCACAGGGAGTTGAAAGTGTTTGTTGAAGACCTATGCTCCACAGGGAGCTGAACGTGTTTGTTGAAGACCTATGCTCAACAGGGAGCTGAAAGTGTTTGTTGAAGACCTATGCTCCACAGGGAGCTGAAAGTGTTTGTTGAAGACCTATGCTCCACAGGGAGCTGAAAGTGTTTGTTGAAGACCTATGCTCCACAGGGAGCTGAAAGTGTCTGTTGAAGACCTATGCTCAACAGGGAGCTGAAAGTGTTTGTTGAAGACCTATGCTCAACAGGGAGCTGAAAGTGTTTGTTGAAGACCTATGCTCCACAGGGAGCTGAAAGTGTCTGTTGAAGACCTATGCTCCACAGGGAGCTGAAAGTGTTTGTTGAAGATTTGTGCTCCACATGGAGCTGAAAGTGTTTGTTGAAGACCTATGCTCCACAGGGAGTTGAAAAGAAGAAGAAGAAGAAGGGATAAAGAAGAAGGGATAAAGAAGAAGGGATAAAGAAGAAGGGATAAAGATGAAGAAAATAGTAAGAAGAACAAAACCATATTCCTCATACGCCTAGCAAGACTTGGAGAGAGAGACACCATGTCCGTGCAAGAAAGGCCCCTCATTCAAACAATCTGAGAACCGCTGGTGTATGTAACACAACTCTGGTTAACTGCGAGTACAAATCAATATATTTCGTGCCTAGAATGTTGATGATCAGACGAAAGTTGATTCATAAAACACGTGCGTGTATGTTTGTGCTTTTGCGAGCGGTTTTTATGACAACAACAGCAAACAAGAGTCCTCACACTGAGCACAGCGACTCATAGCTGGTTGACTGTGTTAAGGTAAGAGAATAATAGCTGACTAAGAGTCTACACACCCTCTACTGAAACAAGCTAATCAGATCTAGCAGAGTAAGTAGGGAAAATGTAAAGTACGAGACTTGAACCGGCGTCTTAGTACGCGAGTTTCCACCCATATGTGCTCGGCCGCCTATCCAGAAATGTTCGGAGATTTCTGGATAGTGTCGCTTCAAGCATCGAAACTCACGATGCGAGGCGACATTCCTTACCCTCCCAGGGTAATACCCTGGTACCCATTTCTGCCAACGGCTGGGTCGACCGTGGGTGTATTTTTTTTTCCCAACCACGAGTACAACCCACACTGCTCCCAGCGGGAATCGAACACGGGTTGTCCGAACGTCGGTAGTCCAGTCGGGTGGTTTTCCCAACTAGGCTACCGAGGTGCCCCGCCCCCCAGTGGCATTGGCTGGTAGTTTCTATTTTTAGTAGATGCTAATTTGAAATTGGATGAGCTGCCTGTACAAAACAGATGTCGCAGATTGCTCTAAACAACGACATGACGCATCTGTGCCCATTTAATGTGGGCGAGAAAGAGGTGTAACCGTCGAGCTAAGTAAAGTGGCCCGTTACGCCAAGTGACATATAGGGAATATGGTGTTAGTGACCATAAATTATACACACCTTCGGCATATGATTTTTGGGGTAATGTGGTCGGTATTATGCCCGTGCCGTTTTACTTTCCAAGACAAAAATCCGGTACCCATTTAAGGCTGGGTGAACCCGGAACCCGTCGGGTGGGATCGAACCCTGCCTCTTGCCCTTTGCAGTCCAGTTCACTAACCACTGAGCTATCGCGGCTCCAACCGTCGAGCTAACGTAAACAAATATCATTGTCTCAGGTCAGAGCGTGGAATGTCACTCTCAAGTTCGTTTTCTTGTATCCTACTGCTGGTACCCTGAAATGGTTGCATTGAGAATGAATGTAAAATTTTTGATATCTCTGGTTTATGTAATTTTATGAATATCTCTAGTTTATGTAACTTTATGAATATCTCTAGTTTATGTAACTTTATGAATATTTCTAGTTTATGTAACTTTATGAATATCTCTGGTTTATGTAACTTTATGAATATCTCTAGTTTATGTAACTTTATGAATATTTCTAGTTTATGTAACTTTATGAATATCTCTGGTTTATGTAACTTTATGAATATCTCTAGTTTATGTAACTTTATGAATATCTCTAGTTTATGTAACTTTATGAATATCTCTAATTTATGTAACTTTATGAATATCTCTAGTTTATGTAACTTTATGAATATATCTAGTATATGTAACTTTATGAATAGATATAGTTTATGTAATTGAATGAATATCTCTAGTTTATGTAATTGAATGAATATCTCTAGTTTATGTAACTTTATGAATATCTCTAGTTTATGTAACATTATGAATATCTCTAGTTTATGTAACTTTATGAATATCTCTAGTTTATGTAACTTTATGAATATCTCTAGTTTATGTAATTGAATGAATATCTCTGGTTTATGTAACTTTATGAATATCTCTAGTTTATGTAACTTTATGAATATTTCTAGTTTATGTAACTTTATGAACATCGCTAGTTTATGTAACTTTATGAATATCTCTCTTTTTTGTAACTTTATGAATATATCTGGTTTATGTAACTTTATGAACATAGCTGGTTTCTGTAACTTTATGAACATGGCTAGTTATGTCACTTTATGAACATGTAACTTTACTGCTCTTCCTCGCTGTCGTTACTTTCCCCAAACTAAATGAGTCAGGTACCCATTTCTGTCTCATGTCGACTGTAGAGCGACAATCCGCGCTGATCGTACATTAATTTCTCGCCGAATCAGCGCCTAACCACCACACTACTCCCACTCTCTCAACTGAACAGAGAAATGCCCTAAAATCAATAATCTCACGGAGTACAACAAATGTCCGAATTCTGAAGCACTTTCAAACAGGAAGCATTTGTTTAGTCTGTGCTACGTACATGTGTGGGGAATGTTTACATTCATGTTCCCGTTATGGTTAGCGGGGTAGAGTTATCTCCCATATCAAAGGAGAAGTAAGTCGTGTCCTTTCCTCCGTTAGTCTTCGGGACACCCTTGGGAGAGGTGGAGCTCCCGTTTAGCCCACCATATCAGGGTTATATGAGGAGCGCGTGGCCGTGCGGCTAAAAACCACTGTTCCGCTGGCTGAAAAGCCGACGTTCGGTGTTCGAAGCCCGCGGTAGACAGAAAGGATTTTTTCTATCGGGGATGAAATAAAAATCCTGAGTCTCACACTTCGTGGCGAGTGCTTTGGCCAAGCGGCCTTTATCCCTCTGGTCCTATCGTTGCCCCCCGTCATACACCAGCAATGGTACTATGTGACGTAAAGATAGTTTTTTTTTTTTTTTTTATCAGGGTTATGTGAAGCCATTGGAGCAGGTGGTGGATGGTGTTGTGGGAGCAGTCGACAAGTAGTGCCGGTTATGGTCCCCACACCGCGATGGCAGGTAGAGGATCTCATGTATAGAGACAATGGCTGCGATCTCCGACTAGTACAGTCACTGCCAAGAAGGAAAGGAATGGCAAACTACCTTCTTATATTCTTCTTCTACTTTCCTTCCTCATTTGCCTTTCAGCGTCTAGGGGGGATATAATTTGCGCTCTTTTGCTGTTCTGTTCACCTCTGCTGCTATGTTTCCTATTGTTTCAAATATTCCGTCGATCCATCTTTTTCGTGGTCGGCTCTTTTGTCTGATGTTCTCATAACGATTATTGAATGTTCGTTGTGTTTTTTGTTTTTTTTGTTTATCTTTCTACCTTGTCACGTGGCCAAACAATTTATCTGTTGTTTCTTTATATATTCTATGGCGGGGTTTGTTCCTAACTTTTATCTCAGTTCTTCATTTCTGATCTTATCTCTCAGACTGTTTCCTGTCATTCGTCTAACACATTTCATCTCTGTGGAGGTTATTTTTCTTATAGCTCTTGCATCTAGGGTCCAGGTCTGGCATTGTTAGCACAACGTTGGGATGAAGATTGTATTGTAGAGTGCCCGTTTTTGAGTTATTTCCTTGTTGGGCAATAGTGGTAATAGCTGTCCAATGATTTGACAAGCTTTGTTGCATCTTTTGAGTCTATTTCTGCTGTTTGTGAATTGTCATTTATCACTAGACTTCCTAGTATTTAAATTCCTCCACTTATTTTCCTTCTTCTATTGGCAAGAACAAATATGTCTTTTGCGATATACGGATGGCACAGACTTAATAGCAGACACAGAGAATATATATATATATATATATGGCCCTTTTCGTCTTGTCAGACGGTCTAGTGGAGGCTATTGCGTATTTTTTTGAGATATTGTTTTTGCCGAACAGCTTCTCTCGTGGCTATTGAGTTATTGTTATTGAGTTATTTGCGGGTCATCATCATTGCACTCCGAACATGTCCATATGTGTTCAGATCCCCTCCTCAGCAAGTCCCTCAGTGTCCAGCGACTGACGACTCCAGTTCTGTGTTGGTTGATAAGTCTTCTTACACGGCCACTAAGTTTCTCGTTTCTGGCTGTGCCCGTCTTAACTCCCATTTCCATCATCCGAAGAAGTGACGTGGATCTGTGTTTGTTGAAGTCCTGTGCTCTTCCTACATCTCGGAGGGCATTGATGATGTCCGCCCTATCCATCGGTTGCCCGTCCTTAACGACAGCGCAGCTAGCCAAACTGTCCGCTCTCTCATTTCCCCGTACTCCCGCATGTCCAGGGACATAGACAAAGGTGACCTTACGTATTTTGGATTTCTGCAACGACTCTACCCATTGCATGCGTACAAAGCCCGCCTCCACTTTTTTTTATCATGCTCATCGAATCACTCAATATACATGCGTGGATGTAGTCTTGTGACTCTAACCATTTGAATGTCTTGGTCACTGCCATCACCTCCATTGTCATGCTACTCGTGGTCATGACGTATGCACCACTGTCTTCCTTGACTATTCTGCCTGCCGAACGTGCTGTAAATGCCCAGGCACTTCTTTGGTGTCGTCTTACAGATCCGTCTGTATAGATGACTGCATCTTTCTCATCGGTGTTATCGCAGATCGTGGCTAATTCTACCAATGTTTGACAAACACACGCGGTCACATAATGAACAAGTCAGGCTCGCTGATCCACATGGTTTACCATCCTTTCCTCATTTCACTTTGCCTACTCTGCCTGGGCACAGGATATGGAGATAGTGCTTTACCCAGTCGCACTATCCCCCTCTCGACTTCGTTTCAAGGATTTCCGAAGGAGGGACAAAGTCCAGACGTTCGGAATTGAAAGAAGGTGCAGGGGATGCCAGAAAGACACAGAGAATGCACTACTAGATATGATAGGCATAATAGCAAAAGCAACAAAAAATGTCTCAGAAAATCATTATGAAACAAAAGCAATAGTCATATCGAAGAAACAATCATCACCACTATCATGTAGCATAAAAACAAACAGGGCAAATCTGAAACAAATGCAACGTTTCAAATACTTGGGCACAATAATAACATCAGATGGGAGATGTACCACAGAAATAAAAAGTAGAATAGCTCAGGCGAAAATGGCATTTCAGAAAATGAAAAATATCTTCTGTAACAAATCTATGTCAATAAAAGTGAGAGAGCTCATCGGTGCTATATAGAACCAATTCTGACGTTGGAAGCGAATCATGGACAGTAGACAAACAAATGAAGAGACGATAAGAGGCCACAGAGATGGGATTTCTCAGAAGAATGTTGAAAATTCCATGGACAGCTAAAAAGACCAATGAGGAAGTTCTCAAAGAGGCCAACACAAAAAGGGAGCTCCTAAAAAACATCAGAAAGAAACAATCAACATTTTTTGGGCACATCATGAGAAGAGGAAAGTTGGAATACTTGGTTACAACTGGCAGATTACAGAGAAAGAGAGATCGTGGACGACAAAGAGAGAGGATACTGGATAGCTTGGTGTCATGACATGGATAACAGTTAACAACAGAACTGATACGATGCACTGTAGATAGAAGGAGCCGCGATAGCGGTAGTTAGTGAACTGAACTTCAAAGGACAAGATGTAGGGTTCGATCTAAACCGATGGCTTCCGGGTTCACCCAGCTTTAAATGGGTACCGATTTTTTTTTACTGGGAAAGTAAAGCGGCACGGGCGTAATATCGACCACATTACCCCAAAAATCATGTGCCGAAGGTCTGTAAAAATTTATGGTCACTAACACCATATTCCCTATACGCCACTTGGCGTGACGGGGGCTCTTGACTTTTTACTTGATTATAGAGGGAAACTTCCGAGCTGATATAGATCAGCCAATCATTGCAGGGGAAGAAGTCAGTTTATAGAACTCGGGGGAAACATTAACAAATAATCAACAACAGAAAAAAATGACAAATAATCAACAACAGAACAAAATGACAAATAATCAACGACAGAACAAAATGACAAATAATCAACAACAGAAAAAAATGACAAATAATCAACAACAGAACAAAATTACAAATAAGCAACAACAGAAAAAAATGACAAATAATCAACAACAGAAAAAAATGACAAATAATCAACAACAGAACAAAATTACAAATAAGCAACAACAGAAAAAAATGACAAATAATCAACAACAGAAAAAAATGACAAATAATCAACAACAGAACAAAATTACAAATAAGCAACAACAGAAAAAAAATGACAAATAATCAACAACAGAAAAAAAATAAATAATCAACAGAAAAAAAAACAAATAATCAACAACAGAAAAAAACAATAGATGGTCCGAAGCAGGTTCGAACCCGTAGTCCTCGGGACAGCGCCTTGCCACGAGAAACAAGCGCTAGAGCACACGGCCATCTAAACTACATAAAAAAGTAGCTACCATTGGCGATATCTTCCACGTTTTTTTTATTTTGTATCAACTGTGGATAGAAGTTTGTTGAAAGACACGATCTCCTACATTAACTTGTATAACACATGATGATGATTCTAGCTATTGAGAAAACCTCTAGTTCCCGCAGCTGTTTCAATGAACGTTCACACTGCAACCGATGCGTGTAACCCGACAGAGGTCAAGTACAGGGTGTCGGCGTATATTTACATCGCAGATGGGGATCATAAACATTGTTGATGACACATTTCATTAGTGACATCCTGATATGTGACATCCTGATATCACAGATATCCTTGTTCAAATATCATCATCGAGTGCCGTCTCCGCATCGAAGGTTGCCTATCATGGAGCGCTATTCTGTTCTGTCTCTTGCTCTAATGATGCCGGTTGTCATAGGCTGGCTTGTCCATCTGTTAATGTTACTCGTTCATGCTAGTCTTGGTCTGCCTCTGCCTCTTTTAACTTGTATCTTCCCTCCCAAGATTACCTTTAGCAGCAACAAACTTGGATTAGATATGAATATCAAAAAGACTAAAACTATGATCATAAACAAAGACCTGGAGACAGTTCAGAACTACAACTACCTTGGACATACTATAACCAGTGATGGAAAATGTACAACTGAAATAAACAAAAGAATAGGGATGGCAAAAAGTAATTTTAATGTCATGAAGAACATACTAACATCAAAACAAATAACACCAGGGGTAAAACTAAGAATAGCAAAATGTTACATCTTCTCAATATTCCTATATGGTGCAGAAACATGGACATTAGACAAGAAAACAGAACAGAGAATTGAAGCCTTTGAAATGTGGATATATAGAAGAATAGGTAGAATTGGATGGAAGGAAAAGAAAACAAACGACGAAGTCTTAAAACAACTAAAGATGAAAAGAGAACTTCTAAACACAATTCAAACAAGACAAATGCGATTTTGGGGGCATGTTAAAAGACACAGCAGCCTACTAAAATTAATATTGGAAGGGAAAATACAAGGTAAAAGAGGCAGACCAAGACTAGCATGGACGAGTAGCATCAAAAGATGGACAAGTCAGCTTATGACAACCTGAACCATCAAAGCAAGAGACAGAGGCAGACCAAGACTAACATAGACTAGTAGCATCAAAAGATGGACAAGTCAGCTTATGACAACCTGAACCATTAAAGCAAGAGACAGAGGCAGACCAAGACTAACATGGACTAGTAGCATCAAAAGATGGACAAGTCAGCTTATGACAACCTGCACCATCAAAGCAAGATATAGAGCAGAATGGCGCTCCATGGTAGCCAACCTTCGATGCGGAAACGACACTTAATGATGATGATGAACCCCCAGAAAGTTCGTGTTATCAATTATCAACAAACTCAACATATTCCCAGGGGCTCGTCTTGTCATCTTGACGTCATCAAGTGATAACACGTTTTCTTGCATGTAAATTGTGTTCATTTATTCGGATGTTCCTAGAAATGAGTCTTTGACACGCAGACAGCTCCGCCATTGGCTCGCAGTGGCTTGTGGGTGTAAACAGCTAATGGCTACATCTCGATGTTGTGCACGTGTTGCATGCTGGGGAGGCGTCTGGTTACCATGCGAACAGTGGGGAGCCACATATATAAGCACATATGTTTACACCCACATATACACATATTATTAGCGCTTCCCCCCCCCCCCCCCGCTGAATAAAGGAATATGTAAACCTCATCGTCACCCGCTGAATAAAGGAATATGTAAACCTCATCGTCACCCGCTGAATAAAAGAATATGTAAACCTCATCGTCACCCGCTGAATAAAGGAATATGTAAACCTCATCGTCACCCGCTGAATAAAGGAATATGTAAACCTCATCGTCGCCCGCTGAATAAAAGAATATGTAAACCTCATCGTCACCCGCTGAATAAAGGAATATGTAAACCTCATCGTCACCCGCTGAATAAAGGAATATGTAAACCTTATCGTCACCCGCTGAATAAAGGAATATGTAAACCTTATCGTCACCCGCCATAAAAGGAATATGTAAACCTCATCGTCACCCGCTGAATAAAGGAATATGTAAACCTCATCGTCACCCGCTGAATAAAGGAATATGTAAACCTCATCGTCACCCGCTGAATAAAGGAATATGTAAACCTTATCGTCACCCGCTGAATAAAGGAATATGTAAACCTTATCGTCACCCGCCATAAAAGGAATATGTAAACCTCATCGTCACCCGCTGAATAAAGGAATATGTAAACCTTATCGTCACCCGCTGAATAAAGGAATATGTAAACCTCATCGTCACCCGCTGAATAAAGGAATATGTAAACCTCATCGTCACCCGCTGAATAAAGGAATATGTAAACCTCATCGTCACCCGCTGAATAAAGGAATATGTAAACCTTATCGTCACCCGCTGAATAAAGGAATATGTAAACCTCATCGTCACCCGCTGAATAAAGGAATATGTAAACCTCATCGTCACCCGCTGAATAAAGGAATATGTAAACCTCATCGTCACCCGCTGAATAAAGGAATATGTAAACCTCATCGTCACCCGCCGTAGAAGGGCGCTAAAGGGGCGCAGATGCCTTGTGTTTGCAGTAGAATTCGTGTTGTTAACGCCTTTCGGCCCAACACATCCGAGTTCAGCATAGCATTTAAGAATACCGGTATGCCTTCCCTCTCGATCTCAACTTTTGTTTGGCCAGACTAGAGAGGATAGTGTGTTTTAGAGGCACCACGAAAAGGTGGATAAGGGTCAGGATGTTTCTGATTCACCAATACTGGCTAAAGGAATCAGTTATGAGTCGCTGACAGATTTCGGCTTTGTTGCTGTCACGTGCCATGCCCCCACACATACACTTCTATTCTGTTCTCTATTATTTTATGTTCTCTATTATTTTAGATTCTCCTTTCTATTCTCTGTTCTACTCTCTATTCTATTCTCTTGTCTGTTCTCTATTATATTATCTATTCTTTTATATTCTCTATTCTATACTATTTTCCTCTCTATTCTATTCTCTTGTCTGTTCTCTATTATATTATCTATTCTTTTATATTCTCTATTCTATACTATTTTCCTCTCTATTCTATTCTCTTGTCTGTTGTCTTTTATATTATCTATTCTATTTTCCTCTCTATTCTATTCTCTTGTCTGTTCTCTTTTATATTATCTATTCTATTTTCTTCTCTATTCTATTCTCTTGTCTGTTCTCTATTGTATTATCTATTTTTTTATATCCTCTATTCTATACTATTTTCCTCTCTATTCTATTCTCTTTTCTGTTCTCTATTCTATTCTCTATTTTTTATTCTTTATTTTCTTTTCTATTCTCTATTCTATCCATGGAACCACATTTTGTTGGAAATTCATTAATCCGCCCCGTCGCTTGTCACATTTCCCAAAACGCGTCTGTAAATTCCTTGACAAGATCGCCGTACATGTCCTACTCGGCAGAATAGACAACGATCCCAAAGCTCCTTAGCAGTCTCCAGCGACGCGCGCGGCAGGTAACAGTGGCTCTATTCTCTTTAGGGACCCAAAAATAGATGGACACTTCTCGAGTTGCACAGCTCATTGATAGCTATCTTTTTAAGTTGCTGAGTTGGCCGTGTGCTCTAGCGTTTGGTTCTCGTGGCAAGAGTAGAATAGAGAGTAGAATAGAGAGTAGAATAGAGAGTAGAATAGAGAGTAGAATAGAGAGTAGAATAGAGAGTAGAATAGAGAATAGAATAGAATATAATAGAGAATAGAATAGAATACAGAATAGAATGCAAAATACAATACATAATAGAATAGATAATAGAATAAAGAATAGAGAAAGGAATAGAATATGAAAGATAATAGAAAAGAATAAAGGATAGCGAAAGGAATAGAATATGGAATATAATAGAAAATAGAGAACAGATTAAGAAAAGAATAGAGAATTGAAAGTAATAAAGAAAATAATATAATACAATAGAGAATTGAATAGAGAATAGATTAAAAGAGAGAATAAAATAGAATACAGAACAGAATAGAATATAGTGCCGTGCCGACGAGTACGTGTTCGATCCTGCCTCGGACCATCGATTGTTCTTTGTTTTATTTTTCTCTTGTTGATTATTCGTGATGTCCCCCCCCCCCCCCCTTGTGTTGTAAATATACCTTTTTCCCTGGAATGATTCGAAAGACATAAAGGTGCACTATCCTCTCCTCGACGCTACACGGCACAAGCAAGTAAACGCAATTAAAACAAGATAACTGTGTACACGTCATACGCACATTTTAAGACGGAAGTTGAATTATGGCAAGAAACACGTCAGCAGGAAGTGTCGTCACAGATGTGGCAATAACAAATATCGATTCTACAAACACGGAAGTGACGTAGCAGAACGACTCTGCCCATTGAAGGTTGTGGATTGTGACGTCAACAAATTACGGTTGTTTGTCCCTGATATTTTAATTCCAGGGCAAGTAAAATTTTTGAAAACTACGAGGTCCAAATCTGCAAACTATGAAGACGCCGTGGTCCAGATCTGAAAACTATGAAGACGCCGTGGTCCAGATCTGAAAACTATGAAGATGCCGAGGGCTAGATCTGAAAACTATGAAGACGCCGAGGGCTAGATCTGAAAACTATGAAGACGCCGAGGGTCAGGTCTGAACACTATGAAGACGCCGAGGGCTATATCTGAAAACTATGAAGACGCCGAGATCCAGATATGAAAACTATGAAGACGCCGAGATCCAGATCTGAAAACTATGAAGACGCCGAGATCCAGATATGAAAACTATGAAGACGCCGAGGGCTAGATCTGAAAACTATGAAGACACCGAGGGTCAGGTCTGAAAACTATGAAGACGCCGAGGGCTATATCTGAAAATTATGAAGACGCCGAGATCCAGATATGAAAACTATAAAGACGCCGAGATCCAGATCTGAAAACTATGAAGACGCCGAGATCCAGATCTGAAAACTATGAAGACACCGAGGGCCAGATCTGAAAACTATGAAGACACCGAGGGCCAGATCTGAAAACTATGAAGACACCGAGGGCCAGATCTGAAAACTATGAAGACACCGAGGGCCAGATCTGAAAACTATGAAGACACCGAGGGCCAGATCTGAAAACTATGAAGACACCGAGGGCCAGATCTGAAAACTATGAAGATGCCGAGGGCTAGATCTGAAAACTATGAAGACGCCGAGGGCTAGATCTGAAAACTATGAAGACGCCGAGGGCTAGATCTGAAAACTATGAAGACTGCGAGGGCTAGATCTGAAAACTATGAAGACTGCGAGGGCCAGATCTGAAAACTATGAAGACTGCGAGGGCCAGATCTGAAAACTATGAAGACTCCGATGGCCAGATCTGAAAACTATGAAGACTCCGATGGCCAGATCTGAAAACTATGAAGACTCCGAGGGCCAGATCTGAAAAAAATAGTATTATTAGTCTTCGACTACTACCAACTTGGCCTGACTGGTCACTCTGTATGATCTTGGTCAGCTGGGATTCCCTATACCAGCAGATAGCCATGAGTATCTAGCCCAAATGCTGCCCTATGTATTTTCATCACTGTTATTTATAGCAACATAATTGGAAATCCCCAAATATAATTTCAATCTCAGTAAAAAGGTTTTTCCGAATCTAATAATAAATTTATTCCTCCACCTCAAGCTTTTTTTTTATTAAAAAAAAAAAATTCGTTTGGAATCGAAACTTTAACCGATAGATTGGGTTTTCCCCCACATGATCTCTGATCTCAGAATAGATTAAACGAAATTCCCGCTGCTCAGACAGACGAAAGCTGCCCATATCATCACTGGTGCTATGAAATCTACACCTGTCAAGACTCTAGAAACAGTAACAGGTTTACAACCCTTATATGACAGACAGGTCACTAAAGTATTGCAACAAGCGGAGAAATATAGAAGGCTCCTTAGCCACCCCATGCACCAAAGAATAACTGGTTTCGGAATTGTACGACTAAAGAGGAGCAACTTCGCTGCAATTGCCAATGAACTAACTACTGGAGAACCAGTACTTTCCCAAACAATATCGAAACCCTTGGGCCCATCTGATATGTCTCCTCTTGGAAAACATAAAATACCAGAACCTAAGGAAAATATAACAGGAATCATGAAAAAAGGCACCCAATCAGACACAGAAAGAAAACACGTGGCAGAAAAAACACATACACGATACATAGCCACGGGACTCTTGGTCCCACATATACACAGATGGCTCTGCTACAAATACCACCAGAAATGGAGGGGGAGGTGTGTTCTTGACGCTGAATAATCAGGACGAGATCACCAAGTCAATAGCTACTGGGAAATTCTCAAACAACTTTAAAGCAGAAACTGAGGCCATCAGAGATGCTGCAACACTGGCTACTCAACACAAAAATAACATGCACAATAAATTGGTGATTCTGACTGATGCACTGTCAGTACTATCAGCTCTAAAAATCCCCAAAACAATGAACTAGATGACTTGAGAACAACCTTGAACCAACAATGCAATAACTTCCAGAGAGTAGTCATTCAGTGGATACCATCACACTGTAATATACACGGGAACGAACGTGCAGACAAATTAGCTAAAGAGGGAGGGAGATTACCACAAGAGAACCATCCGCTCAGTTATGATGAAGCCAAATCCATCCTCAAGGGTCAGTTCCATGAAAAATGGAAACGAGAACACCCAAAGCATAACGAGAGTGACGGATACCACCAACTATCAAGGAGAGATCAAGTCATCATACTTCACCTACGCACTGGCCACAATAGAATGAGGAATCACATGTTCACCAAATACAAAATAGGTACAACCAGCCTATGCCACTGTACACTGGACAATATGACTACAAAACATGTTCTACAGGATTGCCACCAGCACACAGACCTGAGAAGAGCAATGTGGTCCACACTCACCTCCCTGGAAGAGAAACTATATGGGGCAACCGAATCACTTATAACAGACAGCTGACTTCATGAGAGAGTCTGGAAACCTACTCTGATTGAGTCTTGATCGCAGACAGAGAGAGAGAGAGAGAGAGAGAGAGAGAGGGCAGACAGACAGACAGACAGAAGAATAAAGTATGAGTCCAGGCGTCATGCATGATCTAAGAACAGAAAGAATCGTGTTTTTTTTCTATAACAAAAGATGAAAAAATAAAGAATAGGCTGCATACCAATGCCAGGTAATTGTTGTTGTTGCTGTATCGAAATATGAACTTTTCTTCAAATCATGATCTTTGTCTTCTGCTATCGTCCGACTACTACTCTTCATCGTCTGTCCAAAAAATGACGTTAAGTAGGCATTGTGCGATGTGTCGTTAGCTTCCCACCCGCCCTTAAAATGACTTTTGAAGCTGCTTTTGCATGAGCCATTCTGCATCTCACCTCTTTTGTACATCTACCATCTCACCTCTTTTGTACATCTACCATCTCACCTCTTTTGTACATCTTCCATCTCACCTCTTTTGTACATCTTCCATCTCACCTCTTTTGTACATCTTCCATCTCACCTCTTTTGTACATCTTCCATCTCACCTCTTTTGTACATCTTCCATCTCACCTCTTTTGTACATCTTCCATCTCACCTCTTTTGTACATCTTCCATCTCACCTCTTTTGTACATCTTCCATCTCACCTCTTTTGTACATCTTCCATCTCACCTCTTTTGTACATCTACCATCTCACCTCTTTTGTACATCTACCATCTCATCTCTTTTGTACATCTTCCATCTCACCTCTTTTGTACATCATCCGTCTGAGGTTAACAAAGTTCCCAAATATTTAAGTTCATCTACCTGCTTTAATATTGTTCCACTTGTAAAAAATAATTAAATTAAATTAGGTTAAATACAAAAATACAAATGTTCAATTCAAATGTTAAGTCGGTACTGTTATATGGCCCTAGTCGCTCATAGTGGAGCCACCCTACAATCAACAACCTGGATAAAGCATGCGACATTTTTTCACTGTCAATTAATGTTCAGAAGACAGTAATACTAAATCAAGGTGACATCAAACCTCTATTTATTACTCTAAAAGACTGCCCACTAGAATCAGTACAGAAATTTACATATCTTGGATCCACAGTTACGCAAACCATCTCTCTTGATGAAGAAATAAACTGTCGAATTGGTAAGGCAGCTACGACCTTCGGCAAACTCACAAAAAGGGCATGGAACAACACGAAACTAACTCAAAAGACTAAACTCTTAATATATCAAACTTGTATGCTTCTATTATATGGATCTGAAACCTGGACAACATACTCAAACCAGGAAAAAAGACTAAATGTCTTCCACATACGATGTCTCCGCAGAAATATGCACATCAAATGGCAGGACAAAATAACCAACTTAACTGTCATGCAACGTGCTAAGACCCTAACAATCATGTCGATGCTCAGAAGTCGAAGGCTAAGATGGCTGGGGCACGTCCAGCGAATGGAAGAGAAGCGCATCCCCAGGTAAATACTATATGGTGAACTAACACACGGAAAAAGACAAATCTACAGACCTAAACTACGATATAGAGATATCTGTAAATCATCTCTGAATGGCTTCTCCATCTGTGAAAATGACTGGAACATCTGGCAAGTGATCGCACATCATGGAGAGCATGTATAAGGAATGGTATAACAACATTTGAGACTGTGCTAAGGCAAAACTTAGAAGAGAAAAGAGTCATGTAAAAGGATGGAAAACCCTGTGGATCAGTGGGCCTGACTTGTTCATTCTGTGACCGTGTGTGTTTGTCAAACATTGGTAGAATT
Source organism: Megaustenia siamemsis (assembly GCA_032433765.1). Taxonomy (NCBI): domain Eukaryota; kingdom Metazoa; phylum Mollusca; class Gastropoda; order Stylommatophora; family Ariophantidae; genus Megaustenia; species Megaustenia siamemsis. The sequence continues at coordinate 2,265,381 of JAVIAB010000104.1, forward strand.
AGCCACGAGAAAAGCTGTTCGACAAAAACAAAACCTAAAAAAAATACACAATAGCCTCCACTAGTCCGTCAGACAAGACAAAAAGGGCCATATACATATACTATATAATATGGCTGTGAAACATAGAGAACAACAAAATTGACAATCATGAAGATGCACACTTTCATTAATGGATGCTTACGCAGAATAAAAGGATGGAAATGGCAGGACAAAATCACTAACATAGAATTATGGAAATGTACCAGGCAAATACCAGTGGATAATGAGATACAGCGAAGATGATGACGTTGGATAGGACACACACTGCAGAAGCAACTGAGAGTATTACACAACAGGCCCTTTTTTGGAATGCCCAGGGGAAAAGACAAAGAGGAAGACAAAAGAATTCTTGGAGAAGACAGAGAGGCAGAGATGAAGATGATGGGGAAGACATGGAATGATCTTAAAAGAATGGCAAAAAAAAAAAACAGAACGACTTGGAAAGTGTTTGTTGAAGACCTATGCTCCACAGGGAGCTGAAAGTGTTTGTTGAAGACCTATGCTCCACAGGGAGCTGAAAGTGTTTGTTGAAGACCTATGCTCCACAGGGAGCTGAAAGTGTTTGTTGAAGACCTATGCTCCACAGGGAGCTGAAAGTGTTTGTTGAAGACCTATGCTCCACAGGGAGCTGAAAGTGTTTGTTGAAGACCTATGCTCCACAGGGAGCTGAAAGTGTTTGTTGAAGACCTATGCTCCACAGGGAGCTAAAAGGTAGAAGAAGATTATTGTTCTACTTGGAGACACCTGTATCCTGTATATATTAAATGAGTTTTGTTTATATTTGTTTCATTGTGAATTTTTGCGACTAAATGTTTTTATAACGATCTGTTTATTATATATGTCCATCTACGCTCAGTAATGAACAATAGTCGTGAGGAACCAGTGATGGGAAATGTACAACTGAAATAAACAATTAATAGGAATGGCAACAAGTAATTTTAATGTCATGAAGAACATACTAACATCAAAACAAATAACACCAGGGCTAAAACTAAGAATAGCAAAATGTTATGTCTTCTCAACATTCCTATATGGTGCAGAAACATGGACATTAGACAAGAAAACAGAACAGAGAATTAAAGCCTTTGAATGTGAATATATAGAAGAATAGGTAGAATTGGATGGAAGGAAAAGAAAACAAACGATGAAGTCATAAAACAATTAAAATGAAAAGAGAACTACTAAACACAATTCAAACAAGACAAATGAGATTTTTGGGTCATGTTAAAAGATACAACAGGCTACTAAAAGTAATATTGCAAGAGAAAATAAAAGGTAATAGAGGCAGACCAAGACTAACATCGACGAGTAAAATCAAAAGATTGGCAACCCATCCTATGAAAACCGTCACCATCAAAGCAAGAGACAGAGGCAGACCAAGACTAACATGGACGAGTAACATCAAAAGATTGACAAGTCAGCCTATGACAACCTGCACCATCAAAGCAACAGACAGAGGCAGACCAAGACTAACATGGACGAGTAACATCAAAAGATGGACAAGTCAGCCTATGACAACCTGCACCATCAAAACAAGCTACAGAGCAGAATGGCGCTCCATGGTAGCCAACATTCGTTGTGGAGATGGCACTCGATGATGATGAGACGTAAGAGAATTAAAATAGATGGAGATATCTAAATACCTAAGCAATCTAGAGACTCACGACTTTTGATAAACAGCAGAAATGGACTCAAGATACAACAAAGCTTGTCAAAACAACGGGTACATGTTCATCAAAGAGGACAAAACGGCCACACTACAACACAATCTTCATCACAACGTTGTGCTATCAGACCTGGACTCCAGACTTAAGAAACGCATGGCAGGAAGCAGTCTAAGAGATATGTCTAGAGGACCCAGTATTGCAGTACCTCTGGGTTGGACTAGTAGTTTCCCAGCATAGCCTGGGACAGACGAACTCCAACCTCATCAGTAAGAGCCGGGAATGTCAAGAAAGCCATTACGACCCGCCACATCTTATGAGTCAAAAGGCAGCATGCTCGCATCAACTCGTGGCAACCCATGGACATCCATCAACAAGAGATATGTCTAGATGTATACAGTTAAGGAAAAAAACAACTAGGAATAATACCCCCCACCCCTATGGAACACATGCATAAAGACACAACAGATAACATGGTTTGGCCACGTGTTAAGTAACAAAGATCATAACACAACAACGAGCCTGCATCAAACGCTTTAAGAACACAAGATCAAAGGGCCGACTACGATAAAGATGGATTGATGCAATATTAGAAACACTAGGAAACATAACAGCAGGAGAGGCCAACAGAAGAGGAAAAGATGGATTGATGGAATATTAGAAACACTAGGAAACATAACAGCAGGAGAGGCCAACAGAAGAGGAAAAGATGGATTGATGGAATATTAGAAACACTAGGAAACATAACAGCAGGAGAGGCCAACAGAAGAGAAAAAGATGGATTGATGGAATATTAGAAACACTAGGAAACATAACAGCAGGAGAGGACAACAGAAGAGGAAAAGATGGATTGATGGAATATTAGAAACACTAGGAAACATAACAGCAGGAGAGGCCAACAGAAGAGCAAAAGATGGATTGATGGAATATTAGAAACACTAGGAAACATAACAGCAGGAGAGGCCAACAGAAGAGGAAAAGATGGATTGATGGAATATTAGAAACACTAGGAAACATAACAGCAGGAGAGGCCAAACAGAAGAGGAAAAGATGGATCGATGGAATATTAGAAACACTAGGAAACATAACAGCAGGAGAGGTGAACTGAAGAGCAAAAGGTCTCAAATTATATTATATATCTCCTCTCGACACTGGAAGACAATTGAGAATAAAAAGAAGAGCAATCTACACACAAGTAATGATAATGGTTTTGTTGATGGAATGTGGAAGTAATTATAATGAGTGAAACTAGTCGCTATTAAGTTTAAAAGTCGTAAACAACGAAGTTTGGAAGAACATAAAAAACTACGGACAGCTTACCTAATCCCCAAATTAATCCAAACCACAGAACAGACAGAATAAGTCGTAATGCACCGGCTGTATTTGAACATCGACACACGGCGTGGTGTGTTGTTGAGTGGCCCGTGAATACCTGAGACGCGAAGGTTAGTTCACCCTGCCAATGTTAGTTCGTTTGTATAGACCAAAGGTTCTCAATTTGGCATCTTTAAGGTACCCTTTTGGTTCTGTGAGTCGTAATATAAACACAAGCAGCTTTCCCAAAAAATGAGGAAGACACTATGCAATCCATTTTTGACAATATAAATGAGGAAAGGAGTTTATAAATGTTATGTAGAGCCGGTCTTAACATATGGATGTGAATCATGGACAACAGACAAGAAAATCACTGAAGGCTGTAGAAATATAGTTTTACTGAAGAATGTTGAGAATACCATGGACAGCTAAGAAGAGTAATGAAAATGTTCTGAGAGAGGTCAAAGCAAAAAGAGAGCTAATTTCCAATATTAGGAAGAAACAATCATCATTTTTTTTTACCATGTAATGAGAAGGGAACAACTGGAATATATTGTAACAACTGGAAAAATTGAGGAACGAAGAGATAGAGGGAAACAAAGAGAAAAGATACCAGACAGCTTAAGAGAATGGCTTGGCAGAAGGTCAACAACAGAAATGATAAATAACTCGTGATAGAAATTTGTGGAGAAACATGATCACCTACGCCAGCAGGCATGGTACTTGATGATGATGTGTATGTATGCGAGTATTCTATAATTGTACATATAATGGAAGAGCGTGTACTCGTGCGGCGAAATTCACTGTTTCTCTAGCTGAAAAGCCGGCGCACGGTGTTCGAAACCCGCGGTAGAAAGAAAGGAATTTCTCTATCGGGGCTGAAATAACAATCCTGAGTCCCACTCGTTGTGGCGACTGCTTTGACCATGCGGTCTTCATCTCTCTGGTTCTGTCGTGAGCCATCCGACATACACTAGCACTGATAATATGTGTCGCAAAGATAGTTTTCTTAAAAAATAATTTAAAAAATACGTATAATGCGAATCATAGAATGAAGAAGTATGTTTATAGCGCTCGGAAAAAAAAGACAAATAATCAACAACAGAAAAAAAAACAAAGAACTATATATGGTCCGAAGCAGGATCGAACCCGCACTTCTAGTCACAGAGCCTTACCACGAAAAGCTAAACTTTAAGGTACACTGCCAACTCAGCTAACTAAAACATTAGCTATCACTGGCGATGTAAACATACCTCTTCCTCCAATGATTCCCTGAATTATCGCCTCGGAAGTTTCCCTCTATAATAATATTAATTTATTATTATTTATCTCCGACGTATATTGCGACCTGTTATAGCGTCCTAGCCTCTTCAAGTTTCTAAATCAACGTCCGGACTTCCGTTTCCATGATGGCGGAACTAAGTCACGTTCTCTCGATCGCTGCAGAAATTGCTTTGGAATCTGATCAATTTCGGCTTTCCGTTGTAATTTTCTGCATTCAAGTCGAAATGATGTTCTACTTATCATATCTACGCCAATGAATTGACGTTGCACGCACGGCAATACTCCGTTTTGACAAATCAAGTGTTGTGAATGCGACCTTCCACCGTCTAAACTCCAGTGTTGATCTGCGTTTTACGTCACACTGAGTGCTGTTCAATGACCGTTGATGGAATTGTTTGCCGCAAGTTATTTACAATTTCCAACGCATTAATGTGGTGGGCTCTGTCAAGTCAGACGAAGTTTCATCTCTTTGGGGAATTGCACCATGTTTCGTTCGTTATAGACTGCATTCACTAGAGTAATCATGAATCGATGGGCGCAGCCATTTTGTGCGTGCTACGTCATCATAATGGCCCATCGTGTGTCCCAAGACCGACCATGCGCTAATCTTGCGATCTTGTTGTTTGGTGTGCAACGGGGATGATCTGACGACGAACTGTGTTTTGTATGTTCGGAGTTGGAGTCAAACACGATGTCATAACATCATCAAGCGCTATACATTTAAATACTATGAATATCATCATTTTCAGGAGGACGTGAACTTCCGGACAATATGGTGGATAGGCGGCAGGAACCATTGAAGGCTATGTCTGAAAAGTGTTCCTTGTGGCAGTTTCCTCATATTCCAAGTCCGGCTTGTTGCAGGAGCTACTGAGTTAAGTGCTCCGTGCACACCGTGAGCTGTGTGTCTCATCCGTTTTGATCATGTTTCGATATTCCAATTGTTTACGATGAATGATGATATCGTATGACAGGGAACAGTTGGCCTTGTTCACTTTCTGTGCGGTTTCGCCTTATATCTTTTGGCGTGTGCTGAGACTGCTATGATGGGGACTACAGCTACCTTTCTTTGTTTGGGAGATGAGATAGTAATTCGGATGATTCCACTGGCACGGGCGGTTGAGCAATTGTGGATTTTAATTCGTTTGCAGTGATACCAGGGCCTTCCATAACCAAATAACCAAATCAACGTCCGCCGTTGTTGTAGATTCCTGTAGTCGTTGCTTGAGCGAAGCGCGTTATCGGCTAAACCCAGACCTTGTGTCATGTTGGCATTTATTGTCTTCGTTTCTGACATTTCTAGTGGTGTTTGGAGCTTGAATGTTGATCTGGTGTGGAGAGATAAGCAACATACCAGCGGTATGTGTCTTACAGTGCCCATATCAAACATACCAGCGGTATGTGTCTCACAGTGCCCATATCAAACATGTCAGCGGTATATGTCTCACAGTGCCCATATCAAACATACCAGCGGTATATGTCTCACAGTGCCCAGATCAAACATACCAGCGGTATATGTCTCACAGTGCCCAGATCAAACATACCAGCGGTATATGTCTCACAGTGCCCAGATCAAACATACCAGCGGTATATGTCTCACAGTGCCCAGATCAAGGCAGTCTGTAGATAATTGACAGATGAACTATGGGGTAGTTATGACGTCATTTAAGGAGGATCGATCGTCTTTATGTCGGGCATTTTGGACATAAAAGATGAATGTTGAAGAAGAGGAAGAAGAAGAGAAGGCAGAAGAGAAGGAAGAAGAAGGAGAAGAAGAGAAGGGAGAAGAAGAGAAGGAAGCAGAAGGAGAAGAAGAGAAGGAAGAAAAGGAAGAAGAGGAAGAAGGAGAACAAATGGAAAAAGTAGAAGAAGAGGAAAAAGAAGAAGAAGAAGGAGAAGATAAGGAAGAAGAAGAATAAGAGGAAGAAGAGGAAGAAGAAGGAGAACAAGAGGAAAAAGGTGAAGAAGCAGAAGAAGAAGGAGGAGGAGGAGGAGAAGAGGAAGAAGAAGAAGAAGAAGAAGAAAAGTACAAGAAGAAGAAGAAATGGAGGAAGAAGTAGAGGAGGAATAGGAAGAAAAAGAAGAAATGATGAAGATGAAGAAGAAAAAGTAGAAGAAGAAGTAGAGGAGGAGAAGTAAAAGAGGAGAAAAAGAGGAGGATGAGAAAATAAAAGAACAGAAGAAGAATATAGAAAGAAAACTAAGCAGCATCAGGGATAAACAGCTTCGACACGGATCTAGATAACTTCAAAGTGTTTACCAATCCGTCTTGGATAAGACTATGTGTTCTATCTCGCCTACTTGGGATCATGGAGCACCAACAAAATTCCCAACCGCTCATAACCGGGTTGGAGCCATGCATCTTCTAGCTGTGACGTCATCATCTTACTTCCACGCTACAGCAGCCTGCGCTCCTGCTTGTTGAAATCATGTGATTTGTGGGCTGGTTGAAATCATGTGATTTGTGTGCTGGTTGACATCATGTGATTTGTGTGCTGGTTGACATCATGTGATTTGTGTGCTGGTTGAAATCATGTGATTTGTGTGCTGGTTGAAATGATGTGATTTGTGTGCTGGTTGAAATCATGTGATTTGTGTGCTGGTTGACATCATGTGATTTGTGTGCTGGTTGAAATGATGTGATTTGTGTGCTGGTTGAAATGATGTGATTTGTGTGCTGGTTAAAATGATGTGATTTGTGTGCTGGTTGAAATCATGTGTTTTGTGTGCTGGTTGAAATCATGTGATTTGTGTGCTGGTTGAAATGATGTGATTTGTGTGCTGGTTGAAATGATGTGATTTGTGTGCTGGTTGAAATCATGTGTTTTGTGTGCTGGTTGAAATCATGTGATTTGTGTGCTGGTTGAAATCATGTGATTTGTGTGCTGGTTGAAATCATGTGTTTTGTGTGCTGGTTGAAATCATGTGATTATCTGGGGCGCTGACTCCAGGTAAAACGTTGACCTTTCAAAATGAAGGTCAGGAGTTGGTGTCCCAGCACATGCGGCCGCATTCTTTCACTTGGAATCCGTGGCACTTAAATAGACTCAGCAGCTCAGACAACAAAATACAACATGAAAGTCAACAAAACAGAAGTCATGAATATCGTAAAAGAGAAACAGAACATCAACATAACGATAGGAGGCAGACAACTAAAACAGAACATCAACATAACTATAGAAGGCAGACAACTAAAACAGAACATCAACATAACTATAGAAGGCAGACAACTAAAACAGAAGATCAACATAACTATAGAAGGCAGACAACTAAAACAGAACATCAACTTAACTATAGAAGGCAGACAACTAAAACAGAACATCAACATAACTATAGATGGCAGACAACTAAAACAGAACATCAACATAACTATAGATGGCAGACAACTAAAACAGAACATCAACATAACGACAGACAACTAAAACAGAACATCAACATAACTACAGACGGCAGACAACTAAAACAGAACATCAACATAACTATAGATGGCAGACAACTAAAACAGAACATCAACATAACTATAGATGGCAGACAACTAAAACAGAACATCAACATAACTATAGACGGCAGACAACTAAAACAGAACATCAACATAACTATAGACAGCAGACAACTAAAACAGAACATCAACATAACTATAGACAGCAGACAACTAAAACAGAACATCAACATAATTATAGACAGCAGACAACTAAAACAGAACATCAACATAACTATAGACAGCAGACAACTAAAACAGAACATCAACATAACTATAGACGGCAGACAACTAAAACAAGTGGAGGAATTTAAATACCTAGGAAATCTAATAACAAACGACAATTCACAAACAGGAGAAATAGACTCAAGATGCAACAAAGCTTGTCAGATCATCGGACAGTTATCACCACTATTGTCCAACAAGGAAATAACTCTGGAGGCAAAACGGGCACTCTACAATACAATCTTATCCCAACGTTGTGCTGCCAATGCCAGACCTGGACCCTAAATGCAAGAACAATAAGAAAATAACCTCTACAGAGATGAAATGTGTTAGACGAATGACAGGAAACAGTCTGAGAGATAAGATCAGAAATGAAGAACTGAGAAAAAAAGCTAGGAATAACCCCAGCCATAGAATATATAAGGAAACAACAGATAAAATGGTTTTTTATGGTTTTAAAATGGTTTTAAAACCACAGCAACAGCTTCCACTATCCAACTAGACTAACCACTCGTACCAACATTCGTCCTCTTCTTATTCAAACATAAATTATCTCCCCTTCTGATGTGATCGGAAACTTGCATGCAAGAACGATAACTACATTTGAATGTCCACAACATTCAGGGGAGCTAATTTCTTAAACAATCGATCCAATTTTGCGAAAAAAATTCTTCAAAGTAAAGACACTGAGAATAAATTCCTGTGTGAGATGAACATAATAGCATGTAGTGGTTTATAATAACCATTGTTCATTTGTTCCCATTTGTTCATATTTCATAGAAATTGTTGGTTTTCCATTTTTCATATTTCATAGAAATTCTAGGATAATATTTTTGTTTTATTCTTCAATCAATCGACGGCAACTTGTAATCATCGTCCGTCCGTCCATACAAGAACGTTGAGTGGCGCAGATGAGATGCGTCGCTAGTTTACGATAAACTGTTGTATCTCTTCCTTTCGGCTCGGTGTATCCGTCTTCAGCAAGGGATCTATTAGCACCAGTTTGCCTTCCCGCTTTGACACTCTCTCCCTAGGCCAAACTGGTTAGTCTGTTACAACGGCACCACCACAGAGGGCTAGACATGAGATCTTACTGCACATAGAGGGCTAGACATGGGATCTTACTGCACATAGAGGGCTAGACATGGGATCTTACTGCACATAGAGGGCTAGACATGGGATCTTACTGCACATAGAGGGCTAGACATGGGATCTTACTGCACATAGAGGGCTAGACATGGGATCTTACTGCACATAGAGGGCTAGACATGGGATCTTACTGCACAGAGAGGGCTAGACATGGGATCTTACTGCACATAGAGGGCTAGACATGGGATCTTACTGCACAGAGAGGGCTAGACATGGGATCTTACTGCACAGAGAGGGCTAGACACGGGTTCTCACTGCACATAGAGGGCTAGACATAGGCTCTTACAGCACATAGAGGGCTAGACATAGGTTTTTACTGCACAGAGAGGGCTAGACATGAGATGTGACTGCACATAGAGGGCTAGACATGAGATGTGACTGCACAGAGAGGGCTAGACATGGGATCTTACTGCACATAGAGGGCTAGACATGGGATCTTACTGCACATAGAGGGCTAGACATGGGATCTTACTGCACAGAGAGGGCTAGACATGGGATCTTACTGCACATAGAGGGCTAGACACGGGTTCTCACTGCACATAGAGGGCTAGACATAGGCTCTTACAGCACATAGAGGGCTAGACATAGGTTTTTACTGCACAGAGAGGGCTAGACATAGGCTCTTACAGCACATAGAGGGCTAGACATGGGATCTTACTGCACATAGAGGGCTAGACATAGGCTCTTACAGCACATAGAGGGCTAGACATAGGCTCTTACAGCACATAGAGGGCTAGACATGGGATCTTACTGCACATAGAGGGCTAGACATGGGATCTTACCGCACATAGAGGGCTAGACATGGGATCTTACTGCACAGAGAGGGCTAGACATGGGATCTTACTGCACAGAGAGGGCTAGACATGGGATCTTACTGCACATAGGGGGCTAGACATGGGGTCTTACTGCACAGAGAGGGCTAGACATGGGATCTTACTGAACATAGAGGGTTAGACATCGGATCTTACTGCACATAGAGGGTTAGACATGGGATCTTACTGCACAGAGAGGGCTAGACATCGGATCTTACTGCACAGAGAGGGCTAGACATCGGATCTTACTGCACATAGAGGGTTAGACATGGGATCTTACTGCACATAGAGGGCTAGACATCAGATCTTACTACCAAGAGAAGGCTGGACATCGGATCTTACTGCACAGAGAGGGCTAGACATGGGATCTTACTGCACATAGGGGGCTAGACATGGGGTCTTACTGCACAGAGAGGGCTAGACATGGGATCTTACTGAACATAGAGGGTTAGACATAGGATCTTACCACCCAGACAGGACTAGATATCGGATCTTACTACACAGGGAGGGCGAGACATCGGATCTCACTACACAGGGAGGGCGAGACATCGGATCTCACTACACAGAGAGGACCAGACATCGGATCTCACTACACAGGGAGGGCGAGACATCGGATCTCACTACACAGGGAGGGCGAGACATCGGATCTCACTACACAGGGAGGGCGAGACATCGGATCTCACTACACAGAGAGGACCAGACATCGGATCTCACTACACAGAGAGGACCAGACATCGGATCTCACTACACAGAGAGGACCAGACATCGGATCTCACTACACAGAGAGGACCAGACATCGGATCTCACTACCCAGAGAGGACCAGACATCGGATCTCACTACCCAGAGAGGGCTAGACATCGGATCTCACTACCCAGAGAGGACCAGACATCGGATCTCACTACCCAGAGAGGGCTAGACATCGGATCTCACTACACAGAGAGGACCAGACATCGGATCTCACTACCCAGAGAGGACCAGACATCGGATCTCACTACCCAGAGAGGGCTAGACATCGAATCTCACTACCCAGAGAGGACCAGACATCGGATCTCACTACCCAGAGAGGGCTAGACATCGAATCTCACTACCCAGAGAGCAAGGAAGGGTAAACCCACGAAGAAACCACCGATTGGAAGTGAATAATTCCCCCTATTAATTTCGAACTCCCATGACGATAGCGACACGACGCCCTTTGCTCCACACCACCTACTCTCCCTAAACGATTGAGATCGTAATTCCTGGAAAGCGGAGGTAAAGGACAATACACAAGAAAATGGACCAATCAGGACAGTCAGGTCATCGTTGCACGTGACACCTACTTTTAGAGGCGGGGTTAAGCCAGAACCTAAAAAATTCTACAACTTTGAGAGTTGAATCCAGATCCTTCTGATGAGGAAGCGAGTGGACTGACCACTCCACCACAGAGACACGATATTGTGAGAATCTTCGACTAATCCAAGCATCGATGACGTCTCAGGCCGGTCGTACGATATCAGCCCTACCCCTGCCTGTTTCTTTGTTTCGTGTCACGTGGCAGCAGATTATCAAACAGTGGCTTCGACATTTATTGTTTTCGTGATAACAATTCGGGACATTGGACAAGGGCAAGTTCGAGGTGGGATAGCCGGAAGAGGCCAGGTCGCGTTGATAAGTTTAAAATAAAAAGTCGCAAGCATAACACACACACAGAGCTGCGCACGAACCATACATAAAACATACACGACACACACGCACCACACACAATGCCTTGGTGGAATTGTAGATCTACTTATGTTACTAATTTTCACATATTATCTATTTGTATCCTCCAATATGTAGCACATCTCTCTGTCATTTCATCTTTTATCTCTCTGTTTATTTCTCCTTCATTAAACTGTCACGTTCATCCTAAATGTAGTTAAGTTTATTTTTATTTCGTTTTTCGTTTGTATTATCATTTTCTGAGTAAGGCAGAATGTAGGCAGAGACGTCATTATTTTCTTTCCTTTTTTTGTAAAGCTGTCACTATACCTTGTATGAGTGTACGTCACACCCCACTGTATGTTCCTGCTACCAGATTTACCGCAGTACTGCAATTGTATGTCTGTTCACAAGTGACTCAAATGTACAACTCGTCTTTCACTTTAACAAAAAGTCTTGTTTATGATGGTATCATGAGTAACACAGGATAGTTCTTTGAATAGTTTCTGGACCTCACTGATACACGTGAGCTGCGCCCAATGTAATATCATCATCATGTGCCCTACCGGTTAGTGTGGGCGATCATATCCTTCCACAATCTTCTATCTACAGTACATCGTACCAGTTCCGTTCTTGACTGTTTTCCATGCCAAGATACCAAGCTATCCAGTATTTTCTCTCTTTATCGTCCGCGATATCTCTTTCTGTGTATTTTGCCAGTTGTAACCAAGTATTCCAACTTTCCTCTTCTCATGATGTGCCCGAAAAATGTTGATTGCTTCTTTCTGATGTTTTTTAGGAGCTGCCTTTTTGTGTTGGTCTCTTTGAGAACTACCTCATTGGTCTATTTAGCTGTCCAGGGAACTTTCAACATTCTTTTGAGAAATCCCATCTCTGTAGACTTTAACCGTCTTTTCATTTGTTTGCCTACTGTCCATGATTCGCTTCCATAGGTCAGAATTGGTTCTATATAGCACCGATGAACTGTCTTTCTCATTTCTATTGTCATAGATTTGTTGCATAAGATATTTTTCCTTTTCTGAAATGCTAATTTGGTCTGAGCTATTCTGCTTTTTATTTCAGTGATGCATCTCCCATCTGATGTTATTATTGTGCCCAAGTATTTGACGCTCTCCACTTGTTTCAGATTTGTCTCGTTTATTTTTATGCTGCATGATGGTGATGATTGTTTCTTAGATATGACCATTACTTCTGTTTCTTACTATTCAGAGTGAGACCTTTCTTGATGCTTTCTTTTACTATTATGTCTATCATTTCTTGTAGTTCATTCTCTGTCTCTGCTATTAAGACTGTGTCATCCGCATATTACAAATTATTTATGTTGTGACTGTTGACTTCAATTCCTTTTTTTGTCTACTATTGATTTCATAATATTTTTGCTGTAAAGTGAAAACAAATCCGGCGACAGATCACAGCTTTGAATGCAACATAACTACATTTAACTACGACGCAAACGTAAATTAGGGGCCTCGGTAGCCTAGTTGGTAAAACCACCCGACAGGGCTACCAACGTTCGGACACCCCGTGTTCGATTCCCGCTGGAAGCAGTGTGGGTTGTACTAGTGGTTGGAAAAAAAATATTCCCCTGCGGTCGACCCAGCCGCTGGCAGAAATGGGTACCAGGGTAGTACTCTGGGAAGGTGAGGAATGCCGCTTCGTATCGTGAGTTTCAATGCTTGAAGCGACACTATCCAGAAGTCTCAGAACACTTCTGGATAGGTGGCAGAGGACATATGGGAGAAATCGTGCATGCTAAGACTCAGATTCAAATCTCGTACTTGACCTTTACCTTTTCATTTCTGTTGTTGACCTTCTGCCAAGCCATTCTCTTAAGCTGTCTGGTATTTTTTCTCTTTGCTTTCCTCTATCTCTTCGTCCCTCATTATTGCAAGTTGTTACAATATATTCCAGCTGTTCCCTTCTCATTACATGGCCAACAAAATGATGATTGTTTTTTCATAATATTGGAAATGAGCTCTCTTTTTGCTTTGGCCTCTTTCAGAACATCTTCATTACTCTTCTTAGCTGTCCATGGTATTCTCAACATTCTTCTGTAAAACCGGTTTTCTACAGTCTCCAGTGATTTTCTTGTATGTTGTCCTATTGTCCATGATTCACATCCATATGTTAAGACTAGCTCTACATAACATTTAAGAACTCTTTTTTTGTTTCGATTGTCAAAAATGGATAGCACAGTATCTTCCTCAGTTTTTTGGAAAGCTGCTTTTGCCTGAGCCATTCTGCATCTCACCTCTGTTGTACATCTACCATCTGATGTTAACAAAGTTCCCAGATATTTAAATTCATTTACCTGTTTTAATATTGTTTCACTTGTCTTTATTGTGCATTGAGGTGATGTCTTTTTCTTTGTTGTTACCATTACTTCTGTCTTTTTGCTTTAAGGCTGAGTCCTTTATTTTTTGCATTCCTTCACTCTAGTGTTTAACATTTCTTTTAACTCATTGTCACTCTTAGCGATTAAGACTGTATCATCAGCATACCTTAGATTATTTATATTATGACCTCCAATTGTTATTCCAGTTATGCCCCTATATATTTCGCTCAACTACCGCCATTTAAAGAGTAAAATATTTAAAAATTCTTAAATCTCGTGCAAACACAAACGGCGTATTGGAAATCATTAGTGATTATTTTACAACATGCAAAGATAAGAAGTGAAGTCTCAAGCTGGTGTACTTGAAGAGCTAATCTCAAACAGGTCCGTGTGTGGCCAAGATAAAAGTCAGATATGTAACGTTTAGACAACAGTTGAATATCGTCGATCACAACACATGTCAAGCGCCCCTATCCCAGGCTACGTGGGGTATAGGGAATTTGGTGTTTGTGGCAATAATCTTTTTTTTAAAAATAGACTTTCGGCACATTATTTTTGAGGTAGTGTGGTCAGTACTCCACCATGTCGCTTTTCTTCTGTAGAAAAAAAAAATCCGGTACCCATCCAATGTAATGTTTGTTGGACGAGACGTCGATTAGGGTCAAACCCTGCCTCTTGTCCTTGGTCGCTAAAGTCACTCATTATGAGTAGAATTACTTGGAAGATATCGCCAATGGTAGCTACTTTTTTATGTAGCTTAGATGGCCGTGTGCTCTAGCGCTTGTTTCTTGTGGCAAGGGGCTGTCCCGAGGAGTACGGGTTCGATCCTGCTTCGGACCATCTATTGTGCATTATTTTTTTTTCTGTGTTGATTATTTTACTCAACATTCCTATATGGTGCAGAAACATGGACATTAGACCAGAGAACAGAAACAGAAAACAGCCTTTGAAATGTGGATATATAGAAGAATGGGTAGAATTGGATGGAAAGAAAAGAAAACAAACGATGAAGTTTTAAAACAACTTAAAATGAAAAGAGAACTACTAAACACAATTCATACAAGACAAAAATGCGATTTTTGGGCCATGTTAAAAGACACAACAGCCTACTAAAAGTAATCTTGGAGGAGAAATACAAGGTGACAGAGGCAGACCAAGACACAACATGGACGATTAACATCAAAAGATGGGCAAACCAGCCTATGACAACCTGCACCATCAAAGCAAGAGACAGAGCAGAATGGCGCTCCATGGTAGCCAACCTTCGTTGCGGAGATGGCACTCGATGATGATGATGATGATGATTATTATTATTTGTGATTTTTTTTTTCCCGAGTGCTGTAAACATACTTCTTCCCCTGCAATGATTCACTGATCACCTCGGAAGTTTCCCTTTACTAAGAGAAAAAAAAGTCAAGTGCCCCGTCACGCCAAGTGGCGTATAGGGAATATGGTGTTAGTGAACATAATTTTTACAGACCTTCGGCACATGATTTTTAGGGCAATGTGGTCGGTATTACGCCCGTGCCGATTTACTTTCCCAGAAAAAAAATCCGATACCTATTAAAGGCTGGGTGAACCTGGAAGCCGTCGATCAGGATAGAACTCTTGTCCTTTGTAGTCCAGTTCACTAACCACTGAGCTATCGCTGTTCCCCTCTACAATAATATCAATTTATTATTATTTGTTCCCAGTCTAAACCACAGGACACTATTATTCATGCTTTTTTCGTCAGCTCTCACTTCTGACGAAGTCCCTAGAGACTAGGAACTGAATTTTGCGTTTTAATCCGTTTTTCCCTGGCAGCCGTGTGCACAGGGGTTCTCGCTGTACAGGCAGATAACTCCATCTTCGGAGGTACTCACATTTTTTCCCGTCGATGAGTAATTGACGTTTCAAGCCGGGACTCGCTGCTGAGACCATGGGTTGTTTCGAGGTCGACGTCTTGTCTCGCGACCAACCGGACCCCAACTATTCGTGCTGTTTTGTCCTATAAATATTTGTCTGCACCGCAAGTATTCAGCCCTACCCTATCCGGATCCGGATGATACTTGTCTTAATAGGAAAATTCGGATACACAATTTATTCTCGAGTTGTGATCATAACACTATACTATAGTCATGAGAAGACATGCCTGAAAGACATCACCAATCCTACTGTTTCTTGTTGTTAAGTCATGAGAAAAACATGCCTGAAAGACATCACCAATCCTACTGTTTCTTGTTGTTAAGTCATGAGAAAACATGCCTGAAAGACATCACCAATCCTACTGTTTCTTGTTGTTAAGTCATGAGAACACATGCCTGAAAGACATCACCAATCCTACTGTTTCTTGTTGTTAAGTCATGAGAAAACATGCCTGAAAGACATCACCAATCCTACTGTTTCTTGTTGTTAAGTCATGAGAACACATGCCTGAAAGACATCACCAATCCTACTGTTTCTTGTTGTTAAGTCATGAGAACACATGCCTGAAAGACATCACCAATCCTACTGTTTCTTGTTGTTAAGTCATGAGAACACATGCCTGAAAGACATCACCAATCCTACTGTTTCTTGTTGCTACCAGAGAGATCTAATCATCGGATCCATCAACCCAGAGACGATCCATCCACACAACCAACCATTAATTCATACATCCATCCTTACATCGATCCATCCAACCACCTTCCGTTAATCCATCCATTTATCCACACATCCTACCATCCAACCTATCCGTCCACCCATACACCGACTCGTCGACCCATACATCCATCCACACATCCTACCATCCAACCTATCCGTCAGCCTATCCACCCACTCGTCGACCCATACATCCATCCATCCATCCTACCATCCAACCACACACCCATTGGTTATCTGTCCAAAATCCCCCCGTCAATTCATCCAACAATCCACTCACCAATCCATGTATCCATCCACTAATCTGACCAACAATCCATTCATTCAACCCTCCACCCTTCGATCTACCTATTCACCCATCCATCCAACCTCCGATCCATGCATCGATCTAACCACCCAATCACCTATCCATTCACTCACCCATCCAATATACACACATGAACCCATCTATCCACATGTCCACCATACACAAATCCATGCAGCCACCCACCCATCCACTCCCTCGTCCACTCAAACCATCTATCCATCCATCCACCCACCCATCCATCCACTCACCAATCCATCCATCCATCCATCCATCCACCCACCCACCCACCCATCCATCCACTCATCCATCCACCCACCCACCCACCCACCCATGCATCCATCCATCCACCCACCCACCCATGCATCCATCCATCTATCCACACACCCATACATCCACCCATCTATCCATCCATCCACCCACCCATCCATCCACCCACCCATCCATCCACCCACCCATCCATCCACCCACCCATCCACCCACCCATCCATCCACCCACCCATCCATCCACCCACCCATCCACCCATCCACCCACCCACCCATCCACCCACCCATCCATCCACCCACCCATCCATCCACCCACCCATCCATCCACCCATCCATGCACTCATCCACTACTCATCCATCCACCCACCCATCTATCCACTCATCCCTCCACTTACCCATCCACCCACCCATCCATCCACTCAACCATCAACCCACCATCTATCCACCCATCCATCCACCTACCCATCCATCCACCCACCCATCCATCACCCATCCATCCACTCAGCCACCCACTTACCCATCCACCCACCCATCCATCCACCATCCATCCATCCACCGACCCATCCATCCATCCATCCACTCACCCATCCATCCATCTACCCATCCACTCACCCATCCATCCATCTACCCATCCATCCACCATCCATCCACCCACCCATCCATCCACCATCCATCCATCCACCGACCCATCCATCCACCCATCCACCCACTCACCCATCCATCCACCCATCCATCCATCCACTCATCCATCCACCCATCCATCCACCCACCCACCCACCCATCCTTCCACTCACCCATCCTTCCACCCACCCACCATCCAACCATCCACCCATCCATCCATCCATCCACCCATCCATCCATCCATCCATCCATCCATCCATCCATCCATTCACCCACCATCCATCCATCCATACATCCATCCACCCACCATCCATCCATCCCATCCATCCATCCACCATCCATCCATCCATCCATCCATCCACCCACCCATCCATCCACCCATCCATCCATCATCCACCCACCATCCATCCATACATCCATCCACCCACCATCCATCCACCATCCATCCACCCACCATCCATCCACCCATCCATCCACCCACCATCCATCCACCCATCCATGCACCCACCATCCATCCACCCACCATCCATCCATACATCCATCCACCCACCCATACATTCACTCACCCATCCACTCACCCATCCATCCACCCATCCATCCACTCACCCATCCATCCACTCATCCATCCACCATCCATCCACTCATCCACCCATCTCATATTCCCAGCTGTAATGATAGACATAAAAACCCCAACAATGCGTGAGCAACAAAAGGGAGGTAACACTACGTCACTAGTGTGCACATAATTATTGCGTGTGTTATGTCCCTTTATAATGTCATCACATAGAACGAGCTGCAGGCGCAGTGAATGATCTAATACAATACCGATCCATGGTTATCCATTCGCTATTTGTTCCAGGAAGAGCCACGGAAGGGAGGTCTTGGTCAGCTTCTAGTCGCCGAGTCTGCTGTCCAACCTCAACCTTCCTACCAACGGCCATTAATGTTTATGTCAGATCGGACACTGATGACGTTAGGATTAGCAAACATGAGTGAACAGGAAGTAGTACACACATATCCCCACCTCATACCCCCTCCTTAGATCCCCTCCACAGATACCCTCCTCAAATACCCTCCTGATATCCCCTCCTCAAATCCCATTCACAGATACCCTCCTCATACCCCCTCCTTAGATCCCCTCCTCATATCCCCTCCATAGATCCTCTCCTCAGACCCTCTCCTCAGACCCCGTCCTCAGACCCCCTCCTCAGATCCTATCCTCATATCCCCTCCTCAGAACCCCTCCTCAGACCCCCTCCTCAGATCCCATACTC
Organism: Megaustenia siamemsis; assembly: GCA_032433765.1. NCBI lineage: Eukaryota > Metazoa > Mollusca > Gastropoda > Stylommatophora > Ariophantidae > Megaustenia > Megaustenia siamemsis. The sequence continues at coordinate 2,284,471 of JAVIAB010000104.1, forward strand.
ATATCCCCTCCTAAGATCCCTCCTCAGATCCCCTCATCATATCCCCTCTTCAGACTCTCTCCTCAGACCCCCTGCTGAGACATCTCCTCAGATCGCCTTCTCAGATCCCTCCTCATATCCCCTCCCCATATCCCCTTCCTATATTCCCTCCCTATATCCCCTCCTCATATCCCTCCTCATATCCCTCCTCATATCCCTCATCAGATAGCCTCCTCATATCCCTCTTGAGATAGCCTCCTCATATCCCTCCTCATATCCCTCTTGAGATAGCCTCCTCATATCCCGTTTCCAGATCCCCTCTTCATATCCCATCCTCAGATCCACTTCTCATATCCCCTCCACATATCCCCTCCTTAGATCCCCTCCTCAGATCCACTCCTCATATCCCCTCCTTAGATCCCCTCCTCAGATCCACTCCATCATATCCCCTCCTCGTATCCCCTCCTATATCCCCTCCTCATATCCCCTCCTCAGATCCCCTCTCCAAGCCTTCCTCTCAGAACCCCTCCTCATATCTCCTCCTCAGATTCCCTCCTCATATCTCCTCCTCAGATTCCCTCCTCAGACCCCTCCTCTACCCCCTCCTCAGACCACCTCCTCAGACCCCTCCTCAGACTCCCGCCACAGACCCCCTGCACAGAACGTACCCAGCATGAAACACACCCCGCCAACACACCACGGAAAGCACTAAAGATGACCACATCACAGGCGCACGACTCTGTAGCACGGACGAACACCTTGCCTCCACTTTCCGTAGTCGCTTCTCAGAACATGTGTGGCACGTGACAGTGGCTCTATTCCCCGCTAACCTTTGTTTTGTTGTATATTACTCTCGCGTTTGTCTGTCTACAGTCAACTATAGAAAAAGCCAGAGAGGGAAACCCAGAATACCCCCAACTAGCGTGTCGTTGGCAGCTCTGCGAGTTATAGACCGCTGAATAAAATAAACCAAACAACCAACCAACCAACTCCCCAGCTACTAAAGCTATAAATGGCACACTAGTTGGGGCTTTTCCCGGGGTTTCCCTTTCTGCTCTATGGCCTTCTCTTAAGCTGGCTATGATCCATGGTCAGAACATTACCGAGGGACGTGAACCAAAGGTCGTCGACCTTGACCCAGTTTTAAAGCATGTCATGTGATCACTTATCTTCTAAGCTCCCGTCTTTAAGGTTTTCGTTTTTGAGCTTCATCCTTCAGGAGTTAATTGAGTGCGTTTGTGTGATGTTATAATTGATCTTCATTTAATTTGATTAAAACTGAATTAGGCGCTGAAAGAGGCGCTCTAATTGGAGACCACAGGGAACCGTGTGGTCTAGAAGTAAGACATCGGTCGCTGGACAAAAAGATGAATGGCGAATCATTTCAGGGGAATCGGAAAACTACACCCACGCCTGTATACTGAGTGATTCGATGAGCATGATAAGAAATGTGCAGGTGGGCTCTGTAGGCAGGCAAGGGTAGAGTCGTTGCAGAAGTCAAAATACGTAAGGTCAACTTTGTCTACGTCCCTGGACATGGGGGAGTACGGGGAAATGAAAGAGCGGACAGGTTGGCTAGCTGTGCTATTGTTGAGGACGGTCAAACAATGGATCGGGCAGACATCATCAATGCCCTCCGAGATGTGGGAAGGACACAGTACTTCGACAACCATGAATCCACGTCACTCCTTCGGATGAAAGAGATGGGAGTTAAGATGGACACAGCCAGAAACGAGAAAACTTAGTGGCCGTGTAAGAAGACTTATCAACAACACAGAACTGGAGTCGTCAGTCGCAGGGACACTGCCGGACTTGCTGAGGAGGGGATCTGAGCACCTATGGATATGTTCGGAGTGCAATGATGATGACCCGGAAATAACTCACTAATGTTCATTTGTTATTATTTGTCTCTAGACAAGAAGGTCCCGGGTTTGCATCCTAGCAAAGATGGTCTGAATCTTTCACTTTGAATCCGCGTGTTTCATCGTAGCTTAATCCTTCCCTGATCTCTGGGCAGTTGGTGGAATGCGATATCTAGCCTACTCGGATAACGGTAATATGAAGGTCACTTGTGTCATTAAGCACGCTTTTAAAGAGCACTTCATCATCATCATCAAGCGCCATCTCCGCAACGAAGGTTGGCTACCATGGAGCGCCATTCTGCTCTGTCTCTTGCTTTGATGGTGCAGGTTGTCATAGGCTGATTTGTCCATCTTTTGATGTTACTCATCCATGTTAATCTTGGTCTGCCTCTGCCTCTTTTACCTTGTATTTTCCCCTCCAGGATTACTTTTAGTAGGTTGTTGTGTCTTTTAACATGGCCCAAAAATCGCATTTGTCTTGTTTGAATTGTGCTTAGTAGTTCTCTTTTTATTTTTAGTTGTTTTAAGACTTCATCGTTGTTTTCTTTCCTTCCATCCAATTCTACCTATTCGTCTATATATCCACATTTCAAAGGCTTCAATTCTCTGTTTTCTTGTCTAATGTCCATGTTTCTGCATCATACAGGAATATTGAGAAGATGTAACATTTTGCTATTCTTAGTTTTAGCCCTGTTGTTATTTGTTTTGATGTTAGTATGTTCTTCATGACATTAAAATTACTTTTTGCCATTCCTATTCTTTTGTTTATTTCAGTTGTACATTTTCCATCACTGGTTATAGTATGTCCAAGGTAGTTGTAGTTCTGAACTGTCTCCAGGTCTATTCCTTCAATTTGATATCACTTGTGAGTTTTGAGTATTTTCTTTGTTTATGATCATAGTTTTAGTCCTTTTGATATTCATATCTAGTCCATATTTTTTGCTTGTCATGTTTATTACATTAAGCAATTGTTGTAGATCTTTAGGATTTTCTGCTAGTAGTACAGTATCGTCAGCATATCTTAGGTTATTGATTATCTTTCCATTAATGTTTAGACCTGCATCTCTGAGATGTTTTTTAAAGATTTGCTCAGTGTATAGATTGAACAAGCTTGGTGATAGGATGTTTCCTTGTCTTACTCCTCTTAAAGAGCATTTAACTTTGAAGAATTGGTAAAAAATGGTCGCTACCATGTTGATGTTCTGTTTCTCTGTTACGATATCATGACCTCTGTTTTGTTGGTGTTGATGTTTATGTTGCATGTTGTGCCTGTGCAAGTGGCCGAGCGGCTAAAACCGCTGTTCCTCTGGCTAAAAAGCCGACCTACGGTGTTCGAAACCCACGGTAGACAGAGAGGATCGAGGGTAAAATAAAAATCCGGAGTCTCACATTGCTTTGACCATGCGGAAGTTGCAGTGTTCCTTTGATTTGACCATGCGGAAGTTGGCAGTGTTCCTTTGCTTTGACCATGCGCTAGTTGGCAGTGTTCCTTTGCTTTGACCATGCGCTAGTTGGCAGTGTTCCTTTGCTTTGACCATGCGGTAGTGGCAGTGTTCCTTTGCTTTGACCATGCGCTAGTTGGCAGTGTTCCTTGATTTGACCATGCGGAAGTTGGCAGTGTTCCTTTGATTTGACCATGCGGAAGTTGGCAGTGTTCCTTTGCTTTGACCATGCGCTAGTTGGCAGTGTTCCTTGCTTTGACCATGCGCTAGTTGGCAGTGTTCCTTTGCTTTGACCATGCGCTAGTTGGCAGTGTTCCTTTGCTTTGACCATGCGCTAGTTGGCAGTGTTCTTTGCTTTGACCATGCGCTAGTTGGCAGTGTTCCTTTGATTTGACCATGCGGAAGTTGGCAGTGTTCCTTTGCTTTGACCATGCGTAGTTGGCAGTGTTCCTTTGTTTTGACCATGCGGTATTGGCAGTGTTCCTTTGCTTTGACCATGCGCTAGTTGGCAGTGTTCCTTTGTTTGACCATGCGCTAGTTGGCAGTGTTCCTTTGATTTGACCATGCGCTAGTTGGCAGTGTTCCTTTGTTTTGACCATGCGCTAGTTGGCAGTGTTCCTTTGATTTGACCATGTGCTAGTTGGCAGTGTTCCTTTGCTTTGACCATGCGGTAGTTGGCAGTGTTCCTTTGCTTTGACCCTGCGGTAGTTGGCAGTGTTCCTTTGCTTTGACCCTGCGGTAGTTGGCAGTGTTCCTTTGATTTGACCATGCGGTAGTTGGCAGTGTTCCTTTGCTTTGACCATGCGGTAGTTGGCAGTGTCCTTTGCTTTGACCATGCGGTAGTTGGCTGTGTTCCTTAGCGACTGGCTTTTCGTGGCAAGGCGCTGTGCCAAGGAGTACGGATCAATCCTGCTAGGAGCATATATTGTTCTGTGTTTTTTTTTTTTTTTTTGTCGCTGATTATATGTCATTTTTTCCGAGTGCTGTAAACATACCTCTTCCGCTGAACTGATTCGCTGATTATCGCCTCGGAAGTTTCCCTCTATAAATATATTCATTTATTTTTTATTTGTCTCCGGTCTGTATCCCTCGGGTTCTATCGTGTGCTCCCCAACATACACCAGCAATGGTAATATTTGTCGTAAAGATATTTTTTTCTCACTGTTGAGTCTATTTAAGTGTTCTTGTAGGTCTTCTATTTTTCCATGTATTAATGCATGATTGTCTGCAAATAGAAGCTCGTTAATCTCCTCTGTCTCCAATGGGTTGGCTAACTGACAATTTATCGATCACTTCTACACATTTCTAGCGAATAGGCCAGTCTTCACGTATCGCTCGTGGCCGAACCCTCGCGGGCTCCTCGATAAATTTGAACTATTCCGCGAGAAAGATCGTATGTTCACTTCACGTGTTTTCAAATATTTATTTTGTAAAAACAAACCAAAGTCTTCATCTTCTTCTACCTTTCAGCTCCCTGTGGAGCATAGGTCTTCAACAAATACCTTCCAAGCCGTTCTGTTTCTTGTCATTCCTTTAAGATCATTCCATGTCTTCCCCATCATCTTCATCTCTGCTTCTATTTGTCTTCTTCAAGAATTCCTTGGTCTTCCTCTTTGTCTTTTTCTCTGGGGATTCCAAAATACCGCATATTGTGTAATAGTCTCAGTTGGATTCCGTAGTGTGTGTCCTATCCATCGCCATCGTTTTCGCTGTATCTCTTTATCCACTGGTATTTGACTGTTACAAGGTAAAATCGGCAGAGGCAGACCAAGACTAACATGGACGAGTAGCATCAAAAGATGGACAAATCAGCCTATGACAACCTGCACCATCAAAGCAAGAGACAGAGCAGAATGGCGCTCCATGGTAGCCAACCTTCGTTACGGATACGGCACTCGATGATGATGATGATTTGACTGGTACATTTCCATAATTCTATGTTAGTGATTTTGTCCCTCCATTTCCATCCTTCTATTCTGCGTAAGCATCCACTAATGAAAGTCTGTATCTTCATGATTGTCATTTTAGTTGTTCTCCATGTTTCACAGCCTTAAAACAAGACTGACGTCTTAATAAACCAAATTAATTCCCCTTTCTTGAATAGCCGAAGCTGTGCCAGTAACTGGAAGCTATCAAATTTAATTTAAAAAAAAAATAAATTTACTAAAAATAAATAAACACAATTTTAATTAATGAAACGTCATAATGTAGGCAATTAACAATTTTTTTTTTAAATTGCTCAAATTAGACGAGTCAATTTAGCGAGAAAATAACCAGGGCTGGATGTAGGCCTAGGACAAATAGGCGGCAGGTTAGGGAGTCACATTCCGAGGGGAATCAAATTTGTTTATGTTGTCACATATGATATAGACTTTCTGGTGTTAACATTTGTTACATAAGGTCTGAAAGTTTCATTTATCGTATGTGGGGGTCTGGTTGGTCTCGAGTCTAGACGCCGAAACAGAGAGGTTGTGGGTTCAAATCCCGGCTACACCGGTTGGGATTTTTATGTATGATTTCTCTCTGCGGCAACCACACCTGATCTCATTAACGAGGACCCCTGTGCACATGGCTGCCATAGAAAAATGGATTAACACGCAAAATTCAGTTCCTAGTCTCTAGGGACTTCGTCAAGGGTGAAAGCTGGCGAACGAGAAAAAAGTTGTATTATTGGTCATCCCTGTCCTATGGGGCGTGATAGTTTTAATTTTAATTGGGTCCACTCCAAGTCAAATCCGGCCATGAGATAAAGTTATGATAAAGTTATGATAAAGTTATCCAGTAAAATAAATAAAACTTCTTCTTCCTCTTCTACCTTTTTAGCTCCCAGTGGAGCATAGGTCTTCAACACTTTCCAAGTCATTCTGTTTTTTGCCATTCTTTTAAGATCATTCCATGTCTTCCCCATCATCTTCATCTCTGCTTCTATCTGTTTTCTCCAAGAATTCCTTGGTCTTCCTCTTTGTCTTTTCCCCTGGGGGTTCCAAAAAGGGCCTGTTGTGTAATACTCTCAATTGGCTTCCGCAAAAATTAAATAAAACAATAACATTTAATTCAAATTTAAAATGAGGATATATATGAAACCAGACGATTAGAAGAAGCAATATGGAATATTTAAACTATATTAATTTTTAAGGGAAAAGAAGCTGTTGATATGATTACCAAGCAATGACTGTACGAAGCAGAAAAAAAAATGGAGAGGAAGAAAGAAAGCAAAATTAATAGTGAGAGTACAAGCAAAGACGAATAGATGTATAACGAGCAAAAATAGATGCAATACAAATAAAGGGAGAGAACTTGCAATGATAACATCATGATAACAAGCTAACAATAGATACAATACAAATAAAGGGAGAGAACTTGCAATGATAACATCATGGCAACAAGCTAAAAATGATACGATACAAATAAAGGGAGTGAATTTGCAATGATAACAAGCTAACAATAGATACAATATACATAAATGGAGAGAACTTGCAATGATAACATCATGATAACAAGCTAACAATAGATACAATATACATAAAGGGAGAGAACTTGCAATGATAAAATCATGGCAACAAGCTAAAAATGGATACTATACAAATAAAAGGAGTGAGCTGGCAATGATAACATCATGGTAACAAACTATCAATAGATACAATATACATAAATGGAGAGAACTTGCAATGATAAAATCATGACAACAAGCTAAAAATAGATACAATACAAATAAAGGGAGAGAACTTGCACGAATAGAATCATAATAAGCACTTGAGTAGACGATACTAAGTAATAATATGAAAGACAACATCAAATGAACGGTTGTAAGTCAAGTTCAAGTAATAGCAACACGGTTGATTAAGTTCATAGAGATAAATCAAGGGGCCTGTTAAAATGGTAATAAATTTAACATAAAAATGAATATTTATAATAAATCAAAATAAAATGACTAATAAAATCAAAATAATTTTACTACTAAAATAAAAATAAATTGACTACTAAAATCAAAATATATTGACTACTAAAATCAAAATAATTTGACTACTAAAATCAAAATATATTGACTACTAAAATCTAAATAAATAGACTACTAAAAATCTAAATAAATAGACTACTAAAAATCAAAATATATCTATCTATCTATCTATCTATCTATCTATCTATCTATCTATCTATCTATCTATTGACCTTTCGAGCCGTTGCCGGCCCATAGGGCGTAGACCAGGATACATCTTCTCACATCAGAATTTTTGTTCTAGCAGTTTTCTTTCAAAGATATTTTATCAAATCTCGCCATTTGTCTCTGCTCTGTGCAAGCAGCTCTATCTCATTGAGGGAGCCGAATCCTGTTGCTCTTGCCTCTCTCATCAATGTTCTTCTCAGTGTCTCCCTGGGTCTTCCTCTTTTTCTCTTACATGTTGTTTCCCATATGAGGGCTTGCTTTGCTATTCGGTTATTATCTCCTCTCATCATATGTCCAACATATGACCATCGTCTTTTCTTTATTACTGAAGATATTAGTGGTTGATTGGCGATTTCTCTAATGTCCTCGTTTGTTTTGAATTCGTTCCATGCTATACCAAGTATTTTCCTTAGACATTTATTTTCGAATGCGTTCAACTTTGTTTCTATATATCTTGTTGTTTTCAAAATAAATAGATCACTAAAAATAAAATATAAATAGACTACTAAAAAATCAAAATATATTGACTACTAAAATAAAAATAAAAAAATTTACAACTAAACTCAAAATATATTGACTATTAAAAATCAAAATATATTGACTATTAAAATCAAATATATTGACTACTAAAAATCTAAATATATTGACTACTAAAAATCTAAATATATTGACTACTAAAATATTGACTACTAAAAATCTAAATATATTGACTACTAAAATCAAAATATATTGACTACTAAAAATCAAAATATATTGGCTACTAAAAATCTAAATATATTGACTACTAAAATCAAAATATATTGACTACTAAAAATCAAAATAAATTGACTACTAAAAATCAAAATAAAAGATTGACTTCGATCCCAACAGATATATATTATCTACAATCCAAACAATTACGTCCAACAACAAGATATATTACATTAAGAAAGTCAACCAATGAAAGTAAATTTATTCAAAATATTTGGACAGTAAAATAAATATATTTCGATCAAAAATTAAGTCAACTAAGCTAAAAATCAACGTCGACAGACAAAATAAACAGATTGCTGTGTAAATACTGAATCAAAATAAAGATAGATGGATAAATAGCTGCGTGTTTTTTCCAAGAAAAATATTTGACCTAAATTCTACGAATCCCGGATATAGATTACTTGAACTCGAAGTTTCGATTTTTATATTTTTATTTTGAAGTTTGGGTTCAGGCAGTCACTGCCAGGTGAGATAACCAAGTGAAGTGCTCATATGTTGGATGGAGGGAATGGCTAGAGCTGCGTTCACAAGCGTTGAAATGTTCATTAGGAAATTACTGTAGTTCTGCTGGATATATTCTACTACATGCTGTGGTAAGGAATAGTGGTTTTGAACGTGTTATTTTTTTAATTTTGATTTTTACTTTTAGGTTTAATGCTTTGTTTTAATATTGTTTATTTTTATTTTAGTTTAATCTTTTGTCGTTGAAATTGTAAATTGAATTATTGTAAGAAAAATTGGGATGTCATTTATTATTGAAAGTAACGTTAAGTAAAATAAAGTAAATTAAATTAAGGTAAGGTAAGTGAGCATACTTGATGAGAGATCACAACAGCTAGGACTGAAGATTAATAGAAATAAGACCAACATTATGAGAATTAATGCAGTTGGCAATAATCAAATAAAATTAGGAGAAATACCTCTACTAGACGTACAATCTTACATATATCTGGGCAGTAATATAGATAAAGAGGGATGAACAGAAAATGATACCAAAATAAGGATATCAAAAGCAAGAGGAGCTTTCATTGCACTGGGAAACATGAAAATTCAAAGAAATTAGGTTCAATACTAAATATAAAATTTCAACTCCAATGTTAAGTCAGACCTATTATATGGCTGTGAAACATGGAGAACAACAAAATTGGCAATCATGAAGATACAGATTTTCATTAATGGATGCTTACTCAGAATTAAATGATGGAAATGGCAGAACAAAATCACTAACATAGAATTATGGAAATATACCAGTCAAATACCAGTGGAAAAATAGGTACAGCGAAGACAACGGCGCTGGATAGGACACACACTACGGACGCCAACTGAGAGTATTACACAACATGTCCTTTTTTGGGATCCCCAGGGGAAAAGACAAAGAGGAAGACCAAGGAATTCTTGGAGAAGACAGATAGAAGCAGAGATGAAGATGATGGGGAAGACATGGAATGATCTTAAAAGAATGGCAAACAACAGAACGACTTGGAAAGTGTTTGTTGAAGACCGATGCTCCACAGGGAGCTGAAAGTGTTTGTTGAAGACCTATGCTCCACAGGGAGCTGAAAGTGTTTGTTGAAGACCTATGCTCCATAGAGAGCTGAAAGTGTTTGTTGAAGACCTATGCTCCACAGGGTGCTGAAAGTGTTTGTTGAAGACATATGCTCCACAGGGTGCTGAAAGTGTTTGTTGAAGACCTATGCTCCACAGGGAGCTGAAAGGAAGAAGAAGAAGGTAAAGTTAGGTAAGGTAAGGTAAGGTAAGGTAAGGCAAGAGTTAAGATTAAGGTAAGGATCTTATTATGGATTTTAATTCGTTTGCAGTGATACTGGAGCCAACCATTACCGTATCGTACGGTACGGTAAGGTAAGGTAAGATAGGATAGGATAATGTAAGGTAAGGTGAGGTGAGGTAAGGTGAGGTAAGGTAAGGTAAGGTGAGGTAAGGTAAGGTAAGGTAAGGTAAGGTAATTTAAGGTAAGGTAAGGTAAGGTAAGGTAAGGTAAGGTGAGGTGAGGTGAGGTGAGGTGAGGTGAGGTGAGGTGAGGTGAGGTGAGGTAAGGTAAGGTAAGGTAAGTTAAGGTAAGATAGGATAGGATAATGTAATGTAAGGTAAGGTAAGGTGAGGTAAGGTAAGGTAAGGTAAGGTGAGGTGAGGTGAGGTGAGGTAAGGTAAGGTAAGGTAAGGTAAGGTGAGGTAAGGTAAGGTAAGTTAAGGTAAGATAGGATAGGATAATGTAATGTAAGGTAAGGTAAGGTGAGGTAAGGTAAGGTAAGGTACGGTAAGGTAAGGTAAGGTAAGGTGAGGTGAGGTGAGGTGAGGTGAGGTGAGGTGAGGTGAGGGTGAGGTGAGGTGAGGTGAGGGTTAAGATTAAGGTAAGGATCTTATTATGGATTTTAATTCGTTTGCAGTGATACTGGGGCCAACCATTACCGCATCGTACGGTACGGTAAGGTAAGGTAAGATAGGATAGGATATTGTAAGGTAAGGTATAGTAATGGTAGGGTCGGGTCGGGTACAGTACGGTAGGCTACGGTACGGTAAAGCTTCTTTTAACTGCCTTGCTAGACGTATACGCAATACGATGTTAATGACAATATTTTTCTTCGACTTCGGCACATTTTTGGGTAATGTGGTCACTATCACGCCAGGCCGCCTTTACTTCCCAAAAAATTCCCTGGTATTATTGCTTAAACTGGAGGTTTATTTTAAGGTTTAAATTTTAGTTTATTGTTATCAGTCTAAATTTTAGTTTAAATTCTAGATTAGAAATTGAATTACAAAATTTTTATTTAAAGTTTAGTTTCAGTTATTGTAAATAATTTCCTAATTATAATTTTTACTTTATAGATTTGTGGTTTACATTTCAAATTAAACATTTTTTTAACCTACATTTCAGTTTAAATTGTTGTTTGCAAAATAAAATAGATTTTTGGTTGTTTTTTTAAATATTTTATTTATTATTTAAGTTGGTTCCAAAATAAGAGTTTCAAGTTGTAGATAAAATGCTGGCTTCATTTGTGTTCAAATTTAATTGAGAATTGCGACTTCTCTATTCTACTCTAACCCGCTCTCGCCTTTGTTCTTATCGCTGGTGCGAGATAGAATATTCCGGTAATCTTCATTAATATAGTGTATAAACGATCTTGATTTTTTTAAAAAGTGTATAAATGAGTTTGATTTATGATTAGTTAATGTATAAATGACCTTGATTTATTATTTTTTGTGTGTATAAATCATCTTGATTTATTTGGGTAGCTGTGTTGTCTGTGCCTAGTTAGATTGGGTAACTGTTGTTAGTTAGATGGAGTAGCTGTATTGACTATGTTTACTTGGATTAGGTAGCTGTGTTTAGTAAGATTGGGTAGCTGTGTTTGTAGACTGTGTTTAGTTAGATTGGGTATCTGTGTTTGTAGACTGTGTTTAGTTAGATTGGGTAGCTGTGTTTGAAGACTGTGTTTAGTTAGACTGTGTAGCTGTGTTTGTAGACTGTGTTTAGTTAGACTGTGTAGCTGTGTTTGTAGACTGTGTTTAGTTAGACTGTGTAGCTGTGTTTGTTGGCTATGTTTAGTTAGACTGGGTAGCTGTGTTTGTAGACTATGTTTAGTTAGACTGGGTAGCTGTGTTTGTAGGCTGTGTTTAGTTAGACTGGGTAGCTGTGTTTGTAGACTGTGTTTAGTTAGACTGGGTAGCTGTGTTTGTAGATTGTGTTTACTTACACTGTGTAGCTGTGTTTGTAGGCTGTGTTTAGTTAGACTGTGTAGCTGTGTTTGTAGACTATGTTTAGTTAGACTGGGTAGCTGTGTTTGTAGACTGTGTTTATTTAGACTGTGTAGCTGTGTTTGTAGACTATATTTAGTTAGACTGTGTAGCTGTGTTTCTAGACTGTATTTAGTTAGACTGTGTAGCTGTGTTTGTAGGCTGTGTTTAGTTAGACTGTGTAGCTGTGTTTGTAGACTGTGCTTAGTTAGACTGTGTAGCTGTGTTTGTAGACTGTGTTTAGTTAGACTGTGTAGCTGTGTTTGTAGACTGTGTTTAGTTAGACTGTGTAGCTGTGTTTGTAGGCTATGTTTAGTTAGACTGTGTAGCTGTGTTTGTAGACTGTGTTTAGTTAGACTGGGTAGCTGTGTTTGTAGGCTATGTTTACTTAGACTGTGTAGCTGTGTTTGTAGACTGTGTTTAGTTAGACTGTGTAGCTGTGTTTGTAGGCTGTGTTTAGTTAGACTGTGTAGCTGTGTTTGTAGACTGTGTTTAGTTAGACTGTGTAGCTGTGTTTGTAGGCTGTGTTTAGTTACACTGTGTAGCTGTGTTTGTAGACTGTGTTTAGTTAGACTGTGTAGCTATGTTTGTAGACTGTGTTTAGTTAGACTGTGTAGCTGTGTTTGTAGGCTGTGTTTACTTAGACTGTGTAGCTGTGTTTGTAGACTGTGTTTAGTTAGACTGTGTAGCTGTGTTTGTAGGCTATGTTTAGTTAGACTGTGTAGCTGTGTTTGTAGACTGTGTTTAGTTAGACTGGGTAGCTGTGTTTGTAGGCTATGTTTACTTAGACTGTGTAGCTGTGTTTGTAGACTGTGTTTAGTTAGACTGTGTAGCTGTGTTTGTAGGCTGTGTTTAGTTAGACTGTGTAGCTGTGTTTGTAGGCTGTGTTTAGTTACACTGTGTAGCTGTGTTTGTAGACTGTGTTTAGTTAGACTGTGTAGCTATGTTTGTAGACTGTGTTTAGTTAGACTGTGTAGCTGTGTTTGTAGGCTGTGTTTAGTTAGACTGTGTAGCTGTGTTTGTAGACTATGTTTAGTTAGACTGTGTAGCTGTGTTTCTAGACTGTGTTTAGTTAGACTGTGTAGCTGTGTTTTTAGACTATGTTTAGTTAGACTGGGTAGCTGTGTTTCTAGACTGTGTTTAGTTAGACTGTGTAGCTGTGTTTGTAGACTGTTTAGTTAGACTGTGTAGCTGTGTTTGTTGACTATGTTTAGTTAGACTGTGTAGCTGTGTTTGTAGACTATGTTTAGTTAGACTGGGTAGCTGTGTTTGTAGACTATGTTTAGTTAGACTGTGTAGCTGTGTTTGTAGGCTATGTTTAGTTAGACTGTGTAGCTGTGTTTGTAGACTGTGTTTATTTAGATTGTGTAGCTGTGTTTGTAGACTGTGTTTAGTTAGACTGTGTAGCTGTGTTTGTAGACTGTGTTTGTAGACTGTGTTTAGTTAGACTGTGTAGCTGTGTTTGTAGACTATGTTTAGTTAGACTGTGTAGCTGTGTTTGTAGACTATGTTTAGTTAGACTGTGTAGCTGTGTTTGTAGACTATGTTTAGTTAGACTTGGTAGCTGTGTTTGTAGACTGTGTTTAGTTAGACTGAGTAGCTATGTTTGTAGACTGTGTTTATTTAGATTGTGTATCTGTATTTGCTTTGCTTGTTTAGGTGAGTAGCTGTGTTTAGTTAGTTTGGGTTGTTGTGTTGGCTCTCGGGTAGTCTCCCATGTCTAGATCTCTCGGATGCCTGTGACATATAGGAATTCTCGTGTGCACTCTGACCACGTTAAAAAACCATTGACAGTTAAATGTCGAAAAAGTTAGGCAAGGAAATGGTGCTGTCCGGGAAAATTGGTAAGCAAATCCACCTAAGCTAAAGTCGGATGTATCGGGCTTAAGGGCGCAAACTTCATGGCTTTGGCGTAAATGAGCGACACAACGCATCTAGGCTCACTTAATGGGTGATCGTCAGGAATAAGAACTTTTACAATTCCGTCAATGAAATAAAAGTTGTGACACGTACACTTCGCAGCTACAGCATTGGGTAAGCGAGCTTTATTGTGTAGCTCCTTATCCCTTTACTAACCTGCGAAGTCGTAAATTGGAGAAAATTCCGTAAAGATGGTTTTATTGATTAACTGAAGCGAACTAAGGAAATCACATCTCCGTTTACCATTAACATCGCCAAGTCTATTCAATTGATCTCTCTGTCATAGTTTCGTGTCCTCAACTGATCTCTCTGTCATAGTTTCATGTCCTCATTTGATCTCTATGCCATAGCTTCATGACGTCAAATGCTCTGTTCTTGATTGTTTGCCATTTTTTCCCGAGTGCTGTCAACTTACTTCTTCCTCTGAATTGATTCACCGATCTCTCTGTCATAGTTTTATGTTCTCAATTGGTCTCTCTGTCATAGTTTTATGTTCTCAACTGGTCTCTCTGTCATAGTTTTATGTTCTCAATTGGTCTCTCTGTCATAGTTTTATGTTCTCAATTGATCTCTCTGTCATAGTTTTATGTTCTCAATTGGTCTCTCTGTCATAGTTTTATGTTCTCAATTGGCCTCTCTGTCATAGTTTTATGTTCTCAATTGGTCTCTCTGTCATAGTTTTATGTTCTCAATTGGTCTCTCTGTCATAGTTTTATGTTCTCAATTGATCTCTCTGTCATAGTTTTATGTTCTCAATTGGTCTCTCTGTCATAGTTTCATGTTCTCAATTGGTCTCTCTGTCATAGTTTTATGTTCTCAATTGGTCTCTCTGTCATAGTTTTATGTTCTCAATTGGTCTCTCTGTCATAGTTTTATGTTCTCAATTGGTCTCTCTGTCATAGTTTTATGTTCTCAATTGGTCTCTCTGTCATAGTTTTATGTTCTCAATTGGTCTCTCTGTCATAGTTTTATGTTGTCAATTGGTCTCTCTGTCATAGTTTTATGTTCTCAATTGGCCTCTCTGTCATAGTTTTATGTTCTCAATTGGTCTATCTGTCATAGTTTTATGTTCTCAATTGGTCTCTCTGTCATAGTTTTATGTTCTCAATTGATCTCTCTGTCATAGTTTTATGTTCTCAATTGGTCTCTCTGTCATAGTTTTATGTTCTCAATTGGTCTCTCTGTCATAGTTTTATGTTCTCAATTGGTCTCTCTGTCATAGTTTTATGTTCTCAATTGGTCTCTCTGTCATAGTTTTATGTTCTCAATTGGTCTCTCTGTCATAGTTTTATGTTCTCAATTGGTCTCTCTGTCATAGTTTTATGTTCTCAATTGGCCTCTCTGTCATAGATTTATGTTCTCAATTGGTCTATCTGTCATAGTTTTATGTTCTCAATTGGTCTCTCTGTCATAGTTTTATGTTCTCAATTGGTCTCTCTGTCATAGTTTTATGTTCTCAATTGGTCTCTCTGTCATAGTTTTATGTTCTTAATTGGTCTCTCTGTCATAGTTTTATGTTCTTAATTGGTCTCTCTGTCATAGTTTTATGTTCTCAATTGGTCTCTCTGTCACAGTTATATGTTCTCAATTGGTCTCTCTGTCATAGTTTTATGTTCTCAATTGGTGTATCTGTCATAGTTTTATGTTCTCAATTGGTCTCTCTGTCATAGTTTTATGTTCTCAATTGGTCTCTCTGTCATAGTTTTATGTTCTCAATTGGTCTCTCTGTCATAGTTTTATGTTCTCAATTGGTCTCTCTGTCATAGTTTTATGTTGTCAATTGGTCTCTCTGTCATAGTTTTATGTTCTCAATTGGTCTCTCTGTCATAGTTTTATGTTCTCAATTGGTCTCTCTGTCATAGTTTTATGTTCTCAATTGGTCTCTCTGTCACAGTTTTATGTTCTCAATTGGTCTCTCTGTCACAGTTATATGTTCTCAATTGGTCTCTCTGTCATAGTTTTATGTTCTCAATTGGTCTCTCTGTCATAGTTTTATGTTCTCAATTGGTCTCTCTGTCATAGTTTATGTTCTCAATTGATCTCTCTGTCATAGTTTTATGTTCTCAATTGGTCTCTCTGTCATAGTTTTATGTTCTCAATTGGTCTCTCTGTCATAGTTTTATGTTCTTAATTGGTCTCTCTGTCATAGTTTTATGTTCTCAATTGGTCTCTCTGTCACAGTTATATGTTCTCAATTGGTATCTCTGTCATAGTTTTATGTTCTCAATTGGTCTCTCTGTCATAGTTTTATGTTCTCAATTAGTCTCTCTGTCATAGTTTTATGTTCTCAATTGGTCTCTCTGTCATAGTTTTATGTTCTCAATTGGTCTCTCTGTCATAGTTTTATGTTCTCAATTGGTCTCTCTGTCATAGTTTTATGTTCTCAATTGTCTCTCTGTCATAGTTTTATGTTCTCAATTGGTCTCTCTGTCATAGTTTTATGTTCTCAATTCGTGTATCTGTCATAGTTTTATGTTCTCAATTGGTCTCTCTGTCATAGTTTTATGTTCTCAATTGGTCTCTCTGTCATAGTTTTATGTTCTCAATTGGCCTCTCTGTCATAGTTTTATGTTCTCAATTGGTCTCTCTGTCATAGTTTTATGTTCTCAATTGGTCTCTCTGTCATAGTTTTATGTTCTCAATTGATCTCTCTGTCATAGTTTTATGTTCTCAATTGGTCTCTCTGTCATAGTTTCATGTTCTCAATTGGTCTCTCTGTCATAGTTTTATGTTCTCAATTGGTCTCTCTGTCATAGTTTTATGTTCTTAATTGGTCTCTCTGTCATAGTTGTATGTTCTCAATTTGTCTCTCTGTCACAGTTATATGTTCTCAATTGGTATCTCTGTCATAGTTTTATGTTCTCAATTGGTCTCTCTGTCATAGTTTTATGTTCTCAATTGGTCTCTCTGTCATAGTTTTATGTTCTCAATTGGTCTCTCTGTCATAGTTTTATGTTCTCAATTGGTCTCTCTGTCATAGTTTTATGTTCTCAATTGGTCTCTCTGTCATAGTTTTATGTTCTCAATTGGTCTCTCTGTCATAGTTTTATGTTCTCAATTGGTCTCTCTGTCATAGTTTTATGTTCTCAATTGGTCTCTCTGTCATAGTTTTATGTTCTCAATTGGTCTTTCTGTCATAGTTTTATGTTCTCAATTGGTCTCTCTGTCATAGTTTTATGTTCTCAATGGTCTCTCTGTCATAGTTTTATGTTCTCAATTGGCCTCTCTGTCATAGTTTTATGTTCTCAATTGGTCTCTCTGTCATAGTTTTATGTTCTCAATTGGTCTCTCTGTCATAGTTTTATGTTCTCAATTGATCTCTCTGTCATAGTTTTATGTTCTCAATTGGTCTCTCTGTCATAGTTTCATGTTCTCAATTGGTCTCTCTGTCACAGTTATATGTTCTCAATTGGTCTCTCTGTCATAGTTTTATGTTCTCAATTGGTCTTCTGTCATAGTTTATGTTCTCAATTGGTCTCTCTGTCATAGTTTTATGTTCTTAATTGGTCTCTCTGTCATAGTTTTTTGTTCTCAATTGGTCTCTCTGTCACAGTTATATGTTCTCAATTGGTCTCTCTGTCATAGTTTTATGTTCTAAATTGGTCTCTCTGTCATAGTTTTATGTTCTCAATTGGTCTCTCTGTCATAGTTTTAAGTTCTCAATTGGTCTCTCTGTCATAGTTTTATGTTCTCAATTGGTCTCTCTGTCATAGTTTTATGTTCTCAATTGGTCTCTCTGTAATAGTTTTATGTTCTCAATTGGTCTCTCTGTCATAGTTTTATGTTCTCAATTGGTCTCTCTGTCATAGTTTTATGTTCTCAATTGGTCTCTCTGTCATAGTTTTATGTTCTCAATTGGCCTCTCTGTCATAGTTTTATGTTCTCAATTGGTCAATCTGTCATAGTTTTATGTTCTCAATTGGTCTCTCTGTCATAGTTTTATGTTCTCAATTGGTCTCTCTGTCATAGTTTTATGTTCTTAATTGGTCTCTCTGTCCTAGTTTTATGTTCTTAATTGGTCTCTCTGTCATAGTTTTATGTTCTCAATTGGTCTCTCTGTCACAGTTATATGTTCTCAATTGGTCTCTCTGTCATATTTTTATGTTCTCAATTGGTCTCTCTGTCATAGTTTTATGTTCTCAATTGGTCTCTCTGTCATAGTTTTATGTTCTCAATTGGTCTCTCTGTCATAATTTTATGTTCTCAATTGGTCTCTCTGTCATAGTTTTATGTTCTCAATTGGTCTCTCTGTCATAGTTTTATGTTGTCAATTGGTCTCTCTGTCATAGTTTTATGTTGTCAATTGGTCTCTCTGTCATAGTTTTATGTTGTCAATTGGTCTCTCTGTCATAGTTTTATGTTCTCAATTGGTCTCTCTGTCACAGTATTATGTTCTCAATTGGTCTCTCTGTCATAGTTTTATGTTCTCAATTGGTCTCTCTGTCATAGTTTTATGTTCTCAATTGGTCTCTCTGTCATAGTTTTATGTTCTCAATTGGTCTCTCTGTCATAGTTTTATGTTCTCAATTGATCTCTCTGTCATAGTTTTATGTTCTCAATTGGTCTCTCTGTCATAGTTTCATGTTCTCAATTGGTCTCTCTCTGTCATAGTTTTATGTTCTCAATTGGTCTCTCTGTCATAGTTTTATGTTCTCAATTGGTCTCTCTGTCATAGTTTTATGTTGTCAATTGGTCTCTCTGTCATAGTTTTATGTTCTCAATTGGTCTCTCTGTCATAGTTTTATGTTGTCAATTGGTCTCTCTGTCATAGTTTTATGTTCTCAATTGGTCTCTCTGTCATAGTTTTATGTTCTCAATTGGTCTCTCTGTCATAGTTTTATGTTGTCAATTGGTCTCTCTGTCATAGTTTTATGTTCTCAATTGGCCTCTCTGTCATAGTTTTATGTTCTCAATTGGTGTATCTGTCATAGTTTTATGTTCTTAATTGGTCTCTCTGTCATAGTTTTATGTTCTTAATTGGTCTCTCTGTCATAGTTTTATGTTCTTAATTGATCTCTCTGTCATAGTTTTATGTTCTCAATTGGTCTCTCTGTCATAGTTTTATGTTCTCAATTGGTCTCTCTGTAATAGTTTTATGTTCTCAATTGGTGTATCTGTCATAGTTTTATGTTCTAATTGGTCTCTCTGTCATAGTTTTATGTTCTTAATTGATCTCTCTGTCATAGTTTTATGTTCTCAATTGGTCTCTCTGTCATAGTTTTATGTTCTCAATTGGTCTCTCTGTCATAGTTTTATGTTCTCAATTGGTCTCTCTGTCATAGTTTTATGTTCTCAATTGGTCTCTCTGTCATAGTTTTATGTTCTCAATTGGTCTCTCTGTCACAGTTATATGTTCTCAATTGGTCTCTCTGTCATATTTTATGTTCTCAATAATCTCTCTGTCATAGTTTTATGTTCTCAATTGGTCTCTCTGTCATAGTTTTATGTTCTCAATTGGTCTCTCTGTCATAGTTTTATGTTCTCAATTGGTCTCTCTGTCATAGTTTTATGTTCTCAATTGGTCTCTCTGTCATAGTTTTATGTTGTCAATTGGTCTCTCTGTCATAGTTTTATGTTGTCAATTGGTCTCTCTGTCATAGTTTTATGTTGTCAATTGGTCTCTCTGTCATAGTTTTATGTTCTCAATTGGTCTCTCTGTCACAGTATTATGTTCTCAATTGGTCTCTCTGTCACAGTTATATGTTCTCAATTGGTCTCTCTGTCATAGTTTTATGTTCTCAATTGGTCTTTCTGTCATAGTTTTATGTTCTCAATTGGTCTCTCTGTCATAGTTTTATGTTCTTAATTGGTCTCTCTGTCATAGTTTTTTGTTCTCAATTGGTCTCTCTGTCACAGTTATATGTTCTCAATTGGTCTCTCTGTCATAGTTTTATGTTCTAAATTGGTCTCTCTGTCATAGTTTTATGTTCTCAATTGGTCTCTCTGTCATAGTTTTAAGTTCTCAATTGGTCTCTCTGTCATAGTTTTATGTTCTCAATTGGTCTCTCTGTCATAGTTTTATGTTCTCAATTGGTCTCTCTGTCATAGTTTTATGTTCTCAATTGGTCTCTCTGTCATAGTTTTATGTTCTCAATTGGTCTCTCTGTCATAGTTTTATGTTCTCAATTGGTCTCTCTGTCATAGTTTTATGTTCTCAATTGGTCTCTCTGTCATAGTTTTATGTTCTCAATTGGTCTCTCTGTCATAGTTTTATGTTCTCAATTGGTATCTCTGTCATAGTTTTATGTTCTCAATTGGTCTCTCTGTCATAGTTTTATGTTCTCAATTGGTCTCTCTGTCATAGTTTTATGTTCTCAATTAGTCTCTCTGTCATAGTTTTATGTTCTCAATTGGTCTCTCTGTCATAGTTTTATGTTCTCAATTGGTCTCTCTGTCATAGTTTTATGTTCTCAATTAGTCTCTCTGTCATAGTTTTATGTTCTCAATTGGTCTCTCTGTCATAGTTTTATGTTCTCAATTGGTCTCTCTGTCATAGTTTTATGTTCTCAATGGTCTCTCTGTCATAGTTTTATGTTCTCAATTGGTCTCTCTGTCATAGTTTTATGTTCTCAATTGGTCTCTCTGTCATAGTTTTATGTTTTCAATTGGTCTCTCTGTCATAGTTTTATGTTCTCAATTGGTCTCTCTGTCATAGTTTTATGTTCTCAATTGGTCTCTCTGTCATAGTTTTATGTTCTCAATTGGTCTCTCTGTCATAGTTTTATGTTGTCAATTGGTCTCTCTGTCATAGTTTTATGTTCTCAATTGGTCTCTCTGTCATAGTTTTATGTTCTCATTTGATCTTTCAGTCATAGTTTCATGCCATCAAGTGATCTCTCTGTTATATTCTCATGTCCTCATTTAATCTCTCTGTCATATTTTAATGTTCTCAATTGGTCTCTCTGTCATAGTTTCATGTCCTCAAATGATATCTCTGTCATAGTTTTATGTCCAAGTAATTATTAAACTGTGGGTTCTATGAGTTGGGCCAGTAAGTTAGGGCTCTCCTTCTACAACCAGTAGGCTGTGGTTTCTTGTTGTGGTGTTGTGCTGTGTTGTGTTATTGTGTTGTTATGTTGTGATGGGTTGTGTTGTTTTGTTGCGCTGCGTTGTTGTACTGGGTTATTGTGTTGTGTTGTTATGTTGATGTGTTGCATTGTGTTGTGTTGTTGTGTTGTGTTGTTGAATTGTGTGCTGCGTTGTGCTGTGTTGTTGAGTTGTGTTGTTGTGTTGCGGCGTTGTGTTGATGTGTTTTATTGTGTTGTGTTGTTGTGCTGTGCTGCGTTGTGTTGTTGTGATGTTGTTGTTGTGTTGTGTTGTTTTTGTTGTGTTCTTGTGTCGTTGTGTTGTGTTGTTGTGCTGTGTTGTGTTGTTGCGCTGTGTTGTTGTGCTGTGTTGTTATGTTGTTGCGTTGTGTTGTTGTGTTATGTTGTTGCGTTGTGTTGTTGTGTTGTTGTGTTGTTGTGTTATGTTGTTGCGTTGTGTTGTTGTGTTGTGTTGTTGTATTGCGTTGCGTTTGTTTTGTTGATTTGCGTTGTGTTGTTGTGATGTTATGTTATAAATTACACTATTTTATATTACATTATTTCACATTACATTATTTCATATTACATTATTTTATATTACATGATTTCATATTACATTATTTTATATTACACTATTTTATATTATATTATTGCATATTACATTATTTTATATTACACTATTTTATTTTACATTATTTCATATTACATTACATTAAACAGCTTTACAGATAAATGAGTTGACAAAACAACCAACGTTTCGACTTAAAAGTCACCAACAGTGGATAAACATAGAAAGAGAAGAGCTTTCAAGTTAAGTAACGATCTGACATACAACAAGCACGTGACCACAATCAATTTAATGTCCGTTATTTGTTCCAGTCCAGTAACGACTTCCAGAAGCAGTCATGTGATTACCTTTCCAAGTTATTCCGGCAGCAGGTATGTCT
The DNA here is from genome assembly GCA_032433765.1 of Megaustenia siamemsis. Classification (NCBI taxonomy): domain Eukaryota; kingdom Metazoa; phylum Mollusca; class Gastropoda; order Stylommatophora; family Ariophantidae; genus Megaustenia; species Megaustenia siamemsis. The sequence goes on from JAVIAB010000104.1 coordinate 2,306,317, forward strand.
GTACCATCTTCGTAATATCTTCGTCATCACCATCTAGTTGCTTATCTCTGTTGGAACTTAGATCACGTGACCTGTGTGTGACGGTTACAATCCCAGAATTCTGTGATATCTAACATTTCGCATTTCTTTAGTGAGAATCTCTCTCGATCTCTACCTGATATTATGTCCTCATGGGGGACTTGTTGGTCTCGAGGTAAGACGCCGATCTCGAGACAGAGAGGTTGTGGGTTCAAATCCAGGCTACACCAGTTGGGATTTTTATTATGATTTCTCTCTGCGGCAACCACCCCTGGTCTCAGCAGCGAGGCCCGGCTTGAAACGTCAATTACTCATCGACGGAAAAAAATATGAGTACCTCCGAAGTTGGAGTTATCTGCCTGTGCGGCAAGGGACCCCTGTGCACACGGCTACCAGGGAAAGATGTATTAACACGCAAAATTCAGTTGTTAGTCTCTAGGGACTTCGTCAGAGGTAAAAGCTGGTGAACGCAAATAAAAAATAGATATCCTCTATAGTCAATGATCTGTATGTATCGTCTTGTCGTCTTGACAGACGGTTGGTAGCAAACTATCTTGATAAGTCTATTTTCTTCTACCTTTTAGCTCCCAGTGGAGCATAGGTCTTCAACAAACACTTTCCAAGTCGTTCTGTTTTTTGCCATTCTTTTAAGATCATTCCATGTCTTCCCCATCATCTTCATCTCTGCTTCGATCTGTCTTCTCCAAGAATTCCTTGGTCTTCCTCTTTGTCTTTTCCCCTGGAGATTCCAAAAAAGGGCCTGTTGTGTAATACTCTCAGTTGGCTTCCGTAGTGTGTGTCCTATCCATCGCCATCGTCTTCGCTGTATCTCTTTATCCACTGGTATTTGACCGGTACATTTCCATAATTCCACGTTAGTGACTTTGTCCTGCCATTTCCATCCCTTTATTCTGCGCAAGCATCCATTCATTAAAGTCTGTACCTTCGTGATTGTCAATTTTGTTATTCTCCATGTTTCACAGCCATATAATAGGACCGACTTAACATTTGAGTTGAAAATTTTTATTTTTGTATTTAGCCTAATACAAAAAAAAAAAAAAAAAAAAAATTCAACTCAAATGTTGATAAGTCAGCAGTTTGGTAAAAATATTAGTGTCTTATGTTAGATGCTGTTTTATTGAACAGCTTCTCTCGTGGCTGAATCTGCCAATATTGGATAGACAGATCCGTCAATAGAACGAACAAGATGTATTCGTGGTGCCTGGCGTCGTCTCCTTTCTCTTGCGCCTTTTCTCTTCTAATTTGATATCAGCACTGACTCGAAAGTTGCTGCGCCATTTTGTATTTTTGTTCTCCATGTGCCACGATCTGCAGCCAGATTTTCCCAGTTTCTTTCACAGATAGAGAATTCCCTCAAGGAAGCCCTGCAAACATCCTTATAGAGAATTCCCTCAAGGAAGTCCTGCAAACATCCTTATAGAGAATTCCTTCAAGGAAGCACTGCAAACATCCTTATAGAGAATTCCCTCAAGGAAGCCCTGCAAACATCCTTGTAGAGAATTCCTTCAAGGAAGCCCTACAAACATCCTTATAGAGAATTCCCTCAAGGAAGCCCTACAAACATCCTTATAGAGAATTCCCTCAAGGAAGCCCTACAAACATCCTTATAGAGAATTCCCTCAAGGAAGCCCTACAAACATCCTTATAGAGAATTCCCTTAAGGAAGCCCTACAAACATCCTTATAGAGAATTTCCTCAAGGAAGCCCTACAAACATCCTTATAGAGAATTCCCTCAAGGAAGCCCTACAAACATCCTTATAGAGAATTCCCTCAATGAAGCCCTACAAACATCCTTATAGAGAGAATTCCCTCAAGGAAGCCCTACAAACACCCTTATAGAGAATTCCCTCAAGGAAGCCCTACAAACATCCTTATAGAGAATTCCCTCAAGGAAGCCTACAAACATCCTTATAGAGAATTCCCTCAAGGAAGCCCTACAAACATCCTTATAGAGAATTCCCTCAATGAAGCCCTACAAACATCCTTATAGAGAATTCCCCCAAGGAAGCCCTACAAACATCCTTATATCTCAGTCTCTCTCCGTCCTTAAGTTCGCTATACAATATTTGTTTGGAAATACGATTGTCTTAAATTGATCTATGGTGTGTTAAAATAGGATTATCATTACCGCACTCTGGACACACCCATAGGTGCTTCGATCTTCTCCTCAAAATGTTCATTAGCGCACTGCGGTTCACAGTGCCAGTCCAGTGTTAGTTGGAAACTCCTCTCAATGCTGTTGTTGTTGTTCTTCCTCTTCTTGTATTGTTGTTGTTGTTCTTGCTGTTGTTGTTGTTGTTCTTGCTGTTGTTGTTGTTGTTCTTCTTCTTCTTGTATTGTTGTTGTTGTTCTTGCTGTTGTTGTGTTGTTCTTCTTCTTGTATTGTTGTTGTTGTTCTTGCTGCTGTTGTTGTTGTTGTTCTTCTTCTTCTTGTATTGTTGTTGTTGTTGTTGTTCTTGCTGTTGTTGTTGTTGTTCTTCTTCTTCTTCTTGTATTGTTGTTGTTGTTCTTGCTGTTGTTGTTCTTCTTCTTCTTCTTGTATTGTTGTTGTTCTTGCTGCTGTTGTTGTTGTTGTTCTTGCTGTTGTTGTTGTTGTTGTTCTTCTTCTTCTTGTATTGTTGTTGTTGTTCTTGCTGCTGTTGTTGTTGTTGTTCTTCTTCTTGTAATGTTGTTGTTGTTCTTGCTGTTGTTGTTGTTGTTCTTCTTCTCCTTGTATTGTTGTTGTTGTTGTTCATCTTCTTCTTGTATTGTTGTTGTTGTTCTTGCTGCTGTTGTTGTTGTTGTTCTTCTTCTTGTATTGTTGTTGTTGTTCTTGCTGCTGTTGTTGTTGTTCTTCTTCTTGTATTGTTGTTGTTGTTCTTGCTGCTGTTGTTGTTCTTCTTCTTCTTGTATTGTTGTTGTTGTTCTTGCTGCTGTTGTTGTTGTTCTTCTTCTTCTTGTATTGTTGTTGTTGTTCTTGCTGTTGTTGTTGTTCTTCTTCTTCTTGTATTGTTGTTGTTGTTCTTGCTGCTGTTGTTGTTGTTGTTCTTCTTCTTCTTGTATTGTTGTTGTTGTTCTTGCTGCTGTTGTTGTTCTTCTTCTTCTTTGTATTGTTGTTGTTGTTGTTGTTCTTCTTCTTGCATTGTTGTTGTTGTTCTTGGTGCTGTTGTTGTTGTTCTTCTTCTTGTATTGTTGTTGTTGTTCTTGCTGTTGTTGTTGTTGTTCTTCTTCTTCTTGTATTGTTGTTGTTGTTCTTGCTGTTGTTGTTGTTCTTCTTCTTCTTCTTCTTGTATTGTTGTTGTTGTTTTTGCTGCTGTTGTTGTTGTTCTTCTTCTTCTTGTATTGTTGTTGTTGTTCTTGCTGTTGTTGTTGTTCTTCTTCTTCTTCTTCTTGTATTGTTGTTGTTGTTCTTGGTGCTGTTGTTGTTGTTCTTCTTGTATTGTTGTTGTTGTTCTTGGTGCTGTTGTTGTTGTTCATCTTCTTCTTGTATTGTTGTTGTTGTTCTTGCTGCTGTTGTTGTTGTTCTTCTTCTTCTTGTATTGTTGTTGTTGTTCTTGCTGTTGTTGTTGTTCTTCTTCTTCTCCTTGTATTGTTGTTGTTGTTCTTCTTCTCCTTGTATTGTTGTTGTTGTTCTTCTTCTCCTTGTATTGTTGTTGTTGTTCTTGCTGCTGTTGTTGTTGTTCTTCTTCTTCTTGTATTGTTGTTGTTGTTCTTGCTGTTGTTGTTGTTGTTCTTGCTGCTGTTGTTGTTCTTCTTCTTCTTGTATTGTTGTTGTTGTTCTTGCTGTTGTTGTTGTTCTTGCTGTTGTTGTTGTTGTTCTTCTTCTTCTTCTTGTATTGTTGTTGTTGTTCTTGGTGCTGTTGTTGTTGTTCTTCTTGTATTGTTGTTGTTGTTCTTGGTGCTGTTGTTGTTCTTCTTCTTGTATTGTTGTTGTTGTTCTTGCTGTTGTTGTTGTTGTTCTTCTTCTTCTTCTTGTATTGTTGTTGTTGTTCTTGGTGCTGTTGTTGTTGTTCTTCTTGTATTGTTGTTGTTGTTCTTGCTGCTGTTGTTGTTCTTCTTCTTCTTCTTGTATTGTTGTTGTTGTTCTTGCTGTTGTTGTTTGTTCTTGCTGCTGTTGTTGTTGTTCTTCTTCTTCTTGTATTGTTGTTGTTGTTCTTGCTGTTGTTGTTGTTGTTCTTGCTGCTGTTGTTGTTGTTCTTCTTCTTCTTGTATTGTTGTTGTTGTTCTTGCTGCTGTTGTTGTTCCTCTTCTTCTTGTATTGTTGTTGTTGTTCTTGCTGTTGTTGTTGTTGTTCTTGCTGCTGTTGTTGTTGTTCTTCTTCTTCTTGTATTGTTGTTGTTGTTCTTGCTGCTGTTGTTGTTCCTCTTCTTCTTGTATTGTTGTTGTTGTTCTTGCTGTTGTTGTTGTTGTTCTTGCTGCTGTTGTTGTTGTTCTTCTTCTTCTTGTATTGTTGTTGTTGTTCTGCTGCTGTTGTTGTTGTTGTTCTTGCTGTTGTTGTTGTTCTTCTTCTTCTTGTATTGTTGTTGTTGTTCTTGCTGCTGTTGTTGTTCTTCTTCTTGTATTGTTGTTGTTGTTCTTGCTGTTGTTGTTGTTGTTCTTCTACTTGTATTGTTGTTCTTGTTCTTCCTGTTGTTTCTGTTGTTGTTGTTGTTGTTCTTGTTGTTATGGATCCAGAAGCTGGTAAACTGACACCCCTTCGGCCCAACGCCATGCAATGAATGATATCTGCAGGTTCTACTACTGAGGTCCCTTGTAGTTCCGTACAAGGTGTTCCATTAGGTCTTTGTGGAAGTAGTTGCTCTGATGTCAGTCTGCTTTAAACTGTCAAAAATAGGATGTTCTACTGTTTCATGTGGGTGTTGCTGGTTGGTTGAGACTGGTTGGTCTCGAGGCAAGACGCCGGCCTCGAGACAGAGAGGTTGTGGGTTCAAATCCCAGCTGCACCGGTTGGGATTTTTATATATGATTTCTCTCTGCAGCAACCACTGTTGGTCTCAGCAGCGAGGCCCGGCTTGAAACGTCAATTACTCATGGATGGAAAAAAATATGAGTACATCCGAGGACGGAGTTATCTGCCTGTGCGACGAGGAACCCTGTGCACCCAGCTGCCAGAGAATAACGGATTAACACGCACAATTCAGTTCCTAGCCTCTAGGGACTTCTTCAGAGATGAAAGCAGTAGAACGCAAAATAAAAAAAAAATCCCACAGAATATCGTTCTGTTCTGGCAATGCCGGACCCCCCCCCCTCCCCCTCCCCCCCTCCCCCAGCTTGCGGTGCACAGTAGTGTCAGCGGCGTAGCTTCACTTCGGTCAAAGTCTTTCATTCTGTTCCATCTCTCTTAGATTGTTTATAAATAACTGTCCTATCCATAACGATATATCCAGTCCATGTTAGTGATACCTCTCCCATCTATAACACTATCTCCAGTCCATGTTAAAGTTGTCTCTCATATCTATAACACTATCTCCAGTCCATGTTACCTCCCCTATCTATAACACTATCTCCAGTCCATGTTAATGTTATCTCTCCTGTCCATAACACTATCTCCAGTCCATGTTAAAGTTATCTCTCCCATCTATAACACTATCTCCAGTCCATGTTAAAGTTATCTCTCCTATCTATAACGCTATCTCCAGTCCATGTTAATGTTATCTCTCCTATCTATAACACTATCTCCAGTCCATGTTAAAGTTATCTCTCCTATCTATAACACTATCTCCAGTCCATGTTAATGTTATCTCTCCTATCTATAACACTATCTCCAGTCCATGTTACCTCCCCTATCTATAACACTATCTCCAGTCCATGTTAAAGTTATCTCTCCTATCTATAACACTATCTCCAGTCCATGTTACCTCCCCTATCTATAACACTATCTCCAGTCCATGTTAATGTTATCTCTCCTATCTATAACACTATCTCCAGTCCATGTTAATGTTATCTCTCCTATCTATAACACTATCTCCAGTCCATGTTAATGTTATCTGTCCTATCTATAACACTATCTCCAGTCCATGTTAATGTTATCTCCCCTATCTATAACACTATCTCCAGTCCATGTTAATGTTATCTCCCCTATCTATAACACTATCTCCAGTCCATGTTAATGTTATCTCTCCTATCTATAACACTATCTCCAGGCCATGTTACCTTCCTTATCTATAACACTATCTCCAGTCCATGTTAAAGTTATCTCTCCTATCTATAACACTATCTCCAGTCCATGTTAATGTTATCTCTCCTATCTATAACACTATCTCCAGTCCATGTTAATGTTATCTCCCCTATCTATAACACTATCTCCAGTCCATGTTAAAGTTATCTCTCCCATCTATAACACTATCTCCAGTCCATGTTAAAGTTATCTCTCCTATCTATAACGCTATCTCCAGTCCATGTTAAAGTTATCTCTCCTATCTATAACACTATCTCCAGTCCATGTTAAAGTTATCTCTCCTATCTATAACACTATCTCCAGTCCATGTTAATGTTATCTCTCCTATCTATAACACTATCTCCAGTCCATGTTACCTCCCCTATCTATAACACTATCTCCAGTCCATGTTAAAGTTATCTCTCCTATCTATAACACTATCTCCAGTCCATGTTACCTCCCCTATCTATAACACTATCTCCAGTCCATGTTAATGTTATCTCTCCTATCTATAACACTATCTCCAGTCCATGTTAATGTTATCTCTCCTATCTATAACACTATCTCCAGTCCATGTTAATGTTATCTCTCCTATCTATAACACTATCTCCAGTCCATGTTATCTCCCCTATCTATAACACTATCTCCAGTCCATGTTATCTCTCCTATCTATAGCACTATCTCCAGTCCATGTTATCTCCCCTATCTATAACACTATCTCCAGTCCATGTTAATGTTATCTCTCCTATCTATAACACTATCTCCAGTCCATGTTATCTCCCCTATCTATAACACTATCTCCAGTCCATGTTATCTCTCCTATCTATAACACTATCTCCAGTCCATGTTATCTCTCCTATCTATAACACTATCTCCAGTCCATGTTACCTCCCCTATCTATAACACTATCTCCAGGCCATGTTACCTCCCCTATCTATAACACTATCTCCAGTCCATGTTACCTCCCCTATCTATAACACTATCTCCAGTCCATGTTAATGTTATCTCCCCTATCTATAACACTATCTCCAGTCCATGTTAATGATATCAGTCATTGGCACTAATCGTAGGTATCAGTTGCTGGTATCAGTTGCTGGTATCAGTTGCTGGTATCAGTTGCTGGTATCAATTGTTGATATCACACACATCTTCAATAGTCGCGTGTTTGCTAAGTGTCTTTGATATTCAGATGCCTGTTAGTTCGAGACAATCCTTCAGCGGGCACACACCCCACATCTCTCATTATTTGTACCAACATCTGATGTTTGCAGTCAAGTGCTTTTATATTTAGCAATGAACATAACGTGATTCTCGCTACATTCTCTGCATTAAATGTATATCTTTCTCTTATTGAATATGTCTTCTCATACGCTGCCTTCGTGTTAACCATCCTGAACTATGCGATTATCTTTCTCTTATTGAATACACGGTCTCTCGTGTCTTTGCCTCTCAAAAAAATCAGCTCAAATTACGCTGAATTCGTCTTCCAATTTTCGATAACCTTTTCCCTTGATAATATTAAGCACCAGGACAACATCATGTTCGTTCTGCGGATGGATCTCTCTATCCAACAATGGCAGATTCAGCCACGCGAGAAGCTGTTCAGTAAAACAGCATCCAGCATTAGACGTTAACATTTTTACCAAACTACTGACTTATCATGATTGCTTGCAACCAACATTCTGTGAAGACGCCAAGGGTTATGTCTCCTTATTACAGCCGTCTATACACAGAAAACAAAAAGTAAAGTACCCCCGTCACGCCAAGTGGCGTACAGGGAATATGGTGTTAGTGACCATACCTTGATGGTAATCACCATCAAGGACGTTCTTCTCAAGAATGCATGGAAAAAGACCAAGAGGAAGACCCAGAAGAAGATGGATAGATGCAGTGACAGGGACATGTAACAACAAAGGGAAATCACTAAGTCAGACAGTTCGAGCAGCTCAAGAACAACAAATGATATAAACCACCACACCTTTTAGGTATCAGTGAAAAGAGGAAAGAAAAGAAGAAGATGGATAGATGCAGTGACAGAGACATGTAACAACAAAGGAAAATCACTAATTCAGACAGTTCGAGCAGCTCAAGAACAACAAATGATATAAACCACGACACCTTTTAGGTATCAGTGAGAAAGAGAAAAGAAGAAGATGGATAGATGCAGTGATAGAGACATGTAACAACAAAGGGAAATCACTAATTCAGACAGTTCGAGCAGCTCAAGAACGACAAATGATATAAACCACGACACCTTTTAGGTATCAGTGAAAGAGAAAAGTAGAAGAAGAGGAAGAGAAGAAGACCATACATTTTACAGACCCTCGGCACATGATTTTCGTGGTAATGTGGTCGATATTACGCCCGTGCCGCTTTACTTTCCCAGAAAAAATATCCGGTACCCATTAAAGGTTGGGTAAAACCGGAGGCCGTCGGTTGAGATCGAACCCTACCTCTTGTCCTTTGTAGTCCAGTTCACTAACCACTGAGCTATCGTGGCTCGCTCTCTATCCACAGTACATCGTATCAATTCTGTTGTTGACTGTTTTCCATGGCATGATACCAAGCTATGTATTTTCTCTCTTTGTCGTCCGCGATATCTTTTTCCCTGTATTTTGCCAGTTATAACCAAGTATTCCAACTTTCCTCTTCTCATTACGTGCCCAAAAAATGTCAGTTGTTTTTTTTTTTTACTGATTTTACTGATTTTTTTTTACTGATTTTACTGATTTTTTTTTACTGATTTTTTACTTATTTATTATTATTTATTTACTTATTTATTATTATTTATTTAAAAAATGTCAGTTGTTTTTTTTTACTGATTTTACTGATTTTTTTAAAACTGATTTTACTGATTTTTTTTTACTGATTTTTTACTGATTACTTATGAGCTCCAAAGGCCGTGTTACATAATATAAAGTATAATCTTGTTTGCGTGATTGATGCAACTGAACTATCTATTTACAGTAATTTATTCTGTTGCATTATTTGGTTTTGGAATATAGATGTTCCGGTCTTTCAGTCATACCCCGCTGTTGCAGATCTTCTCACATAATCTGATAACTTCAATGGGAAGAGCTGTGGGTACAACACTCGGAAAAATATCACAAATAATTAAAACAGAAACAAAATCGCTGATATTTCACCTTTGAAGTTTCCGTGTATAATAATAGTCATTACTTATTATTTGTCTGATTTGTATTATTTTAATTTATTATTTATTATTATTCAATTCATATTAATATTCAATTATTATATAATTTCAAAATTGTGATTATTTTTTGGTGATAAAGTAAATCATAGAGTAAATAAATGAGTGAAGAATAGTCAGTGAAACAGATGAGATACAAGGAGCATACTTGATGAGAAATCACAGCACCTGGGAATAAAAATAAATAGAGATAAGACCAAAATTATGAGAATTAGTGCAGTTAGCATTAACCAACTAACAATAGGAGAAATACCTCTACTAGGGGTCATCATTATTGCATTCCGAATAAGTCCATATGTGCTCATATCCCAACCTCAGCAAGTCCCGCAGTGTTCTCTGTTCGTCTGTCCGTCCATTAATTGGTCTGTCTGCCTGCCTGTCTGTCTGTCCCGTTCTCCTGCCCACCTGCCTGATTGTCTGTCTATCATTTCTCCTGAAGTATTATCTCTAACTGCATTGGTTATTTTCCTGTCTTTTGTAATTCCTACAGTGGCCCATATAGTTTTGTCTGTAGTGTTGTATCTATGAGCCACTGGAATTTCCTCAGTCTACTATATTCAGTAAAGTCTTGGAAAATGTGTTCAGCAGTCTAGGTCGTATGTCCACATGTACATGTAGCTGAGGTCTCGTGGAGTGTGGAGACCATTGTGGTCTGTTCTGAGTCGTATAACGATAACTTGTACCAATTTATTCATATTATGGAAGACGTCTTGATTTTGTGGTAGCATCAGATATTTGTTACGTCCTTCCCTTTGGAGAGGCTGCAGGTTTGTTATGTTGTAACGTGTGAGTACAGACTAGGCTGGAGGTTTGTTATGTTGTAACGTGTGAGTACAGACTTTCTGCCAGCTCATTCTTGGAACAAAACACGAACAAGACAGCATCAACAAGATTATCCTGGAACACATTTACTGAAAATACAGATGACTAAACAGCAACAACAGACATTAGTAGAATACATGACTTGTAAACAGCAAACTACAAAAGAAATTAAAATACTATGGCCACGTCAAAAGACACAACCTGGAAAGAACAATAAGGGAGGGCATGACTCCTGGGCGACGCATGAATAGCAGACCAAGAAGAAGGTGGTTTCAAGACATCAAGGAGACCTTAAACATGACAACAGAAGAAGTGAAAGATCTGGCTAGAGACAGAGATTCTTTCAGACGAGCTGTGGTGAATGTAATGTTCTGTGGAGATCTAGCTAGAGACAGAGATTCTTTCAGACGGGCTGTGGTGAATGTAACGTTCTGTGGGAGATCTGGCTAGAGACAGAGATTCTTTCAGACGAGCTGTGGTGAATGTAATGTTCTGTGGGAGATCTAGCTAGAGACAGAGATTCTTTCAGACGGGCTGTGGTGAATGTAATGTTCTGTGGGAGATCTGGCTAGAAACAGAGATTCTGTCAGACTGGTTGTGGTGAATGTAACGTTCTGTGGGAGATCTGGCTAGAGACAGAGATTATTTCAGACGGGCTGTGGTGAATGTAATGTTCTGTGGGAGATCTGGCTAGAGACAGAGATTATTTCAGACAGGCTGTGGTGAATGTAACGTTCTGTGGGAGATCTGGCTAGAGACAGAGATTATTTCAGACGGGCTGTGGTGAATGTAACGTTCTGTGTGAGATCTGGCTAGAGACAGAGATTATTTCAGACGGGCTGTGGTGAATGTAACGTTCTGTGTGAGATCTGGCTAGAGACAGAGATTATTTCAGACGGGCTGTGGTGAATGTAACGTTCTGTGGGAGATCTGGCTAGAGACAGAGATTTTTTCAGACGGACTGTGATGAATGCCAGATATGAATATGAATATCAAAAAGACTAAAACTATTATCACAAACAAAGAAAATACTCAAAACCCACAAGTGGATATCAAAATTGAAGGAATAGACCTGGAGACAGTTCAGAACTACAACTACCTTGGACATACTATAACCAGTGATGGAAAATGTACAACTGAAATAAACAAAAGAATATGAATGGGAAAAAAGTAATTTTAATGCCATGAAGAACATACTAACATCAAAACAAATAATATTAGGGCTAAAACTAATAATAGCAAAATGTTATGTTTTCTCAACCTTCCTACATGGTGCAGAAACATGGACATTAGACAAGAAAACATATAGAAGTGGGGGTTGAGATACCACAAGAAAGGAGAGGAAGGGAGAACGCATGATTGTCCGAAATAAATGACAAGTCAACCGGAAGTGATAACCCCCGTAAAAAGTGAAGAAAAATATGAAACAAACATCTCGAGGTGCGCGGGTGTATAGAGTGGGTTCCGAAATAGCCGACAAGCATCCGGAAATGATGGAGTCCAAGAAAAAAGTGAAGAAATTAGAGAAAAATATGAAACAGACTATCTCGAGATTTGCGGTGGTGTATTGGCGTGAGTACTGAAATAGACGACAAGCAACTTGAAAAGAAAAAAATACGAAACAGACTATCTCGAGATTTGCGGGGGTGTATTAGTCGAGAAACTAAACACGTGGATCGATATGATTGGAGGAGCCGACAGATATTTAAAGAGGAGACACAAAGAAACGAGAGGATTTTCTAGGAAAACATCAGAGATGAGATACGCGTAGTTGTAGAGAAAGCGGCCACATGTGTGGTCCGCCATTGGGGCTAACCATAGCCAACGTTGTAAGCAGTGATGAACTAAGTGTAGACAAAGGATTTTCTAGGAGAACAGCAGAGATAACTCACGTGTAGATGTAGAGAACTCTGAGCAGTCATAGATGAAAACTCGAGGATTAGGTTAGGAGTTTCCAGAGAATTAGTCCACGAGACGAATAGAATAAGCATATTAGACTTAGACTTGAGGAGGTCGTTCAATGGGGAACGGTTTCCGCTTAAGTGAGTAGATACGTAGAGAAGTGTGTAAAAGCCTAGGGCCCAGTTGCGAGTAACATTGTTACTGGGCAGCGTGTGAATGACCTTATTACCAACATTGGTCATGTAAACATGTTAAACACGTCGTCCATGGATTGGGCTGTGAAATAAAGACTGTTTGCATAAGAGGTTCTAATTTGGTGTGTCCAACAGTTAGAAGATCACGCCTGGCGAAGAAAGACTTTGGAACGCTAAAGGAAAGAAACAAAAAGTCGCGGACACAACACAAGTCGAAGTACAAAACACTATACTCTAACATGGGACACGATATAACGTGTCGGGGTTTCCCAAGCGAGAGAATCTCGTGCTTGACCAAGATCCAGGAGGCCAGTAAGGTCGGGGCAAAAAACGGGCAAGTGTGTCGCCTGTCATATTGCACGACCAGAGACCAGATCAGCTGAATATAACAACTGATTCACGAATGAATGACCAGCTGTAGCCATCCAAAATTAACGTACCAGCTGTCAGCGGTCCGTGTCGAAGTAACGCCAAGAAATCTTCTTTCCCCTGAACGAATACTTCCTCCTGATGATAAAGTCCTACTGACGAGCAAATATCTCTTCCTGATACAAACAGAACATAGAATTGAAGCATTTGAAATGTGGATATATAGAGGAAAAGGTAGAATTAGATGGAAGGAAAAGAAAACAAACAATGAAGTCTTAAAACTACAAATTAAAAGAGAACTACTAAGCACAATTCAAATAAGACAAATGCGATTTGTGGGCCATGTTAAAAGACAAAACAGCCTACTAAAAGTAATCCTGGAGGGGAAAATACAAGGTAAAAGAGGCAGACCAAGAATAACATGGACGAGTAACATCAAAAGATGGACAAACCAGCCTATGACAACCTGCACCATCAAAGCAAGAAACAGAGCAGAATGGCGCTCCATGGTAGCCAACCTTCGTTGCGGAGACGACACTCGATGATGATGATGTGGTGAATGTAACGTTGTGGGAGACCTGGCTGGAGACAGAGATACTTTCAGATGGGCTGTGGTAAATGCTGCGTTCTGTGGGAGATTTGGCTAGAGACAGAGATACTTTCAGACGGACTGTGGTGAATGCTGCGTTCTGTGGGAGATTTGGCTAGAGACAGAGATACTTTCAGACGGACTGTGGTGAATGCTGCGTTCTGTGGGAGATTTGGCTAGAGACAGAGATACTTTCAGACGGACTGTGGTAAATGCTGCGTTCTGTGGGAGATTTGGCTAGAGACAGAGATACTTTCAGACGGACTGTGGTAAATGCTGCGTTCTGTGGGAGATTTGGCTAGAGACAGAGATACTTTCAGACGGACTGTGGTAAATGCTGCGTTCTGTGGGAGATTTGGCTAGAGACAGAGATACTTTCAGACGGACTGTGGTAAATGCTGCGTTCTGTGGAGATTTGGCTAGAGACAGAGATTCTTTCAGACGAGCTGTGGTGAATGCAGCGTTCTGTGGGAGACCTGACTAGAGACAGAGATTCTTTCAGACGAGCTGTGGTGAATGTAACGTTCTGTGGGAGATCTGGCTAGAGACAGAGATACTTTCAGACGGGCTGTGGTGAATGTAACGTTCTGTGGGAGATCTGGCTAGAGACAGAGATACTTTCAGACGGGCTGTGGTGAATGTAACGTTCTGTGGGAGATCTGGCTAGAGACAGAGATACTTTCAGACGGGCTGTGGTGAATGTAACGTTCTGTGGGAGATCTGGCTAGAGACAGAGATACTTTCAGACGGGCTGTGGTGAATGTAACGTTCTGTGGGAGATCTGGCTAGAGATAGAGATACTTTCAGACGGGCTGTGGTGAATGTGACGTTCTACAAAGAACATGCGACTTGACAATAAGGAGAACAAGCCTGCATGAAAGAAACATGTTAACATCAGCCACACATCGATTTAAGAAAACAAAGTGAAGAGAACTCACAGAACACAAACACTACACAAAGACAAGACAATATCAACAACGAAATAATTCAGGATATTCTACAGGAAACATAACTAGATATCAGCAACAATGTAATGCAAAATAATTACTCAAAGAAAACACAAAAGGTTGCTAAAGTTCACGTAAAACTGCATAAACGGACACAGACAACATGTGTAGATGCCAGAGTTTAGACAGAAGCCAGACAAGAAACATAAGAGATCTTATACATAACACAAGACAGCATATCCGGTATATCCTGCTTCGATATCCCGTTTGTTTACGATGAATGATGATGTCGTATGACAGGGAACAGTTGGCTGTGTTCACTTTCTGCGCGGTTTCGCCTTATGTCTTTTGGCGTGTGCTGAGACTGCTACGATGGGGACTACAGTTACCTTTCTTTGTTGGGAGATGAGTTAGTAATTCGGATGATTCCACTGGCACGGGCGGTTGAGCAATTATGGATTTTAATTCGTTTGCTGTGATACCGAGGCCTTCCATAACCAATAACCAATAAGAGATCTTCACAAACATTCCATATCTTCGTTAGCCGGTAACACGCCATCAAGATCAGAAGGAAATCTCTGGGAAACAAGACAAAGAAATCTACATTTTTTAAAACGAGAATGTCTAAACTTGGATTTTATTGTTTCTTTGTGGAAAGGAATGAAGATTCTAAATTCTGGAATTCCATCCAACAATTTTTTTTCGTTACGTTTTTGTTTCCTGGGATTTACCTCGCATTTTGAAATATTGTCTGCGAATAAGTTTAGTTTAGTTTAGTTTTAGTTTAGTTCAATTCACCAGTCCAGTCAAGTCCAGTTTAGTTTAGTTCAATTCAGTTCAGTGCAATGCAGTTTAGTTTAGTTTTAGTTTAGTTTAGTTTAGTTTAGTTTAGTTTAGTTTAGTTTAGTTTAGTTTAGTTTAGTTCAGTTCAGTTCAGTTCAGTTCAGTTCAGTTCAGTTCAGTTCAGTTCAGTTCAGTTCAGTTCAGTTCAGTTCAGTTCAGTTTAGTTTAGTTTAGTTTCAGTTTTAGTTTAGTTCAATTCACCAGTCCAGTTTAGTTTAGTTCAGTTCAGTTCAGTGCAATGCAGTTTGGTTTAGTTCAGTTTCACAAGTGGAGTTTAGTCCAGTTTAATCTAGTTCAGTGCATTTCAGTTTATTTTAGTTAAGTTTATTTTCAGTTCATTTTATTTTAGTTCAGTTCAGTTTATTTTAGTCGACAGGATCATCTTCATTGTACAACGGACAGCCCCACAAGTGTTCAGATTCCGTCCACAGCATGTTCACCAGTATGAAAACATAACTAACGAAAGCACTGAAGATGGCTTAAACATAACAACAGAAGAAGCCAACAAAAGAGCAAAAAACCTCAAAATTCTATCACCCCTCGACGCTGCGAGGTAAGAGTGGATGGAAGCATCCTGTGGATGGAAGCATCCTGTGGATGGAAGCATCCTGTGGATGGAAGGAAAGAGAAGTCAACGTATGACCATTCTCGTCCTGCCTGCCAGTCTAGTAGAGGCTATTGTGTATTTTTTTGAGGTTTTGTTTTTGTCGAACAACTTCTCTCGTGGCTACCGCCGATTATGTAGCACACTCATCTCTCTCTCATTTCCTATTTCATCATCTTACATTCCTCTCTCTGTCCACCTCTCCCTCCACTTGATCATCTAACATGTAGTTATAGATAATTTTGCTTCACCGTTTTTTTGTCGTTGTCCTTATATTCTGAAGAAGGCCACAGGCTGAAACGCCAGTATTGTGTTGTGTTCCTTCCTTGTAAAGCTGTCACCATACCTTGGAGTGTTTATTGCAGCCTATAACTGGCTCCCCAGTTCTACCAATGTTTGATAAACACACACGGTCACAGTCACAGAATGAACAAGTCAGGCCCAATGGTCCACAGGGTTTTCCATCCTTTTTCATGATGTCTTTTCTCTTCTACGTTTTTGCCTTAGAAGTCAATAAGAGAAACCATTTTCATGACAAGATAATCACTGGGGCGTGACTGACGCTCACATGAACTTTCGGAAACACAAAAGAACGGCTGAGTTCCCTCTAACTACTGGCTGATGGCGGTCAAATGCGTTCGTTGTAAGTTCTTTTGTTAAGATTGGATGGACGTGTCCGTGGAGCAAGTCAGCGGATATGTAGTTGCTGTGTGAGTGTTTACATGCCAGGTGGTCGGTCGATAAGGTTGAATAACTTGTCTTGATGTACCTTTCTTGTTCTGTCTTTCATTTCCTTTTCGTCGTCGTTTCTTTTTCTGCTCTGTTTTAATATTTCACTTAACAATTCTTCATCTTCTTCTTTCCTTCCTCATCTACCTTTCAGCGTCGAGGGAGATGTAATTTGCGGTCTTTTGCTCTTCTGTTCGTCCCTGCTGCTGTTATGTTTTCTAGTGCTTCTAATATTCCGTCAATCTATTTTTTTTTCGTGGTCGGCCTTTGGGTCTGGTGTTCTCGAAACGTTTATTGAAGGCTCGTTGTGTTGTGTTTTGATCACTCTGCCTTGTCACATGACCAAACCATTTTTTTCTGTTGTTTCTTTAAATATTCTATGGCCGGGGCTATTCCTAGTTTTTCTCTCAGTTCATCATTTCTGATCTTATCTCTCAGACTGTTTCCTGCCATTCGTCTAACACATTTCGTCTCTGTAGAGGTTATTTTTCTTAAATTTTCTTGCATCTAGGGTCCAGGTCTGGCATTGGTAGCACAACGTTGTGATGAAGATTGTATTGTAGAGTGCCCGTTTTGCCTCCAGAGTTATCTCCTTGTTGGACAATAGTGGTGATAACTGTCCGATGATTTGACAAGCTTTGTTGCATCTTGAGTCTATTTACGCTGTTTGAGAATTATAGTTTGTCACTAGACTTTCTAGGTATTTAAATTCCTATACTTGTTTAAAATTATTATTACTGTTGTTATTATTATTGTTCTTATTTTTGTTATTGTTATTAATATAATTATTGCAACAGTGTGGAGATATTGCAACAGTGTGGAGATATTGCAACAGTGTGGAGATATTGCAACAGTGCGGAGATATTGCAGCAGTGTGGAGATATTGCAACAGTGTGGAGATATTGCAGCAGTGTGGAGATATTGCAACAGTGTGGAGATATTGCAGCAGTATGGAGATATTGCAACAGTGTGGAGATATTGCAGCAGTGTGGAGATATTGCAACAGTGTGGAGATATTGCAGCAGTGTGGAGATATTGCAACAGTGTGGAGATATTGCAGCAGTGTGGAGATATTGTAACAGTGTGGAGATATTGCAACAGTGTGGAGATATTGCAACAGTGTGGAGATATTGCAGCAGTGTGGAGATATTGTAACAGTGTGGAGATATTGTAACAGTGTGGAGATATTGCAACAGTGTGGAGATATTGCAGCAGTGTGGAGATATTGTAACAGTGTGGAGATATTGCAACAGTGTGGAGATATTGCAACAGTGTGGAGATATTGCAGCAGTGTGGAGATATTGTAACAGTGTGGAGATATTGTAACAGTGTGGAGATATTGCAACAGTGTGGAGATATTGCAACAGTGTGGAGATATTGTAACAGTGTGGAGATATTGCAACAGTGTGGAAATATTGTAACAGTGTGGAGATATTGCAGCAGTGTGGAGATATTGTAGCAGTGTGGAGATATTGCAGCAGTGTTGAGATATTGTAACAGTGTGGAGATATTGCAACAGTGTGGAGATATTGCAACAGTGTGGAGATATTGCAACAGTGTGGAGATATTGCAACAGTGTGGAGATATTGCAGCAGTGTAGAGATATTGTAACAGTGTGAAGATATTGCAACAGTGTGGAGATATTGCAGCAGTGTGGAGATATTGTAACAGTGTGGAGATATTGCAGCAGTGTGGAGATATTGTAACAGTGTAGAGATATTGCAGCAGTGTGGAGATATTGTAACATTGTAGAGATATTGCAGCAGTGTAGAGATATTGCAACAGTGTGGAGATATTGTAACAGTGTGGAGATATTGCAACAGTGTGGAGATATTGCAACAGTGCGGAGATATTGCAGCAGTGTGGAGATATTGCAACAGTGTGGAGATATTGCAACAGTGTGGAGATATTGCAACAGTGAGGAGATATTGTAACAGTGTGGAGATATTGTAACAGTGTGGAGATATTGCAGCAGTGTGGAGATATTGCAACAGTGTGGAGATATTGCAACAGTGTGAAGATATTGCAATAGTGTGGAGATATTGTAGCAGTGTGGAGATATTGCAGCAGTGTGGAGATATTGCAGCAGTGTATATATATTACAACAGTGCGTAGATATTGCAACAGTGTGTAGATATTGCAACAGTGTATAGATATGACAACAGTGCGTAGATATTGCAATAGTGTGTAGATATTGCAACAGTGCGTAGATATTACAACAGGGCGTAGATATTGCAACAGTGTGTAGATATTACAACAGTGTGTATATATTGCAACAGTGCGTAGATATTACAACAGTGCGTAGATATTACAACAGTGCGTAGATATTACAACAGTGTGTAGATATTGCAACAGTGCGTAGATATTACAACAGTGCGTAAATATTGCAACAGTGTGTAGATACCGTCAACTTAATCAAGAAGTGGAAGCACAAATACCACAAAAGAGAAATACATAAAATAAAAAATGTTTTAGAGTCATTGTTTGCCATATCAAGAGATTTAGCACCATGACGTGGATTAGAGATGTGTTCTTTCGCCTTTGCTATTCATCATGTGTATAAGTCCTGCAAACTTATGCTACAGAAGATTGACAGACAGTGTCTGTGGCAGGAGTGTATGGAGCTCTTGGATGGCTCTACAGTGAGCGCGCTAACCTGGGTGTACTGTCCAGGGCATGCTGGTGTACTCGGTAATGAAATAGCCGATAAGCTCGCTGGCAGCTCTTGGATGGCTCTACAGTGAGTGCGTTAACCTGGGTGTACTGTCCAGGGCATGCTGGTGTACACGACAATGAAATAGCCGATAAGCTCGCTGGCAGCTCTGACACTGAGTGTTGCCTTACTCTGGACAAAGAGGACATCGTCAAGTTTGTTCTTCATTCCTTAAGAGAAGAGGAGGAGAATGTGTGGGACAATGATGTATATATTGAGAGAGTGAGGAGAATGGTGGGACAATGATGTATATATTGAGAGAGTGAGGAGAATGGGTGGGACAATGATGTATATATTGAGAGAGTGAGGAGAATGGGTGGGACAATGATGTGTATATTGAGAGAGTGAGGAGAATGGGTAGGATAATGATGTGTATATTGAGAGAGTGAGGAGAATGGGTAGGATAATGATGTGTATATTGAGAGAGTGAGGAGAATGGGTAGGATAATGATGTGTATATTGAGAGAGTGAGGAGAATGGGTAGGATAATGATGTGTATATTGAGAGAGTGAGGAGAATGGGTAGGATAATGATGTGTATATTGAGAGAGTGAGGAGAATGGGTAGGACAATGATGTATATATTGAGAGACTGAGGGGTATAAAGGTGGAGAAGGGATCTGGTCGATCCCTTAGTAAAAGTCAAGGTCCCTCCCCCCCCCCCACCTTGCCAGGTGTTAGTGACCAGATTTTTCCACGACCACGCCATATTTTTGAGTGATGTGGTCGGTATCACGCCAGGCCGCCTTTGCTTCTAAGAAAAATTAAATCTCTGTTGCACATTTGTAGAGGCTGGGTGAACCCCGGATCCTTGTCGATCTGAAAACAAACCCTCCACCTCTGGGAATCGAATTAGGACCGTTCTGATCAAGAAGCCAGCACACTAACCACTTAGCCACCGAGGCTCCAGAACAATTAATGCTTAGTGCGAAAGGTGGATGCATCTACAAGCAACACTTTTCAGGAATAATACATCTACAAGCAATACTTTTCAGGAATAATACGTCTACAAGCAACACTTTTCAGGAATAATACGTCTACAAGCAACACTTTTCAGGAATAATACGTCTACAAGCAACACTTTTCAGGAATAATACGTCTACAAGCAACACTTTTCAGGAATAATACGTCTACAAGCAACACTTTTCAGGAATAATACGTCTACAAGCAACACTTTTCAGGAATAATACGTCTACAAGCAACACTTTTCAGGAATAATACGTCTACAAGCAACACTTTTCAGGAATAATACATCTACAAGCAACACTTTTCAGGAATAATACGTCTACAAGCAACACTTTTCAGGAATAATACGTCTACAAGCAACACTTTTCAGGAATAATACGTCTACAAGCAACACTTTTCAGGAATAATACGTCTTCAAGCAACACTTTTCAGGAATAATACGTCTACAAGCAACACTTTTCAGGAATAATACGTCTACAAGCAACACTTTTCAGGAATAATACGTCTACAAGCGCTTCGAGAAATGTTGGAATTGCAATAAAATTGATTACATAAATAAAATAGGAAAAGGCAGAAACATTCAAGCCATCTCCCCTTCCAAATCTGTTGCCGAAGCACATACAGAAAGTATTATACTTTCTGATACCCTTCTCCATAGTAATTCTAACACTAATGGCCTCACTGTAAAATATCACGTTTTCAATGACACGTTAGTAATTTGAAACCGAAGAGAGAAATAAAAAGAAACAAAACTAATATCATTTTAAAGAGCTTTGGGTTTTATGACATTTCGCCATAATACGATGCATATTTCTCCAACCGGTGCTGAAACACTTTGATTACACTTAATCCCAGACTCATATTTAAAAAAAAAAACGCTGATCAAATTTCCAATCAATTATTGTCCGAGCGTAAATTACATTTGGCATTCAAATTCATGATTGTTTTCTTTATTGAAGTGTATTATGTATTGCCAGTTAGGATTTAGTTTTGTGGCAGAATAAAGTAACTGGCTTGTTCGTTATGAAAGAAATGCTTTAACTCTTTCCGTACGGTTCGACGCTCTGTGTGTCATGTCGATTTCGATCGCGTACGTTTAGCCGCACAGTGCGTCACTATTTAATTTGATTAGTGTAAATCGTCATTAAATCATTACAATCTGACATATATCTGGGTAGTAATATAGATAAAGAGGGAGGAACAGAAAATGATACCAAAATAAGGATATCAAAAGCAAGAGGAGCTTTTGTTGCACTGGGAAACATATGGAAGCCCAAAGAAATTAGGTTAAATACAAAAATAAACATTTACAACTCCAATGTTAAGTCAGTCCTATTATATGGCTGTGAAATATGGATAACAACAAAATTGACAATCATGAAGATATAGACTTTCATTAATGGATGCTTATGCAGAATAAAGGATGGAAATGGCAGGACAAAATCACTAACATAGAATTATGGAAATGTACCAGTCAAATACCAGTGGATAAAGAGATACAGCGAAGACGATGGCGCTGGATAGGACACACACTACGGAGGCCAACTGAGAGCCAACACAACAGGCCCTTTTTGGAATCCTCAGGGGAAAAGACAAAGCGGAAGACCAATAAATTCTTGGAGAAGACAGATCGAAGCAGAGATGAAGATGATGAGGAAGACATGGAATGACCTTAAGAGAATGGCAAGAAACAGAACGACATGGAAAGTGTTTGTTGAAGACCTATGCTCCACAGGGAACTGAAAGGAAGAAGAAGATCATAAAATCCTATTCTGTTTACGTGTCTTGAATCATTTTGGTATTTGTGAAATATAATTTCTTTTCACATTTTCTAAATTTCATATAGAATCTGTTACATATTAGATAAATATAAACATGTTCATTGATATTTAAAAGGATGAACGATTTTGTCTGTGAAATCTCTTCCGTTGCATTGATAACAACGTTTCGTGCTGAAAGAGTTAAGTGTCTATTTATAGAACAATAAATCATACTATTTTCCTCATTGACACTTACAGAGCCTGCTGGCGTAGGCGGTCATGTCTCTACGCAACTTTCTATCTGTTCAGCGCAGTGGTTGTCAAACTGTGCTCCACGGAGCCCAGGTGCTCCGCAAGCGCCTGCTAGGGACTCCGTGGACATTGTTGTCATCATCAAGTGCCATGCCCCGGTTTCTCCACAAACCTCTATCCACAGTTATTGAGTTATTTGTGGGTCATCATTGTTGAGTTATTGAGTTATTTGTGGGTCATCATTGTTGAGTTATTGAGTTATTTGTGGGTCATCATTGTTGAGTTATTGAGTTATTTGTGGGTCATCATTGTTGAGTTATTGAGTTATTTGTGGGTTATCATTGTTGAGTTATTGAGTTATTTGTGGGTCATCATTGTCGAGTTATTGAGTTATTTGTGGGTCATCATTGTTGAGTTATTGAGTTATTTGTGGGTCATCATTGTTGAGTTATTGAGTTATTTGTGGGTCATCATTGTTGAGTTATTGAGTTATTTGTGGGTCATCATTGTTGAGTTATTGAGTTATTTGTGGGTCATCATTGTTGAGTTATTGAGTTATTTGTGGGTCATCATTGTTGAGTTATTGAGTTATTTGTGGGTCATCATTGTTGAGTTATTGAGTTATTTGTGGGTCATCATCATCGCACTCCGAACATGTCCATAGGTGCTCAGATCCCCTCCTCAGCAAGTCCCGTAGTGTCCAGCGACTGACGACTCCAGTTCTATGTTGGTTGATAAGTCTTCTTACACGGCCACTAAGTTTCTCGTTTCTGGCTGTGCCTATCTTAACTCCCATCTCTTTCATCCGAAGGAGTGACGTGGACTCATGGTTGTCAAAGTCCTGTGTACTCCCCACAAATCGGAGGGCGCCCGATCCACTGGTTGACAGTCTTCAACGACAGCGCAGCTAGCCAGCCTGTCCGCTTTTTCATTTCCCCGTACTCCCGCATGTCCTGGGACGTAGACAAAGGTGACCTTACGTATTTTCAGCAATAACTCTACCCTTTACCTGCGCACTGAACCGCCTCCACTTTTCGAATCATGCCCATGGAATCACTTAGTCTGTAGGCGTATCTCTACCCACAGTGCAACCCATCAACTTCGCCGCTGTTCTACTACAATGTTAAGCTGTCTAATATTATCTCTAGAATGAACTACAAGAAATGATAGACATAATAGTAAAAGAAGGCAACAAGAAAGGTCTCAGTCTGAATAGTAAGAAAACAGAAGTAATGGTCATATTAAAGAAACAATCATCACCATCATGCAGCATAAAAATAAACGAGACAAATCTGAAACAAGTACAACATGTCAAATACTTGGGCACAATAATAACATCGGATGGAAGATGCACCACAGAAATAAAAAGCAGAATAGCTCAGGCCAAAATAGCATTTCAGAAAATGAAAAATATCTTGTGTAACAAATCTATGTCAATAGAAATAAGAAAGAGAGTTCATCGGTGCTATATAAAACCAATTCTGACCTATGGAAGCGAATCATGGACAGTAGGCAAACAAATGAAAAGACGATTAGAGGCCACAGAGCTGGGATTTCTCAGAAGAATGTTGAAAGTTCCCTGGACAGCTAAAAAGACCAATGAGGAAGTTCTCAAAGAGGCCAACACAAAAATGGAGCTCTTAAAAAACATCAGAAAGAAGCAATCAACGTTTTTCGGGCACATCATGAGAAGAGGAAAGTTGGAATACTTGGTTACAACTGGCAAAATATAAGGAAAGAGAGATCGCGGGCGACAAAGAGAGAAAATACTGGATAGCTTGGTGTCATGGCATGGAAAACAGTCAACAACAGAAATGATACGATGCACTGTAGATAGAAGATTGTGGAAGGACATGATCGCCTACGCCAATCGTGATGGCACATGATGATTATCTCTCTATGTCGTCCAAGATCTATTTTTTCCCCATCCCATAGGAGCTTTGTAAAACAAGAATACCCAGAAGTAGACAAGAAGACCCTACGAGTTTTAATTCCTTCTGTGACTTCCTACTTATTTGAGAAAAATTAAAAAATAAAAAAATGGTATGTAAGAAGCTTTACGTGACAAGTGGACGACACAGACTAAACAACGTTTCGGCTCAATAGGCCTTCATCAGGAACAAACAAAAACACACACACAAAACTAATAACGAAACAACCAAAACAAAAACAATCGAAATGTATTAAAGAAAACAAAATAAATAAAATTATCTTTATTTAGCCGAAACCCTGAGACCTATTGAGCCGAAACGTTGTTTAGTCTGTGTCGTCCACTTGTCACGTAAAGCTTCTTACATACCATTTTATTTTTCCTTATATTCAGCTTTACTGCAGCTTCGCATTTTTAAGCCTTACCCCTTTACTTATGTGAGACCAGGTTGTCAGCATTGACAGCCATCACAACCAAAGACAGGTCACATTTGGAGGCTAAGAAAGAGATTCGAATAACAATTACCAAACTTGTGACCAGATTTGAAGACCTAATGAGGATGAAGCAAGCTCATTCTTCCCATTAACTTTGTTACAGGATACAGATATCACAGAATCATACAGAGATGACAACCTATATTTGTTGTGCATGTCATGCGACTGGCCGCGATAGCTCAGTGGTTAGTGAACTGGACTACAAAGGACAAGGGCTAGGGTTCGATCCCAACCGACCTTTTCCGGCTTCACCCAGTCTTAAATAGGTACCGGATTTTTTTTCTGGGAAAGTTAAGCGACACGGGCGTAATACTGACCACATTACCCCAAAAATCATGTGCTGAAGGTCTGTAAAGTTTATGGTCACTAACACCCACTTTCCCTATACGCCAGTTGGCGTGACAGGGGCTCTTTACTTTTTTACTTTTTATGTCATGTGACAAGAAGGCATTAGGAATACGACAACAGCGTGCAGAGTGCATGGAAAGAAAAGCACAGGAAAACCAAGAGAGTAAATATAGAACAATAACTGAGTCAAAGTTGGCTCAGTTATTTTTTTTAAATTTCAGTAACAAAATAACACTAATCTATTTAATGTACACCCAAAACGTTAATTAATTTACCTCCACAATCAATATAACATGTTAAATATGCCGTTAAATTGATGTTATTATAATATTTATTTGTCTTTACATTGTTAATTTAACGTGCTACCGCGGTGATTTGAGTTAGGACTCCATTGATTGAACAAGTTTGATGACCTCTACTACAGAAACCAGCGGTTTATCGATTGGGCTATTGTTCTTGTCAGTCCACCCCTCTATCATATCTGTGTACCACCTAACCCCCTCCTCTCCGATTTGGTTCTTCTTTCTCATCTCACCATCCCATCTCACCATCCCATCTCACCATCCCATCTCACCATCCCATCTCTCACATCTCCGTCCACCTCTCCTTAACTTCATCATCCAACATGTAGCTATAGGTATCTGTGCATCACCGTTTGTTTTCTTTGTACCGGTCTTCTGAAGCGGGCCGCCAGCCGAAACGTCAGAATATAGTTATGTTCCTTTCTTGTAAAGCTGTCACCATACCTTGGAGTGTATACCACACCCCATTAATGGCTGCCTATTGACTTCCGCAGGGTAGTGACTTTTTCCCCTTTCTTGAGAATCTAGCATATAATGGTTGGGATTTTTATTTATGATTTCTCTCTGCGGCAACCACCCTTGGTCTCAGCAGCGAGGCCCGGCTTGAAACGTCAATTACTCATCGACGGAAAAAAAATATGAGTACCTCCGAAGTCGGAGTTATCTGCCTGTGCGGCGAGGAACCATTGTGCATACGGCTGCTTGGGGAAAATGGATTAACACGCACAATTCAGTTCCTAGTCTCTAGGGATTTCGTCAGAGGTAAAAACTGGTGAACGAAGGAAAGAAAAACATCGCCATGTAGTTATATACCTATGTATAAACTTATATATAGTTTCATGTTGTTGTTTATTGTTCCAGATGAAGGCCTGCTAGGTCGAAACGTTGTTCTACTTTCGTTTTGTTTCTCATCTACGTAAAGCTGTTACCATACCACTTTGTTCCTGTTTAAAATTGGTATTATCATCAACGAATATCTTCATCCCATTGTGCTACCAATGCCAGACCTGGACCCTAGATGTAAGAACAATAAGAAAAATAACCTCTACAGAGATGAAATGTGTTAGACGAATGACAGGAAACAGTCTGAGAGATAAGATCAGAAATGAAGAACTGAGAAAAAAGCTAGGAATAGCCCCGCCATATATAAAGAAACAACAGATAAAATGGTTTGCCCACGTGAAAAGGCAGAAAGATCAAAACATAAAACAACGAGCCTTCAATAAACGTTGTGAGAACTCCAGACCCAAGGGTCGACCACGAAAAAGATGGCTCGATGGAATATTAGAAACACTAGGAAACATAACAGCAGCAGAGGCGAACAGAAGATAAAAAAAAACCGGAAATTATATCTCCCCTCGACGCTGAAAGGAGATTAGGAAAGAAGAAGAAGAAGAAGAGAATCAACGAATTAAACGGTCCATGCTTGTTGTCATAGTGAAATACAAGAAACCTACAGTCCGAGCATACAACATGAAAATTGCTGACGACAGTCACAAGAAAAGATTTAATATCGAAATTGGAACCACTAAATAAATTCAAGATGTCAACAACTCCAGCTACGCAACTAGCGATTGCCAGAAAGCTACAGAAACCTTTACTCTACAACACCTCACACTGCAAGCAATCATCATCATCACGTGCCACACCGGTTGACGAAAGCGACCACATTACTCGGTCCTTCATACATGTCATAATTTCGTTCAGTGATCTATTATTAAACCATTTGGATAAGCTGTTCAATATTTGTTCTCTCGGTGTTCCTCTGCTCCTCTTTCTACCCATTCTGCCGTTGTTGTCGTATTCCCATTGCCTTCTCGTGTCGCGTGACATGCCCAAAAGATGTAGATTGTCTTTTCTTTATGATTCTAATGATTTTTTCTCCAGCATCTTTTCACATTCTTCATTACAAACAGTTGGACACACGATGACAACAGCTCAATCTACACAACTAGCGATAGCCAGAAAGCTACATTAGCCTCCACCCTACATTACCTCATGTTACAAACTGTGATATCGAAAAAATAAATAACAAAAGCGAATGCAGTAGACCGCATGGTGCATAGCAGATGCACTGCGATGTGATAAACAGCGTGTGACGAAACAAGAAAGACGATTCCTCTATACCTGCGTTCCCTTGAGCGTGTTCTGAACTAGCCTAGCCAGTAGGGATCAAATAGGGATCCAAGTGTGATCCCCAAAGCGACCCAACTAATTCAGAAATGTGGTCGTCAAAAGGCGCGAGTTTGGCAACTCACTGTGAACTATCATCATCATCGTCATCAAGTGCCGGGCCTGCTGGCGTAGGTGATCATGTCTCTCCATAACTTTCGATCTCGACAGTTATTTATCATTTCTGTTGTTGACCTTCTGCCAAGCCATTCTCTTAAGCTGTCTGGTATCTTTTCTCATTACTTCCCTCTATCTTTTCGTCCTTCAATTTTTCCAGTTGTTACAGTATATTCCAGTTGTTCTCTTCTCATTACATGGCCAAAAAATGATGATTGTTTCTTCCTAATATTGGAAATTAGCTCTCTTTTTGCTTTGGCCTCTTTCAGAACGTTTTCATTACTCTTCTTAGCTGTCTATGGCATTCTCAACATTCTTCTGTAAAACCACATTTCTACAGATTCCAGTGATTTTCTTGTCTGTTGTCCTATTGTCCATGATTCACATCCATATGTTAAGACTGATTCTACATAACATTTGCTTGCTTACGTTCACACGATGACTAAAGTATTCTAGAGTATTCGTATACTTTAGAATCCCTCTTCGTCATCCGCCCTTAAAAGGACGTTAAGTGGGCTTGTCTGCGTTGTGTTGTGGTTTGCAGTATAACTGTTATATTTGCGCCTTTCGGCCCAACACATCCGACTTCAGCACGACATTATTGAGTACCGGGTTGTCTTCCCTCTTCGATCCCTGTTCGCTTGGCCAGACTAGACAGGTTAGTCTGTTACTAGAGGCAACGCGGAGAGGTGGAGCAGGGTCTGAATGGTTTTAGTTCACCGATCCTGGCGCAAGCCATCAGCTGTGGGTCGCTGACAACTTCCAGCTCTGGTGCTGTGAGGCGCGCCTTCACCTCCACAGAACATTTAAGAACTCTTTTTCTTGTTGTAACTGTAAACTATACCGTTACGTAACAAACACCTTCACACACACACAAAAACTAGAAAAAAAAGAACTAATAAAGATGTTCTTTGCAGAAACAATTAACATAGTGCTAACATGTAACGTTAGACGCTCGCTTTCTATTTGTAGACGAAGTAGGTGTAGACTTTGAAAACGCGCATCCTTTCATCAAGTTATTGCGCTCAGATAGGCTTCAGATTTGGCGCTTTCATAAAATATTGTTAATTCTGTCTTTTATGTTGGCCTTTCTGCAGTTTGCTTAAGCTTGCGCCCACATCCGCGCTACATTGTGTCAAAAGGAGGGAATGCTTTCAGAAACAGATACTATAAATATATAGTAACTCTTTTATAGCGTCTAGTACGGCACAGTAACTCTAGATGGAGGTGGGGGAAGTGGGGGAGGTGTGTGGGGCGGGGTGGGGGCACTGAAGATATCAACAGACAGATACAGCCAGGAAAAATGTTGGCAAATGAGAACGTTCGTACATTCCAGCTTAGACTGTGGCTATTGGTAGACTGTGGCTATTGGTAGACGGTGGCTATTGGTAGACTGTGGCTATTGGTAGACTGTGGCTATTGGTAGACTGTGGCTATTGGTAGACTGTGGCTATTGGTAGACTGTGGCTATTGGTAGACTGTGGCTATTGGTGGACGGTGGCTATTGGTAGACTGTGGCTATTGGTAGACGGTGGCTATTGGTAGAAGGTGGCTATTGGTAGAAGGTGGCTATTGGTAGACTGTGGCTATTGGTAGACTGTGGCTATTGGTAGAAGGTGGCTATTGGTAGACTGTGGCTATTGGTAGACTGTGGCTATTGGTAGACTGGCAGTGGTCGTTTTTATTTGGATTGGTTATCGACTTAGAGACCCATGAAAGTCCACACGTTTTTGTGGGATCGGTTATCAGACTTGGGGACCCTTGAAGGTCCACACCTTTTCGTTGGATCGGTTATCAGACTTGGGAACCCATGAAGGTCCACACCTTTTTGTTGGATCGGTTATCAGACATGGGGACCCATAAAGGTCCACACCTTTTGTTTGGATCCTGCTTAACTACGACTTCCCATTCATCGAGAATGATGAACAATAGGAATGGAGACATTAAAGTCATGAACATAAACAAATATAGAAATACTATGCTCACGTCAAAGGTGTAGCGGATGGAAAGAACAATAATGAAAGGCGTGGCTCCGGGGGACGCATCAGGGACAGACCAAGAAGAAGGGGGTTTCAAGATATCAAGGAGACCTTAAACATGACAACAGGAGAGGTGGGAGATCTGGCTAGAGACATAGTTTCGTTCTGACAAACGGTGATGAGAGCAACGCTCATCCATCAATGCTGCAAAATAGTCAAGATCGTAACTAAAATGCTACTTTGAGATGAAAACAAACAGCCGTGAAGGGAACACAGCAGCAGAGGCCAAAAGAAGAGCAGATGACCGTGAACGATATCTCCCCCTCGACGCTGAAAGGCAAATGAGGAAGGAAAGAAGAAGAAGGTGAAGAAATGAAAGAGGAGGAAGAGGAGGAGGAAGAAAAGGAAGAAGAAGAAAAAAGAGAAAGAGGAGGAAGAAGAGGATGAGGAGGAGGAAGGGGAAAGAAAGAAGTTGAGGAGGAAGATGAATAAGAGGAAGAGTAAAAGGAAAAGGAGGAAGATGAGGAGAGGAGAAGAAGCAGGAGGGTAGACCAGGAAGAGGAAGTAGAAAGATGACACAATATCTTTCTCATTGGAATGCCGCCCTGACTGAGTTATCCAGTAACTCACCGCTCTTGTTGTTGATATACTTCTGTTATTTGGATTTACTTGTTGTTTGTTGGGTAACAAATTGGGAATCATCTCTTGTACGTTCATTGGAAGTGGTTGTTTATGGGACTCGCTGGAGGTGAGAATACCGCTTCTGCTGCCTGCTACTTCTTTTGCTGTTGCTGAGTTCACTTCTCAATCACCACTTTCTTTACCAGAATTCGCTTCGAGAAGTAGCGTTGAGTGGGTGTTAATGCGTTATGTTGTTTTTTATTCCCTTTAACAGAAAATCTGCGATGTCTGCGCCTTGCTCCGGAATATCCGATTATAGCATGGGATTTGTTGAAATGAAAAGTTGCCCCGAGTTTTCTCTTACCGCTCCTCATTTGGCCAGATTTCTAGTTGTAGTGGGTGTTCTGTTCAGCTGGGCAAAAAGGTTGGGGGGGGGGGCGGGGGCGAGGTGGGTCTAATAGCTTCTGACATTGGCTGATGAAGATAAGATAGGAGGTTGCAGTGAAACATGATCTCCTTCGCCAGCAGGCACGGCGCCTGATGATGATAATGATAAACAGAAATCAGTGTAAGAAGTAAAAGAGAAATAAATGGAAGAAGTAAGAGGGAAATCAGTGAACGAAGTAAGAAAGAAATCAGTGAAAGAAGTAAGAGAGAAATAAATGGAAGAAGTAAGAGTGAAATCAGTGAAAGAAGTAAGAGAGAAATAAATGGAAGAAGTAAGAGGGAAATCAGTGAAAGAAGTAAGAGAGAAATAAATGGAAGAAGTAAGAGGGAAATCAGTGAAAGAAGTAAGAGGGAAATCAGTGAAAGAAGTAAGAGAGAAATAAATGGAAGAAGTAAGAGGGAAATCAGTGAAAGAAGTAAGAGAGAATTAAATGTAAGAAGTAAGAGATTAATCAGTGGAAGAAGTAAGAGAGAAATAAATGGAAGAAGTAAGAGGGAAATCAATGGAAGAAGTAAGAGAGAAATAAATGGAAGAAGTAAGAGAGAATTAAATGTAAGAAGTAAGAGATTAATCACTGGAAGAAGTAAGAGAGAAATAAATGGAAGAAGTAAGATGGAAATCAGTGGAAAAAGTAGAGGAACATAAATGGAAGAAGTAAGAGAGAATTAAATGGAAGAAGTAAGAGGGAAATAAATGGAAGAAGTAAGAGAGAATTAAATGGAAGAAGTAAGAGAGAAATAAATGGAAGAAGTAAGATGGAAATCAGTGGAAAAAGTAAGAGGAACATAAATGGAAGAAGTAAGAGATAAATAAATGGAAGAAGTAAGAGAGAAATAAATGGAAGAAGTAAGATGGAAATCAGTGGATAAAGTAAGAGGAACATAAATGGAAGAAGTAAGAGATAAATAAATGGAAGAAGTAAGATAGAAATAAGTGGAAAAGTAAGAGAGAAATAAATGGAAGAAGTAAGAGAGAATTAAATGGAAGAAGTAAAAGGGAAATCAGTGGAAGAAGTAAGAGAGAAATAAATGGAAGAAGTAAGAGTGATGTAAATGGAAGAATGAAATCAGTGGAAGAAGTAAGAGAGAAATCAGTGAAAGAAGTAAGAGAGAAATCAGTGAAAGAAGTAAGAGAGAAATCAGTGGAAGAAGGGGTGAGTGGGTGGATGGATATATGGATCGATGGGCTGAGAGAGAGTGAGAGAGAGAGAGTGAGAGAGAGAGAGTGTGAGAGAGAGAGAAGCTGATTGATAATTTGATCGATTAGCTGGTTAATTGGTTAGTCGATTACTTAATGAATGTACGCGAAAATGGAAAAAAAGACAGGTTGGCTAGCTGTGCTGTCGTTGAAGATAGTCAACCAATGGATCGGGTTGACATCATCAGTACCCTCCAAGATGTAGAAAATGTACAGGACTTCAACCCCCACGACACTCCTTCGGATGAAAGAGATGGGAGTTAAGATGGGCACAGCCAGAAACGAGAAACTTAGTGGGCGTGTAAGAAGACTTATCAACCAACACAGAACTGGAGTCATCAGTCGCTGGAAGGGAATTGCTGAGAAGTGGATCTGAGCACCTATGGACACGTTCGGCGTGCAATGATGATGACTCGCAAATAATTCAAAAACTCAATAACTCAATGACTAATTGATAATTTTGCTGATCGATTAATTGATTATTTGATTGATACATTAATTGATTTTTTTTATGTACACACTAGTCTTACACACAAACACACGCACAAGCCTATACCACACATACACTCAATCAAGCAAAATCGTAATTTGCTCGCTCAAACACGAAGGAAAGACGATTACTTTTTTTATCTGCAAGAGTCCAGGAATTCTTGTGCTAAAGGTAGTAGATGGGACACCCACTTGTAGCACCTGTTCCAGGATGAAGATTTGAACTTCCAACACACCTGGTGTCGCTGGCACGCGCTCAAAATCGCTGATTAGTTCCATGAACTGACGTCAGAGTTCGACCTGACCTGTTATAACAGTACGACGTTGATCCTCCTGCCTTCACCAAACGACTACTTCTACCTTCACCTAACGACTACTTCTACCTTCACCTAACGACTACTTCTACCTTCACTTAACGACTACTTCTACCTTCACTTAACGACTACTTCTACCTTCACTTAACGACTACTTCTACATTCACCTTACGACTACTTCTACCTTCACTTAACGACTACTTCTACCTTCACTTAACGACTACTTCTACCTTCACTTAACGACTACTTCTACCTTCACTTAACGACGACTTCTACCTTCACTTAACGACGACTTCTACCTTCACTTAACGACTACTTCTACCTTCAACTAACGACTACTTCTACCTTCAACTAACGACTACTTCTCCCTTCACCTAACGACTACTTCTACATTCACCTAGCGACTACTTAACTACCTAGTCGGTTGCTTATGGCTGATGTTAAGTATAGAAGAACAACACGAGAATAGTTCAGATTTCTTCAATTACCAATTAACGGCAGAACAATAAATGTAATATGCATTTTTAAAAGATTTCTTTCTTTATTTTCTTTTATTTCTTCTTTCCGTCCTTTCTTCGTTCATTTATTCCGTCGTTCGTTTCTGTTCTTTTATTTTTTTAATTAGTCAAATAGAACCTCCCATGGTGTGTGGAAAGGAGCAAACGTGTGGGCATGGCATGCTAGAAATGTAACTTGAATGTCAGATTGAATCATGTCATTGCTCTCATTCCGTCCAGCTTCATGTAGCTTAAATGTCAGATTGAATCATGCCATGGCTCTCATTCCGTCCAGCTTCATGTAGCTTAAATGTCAGATTGAATCATGCCATGGCTCTCATTCCGTCCAGCTTCGTATAGCTTAAATATCAGATTGAATCATGCTATGGCCCCCATTCCGTCCAGTTTCGTGTAGCTTGAATGTCAGATTGAATCATGCCATAGCCCCCATTCCGTCCAGCTTCATATAGATTGAATGTCAGATTGAATCATGTCACTGCTCTCATTAACTTGATGATTTAGACTTTGCTGATGACATAGCTCTCCTATCACACAACCACCAACAGATGCAAGATAAAATGAGTATATTAGATGAGAGATCACAACAGCTAGGACTAAAGATTAATAGAGATAAGACCAACATTATGAGAATTAATGCAGTTGGCAATAACCAAATAAAACTAGGAGAAATACCTCTACTAGACGTACAATCTTATATATATCTGGGCAGTAATATAGATAAAGAGGGAGGAACAGAAAACGATACCAAAATAAGGATATCAAAAGCAAGAGGAGCTTTCATTGCACTGGGAAACATATGGAAATCCAAAGAAATTAGGCTAAATACAAAAATACAAATTTTCAACTCCAATGTTAAGTCGGTTCTATTATATGGCTGTGAAACATGGAGAATAACAAAATTGACAATCACGAAGGTACAGACTTTCATTAATGGATGCTTGCGCAGAATAAAGGGATGGAAATGGCAGGACAAAGTCACAAACGTGGAATTATGGAAATGTACCGGTCAAATACCAGTGGATAAAGAAATACAGCGAAGACGATGGCGATGGATAGGACACACACTACGGAAACCAACTGAGAGTATTACACAACAGGCCCTTTTTTGGAATCCCCAGGGGAAAAGACAAAGAGGAAGACCAAGGAATTCTTGGAGAAGACAGATTGAAGCAGAGATGAAGATGATGGGGAAGACATGGAATGATCTTAAAAGAATTGCAAAAAACAGAACGACTTGGAAAGTGTTTGTTGAAGACCTATGCTCCACTGGGAGCTAAAAGGTAGAAGACTGCTCTCATTCCGTCTATCTTTCATTACAAAAGAAACAACTCGTGCAATAATTTGTTTACTTATATGTTATCAGAAAAGAAAAGAAAAGTTAGAAAAATGAGAGCAGTAGAAAGTGTCAGTGTAGCGCTGTGTCACAAATAGATTAATGGAAGGAAATTGGGGAAAAGGAAGAATATTATTGTTGTCCATATCTTTCACTTCATTCTTAATTCTCCCCTCAAAAGTTCACCTCCAATGTTCCTTCTTTTTTTCTTACTACGTTCTCCTCCATTTTTTTTTAAATTCCTCGACTTCATTTTCTTGTTTTTCGACCTTCAATTTTTCTTAATCTTTTTCATTTTTTTTCTTTACGTCTTTTTTCGTCCCTTTTTCCATTTCTCCTTCCTCCCTCCCTCCCTTCCTTCCTCCCTCCCTCCCTTCCTTCCTCCCTCCCTCTCTTCCTTCCTTCCTACCTTTCTTCATTCCTTCCTTCATTCCTTCCTCTCTCCCTCTCCCCTCCCTCCCTGGCTCGCTCGCTCCTTTTTTCCATCCCTCCCTCCCTCCCTCAACCTCTTTTTATTTTTTTTCCCAATAATTTATGTATCTATTTCCATTCCGCCCTCTGCTTATTTCGTCTTTCTTCCATTTCTCTTTTTAAAAAATCTTTTTCTCCTTCCTTCCTCCTTTCCTTCCTTCGTACCACCATCCTCCCTCTCTTCCTCCCTCCTTTTTTATCTTTTCCATTAATTTATGTATATTTTTCCTACTCCTCCCTTACAACATTCCTATCTTCATATCTTACCCACATCACAGTTCCCTCATTCTGTTAAATACACCCCCACCACCCCACACCCCACCCCTCCCACGGTAATGATTTCTACACAAAATGAGACCAGCAAACCCCGACAAAAACTCAACCATGGAAGCCACGACTGGCAACAGGTGAAAGTCATGTTCCCATGAAATCATCAAACATCATGTTTGCCGCTCATGATAAACACACAGCTGATGTTTCACGTCGGTGGCTGAGTCCAGAAACGTCCCTGCCTTTCAGGATAAATTAATGCGTTATGTTTCATGAGAAAAAGTTATATTTCAGGTAAATCAAGCGAAACACAACATCCAAACTAAGGTTATAGGTGAACTGTGTGCTTTCTGGGAGATTGATCGGCGGAGGAATGAGAATAGAGGCGGTAGTGTTCAGCTAGCGCTATGCTGTCTAGTCAAACGTGGAGATAATCGCTACATCGTTCAGTAAAATAGATAACACACAGCTGTTTATTTTTATATTAACGTGGCACTGTTTAGGCACTGTTTGTCAAAGCAAGAGACAGAGTGGAATGGCGCTCCATGGTAGCCAACCTTCGATGCGGAGACGGCACTCAATGATGATGACGATGGTGTTTAGGTATAAAATACAACATGAAAAGCCTTCTTCTGCTGCTATCATGCCTCATTCAGGCTAAGACTTCGGACTCTCTTACGAAGGCAGTTGTCTGTTTAAGTGACAACATGAAAATCAAGACCAACAAAACAGAAGTCATGAATATCACAAAAGAGAAACAGAACATCAACATAATTATAGACGGTAGACAACTAAAACAGAACATCAACATAACTATAGACGGCAGACAACTAAAACAGAACATCAACATAACTATAGACGGCAGACAACTAAAACAGAACATCAACATAACTATAGACGGCAGACAACTAAAACAGAACATCAACATAACTATAGACGGTAGGAAAGTAAAACAGAACATCAACATAACTATAGACGGTAGACAACTAAAACAGAACATCAACATAACTATAGACGGTAGGAAAGTAAAACAGAACATCAACATAACTATAGACGGTAGACAACTAAAACAGAACATCAACATAACTATAGACGGCAGACAACTAAAACAGAACATCTACATAACTATAGACGGCAGACAACTAAAACAGAACAGCAACATAACTATAGACGGCAGACAACTAAAACAGAACATCAACATAATTATAGACGGCAGACAACTAAAACAGAACATCAACATAATTATAGAAGGCAGACAACTAAAACAGAACATCAACATAATTATAGACGGCAGACAACTAAAACAGAACACCAACATAATTATAGACGGCAGACAACTAAAACAGAACATCAACATAACTATAGACGGCAGACAACTAAAACAGAACATCAACATAACTATAGACGGCAGACAACTAAAACAAGCAGAAGAATTTAAATACCTAGGAAGTCTAGTGACAAACGACAATTCACAAACAGCAGAAATATACTCAAGATACAACAAAGCTTGTCAAATCATTTGACAACTATCACCACTATTGTCCAACAAGGAAATAACTCTAGAGACGAAACGGACAATCTACAATACAATTTTCATCCCAACGTTGTGCTACCAATGCCAGACCTGGACCCTAGATGCAAGAACAGTAAGAATAAATAATCTCTACAGAGATGAAATGTGTTATACGAATGACAGGA
Source organism: Megaustenia siamemsis (assembly GCA_032433765.1). Lineage (NCBI taxonomy): Eukaryota > Metazoa > Mollusca > Gastropoda > Stylommatophora > Ariophantidae > Megaustenia > Megaustenia siamemsis. The sequence goes on from JAVIAB010000104.1 coordinate 2,343,093, forward strand.
AACAGCCTGAGAGATAAAGATCAGAAATGAAAAACTGAGGAAAAAGTTAGGAATAGCCCCAGTCATATAATATATAAGAAACAGCAGATAAAATGGTTTGGTCACGTGACGAAACAGAGTGATCAAAACACACCACAACGAGCCTTCAATAAACGTTTCGAGAACACCAGACCCAAGGACCGACCATGAAAAAAGATGAATTGATGGAATATTAGAAGCACTAGGAACCATAACAGCAGCAGAGGCGAACAGAAGAGCAAAAGACCGCAAATTGTATCTCCCCTCGACGCTGAAAGGCAGGTGAGGAAGGAAAGAAGAAGAAGATTAAGCGAAAACACGACATCCAAACAAAGTTATGGTTATGGAAGGCCCCGGTATCACTGTTATAGTTATGGTTATGAAAGGCCCCGGTATAACTGTTATAGTTATGGAAGGCCCTGGTATCACTGTTATAGTTATGGAAGGCCCCGGTATCACTGTTATAGTTATGGAAGGCCCCGGTATAACTGTTATAGTTATGGAAGGCCCCGGTATCACTGTTATAGTTATGGAAGGCCCCGGTATAACTGTTATAGTTATGGAAGGCCCCGGTATCACTGCAAACGAATTAAAAACCATAATTGCTCAACCGCCCGTGCCATTGGAATCATCCGATTTACTATCTCATCTCCCAAACAAAGAATGGTAGCTATAGTTACCAACATAGCAGTCTCGGCACACGCCAAAAGACATAAGGCGAAACCGCACAGAAAGTGGACACAGCCATCTGTTCTCCATCATACGATATCATCATTCATCGTTAACAATCGAAATCATCGGAAGATATGATATCATCTTTCTTCTTCCTAGGGGGCCGCAATAGCTCAGTCAGTATGTATGACTCCCTCTGTCACTTCTATTTCTGTATGTCTCCCTCTGTCACTTCTATTTCTGTATGTCTCCGTCTGTCACTTCTATTTCTGTATGTCTCCCTCTGTCACTTCTATTTCTGTATGTCTCCCTCTGTCACTTCTATTTCTGTATGTCTCCGTCTGTCACTTCTTTTTCTGTATGTCTCCCTCTGTCACTTCTATTTCTGCATGTCTCACTCTGTCACTTCTATTTCTGTATGTCTCCCTCTGTCACTTCTATTTCTGCATGGCTCGCTCTGTCACTTCTATTTCTGTATGTCTCCCTCTGTCACTTCTATTTCTGTATGTCTCCCTCTGTCACTTCTATTTCTGTATGGCTCGCTCTGTCACTTCTATTTCTGTATGTCTCCCTCTGTCACTTCTATTTGTGCATGTCTCTCTGTATCACTTCTATTTCTGTATATATCTCTCTGTCACTTCTATTTCTGTATGTCTCCCTCTGTCACTTCTTTCATATGCTACCTTCAACATTAAAAGGTACTTGATTCAGCATCCGGTAGGGATGTTGCTCTAATTGCCTTATATATGTGTCGTCTTGTCAGCCAAGTGAGACATTTAACATTCGTCATGGCACTTGTAGTTGTCCTTATCCCTTTAATCAAATCACGGCCTAGAACCCTTGAAGGAGAACTAACACTCGGTTACAAACGAAGGCGTCCACATGAAAAAATGGAAATAAATGAAAACACATGTTCATATTTTATCAGAATATCTCCAAAAAAAAATATTAAAAAAAAAAAAAACTATTTCCGATAAAAAAAATTTTTTAATTAAAAAAAAAAAAAAATCATAAAAATGGAAAAAAAAATAATTTAAAAAAATTAAATAAAAATTTTCTTTTTTTTTTAAAAAAAAATTAAAATAATTATAATAATAAGAAAAAAATTAAAGCGTATAATATAAGCATATATAATATAAGTGATTGGAGGAACACATTAAAAAGCAAAAACCTTTTGTACTTAACTTCATCGACTTCAAAAAAGCATTTGATAGTATTCATAGAGATTCTTTGTGGAAAATTCTGAAGCAATATGGCTTACCATCAAAAATCATAAATATTATCAAAGACATGTATGATGGTTACACATGTGCAGTTCGAACAGAGGAAGGAATGAGCGAATGTTTCCCAATAGAAACTGGGGTTAAACAAGGATGTATTTTATCGCCCTTGTTATTTGGAATTGTTATGGACTTCATAATGAAGAAATGCTGCACTGGTAATAAAGGCATCGAATGGATACAAGGAGACCATTTGGAGGACTTCGACTTTGCTGATGACATAGTTCTCATCAGCAGTCAGATAAAAACGATGCAGGAAAACACAAATGAACTATCATCAATAGCCAGCAAAATTGGGCTTGAGATCAATCATGAAAAGACTAAAGTCATGAAAAGTTTAATTCCAACAAGTGACAAAATATACATGGAAAACAAACCAGTAGAAGAGATCGATCACTTCATCTATCTTGGAAGTCACATTGATCGAGAAGGGGATACGAGCAAAGAAATTAGAATCAGACTGGCTAAAGCAGCAATGTCTTTCAGAAGCCTTGAAAAGTTGTGGAAATCAAAACTCATCAGCACAAACACAAAACTTAGGCTATTCAAATCAAATGTACTATCAACCCTTACGTATGCGTGTGAAAGCTGGAAAACAACAAGAGATATAGAAACAAAGTTGAACGCATTCGAAAATAAATGTCTAAGGAAAATACTTGGTATAGAATGGAACGAATTCAAAACAAACGAGGAAATTAGAGAAATCGCCATTCAACCACTAATATCTTCAGTAATAAAGAAAAGACGATGGTCATACGTTGGACATGTGATGAGAAGAGATAATAATCGAATAGCAAAGCAAGCCCTCATATGGGAAACAACAGGTAAGAGAAAAAGAGGAAGACCCAGGGAGACACTGAGAACAACATTGATGAGAGAGGCAAGAGCAGCAGGAATCGGCTCCCTCAATGAGATAGAACTGCTTGCACAGAACAGAGACAGATGGCGAGATTTGATAAAATATCTTTAAAAGAAAACTGCTAAAAAAAAAAAATTCATATAGGAGAAGGTGTATCTTGGTCTACGCCCTATGGGCCGGTTACGGCTCGAAAGGTCAATAGATAGATAGATATAATATCAAAATGTAGCAATAAAATATATTGAAAAAAAAAAATTTCAGGTTCCACCGAGATTTGAACTCGGATCGCTGGATTCAGAGTCCAGAGTGCTAACCATTACACCATGGAACCATTGTACCTGTTTGTGAAGAATAATTCCCACTTGTGTGTCTTGTTGTTGTGTTAGTCTTTCATTATCTGCCAATAACAAAATATGTCAATACAACCAAATAATATTCATATTTATTCAGACTGAGAGAATATATATACATATATATATATATATAGAGAGAGAGTGAGGAGATTATATATTTATAGAGAGAGTGAGAGAGATTATATATATAGAGAGAGAGTGAGAGAGATTATATATATATAGAGAGAGTGAGAGAGATTATATATAGAGAGAGAGAGTGAGAGAGATTATATATATAGAGAGAGAGTGAGAGAGATTATATATAGAGAGAGAGAGTGAGAGAGATTATATATAGAGAGTGAGAGAGATTATATATATATATAGAGAGAGAGTGAGAGAGATTATATATAGAGAGTGAGAGAGATTATATATATATATAGAGAGAGTGAGAGAGATTATATATAGAGAGAGAGAGAGTGAGAGAGATTATATATAGAGAGTGAGAGAGATTATATATATAAAGAGAGAGAGTGAGAGAGATTATATATATATATAGAGAGAGAGAGTGAGAGAGATTATATATATATAGAGAGAGTGAGAGAGATTATATATATATAGAGAGAGAGAGAGTGAGAGAGAGATTATATATATATATATATAGAGTGAGAGAGATTATATATATATATATAGAGAGAGAGAGAGTGAGAGAGATTATATATATAGAGAGAGAGAGAGTGAGAGAGATTATATATATATATATAGAGAGAGAGAGAGAGTGAGAGAGATTATATATATAGAGAGAGAGAGTGAGAGATATTATATATATAGAGAGAGAGTGAGAGAGATTTATATATATAGAGAGAGTGAGAGAGATTATATATAGAGAGTGAGAGAGATTTATATAGAGAGAGAGAGTGAGAGAGATTATATATAGAGAGTGAGAGAGATTATATATATATAGAGAGAGTGAGAGAGATTATATATAGAGAGTGAGAGAGATTATATATATATATATAGAGAGAGAGTGAGAGAGATTATATATATATATATAGAGAGAGAGAGATTATATATATATATATAAATAGAGAGAGAATATGTAAATATAGAGAGGATTATATATATATATATATATATATATATATATATATATATATATAGAGAGAGAGAGAGAGAGAGGAGAGACATGCAAAGAAACGCTGGGGAAAAGAGAACGCCAGGATAAGGCATGGATGACAGCAGAGACCCTGGATAAAATTAAAGAAAGAAAGAACAAGAAAGCAGACATAAATAAAAGCAAAACAAGAAGTAATAAAGACAAGACACAGGAAGCTTACACAGAGGTGAACAAAGAAGTGAGAAGATGCATTAAAAGGGATAAGAGGAAATATATAGATGAACTAGCTAAAGAGGCAGAAGAAGCAGCAAATAAAGGGAATATGAAAGAACTGTACAACAGCACAAAGAAATTAGGTGGGAAATACAAACAGATCAATGCCTTTATTAAAGATAAGAAAGGAAATCTGCTTAGTAATATAAGGGAACAAATGGAGAGACGGAAAGAGCACTTTGAAGAACTTTTGAACAGACCCGGCTCAAATAATCCTCCAGATATACTACCAGCAGAAGAAGAGTTACACGTTAACTGTGAAAACCAAGCAAGGAAGAAATAATGAAAGCCATCAAACTATTAAAAATGGTAAAGCCACAGGACAAGATGAAATTCCTTCAGAAGCCATCAAAGCAGATATTAACACCTCTACAAGATGTTACATAATCTATTAGATAAAATTTGGGAGAGGGAAGAAATACCTAAAGACTGGAAAGAAGGTTATATGATCAAACTACAAAGAAAGGAAGTTTACAGGAGTGCACAAATTATAGGGGAATTATGCTACTATCAGTGCCAGGAAAAATATTAAGCAGAATCATTCTGGAGAGACTAAAAGAGGCTATAGAGAAACACTTGAGAGATGAACAAGCAGGTTTTAGGAAGAACAGATCATGTGCTGATCAAATAACTACTCTACGTATAATAGTTGAACAAAATTTAGAACTAAAATCCCCACTATATATTGGATTCATAGATTACGAAAAGGCATTTGATAGTTTAGACAGAAGAATGCTTTGGAAGTTGCTGAGTCATTACGGAATCCCATAAAGTTTATTAACCTGATAAAAACAATGTATGAAGGAATGAAATGTAGTGTGGTGCATGAAGGACAGCTTACAGAAGCATTTGAGATAAGAACAGGAGTACGGCAGGGATGTCTTCTGTCTCCATTTCTCTTTCTACTGGCCATAGATTGGATTATGAAAATAACTCAGAAATGGCAGGAAAAAATCACTAACATAGAATTATGGAATGTACCAGTCAAATACCAGTGGATAAAGAGATACAGCGAAGATGATGGCGCTGGATAGGGCACACACTGCGGAAGCCAACTGAGAGTATTACACAACAGGCCCTTTTTTGGAATCCCCAGGGTAATGGACAAAGAGGAAGACCAAGAAATTCTTGGAGAAGACAGATAGAAGCAGAGATGAAGATGATGGTGAATACATGGAATGATCTTAAAAGAATGGCAAGAAACAGAACGACTTGGAAAGTGTTTGTTGAAGACCTATGCTCCACAGGGAGCTGAAAGTGTTTGTTGAAGACCTATGCTCCACAGGGAGCTGAAAGGTAAAAGAAGAGGAAGATGTACTGGTCTCCAGATAAGAGTACAAAGACATTCCTGACAACTGAATTGACTTCTATAGGACTGCTGTCCCGGAAGATCAATTGACAGGAAGTCCGGTGGATGCGCACGCATTCCGGAAATGGATAAGCACGAGCTATTGTTGTTGAGATAATAATGATGGACTTCCGGGAAGGGGGGGGGGATAATAATTGCTGCCAGAGTGACACGATCGCGTGTTTGTGAATGTTTGTGTATGTGTGTGTGTGGGGGGGGGGGGGGAGGAAAGGGGAATGAGAGATGGAGATAGAGGAAGACTATAGTTGCCCTCAAACTGAAACATTCAGTCAGTGGAACACTGGTTTCGTTTCAGATAATACGTTCTCTCGTTTTTTATCCCTCCCTCCATCTCTTCTTCCCTTTCTCTCACCCTCTCTTGCTCTCTCTCACCCTCTCTTGCTCTCTCTCACCCTCTCTTGCTCTCTCTCACCATCTCTTGCTCTCTCTCACCCTCTCTTGCTTTCTCTCCCCCTCTCTTGCTCTCTCTCACCCTCTCTTGCTCTCTCTCACCCTCTCTTGCTCTCTCTCACCCTCTCTTGCTCTCTCTCACCCTCTCTTGCTCTCTCTCACCCTCTCTGCTTCTCCCTCGCCCTCTCTTGCTCTCTCTCACCCTCTCTTGCTCTCTCTCACCCTCTCTGCTTCTCTCTCGCCCTCTCTCCGTCTCTCTCTCTCTTTCTTTATTGAACCCTCTCCCTCCCTCTCTTTCCTCATTCCCCCTCTTCTTCCCTCCCCCCTCTTTCTCCCACGCCATCTCTCTCCCTCCCTCCCCGTCCCTCTCCCTCTCTCTCTCCCTCTCTATATTTTTCCTTCTCCCTCTCCCTCTCTCTCTCCCTCTATATTTTTCTTTACCCCTTTCCCTCCCTCTCTCTTTCTCTCTCTCTCCCTCTCTCCCTCTCTCTCTATTTTTCTTTCTCCATCTTCCTCCCTCTTTCCCCCACTCCCTTTCTCTCTCCCTCTCTCTATTTTTCTTTCTCCCTCTTCCTCCCTCTTTCCCCCTCTCCCTTTCTCTCTCCCTCTCTCTATTTTTCTTTCTCTTCTGCCCTCTCCCTGCACCCCTTTCTCACTTCACTAACCTCACTTGTCTTTCTCTCGTCCTTAACTTCTCCATGTGTTGCCTATCTCTCTTTCCTTACCTCATTACATCTCTTCTATTCTGTTGAGTGCATATGTTCTTTTCATTTCTCTTTTATTCTATATTTCTATTTCTTCTTCATTATTATCCATCTTTTTTGGCGTGAGTGCGTGGCATCCTGATTGTTGTAGTGCGCGCTTTGGCTGGTTGCCTCCGACTTCAGCACTTAAACTTGCTAGAGTAGACTGTGGTCTTGCTCGGTTGTAGGAAGGCTTGGCCAGTCTTGACTTGCTAGAGTAGACTGTGGTCTTGTTCGGGTCTAGGAAGGCTTGGTCAGTCTTGACTTGCTAGAGTAGACTGTGGTCTTGTTCGGGTGTAGGAAGGCTTGGTCAGTCTTAGTTTTACTTGCTAGAGTAGACTGTGGTCTTGACTTGCTAGAGTAGACTGTGGTCTTGACTTGCTAGAGTAGACTGTGGTCTTGACTTGCTAGAGTAGACTGTGGTCTTGACTTGCTAGAGTAGACTGTGGTCTTGACTTGCTAGAGTAGACTGTGGTCTTGACTTGCTAGAGTAGACTGTGGTCTTGTTCGGGTGTAGGAAGGCTTGGTCAGTCTTGACTTGCTAGAGTAGACTGTGGTCTTGTTCGGGTGTAGGAAGGCTTGGTCAGTCTTGACTTGCTAGAGTAGACTGTGGTCTTGTTCGGGTCTAGGAAGGCTTGGTCAGTCTTGACTTGCTAGAGTAGACTGTGGTCTTGTTCGGGTGTAGGAAGGCTTGGTCAGTCTTGACTTGCTAGAGTAGACTGTGGTCTAGCTCGGGTGTAGGAAGGCTTGGTCAGTCTTGACTTGCTAGAGTAGACTGTGGTCTTGACTTGCTAGAGTAGACTGTGGTCTTGTTCGGGTGTAGGAAGGCTTGGTCAGTCTTGACTTGCTAGAGTAGACTGTGGTCTTGACTTGCTAGAGTAGACTGTGGTCTTGTTCGGGTGTAGGAAGGCTTGGTCAGTCTTGACTTGCTAGAGTAGACTGTGGTCTTGTTCGGGTGTAGGAAGGCTTGGTCAGCCTTGACTTGCTAGAGTAGACTGTGGTCTTGCTCGGGTGTAGGAAGGCTTGGTCAGTCTTGACTTGCTAGAGTAGACTGTGGTCTTGTTCGGGTGTAGGAAGGCTTGGTCAGTCTTGACTTGCTAGAGTAGACTGTGGTCTTGTTCGGGTGTAGGAAGGCTTGGTCAGTCTTGACTTGCTAGAGTAGACTGTGGTCTAGCTCGGGTGTAGGAAGGCTTGGTCAGTCTTGACTTGCTAGAGTAGACTGTGGTCTAGCTCGGGTGTAGGAAGGCTTGGTCAGTCTTGACTTGCTAGAGCAGACTGTGGTCTAGCTCGGGTGTAGGAAGGCTTGGTCAGTCTTGACTTGCTAGAGTAGACTGTGGTCTTGCTCGGGTGTAGGAAGGCTTGGTCAGTCTTGACTTGCTAGAGTAGACTGTGGTCTAGCTCGGGTGTAGGAAGGCTTGGTCAGTCTTGACTTGCTAGAGTAGACTGTGGTCTAGCTCGGTTGTAGGAAGGCTTGGTCAGTCTTGACTTGCTAGAGTAGACTGTGGTCTAGCTCGGGTGTAGGAAGGCTTGGTCAGTCTTGACTTGCTAGAGTAGACTGTGGTCTAGCTCGGTGTAGGAAGGCTTGGTCAGTCTTGACTTGCTAGAGTAGACTGTGGTCTAGCTCGGGTGTAGGAAGGCTTCGTCAGTCTTGACTTGCTAGAGTAGACTGTGGTCTAGCTCGGGTGTAGGAAGGCTTCGTCAGTCTTGACTTGCTAGAGTAGACTGTGGTCTAGCCCGGTGTAGGAAGGCTTCGTCAGTCTTGGTTTTCAGTCCCTGGTGACTGTTAAGCCCCATCCCCACGACAAGTAGCTGGCCTTAAGGTCATCACAGGCGCAATGAAATCAGCACCAACATTGGAAATGGAGAAATTGTGAAGGATACCAGCACTGAGAGAACGGAGGGACACGAAAGTGATTATACAGGCAGATACAATTTTAACTTTCAGTTCCCTGTGGAGCATAGGTCTTCAACAATCACTTTCAGCTCCCTGTGGAGCATAGGTCTTCAACAATCACTTTCAGCTCCCTGTGGAGCATAGGTCTTCAACAAACACTTTCAGCTCCCTGTGGAGCATAGGTCTTCAACAAACATTTTCAGCTCCCTGTGGAGCATATGTCTTCAACAAACACTTTCAACTCCCTGTAGAGCACAGGTCTTCAACAAACACTTTCAACTCCCTGTAGAGCACAGGTCTTCAACAAACACTTCCAACTCCCTGTAGAGCACAGGTCTTCAACAAACACTTTCAACTCCCTGTAGAGCACAGGTCTTTAACAAACACTTTAAACTCCCTGTAGAGCACAGGTCTTCAACAAACACTTTCAACTCCCTGTAGAGCACAGGTCTTCAACAAACACTTTAAACTCCCTGTAGAGCACAGGTCTTCAACAAGCACTTTCAATTCCCTGTAGAGCACAGGTCTTTAACAAACACTTTCAACTCCCTGTAGAGCACAGGTCTTCAACAAACACTTTAAACTCCCTGTAGAGCACAGGTCTTCAACAAATACTTTCCAAGCCGTTCTATTTCTTGCCATTCTTTTAAGATCATTCCATGTCTTCCCCATCATCTATCTTCTCGAAGAATATATTGTCATCCTCTGTATATATATATATATATATATATATAAATATATATATATATATATTAATGCAGTGAACATGGAGAACAAAAATTAATGTCAACAATTTCAGACCTTCAGTAATGGATGTTTGCGCAGAATAAAGGGATGGAAATGGCTGGACAAAATCATCTACATAGAAATATGGAAATATAACTGTCAAATCCCAGGGGACAAAAGTAAAACAAACACAATGGCGCTGGATAGGACACACACTGAGGAAGCCAACTGAGAGTGTAGTTCAGTTCAATTTAGTTTGTCGACGGATCACAGTTGTGCACATTGGACATATGTCTTTATATGAGTGTATTACAAGATAAGCACTTTTGTGGAATCTCCTGTGGAAGGGACAAAGGGAAAACTAAAAGGTACTCGGAGAAGACATCTAGATCAGAGATGAAGATGATGGGGAAGACATGTAGATCAGAGATGAAGATGATGGGGAAGACATGTAGATCAGAGATGAAGATGATGGGGAAGACATGTAGATCAGAGATGAAGAATGATGGGGAAGACATGTAGATCAGAGATGAAGATGATGGGGAAGACATGTAGATCAGAGATGAAGAATGATGGGGAAGACATGTAGATCAGAGATGAAGATGATGGGGAAGACATGTAGATCAGAGATGAAGAATGATGGGAAGACATGTAGATCAGAGATGAAGATGATGGGGAAGACATGTAGATCAGAGATGAAGAATGATGGGGAAGACATGTAGATCAGAGATGAAGATGATGGGGAAGACATGTAGATCAGAGATGAAGAATGATGGGGAAGACATGTAGATCAGAGATGAAGATGATGGGGAAGACATGAAGATCAGAGATGAAGAATGATGGGGAAGACATGTAGATCAGAGATGAAGATGATGGGGAAGACATGTAGATTAGAGATGAAGATGATGGGGAAGACATGTAGATCAGAGATGAAGATGATGGGGAAGACATGTAGATCAGAGATGAAGATGATGGGGAAGACATGTAGATCAGAGATGAAGAATGATGGGAAGACATGTAGATCAGAGATGAAGAATGATGGGGAAGACATGTAGATCAGAGATGAAGATGATGGGGAAGACATGGAGTGATGCTAAAAGAATGCAAGAAAACAGAACGACTTGGAAAGTGTTTGTTGAAGACCTATACCCGACAGCAAGTTGAAAGTGTTTGTTGAAGACCTATACCCGACAGGAAGTTGAAAGTGTTTGTTGAAGACCTATACCCGACATGAAGTTGAAAGTGTTTGTTGAAGACCTATACCCGACAGGAAGTTGAAAGTGTTTGTTGAAGACCTATACCCGACAGGAAGTTGAAAGTGTTTGTTGAAGACCTATACCCGACATGAAGTTGAAAGTGTTTGTTGAAGACCTATACCCGACATGAAGTTGAAAGTGTTTGTTGAAGACCTATACCCGACAGGAAGTTGAAAGTGTTTGTTGAAGACCTATACCCGCAGCAAGTTGAAAGTGTTTGTTGAAGACCTATACCCGACAGGAAGTTGAAAGTGTTTGTTGAAGACCTATACCCGACATGAAGTTGAAAGTGTTTGTTGAAGACCTATACCCGACAGGAAGTTGAAAGTGTTTGTTGAAGACCTATACCCGACAGGAAGTTGAAAGTGTTTGTTGAAGACCTATACCCGACATGAAGTTGAAAGTGTTTGTTGAAGACCTATACCCGACATGAAGTTGAAAGTGTTTGTTGAAGACCTATACCCGACATGAAGTTGAAAGTGTTTGTTGAAGACCTATACCCGACAGGAAGTTGAAAGTGTTTGTTGAAGACCTATACCCGACAGGAAGTTGAAAGTGTTTGTTGAAGACCTATACCCGACAGGAAGTTGAAAGTGTTTGTTGAAGACCTATACCCGACATGAAGTTGAAAGTGTTTGTTGAAGACCTATACCCGACATGAAGTTGAAAGTGTTTGTTGAAGACCTATACCCGACATGAAGTTGAAAGTGTTTGTTGAAGACCTATACCCGACAGGAAGTTGAAAGTGTTTGTTGAAGACCTATACCCGACAGGAAGTTGAAAGTGTTTGTTGAAGACCTATACCCGACATGAAGTTGAAAGTGTTTGTTGAAGACCTATACCCGACATGAAGTTGAAAGTGTTTGTTGAAGACCTATACCCGACATGAAGTTGAAAGTGTTTGTTGAAGACCTATACCCGACATGAAGTTGAAAGTGTTTGTTGAAGACCTATACCCGACATGAAGTTGAAAGTGTTTGTTGAAGACCTATACCCGACAGGAAGTTGAAAGTGTTTGTTGAAGACCTATACCCGACAGGAAGTTGAAAGTGTTTGTTGAAGACCTATACCCGACAGGAAGTTGAAAGTGTTTGTGGAAGACCTATACCCGACAGGAAGTTGAAAGTGTTTGTTGAAGACCTATACCCGACAGGAAGTTGAAAGTGTTTGTGGAAGACCTATACCCGACAGGAAGTTGAAAGTGTTTGTTGAAGACCTATACCCGACAGGAAGTTGAAAGTGTTTGTTGAAGACCTATACCCGACAGGAAGTTGAAAGTGTATGTTGAAGACCTATACCCGACAAAGTTGAAAGTGTTTGTTGAAGACCTATACCCGACAGGAAGTTGAAAGTGTTTGTTGAAGACCTATACCCGACAGGAAGTTGAAAGTGTTTGTTGAAGACCTATACCCGACAGGAAGTTGAAAGTGTTTGTTGAAGACCTATACTCCACAGGGAGCTGAACGTGTTTGTTGAAGACCTATACTCCTCAGGGAGCTGAACGTGTTTGTTGAAGACCTACACTCCACAGGGAGCTGAACGTGTTTGTTGAAGACCTATACTCCACAGGGAGCTGAACGTGTTTGTTGAAGACCTATACTCCACAGGGAGCTGAACGTGTTTGTTGAAGACCTATACTCCACAGGGAGCTGAAAGTGTTTGTTGAAGACCTACACTCCACAGGGAGCTGAACGTGTTTGTTGAAGACCTATACTCCACAGGGAGTTGAACGTGTTTGTTGAAGACCTACACTCCACAGGGAGCTGAACGTGTTTGTTGAAGACCTACACTCCACAGGAAGCTGAAAGTGTTTGTTGAAGACCTACACTCCACAGGGAGCTGAACGTGTTTGTTGAAGACCTTCACTCCACAGGAAGCTGAAAGTGTTTGTTGAAGACCTACACTCCACAGGAAGCTGAAAGTGTTTGTTGAAGACCTACACTCCACAGGGAGCTGAACGTGTTTGTTGAAGACCTACACTCCACAGGGAGCTGAAAGTGTTTGTTGAAGACCTACGCTCCTCAGGGAGTTGAAAGTGTTTGTTGAAGACCTAATCTCCACAGGGAGCTGAAAGTGTTTGTTGAAGACCTACACTCCACAGGGAGCTGAAAGTGTTTGTTGAAGACCTACACTCCACAGGGAGCTGAAAGTGTTTGTTGAAGACCTATACTCCACAGGGAGCTGAACGTGTTTGTTGAAGACCTACACTCCACAGGAAGCTGAACGTGTTTGTTGAAGACCTACACTCCACAGGAAGCTGAAAGTGTTTGTTGAAGACCTACACTCCACAGGGAGCTGAACGTGTTTGTTGAAGACCTACACTCCACAGGGAGCTGAACGTGTTTGTTGAAGACCTATACTCGACAGGGAGCTGAACATGTTTGTTGATGACCTACACTCCACAGGGAGCTGAACGTGTTTGTTGAAGACCTACACTCCACAGGGAGCTGAAAGTGTTTGTTGAAGACCTACACTCCACAGGGAGCTGAAAGTGTTTGTTGAAGACCTACACTCCACAGGGAGCTGAAAGTGTTTGTTGAAGACCTACACTCCACAGGAAGCTGAAAGTGTTTGTTGAAGACCTACACTCCACAGGGAGCTGAACGTGTTTGTTGAGGACCTACACTCCACAGGGAGCTGAACGTGTTTGTTGAAGACCTACACTCCACAGGGAGCTGAACGTGTTTGTTGATGACCTACACTCCACAGGGAGCTGAAAGTGTTTGTTGAAGACCTACACTCCACAGGGAGCTGAACGTGTTTGTTGAAGACCTACACTCCACAGGGAGCTGAAAGTGTTTGTTGAAGACCTATACTCCACAGGGAGCTGAACGTGTTTGTTGATGACCTACACTCCACAGGGAGCTGAAAGTGTTTGTTGAAGACCTACACTCCACAGGGAGCTGAAAGTGTTTGTTGAAGACCTACACTCCTCAGGGAGCTGAAAGTGTTTGTTGAAGACCTACACTCCACAGGGAGCTGAAAGTGTTTGTTGAAGACCTACACTCCACAGGGAGCTGAAAGTGTTTGTTGAAGACCTACACTCCACAGGGAGCTGAAAGTGTTTCTTGAAGACGTACACTCCACAGGGAGCTGAAAGTGTTTGTTGAAGACCTACACTCCACAGGGAGCTGAAAGTGTTTGTTGAAGACCTACGTTGAACTGGGATTTGAAAGAAAAACAAACATAATTATGTAGTAGACAGGTGGGAGCAGGAATAAAAAAAATGATCTGGACGTGACATGGAAAGATCTTAGAAGAATGGCATCAAACAGAACAACATTGATAGTGTTTGTCGAAGACTTGTGCTAGACAGAGAGTTGAAAGATAGAAGTGTAGAAATTGTAAACATATAAACATGAAACGTAAAAACGGAAATAGAAATGTGGTTTCTCTATGGAAATAAAAACATATTGCTAAAACAGGCAGACAAATAAGTAGACGGACATACGCCTTTCCAGCAACAACACATTTGGTGGGATAGTTTGCTAACAACGATGGGAATCACAGATGAAACAAAATAAACTTCACAATACATCAGGCCGACTGGCGAACGAAAGATAGGCCCATGTGAGCTAACAGAAAATATACCTGATGGTTTGTGCACGTCATCATGTGTTTGTTTATTTGGCTAAGACAGACAGCCCACGCGTCTCAATCCAGGATATTGACGAGCGTCCAACCTGACTGATGATCACATAAAAGATGACTGATGATCACATACAAGCTGATTGATGATCACATACACGATGACTGATGATCACATAAAAGATGACTGATGATCACATACAAGCTGATTGATGATCACATACAAGCTGATTGATGATCACATACAACCTGACTGATGATCACATACACGATGACTGATGATCACATACAGCTTCATTGATGATCGCATAAAAGGTGACTGATGATCACATACAACCTGACTGATGATCACATACAACCTGACTGATGATCACATACACGATGACTGATGATCACATAAAAGATGACTGATGATCACATACAAGCGGACTGATGATCACTTACACGATGACTGATGATCACTTACAAGCTGACTGATGATCACATACAAGCTGACTGATGATCACATACAAGCTGACTGATGATCACTTACACGATGACTGATGATCACATATAAGCTGACTGATGATCACTTACACGATGACTGATGATCACTTACAAGCTGACTGATGATCACATACAAGCGGACTGATGATCACTTACACGATGACTGATGATCACATACAAGCTGACTGATGATCACATACAAGCTGACTGATGATCACATACAAGCTGACTGATGATCACATACAAGCTGACTGATGATCACATACAAGCTGACTGATGATCGCATACAAGCTGACTGATGATCACTTACACGATGACTGATGATCACATATAAGCTGACTGATGATCACTTACACGATGACTGATGATCACATACAAGCTGACTGATGATCACATACAAGCTGACTGATGATCACATACACGATGACTGATGATCACATACAAGCTGACTGATGATCACATACAACCTGACTGATGATCACATACACGATGACTGATGATCACATACACGATGACTGATGATCACAAACACGATGACTGATGATCACATAAAAGATGACTGATGATCACATACAAGCTGACTGATGATCACATACAACCTGACTGATGATCACATACAACCTGACTGATTATCACATACAACCTGACTGATGATCACATACAACCTGACTGATGATCACATACAACCTGACTGATGATCACATACAACCTGACTGATGATCATATACAAGATGACTGATGATCACATACAAGGTGACTGATGATCATATGCAAGATGACTGATGATCACATACAATCTGAATGATGATCAAATACAACATGACTGATGATTAAAAACGACCTGACTGATGATTAAATACAGCCTGACTGATGATTAAAAACGACCTGACTGATGATTAAATACAACCTGCCTGATAATCACATACATCTTGAATGACTATCACATGCAGATATACAATGTGGAAGTCAACGGAAAAGTACACAAGTCCCTTTTATTTTAATCTCCAGGAGAAGAAATCAAGAGAAAGACCAAAATATTCCGGGAGAAGACAGGGTAAAGCAGAGATGAAGCTGATGGGGAAAGATGGAATAATCTGACAAGATTGGCAGGAAAAAAAACGACATGAAAAGTGTCTTTCGATGACCTATGCTCCAGAAAGCGTTGACAATTTTTGTTGAAGACCGATGCTCCACAGGGAGCTGAAAATTTTGGTTGAAGACCGATGCTGCACAGGAAGATGAAAGTGTTTGTTGAAGATCTATACTCCACATGTAGTTCAAAGTGTTTGTTGAAGATCTATACTCCACATGTAGTTCAAAGTGTTTGTTGAAGATCTATACTCCACAGGGAGCTGAAAGTGTTTTTTTGAAGATCTATACTCCACATGTAGTTCAAAGTGTTTGTTGAAGATCTATACTCCACAGGGAGTTGAACGTGTTTGTTGAAGATCTATACTCCACATGTAGTTCAAAGTGTTTGTTGAAGATCTATATACCACAGGGAGTTGAAAGTGTTTGTTGAAGATCTATACTCCACAGGGAGCTGAAAGTGTTTTTCGAAGATCTATACTCCACATGTAGTTGAAAGTTTTTGTTGAAGACTTATGCTCCACAGGGATTTAAAAGTGTTTGTTGAAGACCTGTGCTCTACAGGGAGCTGAAATTATTTGTTGAAGACCTATGCTCCATCGGGAGCTAAAATGAAAATGAACGTTACTTTCCATCTTTATATATCTGCTTACCGGCCCAAAACAACTATCTAGTATCTTCTCTCTTTGTCGTCCGTGATCTCTATTTCCTTGATTTTACCAGTTGTATCTAAGTACATTAACCTGTCTCGTCTTATGATAAGTCTGACAAACATCAATTCCTTTCTGTTGATTTTTAGGAGCTCTCTTTTGCATTGACCTCGTTATACTATTTGTTCAACTGTCCAGGAAAGGTAATTCTTAGCTCTCTTCTTTATATACAGGGTGTCCGAAAAATAATGTACCTTTTTCAATAAATTATTTAAAACGATGAAGTTTTAAAACAACTAAAAATAAAAAGTGAACTACTAAATACAATTCAGAAAAGACAAATGAACTTTTTAGAGCATGTTAAAAGACACAACAACCTAATGAAAGTAATATTAGAAGGGAAAATACAAGGTAAAAGAGGCAGAGACAGACCAAGCCTAACATGGACGAGTAACATCAAAAGACGGACAAGTCAACCTATGAAAATCTGCACCATCAAAGCAAGAGACAGAGTGGAATGGCGCTCCATGGTAGCCAACTTATGTGATATGAGGGTCCTCTTTTACCAAAGTTAATGTAGCATCTCAAAGTTGTCTCAATCCTACCTGACAAAGATTCAATATGGGTGCCCTTTGTCACACGGCAGATAGCTAGTCGATAGTCCATTTCCTCCTATGCTCGACGCGTATTCTACAACACAACATTCTCTCTGTTGTTTTGTCAGCAACATCTTTGAATGTGTGTACGGCTGATATTTCAACCCCTCCATTACGATACCGTTGTCAAAAATTACCGAAATAAAAAGACACAAAATCTTCCAAATTTGACACATTGCCGTGTTCAAACATGATCTCCCTCCGTGTACTTTCCTGATTACTACTTCCGGTGACCTCTGGGTGTTTAATTTGATTCTATTGATGTAGCTTTTTCCCCACTTTGTGAGATACGATCCTATAATTTTAAAAAATCTTCACATTTCTACAAATTGATCGTCCCCCCCCCCCCCCTCTCTTCCCCCCCCCCCCCTCCTAATCTTTGACCAATTAAATTTCCTCGAGATATCAAACACATTTTTTTTTGACTCGGGAAAACTCAACAAATAACGTTTTGAGATAGCCGAACATACTGACGGATTTACGGCCACCGTCTGGATAGACAAAGTAGTGTGTCCGGTCCAAGCGGTCATTTTCGGGTCAAAAATCAATCTGAGACATGAAATCTTAGTTCCCTGTGTGTCTAAATGGTAAAAACACACTTGTGTGTCAAAAGTTCAAAGATAATGTTGTTTGTAGTGTGGTGTAATGTACACTACTATAAGGAATGGTGGCAGCTTTACAGAAAAGGAACACAACAAAATATTAACGTTTCGGCCTACACATGCGGCCTACCTCAGAGAATAACGCAAACCACGGGGGCCTCGGTGGCCTAGTTGGGAAAACCACCCGACTGGGCTACCGACGTTCGGACATCCCGTGTTCGATTCCTGCTGGAAGCAGTGTAAGTTGTACTCGTGGCTGGGAAAAAAATACCCTCGCAGTCGACCCAACCGCTGGCAGAAATGGGTACCAGGGTGGTACTTTGGGAAGGTGAGGAATGCCGCCTCATGATTTTGAAGCGACACTGTCCCGAAGTCTCCGAACACCTCTAATAGGCAGCCAAGCAGATAAGGGCGGCAACTCGCGTGCTAAGACGCCGATTCAAGACTTATATACTTTTACCTTTAACACAAAGTAACAACGAAATAAAGATAACCACTACATCTAAGATGAGCGGGACAGGTAAATCAAAAAAAATAAACAGAGTGATAAGAAATGAAATGATCAAACGAAATAGATACGTGCTACATCATCATCATCAAGTACCGGGCCAGCTGGCGTATGTGATCATGTCTTTCCACAACTTTCAATCTCGACAATTATTGATCATTTTACATACATGCTCTTCATACCGGATGATACAAACAGATAAAAGTAGTAATCTATCTGTAATGCTTCTAATGTTATTTTGAAATTGTAGTATTGTGTAGTACTGAATATAACGAAGTCCGCCTCAGGTAGGTGTAGTAATTAAGTGTAAGTTCGTATATGTTTCAGTTACAATCGGCTCTTCTTACAAGTCTTTACATACACTTATTATCATCATCATTATCGTCGTCGCCATCCCGATCATCATCATCTTCTTCTTCTTCTTTCCTTCCTCGTCTGCCTACCAGCGTCGAGTGGAGATATAATTTGCGGTCTTTTATTCTTCTGTTCGCCTCTGCTGCTGTTATGTTTCCTAGTGTTTCTAATATTTCATCGATACCATCTTTTTCGTGGTGGACCCTTGGGTCTGGTGTTCTCACAACGTTTATTGAAGGCTCGTTGTGTTGTGTTTTGATCACTCTGCCTTGTCACGTGGTCAAACCATTTTATCTGTTGTTTCTTATATATTCTATGGCGGGGCTATTCCTAGCTTTTTTCTCAGTTCTTCATTTCTGATCTTATCTCTCAGACTGTTTCCTGTCATTCGTCTAACACATTTCATCTCAGTAGAGGTTATTTTTCTTATTGTTCTTGCATCTAGGGTCCAGGTCTGGCATTGGTAGCACAACGTTGGGATGAAGATTGTATTGTAGAGTGCCCGTTTTGCCTCTAAGAGTTATTTCCTTGTTGGACAATAGTGGTGATAGCTGCCCAATGATTTGACAATCCTTGTGCATCTTGATTCTATCTCTGCTGTTTGTGAATTGTCGTTTGCCACTAGACTTCCTGGGTATTTGAACGAAATTACACTTGTCATTTGGATAAAAAGCTAAATGAAAGGGTATATTTTTTTTCGGACACCCTGTATATAAATATGTATAAAATTGTTAGAGCGAACTCTCAATCGCTGCTTTTCTTGTTTATTTCTGTAATGTTTAAGCAAATAATTAGCCTTTGAAGATGTTCAACTTTAGTTAGGGGAGTGTTCCTAACCTCTCAAATACGTCCATAACAACACACCAAAAATAGAACTTTGGTTTAACTTCAAGTTTTCAGCTTCTAGAGTTCTGATCTATGTCCAGAAAACTTGTAGTTCCACATTTCTCCTAAACGTACCCACGGGTCCGCAGCGTGTGTTTCCACTTTGATGCAAAAAGCTGCGTATGTGATGTGGGAATATAACCACCACCTGCCGTGTTGTGTAAGGTGCTCACCGGAACTGTCGTGGAAATCCATTCCAGAGGTTTTCAGACTAGTCCGTTCATGACAGCCGCAGGATGTAGTTCTGGAATTCATTTCTGGAATTCGGAATTTCGTTTGGATAAAACTTCCCTTTCAGCAGGTAAGGAAACTGATTCCCGGGTTTTGGAAGGTGCTTTCACAAAGGTTATCTCCCCATGTTTGATGAATTAATTTTTTTTGGTATTTCAAATTTAATGTGCGATTATAATTTGTTGGCAGTTTTTTTTATTATCATTCTTTTTTAAACTCACACTTCGTAGATTATTAAGTTTGTATTAGTTTGTTAGTCTTTCCAATATTTTTTGAATAATCGAATTCAGTTTCTTTCATTTGTGAGTTATCTTTTGTTTTGTTTTGTTTATTTGTTGTGGTTCGTTGTTATAACGCTTTCTTAGTCTAGGAGAAATTAACAAACAAAAAATAGATATAGAAAGAAATATAAAAAAAAAACGATATGGTTAAAGCTTCATATAACATAAGGACAAAACAAAGCTGAACGACGTTTCTGCTCAATAGGCCTTCAGCAGGAACAAACATATAACACAGTTACAAATATGTATTTAAAATTAAAAAATAAATATTATTTATTTGAAATTATTATATTTTAACATTATATTATATTATATTATATTATATTATATTATATTATATTATATTATATTATATTATATTATATTATATTGTATTGTATTGTATTGTATTGTATTGTATTGTATTGTATTGTATTGTATTGTATTGTATTGTTGTGTTGTGTTGTGTTGTGTTGTGTTGTGTTGTGTTGTGTTGTTGTGTGTGTGTTGTGTTGTGTTGTGTTGTGTTGTGTTGTGTTGTATTATATTTATTATATTTATTATATTTATTATATTTATTATATTATATTATTATTTTAAATATGAAATACTACATGACATTTCAAGTTGACCAGAGGTCGAGTAGGAAGAGCAGAGGTTAGAGAACTACTCTTGTGAGAACGCCTGGTTCGATTCTGATCGAAGTTTTAGATTGACCAAGAATTGAAAGCCTTCAATGAAACCGGTCGATCGGCTTATGAATAGAAAATACAGATGGACTTGACACACACTAGGAAAACCCGATGCCAACATAGCAAGACATGCACGGTCATAGAACTCGCTGGAAAAAAGAAAGCCAGGATAACATGGGAATACGTGAAGAGGAGAAGTATTGGAAACCCTCAAGAAAATTGGTCTAGACAGGAGAGAAATAGAGAAAGTGTTCAAGAATAGGCATGGGGAGACTTAGTCTGTGGTCTAGACAGGAGAGAAATAGAGAAAATGTTCAAGAATAGAGATGGGGAGACTTTGTCTGTGGTCTAGACAGGAGAGAAATAGAGAAAATGTTCAAGAATAGAGATGGGGAGACTTTGTCTGTGGTCTAGACAGGAGAGAAATAGAGAAAATGTTCAAGAATAGAGATGGGGAGACTTAGTCTGTGGTCTAGACAGGAGAGAAGTAGAGAAAATGTTCAAGATAGAGATGGGTAGACTTTGTCTGTGGTCTAGACTGGAGAGAAGTAGAGAAAATGTTCAAGAATAGGCATGGAGAGACCTTGTCAATGGTCTAGACTGGAGAGAAGTAGAGAAAATGTTCAAGAATAGGCATGGAGAGACCTTGTCAATGGTCTAGACTGGAGAGAAGTAGAGAAAATGTTCAAGAATAGGCATGGAGAGACCTTGTCCATGGTCTAGAGGAGTCTAAATGGCTTTGATTGATTGATTAAATCAATAAATGTCACTAGATGTCTCAAAAAGAAAAGAAAATAACTGACATTGAGAAATTATCCTTCCTTCCTTCCTCCCTTCCTCCCTTCCTCCCTTCCTCCCTCCCTTCCTCCCTCCCTTCCTTCCTCCCTTCCTCCCTTCCTCCCTTCCCCCCTCCCTTCCTTCCTTCCTTCCTTCCTCCTTCCTTCCTTCCTTCCTTCCTTCCTTCCTTCCTTCCTTCCTTCCTTCCTTCCTTCCTTCCTTCCTTCCTTCCTTCCTTCCCTTCCTTCCTTCCTTCCTTCCTTCCTTCCTTCCTTCCTCCCTCCCTCCCTCCCTCCCTCCCTCCCTCCCTCCCTCCTCCCTCCCTTCCTTCCTTCCTTCCTTCCTTCCTTCCTTCCTCCCTCCCTCCCTCCCTCCCTCCCCCCTTCCTTTCTTCCTCCCTTCCCCCCTTCCTTCCATCCTTCCTTCCTTCCACCCTTTCTCCTTTCTTCTCTTCTTCCCTCCATTACTCCCATCCTCCCTCCATTCCCTCACACCCTCATTACCTCCCTCCCTCCCTTCCCTCACACCCTCATTACCTCCCTCCCTCCCCTTCATTCATAACTTCAAGCTGACAACAATCTGTACTGCAGCTGACCCAGAAGTCTACCGTTAAATGACACCTCAAGTTGAACGAGTGCGTCTCCACCAAAATCATCATCCGGTGACCCTAACGAGGTGCCCAGAGGAGCTCCCAGACCATCCTGCCTCATCACGGCCCATAAAACACGCCAGCTGCAACGACCGCTCCACACCGCAAGAAATTACCGAGAAGTGTACTTTTATAGGGCACTTTCAGCTAATTGGCTCCGATTCTCACGAAAATTGACTAGGAATGTAGCTTTGACGTTTTAATGCTTATATTGGTTTAGGGGTAAGAAAACAGAAGTAATGGTCACATCAAAGAAACAATTATCACCATCATGCAGCATAAAAATAAACGAGACAAATCTGAAACAAGTGCAACGTGTCAAATACTTGGGCACAATAATAACATCAGATGGAAGATGCACCACAGAAATAAAAAGCAGAATAGCTCAGGCCAAAATAGCATTTCAGAAAATGAAAAACGTCATATGTAACAAATCTATGTCAATAGAAGTGAGAAAGAGAGTTCATCAGTGGTATATAGAACCTATTCTGACCCATGGTAGCGAATTATGGACAGTAAACAAACAAATGAAAAGACTATTAGAGGCCACAGAGATGGGATTTCTCAGAAGAATGTTGAAAGTTCCCTGGACAGCAAAAAGACCAATGAGGAAATTCTCAAAGAGGCCAACACAAAAAGGGAGCTCATAA
Organism: Megaustenia siamemsis; assembly: GCA_032433765.1. NCBI lineage: Eukaryota > Metazoa > Mollusca > Gastropoda > Stylommatophora > Ariophantidae > Megaustenia > Megaustenia siamemsis. The sequence continues at coordinate 2,366,096 of JAVIAB010000104.1, forward strand.
AAAACATCAAAAAGAAACAATCAACATTTTTTGAGCCCATCATGAGAAGAGGAAAGTTGGAATACTTGGTTACAACTGGCATATAAAAGGAAAGAGAGATCGCGGACGACAAAGAGAGAAAATACTGGATAGCTGGTGTCATGGCATGGAAAACAGTCAACAACAGAACTGATACGATGCACTGTAGATAGAAGATTGTGGAGGGACATGATCGCCTACACCAACCGGTATGGCACATGACGATGATTAACAAATGCAAGAGAAATAACAGAGAGGTCTCCTGGACAGATATGAACAGAGAGAATCCTAGAAACATCGGGAGAGGTAACAGAGAAAAGGTCGACGGGAGAACAAACCTTCTCCCTTCCACATTGAAATACATACCAGGAAGGACAGAAAAGGAATTAGTGACGGCCATAGAAGCAGAAGAAATTGATCAAAATTGCTTTGTCAATCCGTTCAAAATGTCTTATCTTTGCTTTCTTCTGTTACTTTTGTCGTAAAAGTTTCCCGCTGTTATCCCCTTTTTTCCCGGACCTGTGTGGCTACCACTGCCACCTGCCGCGCATGTCAGGGGAGGGGGGGGGGAGGCGGCTGATGAGATTCGGGCCAAGGTCTTCGCTGGTTTTTTTTTCTTTACATCTGAACTAGTGCCATCTTCAATGCTTTCACTGGTGTGTGGCGCGCGTGATTCGTTCTGAGGAGAACGTTTGGGCAGTTTAGAGTTGTCAGTTGTGCAACTTACGCTAGGAATCTTCCTTCCTTCTTTCTTTCCTACTTTCCTACTTTCCTACTTTCCTTTGTTCCTTCCTTTGTTCCATACTTCCTTCCTTCCTTCCTTCCTTCCTTCCTTCCTTCCTTCCTTCCTTCCTTCCTTCCTTCCTTCCTTCCTTCCTTCCTTCCTTCCTTCCTTCTTTCCTTCCTTCCTTCCTTCCTTCCTTCCTTCCTTCCTTCCCTCTCTCTCTCACTCACTCACTCACTGCCTTCCTTCCTTCCCTCTCTCTCAATCACTCATTCACTCACTTACTCACTGCCGTCCTTCCTTCCTTCCTTCCTTCCTTCCTTCCTTCCTTCCTTCCTTCCTTCCTTCCTTCCTTCCTTCCTTCCTTCCTTCCTTCCTTCCTTCCTTCCTTCCTTCCTTCCTTCCTTCCTTCCTTCCCTCTCTCTCTCTCTCTCTCTCTCACTCACTCACTCACTGCCTTCCTTCCTTCCCTCTCTCTCACTCACTCATTCACTCACTCACTCACTCACTCACTTCCTTCCTTCCTTCCTTCTCTCTCACTCACTCCCTCATTCACTGCCTTCCTTCCTTCCTTCCTTCCTTCCTTCCTTCCTTCCTTCCTTCCTTCCTTCCTTCCTTCCTTCCTTCCTTCCTTCCTTCCTTCCTTCCTTCCCTCTCTCTCTCACTCACTCACTGCCTTCCTTCCTTCCTTCCTTCCTTCTCTCTCTCATTCGCTCACTGCCTTCCTTCCTTCCTTCCTTCCTTCCTTCCTTCCTTCCTTCCTTCCTTCCTTCCTTCCTTCCCTCTCTCACTTACTCACTGCCGTCCTTCCTTCCTTCCTTCCTTCCCTCTCTCTCTCACTCACTCACTGCCTTCCTTCCTTCCTTCCTTCCTTCCTTCCTTCCTTCCTTCCTTCTCTCTCTCATTCGCTCACTGCCTTCCTTCCTTCCTTCCTTCCTTCCCTCTCTCTCTCACTTACTCACTGCCGTCCTTCCTTCCTTCCTTCCAGATTTGTCAACAAATTAAAGAATACAGTAGGAACTCATTCCTCATGTATAAAAAGAAACAAAGAAAGAAAACACGCCACCCTTTCGACCGAACTAAACAAAGACAAAATTAGTACCCGCTCTCTTCAACAGTGAAGACAAGACACTGCTCCAGCAACAAGAAGTTACCTAGACTAAACTGCACTGCCCCCTCAGGCAGTTGTTCTGTGTAAATAATTCACCTGTGGATACGTTTCCTCAGCGCAGATATTTATAAATATCTCATCTGGATGAGATAACACGATCTCTGCTCATCTCTCTCATATTTTCACAGTATTTATTTATTACCTCATTTGCGCTGAGATTTTGTTTTTTCCCAATTTAATATCGATGTTGTAACTGCCGAGATAGAACAGCCCCACTTGAATCATTTTTAGAACATCACTTCGCTTCAAACCTGGGGCATGTTTTCCATTTTCTCAATTTATTTTATTTTCTTTTCTTAATCTTCTTCTCTAAATCTTATTCCTTCTTTAAATTTCTTCCTCTTTATCGGCTATTTTTATCCAGTTCTTTCTTCTTATTTACATTCTTCTTCACTTTTCTTTTCGTCTTCGTCTTTTTACTCTTCATCTACCTGTTCATTACTTCTTATACTTCTAATTCGTTTCCTTTCTTTTTCTATTCTTTTTGTTTCTTCTTTTGTTACTTCTCATTTCTCTTCTTCCTGATTTTCTTCTCCCTTCTTTTTCTCCTGATTTTCTTCTCCCTTCTCTTCCTCCTGAATTTTTTCCCCCTTCTCTTCCTACTGATTTTCGTCTCTTCCTCCTGATTTTCTTCTCCCTTCTCTTCCTCCTGATTTTATTTTCTCCCTTCTATCCCTCCTTTTTTTCTTCTCTTCCCCCAGATTTTCTTCTCCCTTCTATCCCTCCTTTTTTTTTTTTCTTCCTCCCGATTTTCTTCTCCCTTCACCTCCTCCTGATTTTCTTCTCCCTTCACCTCCTCCTGATTTTCTTATCCCTTCACCTCCTCCTGATTTTCTTATCCCTTCACCTCCTCCTGATTTTCTTATCCCTTCTCTTCTTCCTGATTTTCTTCTCCTTCTCTTTCATCCTGATTTTCTTATCCCTTCTCTTTCATCCTGATTTTCTTCTCCCTTCTCCTTCATCCTGATTTTCTTCTCCCTTCACTTCCTCCTGAATTTCTTCTCCCTTCTCTTTCATCCTGATTTTCTTCTCCCTTCTCCTTCATCCTGATTTTCTTCTCCCTTCTCCTTCATCCTGATTTTCTTCTCCCTTCTCTTTCATCCTGATTTTCTTCTCCCTTCACTTCCTCCTGATTTTCTTCTCCCTTCTCCTTCATCCTGATTTTCTTCTCCCTTCTCCTTCATCCTGATTTTCTTCTCCCTTCTCCTTCATCCTGATTTTCTTCTCCATTCTCCTTCATCCTGATTTTCTTCTCCCTTCTCCTTCATCCTGATTTTCTTCTCCCTTCTCTTCATCCTGATTTTCTTCTCCCTTCTCCTTCATCCTGATTTTCTTCTCCCTTCTCCTTCATCCTGATTTTCTTCTCCCTTCTCCTTCATCCTGATTTTCTTCTCCCTTCTCCTTCATCCTGATTTTCTTCTTCCTTCACTTCCTCCTGATTTTCTTCTCCCTTCTCCTTCATCCTGATTTTCTTATCCCTTCTCCTTCATCCTGATTTTCTTATCCCTTCTCTTTCATCCTGATTTTCTTCTCCCTTCACTTCCTCCTGATTTTCTTCTCCCTTCTCTTTCATCCTGATTTTCTTATCCCTTCTCTTCTTCCTGATTTTCTTCTCCCTTCTCTTTCATCCTGATTTTCTTCTCCCTTCTCTTTCATCCTGATTTTCTTCTCCCTTCTCTTTCATCCTGATTTTCTTCTCCCTTCTCGTCTTTCTCATTTTCTTCTCCCTTCTCTTCCTCCTGATTTTCTTCTCCCTTCTCTTTCATCCTGATTCTCTTCTCCCTTCTCTTTCATCCTGATTTTCTTCTCCCTTCTCCTTCATCCTGATTTTCTTCTCCCTTCTCTTTCATCCTGATTTTCTTATCCCTTCTCTTCTTCCTGATTTCTTGTCCCTTCACTTCCTCCTGATTTTCTTATCCCTTCTCTTTCATCCTGATTTTCTTCTCCCTTCTCTTCATCCTGATTTTCTTCTCCCTTCTCCTTCATCCTGATTTTCTTCTCCCTTCTCCTTCATCCTGATTTTCTTATCCCTTCTCCTTCATCCTGATTTTCTTATCCCTTCACTTCCTCCTGATTTTCTTCTCCCTTCTCTTTCATCCTGATTTTCTTCTCCCTTCTCTTTCATCCTGATTTTCTTCTCCCTTCTCTTTCATCCTGATTTTCTTCTCCCTTCTCGTCTTTCTCATTTTCTTCTCCCTTCTCTTTCATCCTGATTTTCTTCTCCCTTCTCTTTCATCCTGATTTTCTTCTCCCATCTCGTCTTTCTCATTTTCTTCTCCTTTCTCTTCCTCCTGATTTTCTTCTCCTTTCTCCTCGTCCTCATTGTTTCTTCTCCTCTACACATTCTCATTCTTTACAGTCCACTTTGTGTTGCTGTTTTCTTCTTATTCCTCTCTTTATTCTCTCTTCTTTATTCTTCATTCTTTGAATCATCCCACACGTCAAAAGAGTGTCCAGAGTCTGGTTCACCCTCTATATCACTGACCATCACTTCCTGCAAAATTTTCTTTGATCAAGAACCCACTAAGTTACAATTTATGGTAATTTCTGAATGATGAGTACGCGACCTATCCATCTCCAGCTCCCACCTGTGCTCCCAGCGTGAGTTTCCTCTCATTTGCACCTGTTGAGCTGTCGTGGCTGCAGGTTGTGGCTGAAATATTTCGAGAATTTTCTCCAGGCTGGTTGGAATATGTCAGCAATCCATCATCATCTAGATCGTCTCTGTTGGGATCGGGCTCACATGTAAGTTCCTTTGATGTTGGAGAAATAGGTCTTGAGTGTCATATCCAGCGTCTGCAGTAGTCAATCCCAGCTCGGTTGTGATAAAGTGAATGGCATTATTCGTTTTCTCCTACATACACATTTACCTTACACACACACACACACACACGCACGCACACACACACACACACACACGCACGCACGCACGCACGCACACACACACACACTCTCTCTCTCTCTCTGTCCCGCTCTCTTTTCCTCACGCTCACTCTGTACCTCTCTCTCTCTCTCTCTTTTCTTTACTCTCACTCTGTACCTCTCTCTCTTCCTTGCACTCACTCTGTACCCCTCTCTCTCTTCCTTACACTCACTCTGTACCTCTCTCTCTCTCTTCCTTACACTCACTCTGTACCTCTCTCTCTCTCTCTTCCTTACACTCACCCTGTCCCTCTCTCTCTTCCTTACACTCACTCTGTACCTCTCTCTCTCTCTTCCTTACACTCACTCTGTACCTCTCTCTCTCTCTTCCTTACACTCACCCTGTCCCTCTCTCTCTTCCTTACACTCACTCTGTACCTCTCTCTCTCTTCCTTACACTCACTCTGTACCTCTCTCTCTCTCTCTTCCTTACACTCACCCTGTCCCTCTCTCTCTTCCTTACACTCACTCTGTACCTCTCTCTCTCTCTTCCTTACACTCACTCTGTACCTCTCTCTCTCTCTTCCTTACACTCACCCTGTCCCTCTCTCTCTTCCTTACACTCACTCTGTACCTCTCTCTCTCTTCCTTACACTCACTCTGTACCTCTCTCTCTTCCTTACACTCACTCTGTACCTCTCTCTCTCTCTTCCTTACACTCACCCTGTCCCTCTCTCTCTTCCTTACACTCACTCTGTACCTCTCTCTCTCTCTTCCTTACACTCACTCTGTACCTCTCTCTCTCTTCCTTACACTCACTCTGTACCTCTCTCTCTCTTCCTTACACTCACCCTGTCCCTCTCTCTCTTCCTTACACTCACTCTGTACCTACTCTCTTTTTTCCTTACTCTCACTCTGTCCCTCTCACTCTCTCTTCCTTACTCTCACTCTGTCACTACCTCTCTTCCTTACTCTCACTCTGTCCCTCCCTCTCTTCCTTACACTCACTCTGTCCCTCCCTCTCTTTTCCTCACTCTGTCACTTCCTATCTTCCTTACTCTCACTCTGTCCCTCCCTCTCTCTTCCTTACACTCACTCTGTCCCTCCCTCTCTTTTCCTTACTCTCAATCTGTCCCTCTCTCTCTCTTTCCTTACTCTCACTATGTTCCCCTCTCTCTCTCTTTTCCTTACTCTCACTCTGTCCCTCTCTCTCTTCCTTACACTCACTCTGTCCCTCTTTTTCATGTTTCTAATGTCAAAAATGGATTCCACAGTATCTTCCTCATTTTTAGGAAAGCTGATTTTGTCTGAGCCATTCTGCATCTTACGTCTGTTGTACATCTACCATCTCACCTCTGTTGTACATCTACCATCTCACCTCTGTTGTACATCTACCATCTCACCTCTGTTGTACATCTACCATCTCACCTCTGTTGTACATCTACCCTCTCACCTCTGTTGTACATCTACCATCTCACCTCTGTTGTACATCTACCATCTCACCTCTGTTGTACATCTACCATCTCACCTCTGTTGTACATCTACCATCTCACCTCCGTTGTACATCTACCATCTCACCTCTGTTGTACATCTACCATCTCACCTCTGTTGTACATCTACCATCTCACCTCTGTTGTACATCTACCATCTCACCTCTGTTGTACATCTACCATCTCACCTATGTTGTACATCTACCATCTCACCTCTGTTGTACATCTACCATCTCACCTCTGTTGTACATCTACCATCTCACCTCTGTTGTACATCTACCATCTCACCTCTGTTGTACATCTACCATCTCACCTCTGTTGTACATCTACCATCTCACCTCTGTTGTACACCTACCATCTCACCTCTGTTGTACATCTACCATCTCACCTCTGTTGTACACCTACCATCTCACCTCTGTTGTACACCTACCATCTCACCTCTGTTGTACATCTACCATCTCACCTCTGTTGTACATCTACCATCTCACCTCTGTTGTACATCTACCATCTCACCTCTGTTGTACATCTACCATCTCACCTCTGTTGTACATCTACCATCTCACCTCTGTTGTACATCTACCATCTCACCTCTGTTGTACACCTACCATCTCACCTCTGTTGTACATCTACCATCTCACCTCTGTTGTACACCTACCATCTCACCTCTGTTGTACATCTACCATCTCACCTCTGTTGTACATCTACCATCTCACCTCTGTTGTACATCTACCATCTCACCTCTGTTGTACATCTACCATCTCACCTATGTTGTACATCTACCATCTCACCTCTGTTGTACACCTACCATCTCACCTCTGTTGTACACCTACCATCTCACCTCTGTTGTACACCTACCATCTCACCTCTGTTGTACATCTACCATCTCACCTCTGTTGTATATCTACCATCTCACCTCTGTTGTACATCTACCATCTCACCTCTGTTGTACACCTACCATCTCACCTCTGTTGTACATCTACCATCTCACCTGTGTTGTACATCTACCATCTCACCTCTGTTGTACATCTACCATCTCACCTCTGTTGTACATCTACCATCTCACCTCTGTTGTACATCTACCATCTCACCCCTGTTGTACATCTACCATCTCACCTCTGTTGTACATCTACCATCTCACCTCTGTTGTACATCTACCATCTCACCTCTGTTGTACACCTACCATCTCACCTCTGTTGTACATCTACCATCTCACCTCTGTTGTACACCTACCATCTCACCTCTGTTGTACACCTACCATCTCACCTCTGTTGTACATCTACCATCTCACCTCTGTTGTACACCTACCATCTCACCTCTGTTGTACACCTACCATCTCACCTCTGTTGTACATCTACCATCTCACCTCTGTTGTATATCTACCATCTCACCTCTTTTGTACACCTACCTTCTCACCTCTGTTGTACATCTACCATCTCACCTCTGTTGTATATCTACCATCTCACCTCTTTTGTACACCTACCTTCTCACCTCTGTTGTACATCTGAGTTTAGTGCTTTGTTCACACCGTGAGCTGTGCTTGTCATCCGGATCGTGTTTCGATATTCCGATTGCTTGCGATGAATGATGATACGTATGACGAAGGACAGTTCAGCTGCGTTCTCTTTCGGTGCTGGTACGCCTTATTCCTTTTAACGGGTGCTGTGTTTGCTATGATGGGGACTGCAGATGCCTTTCTTTGTTTGGACATTCGACGAGATGTTAATTCGGATGATTCCCCTGGTACGGGCGGTTGAGCAATTATGGATTTTAATTTGTTTGCAGTGATACCGGGTCCCTCGAATAACTATAATTATAACATTGTTACACTTTTCTTTTTTGTACATTGTTATCACACTATTGTAATGCATACCTAAAACATGTTAAAACACAAAATTGTATTATTACCACACTTTTGTAATACACTGAGTTATTGAGTTATTGAGTTATTTGCGGGACATCATCATTGCACTCCGAACATGTCCATATGTGTTCAGATCCCCTCCTCAGCAATTCCCGCAGTGTCCAGCGACTGACGACTCCAGTTCTGTGTTGGTTGATAAGTCTTCTTACACGGCCACTAAGTTTCTCGTTTCTGGCTGTGCCCATCTTAACTCCCATCTCTTTCATCCGAAGAAGTGACGTGGACTCATGGTTGTCGATGTCCTGTGCCCTTCCCACATCTTGGAGGGCATTGATGATGTCCGCCCGATCAATTTGCTGACCGTCCTCAACTATAGCACAGCTAGCCAACCTGTGCGCTCGTTCATTTCCCCGTACCCCCGTATGTCCAGGGACATAGACAAAAGTAAACCCTACGTATTTTTGACTTCTACAATGACTCTACCCATTGCCTGCGTACAGATAATCTGTAATGTATATTATCTACAACAGACGGTTGTTTCCGGTTGTTTCCAAAATGGAGGAATTATTTTTCTCCGGCTTGGTATAGAACCGTTGATCAGAGGTTTAACTAGCCACTATCGTAAAAACGATGTTAATGAAACGTAGACCTGATACAACAAACGAGGAAATGAGAGAAATCGCCAATCAACCACTAATATCTTCAGTAATAAAGAAAAGACGATGGTCATATGTTGGACATGTGATGAGAAGAGATAATAACCGAATAGCAAAGCAAGCCCTCATGTGGGAAACAACAGGTAAGAGAAAAAGAGGAAGATCCAGGGAGACACTGAGAAGAACATTGATGAGAGAGGCAAGAGCAGCAGGATTCGGCTCCCTCAATGAGATAGAGCTGCTTGCACAGAACAGAGACAAATGGCGAGATTTGGTAAAATATCTTTACAAGGATTGAAAACTGCTGAAACAAAAATTCAGATAGGAGAAGGAGTATCTTGGTCTACGCCATATGGGCCGGCTACGGCTCGAAAGGTCGACAACAACAACAACAACAATATCTAAAACATACTGCAACCAATGTTTGCTCTTGTCCCTGTCTCTGATATTTAATTCTTCTCGCGCCTTTTTCCTGTTTTATTCGCGAGAATTCGTTATTTAAAAAAAAAAAAACAACAAAAAAAAAACCCATAGAATCCTCTCATCTCTCATTTAACCCTCATTTAGTTTTCTTGATCGACTTTCCTGTCGCTTTCTCCCCTCATAAAAAGATTCAAAAAGAAAACGTCAGAAATTTAAAAATTAATACTTGCGCGAAATTGTGAATATGAAATAGCGCAACAAGATGTTAACGAAATATGTGTAAATGTTGCTGTCTTTTATGTTGTTTGTTGGTTTTTATGCGAGTGCTAATTTATTCTCCTTTCACTTTTCTTTACCTTACATTTTTTTTTTTATTATTACACTTCTTCTATTTTTTTTTGCCTCCTGCTTCATCCCACGCCTCTTTTGGTTGGTTGGTTAGTTGGTTGGTTGGTTGTTTGCGTTCGCCCGATGAATAAAGTATTCTAGAGTATCGTGGTAGACTAAAATATTCCACTTCATCATCCGCCCTTACAAGGACGTAGTGGACGTCTCTGCGTTGTGTTGTGGTTTGCAGTATAACTGTTATATTTGCGCCTTTCGGCCCATCACATCCGACTTCAGCATGACATTTTTTTAGTACCGGGTTGTCTTCCCTCTTCGATCCCTACTCGCTTGGCCAGACTAGACAGGTTAGTCTGTTACTGGAGGCACCATGGCGAGGTGGAGCAGGGTCTGGATGGTTTTGGTTCACCGATCCTGGCGCAAGCCATCAGCTGTGGGTCGCTGACAACTTCCAGCTCTGGTGCTGGGAGGCGCGCCTTCGCCTCCACTCCTCTTTTTACCTTCCTTTTCCATTTTGGCTGATGTAACTGATTCATCGCGTTAAGGGAGACTGGAAAGGAGCCAACGTCACATACCACGCAATGACGTGACGACTAAGGAGGTCATGGCTTTCACCGTTACTTCGGAGTTCGTGCCTCTGAACTGATGCCATCTGCAGTGCGTTCTCTAGCGTGTGTCGAACGTGTTTCATAACGGGGAGGGTGCTGGGGATGGCATCTGAGCAGTATGGGGTTGTCCGTTGTGTAATGAAGCGATCTGTTGACTAAAGTGAGCTGACGTGTCTTGTTTAATGACAATGTCATGGCATTGTTGAATTCTTTGTATGTGGGACGATTACTGTATTAATGACAATGTCATGGCATTGTTGAATTCTTTGTATGTGGGAAGATTACTGTATTAATGACAATGTCATGGCATCGTTTAATTCTTTATATGTGGGAAGATTACTGTATTAATGACAATGTCATGGCATTGTTGAATTCTTTGTATGTGGGAAGATTACTGTATTAATGACAATGTCATGGCATTGTTGAATTCTTTGTATGTGGGAAGATTACTGTATTAATGACAATGTCATGGCATTGTTGAATTCTTTGTATGTGGGAAGATTACTGTATTAATGACAATGTCATGGCATTGTTGAATTCTTTGTATGTGGGAAGATTACTGTATTAATGCCAATGTCATGGCATTGTTAAATTCTTTGTATGTGGGAAGATTACTGTATTAATGCCAATGTCATGGCATTGTTGAATTCTTTGTATGTGGGAAGATTACTGTATTAATGACAATGTCATGACATTGTTGAATTCTTTGTATGTGGGAAGATTACTGTATTAATGACAATGTCATGGCATTGTTGAATTCTTTGTATGTGGGAAAATTACTGTATGTTTAGTTCTTCACTTCAGTTGATTCCCTCAATGCGCCTGACACACTTAATTCCGATGATTGTTATCTCATTCGTTGATCTAGACTCATCCTTCAAGTTTGACATTGTCAACACAACGTTGGGGTAACGATTTTGTTGAGTGTTCTTGTAGTTTCTGGTGTGATCTCCTTCTTCTCCTTCTTCTTAATCTTCTTCCTCTTATTCTTCTCCTTCTTCTTCCTCTTATTCTTCTCCTTCTTCTTCCTCTTATTCTTCTCCTTCTTCTTCTTCTTATTCTTCTTATTCTTATTCCTCTCCTTCTTATTCTTCTTATTCTTATTCCTCTCCTTCTTATTCTTCTTATTCTTATTCCTCTCCTTCTTATTCTTCTTATTCTTATTCCTCTCCTTCTTATTCTTCTTATTCTTATTCCTCTCCTTCTTCTTCTCTCTTCTTCTTATGCCTCTCCTTCTTCTTCTCTCTTCTTCTTATTCCTCTCCTTCTTCCTCTCCTTCTTCTTCTTCTTCTTCTTCCTCCTCTTCTTCTTCACCTTTTTCTTTGTTCACTTCCTCTTTTGCCCGTTCGGGTGTCGAGGGAAATACAAAGTTCTGGTTCTTGCTGACGACTTCTCTCATAGTATCAGATGGACACAGCCAGAAACGAGAAACAGTGGGCGTGTAAGAAGACTTATCAACCAACACAACTGGAGTCGTCAGTCGCTGGACACTACGGCGCTTGCTGAGGAGGGGATCTGAGCACCTATGTACATGTCCGGAGTGCAATGATGATGACCCGCAAATAACTCAATGACTTATATTTTTCAGTTCTTATTTTCACGTTATTTCTTTGCTTACCAGTAATCTGTCACATTTTGCTGCATTCTGAGTCCATTTCCGTTGCTTGTTTGTCGTCATACCACAGGACCGTCTAGTTGTTTCAGTCGACCCCTCTACTCCCTCTCTCGCTTCCCCAATCCCTAAATGAAACTACGTAATCGCCCCTGATGTTATTGCTATTCCGAGTTCGCAACTTCCGGTATCGAAATTGCCACGATATCAATTACAAGCAAATAAGAGCGCCATCCCGGTTGGGTGATAACGACTCCTGGAATAAATAACAAGTGCTGGTATCGTGTGATAAGTTGCATTTTTGCTTTCATTAGCGGGTGTGCCTCGATCGGGAGAGGAGGTGTGGTGAGGGTAACTACTGCAGGTGTGTTTGTGTGTGAGGTGGGATGTGTGATGTTTATGTAAGAGTGAGCAGGTGTGTGTGTTTTGGGGTAGAGGTTATTGTGTTTGTGTGTTTTAGAGTAAGCGTTCCTGTGTATATATACGAATGTCTGTCTGTTTAACCTCTTCGACCGTCGCGTTCCCATTTTTCCCTGGGACTATGCCCTCCATATTCTCTCTCTATATATATCTACTGTTATGTCGTTTCATCATCACCATCAAGTATAGTGCCTCATGGCGCAGGTGATCATGTCTCTCCACAACTTTCGATCTTGACAGTTATTTATCATTTCTGTTGTTGACCTTCTGCCAAGCCATTCTCTTAAGCTGTCTGGTATCTTTTCTCTTTGCTTCCCTCTATCTCTTCGTCCCTCAATTTTCCCAGTTGTTACAATATATTCCAGTTGTTCTCTTCTCATTCATCATCATCATGTGCCTTACCGGTTGGCGCAGGTGATCATGTCCCTCCACAATCTTCTATCTACAGTGCATCGTATCAGTTCTGTTGTTGACTGTTTTCCATGCCATGACACCAAGCTTCCAGTATTTTCTCTCTTTGTCGTCCGCGATCTCTCTTTCCTTTTATTTTCCCAGTTGTAACCAAGTATTTCAACTTTCCTCTTCTCATGATGTGCCCGAAAAATGTTGATTGCTTCTTTCTGATGTTTTTTAAGAGCTCCCTTTTTGTGTTGGCCTCTTTGAGAACTTCCTCATTGGTCTTTTTAGCTGTCCAGGGAACTTTCAACATTCTTCTGAGAAATCCCATCTCTGTGGCCTCTAATCGTCTTTTTCTCTTCTCATTACATGACCAAAAAATGATGATTGTTTCTTCCTAATATTGGAAATTAGCTCTCTTTTTGCTTTGGCCTTTTTCAGAACGTTTTCATTACTCTTCTTAACTGTCCATGGCATTCTCAACATTCTTCTGTAAAACTACATTACTACAGACTCCAGTGATTTTCTTGTCGGTTGTTTTATTGTCCATGATTCACATCCATATGCTAAGACTGGCTCTACATAACATTTAAGAACTCTTTTTCTTATTTCTATTGTCAAAAATTAATTACACAGTATCTTCCTCATTTTTTGGAAAGCTGCTTTTGCCTGAGCCATTCTGCATCTCACCTCTGTTGTACATCTTCCGTCTGAGGTTAACAAAGTTCCCAAATATTTAAATTCATTTACCTGTTTTAACATTGTTCCACTTGTCTTTATTGTGCATTGCGGTGATGTTTTGTTTTTCTTTGTTGCTACCATTAATTCTGTCTCTTTGCTATTAAGGCTGAGTCCTTTATTTTTACTTTCCTTCACTATTATGCCAACATTTCTTTTAACTCATCTTCACTCTTAGCGATTAAGACTGTATCATCAGCATACCTGAGATTATTTACATTATAACATCTGATAGTTAATATAGGCATGCCCCTGATGGATCTTAAAATAAACTCGCTATAAAAATTAAACAAATCTGGCGACTGTACACATCATGTTGCTTAGCGTGTAAAAAATTCCGACATTTTATTTCCTTGAAATGACTTCAGAAACCAGTCCTCACATACTGAAGTTAGCTCTCTTGAAATGATTTCAGAAACCAGTTCTCACATACTGAAGTTAGCTCTCTTGAAATGATTTCAGAAAGCAGTCCTCACATACTGAAGTTAGCTTTCTTGAAATGATTTCAGAAAGCAGTCCTCACATACTGAAGTTAGCTTTCTTGAAATGATTTCAGAAACCAGTTCTCACATACTGAAGTTAGCTCTCTTGAAATGATTTCAGAAACCAGTCCTCACATACTGAAGTTAGCTCTCTTGAAATGATTTCAGAAACCAGTTCTCACATACTGAAGTTAGCTCTCTTGAAATGATTTCAGAAACCAGTTCTCACATACTGAAGTTAGATCTCTTGAAATGATTTCAGAAACCAGTTCTCACATACTGAAGTTAGCTCTCTTGAAATGATTTCAGAAACCAGTTCTCACATACTGAAGTTAGCTCTCTTGAAATGATTTCAGAAAGCAGTCCTCACATACTGAAGTTAGCTTTCTTGAAATGATTTCAGAAAGCAGTCCTCACATACTGAAGTTAGCTCTCTTGAAATGATTTCAGAAAACAGTTCTCACATACTGAAGTTAGCTCTCTTGAAATGATTTCAGAAACCAGTCCTCACATACTGAAGTTAGCTCTCTTGAAATGATTTCAGAAAACAGTCCTCACATACTGAAGTTAGCTCTCTTGAAATGATTTCAGAAAACAGTTCTCACATACTGAAGTTAGCTCTCTTGAAATGATTTCAGAAACCAGTTCTCACATACTGAAGTTAGCTCTCTTGAAATGATTTCAGAAACCAGTTCTCACATACTGAAGTTAGCTCTCTTGAAATGATTTCAGAAACCAGTTCTCACATACTGAAGTTAGCTCTCTTGAAATGATTTCAGAAACCAGTCCTCACATACTGAAGTTAGCTCTCTTGAAATGATTTCAGAAACCAGTCCTCACATACTGAAGTTAGCTCTCTTGAAATGATTTCAGAAACCAGTTCTCACATACTGAAGCTAGCTCTCTTGAAATGATTTCAGAAACCAGTCCTTACATACTGAAGTTAGCTCTCTTGAAATAATTTCAGAAACCAGTTCTCACATACTGAAGTTAGCTCTCTTGAAATGATTTCAGACACCAGTCCTCACATACTGAAGTTAGCTCTCTTGAAATGACTTCTGGGGATAAGCACAAATACAAAATATATAAAACGTTAAATATCATGCCAAGCCGCGATTATAAGCTTCTTGCGCCAGTACTCCTATTTTCCCGAGATGTTCCATGTGTACTGATGTCAAATCTCACTTGACCAAATACTATTTCAATACTAAGACTAGACGTTTTCATAGACTAGAGGTCAGAGAGATGGGATTTCTTAGAAGAATGTTGAGAGTTCCCTGGACAGCTGAAAAGACCAACAAGGGTATTCTCAAAGTGGCCAACACAGAAAGGGAGCTCCTTAAAAACATCAGAAAGAAATAATCAATATCTTTTCGGGCACATGAGAAGAGACAATTTGGAATACTTGGTTACAACTGGCAAAATACAGGGAAAGAGTGATAGCAGACGACAAAGAGAGAAGATACTGGATAGCTTGGTGTCATTGTATGGAAAACAGTCAACAACAGAATTGATACGATGCACTGTGGATAGAAGATTGTGGAAGGACATGATCGCCTACGCCAACCGATATGGCACAGGATGATGGTGAGAAATGTTCATAGCTTGACTTTAGAAGGTCGTTAAATTGGCGTAGACATGGCGTAGACATGGCGTTAGATGTGGGACGTCTTGACAGACGGTTGGTAGCAAGCAGTCATGGTAAGTCACTTTTTCTTCTTGAAGACCTGTAGAAAATGAGTTCTTAAATGTTATGTAGAGCCAGTCTTAACATATGGATGTGAATCATGGACAACAGACAAGAAAATCACTGGAAGCTGTAAAAATGTGGTTTTACAGAAGAATGTTGAGAATACCATGGACAGCTAAGAAGAGTAATGAAAACGTTCTGAAAGAGGCCAAAGCAAAAAGAGAGCTAATTTCAATATTAGGAAGAAACAATCATCATTTTTTGGCCATGTAATGAGAAGGGAACAGCTGGAATATATTGTAATAACTGGGAAAATTGAGGGACGATGAGAAAGAGGGAAGCAAAGAGAAAAGATACCAGACAGCTTAAGAGAATGGCTTGGCAGAAGGTCAACAACAGAAATGATAATTAACTGCTGAGATCGAAAGTTGCGGAGAGACATGATCACCTACGCCAGCTGGCATGGTACTTGATGATGGTGATGCAAATATCAACAAGAACATCTGGGAAGTGTAGTACGATCTTGATCATATCTGGTTCACTGTCCTTATGCAACAGTCAGCAATGACTTACTAAGTTCTTCCAGCCCATATGATGTTATGGCCTCAGTTACTGTTTTCGGCTGCTTTTATTCAAAAATAACCTCTACGCAATCAATATTACATGCCCTTTTATCTAGATCTTTTAAGACGGTATCTTTTATTTATCGCAACATATGGCGGTGAATCATGGATAATCTCGCAAACAACAATAATGAAAATAGGTTAAATCGTAACAAAATGCTACAGAAAAGTCCACACAGACACACTGAACAATCAAAAGGAGCAATGAAGACATATGACAAGATTTCAACATTAAAATTGACTGGCTTATAAACACTATTATACAAGGAAGGAGGTCTCGGTAGCCTAGTTCTGAAAACCATCCGACTGGACTACCGACGCTCGGGGTTGAAAAAAAAAAATACCCCCACGGTCGACCCAGTCGTTGGCAGAAATGGATACCAGGGTATTACCCTGGGAAGGTGAGGAATGTCGCTTCACATCGTGAGTTTTGATGCTTGATGCGACACTATACAGAAGTCTCCGAACACTTCTGGATAGGCGGCCGAGCACATATGGGTGGAAACTCGCGAGCCAAGACGCCGGTTCAAGTCTCGTACTTGACCTTGACACAAGGACATTAAAATACTAAGGTCATATCAAAAGACACAGCGGGCTGGAAAGAATAATAATGGAAGGCATAGTTCCTGGGCGATATATCAGGGGCAGACCAAGAGAAAGGTGGTTCCAAGACATCAAGGGGACCTTGAACATGGCAACAGAAGAGGTCGAGATCTGGTTAGAGACAGAGATTCTGTCAGACTGGTTGTGGTGAATGTAACGTTCTGTGGGAGATCTGGCTAGAGACAGAGATTCTGTCAGACTGGTTGTGGTGAATGTAACGTTCTGTGGGAGATCTGGCTAGAGACAGAGATTCTGTCAGACTGGTTGTGGTGAATGTAACGTTCTGTGGGAGATCTGGCTGGAGACAGAGATTCTGTCAGACTGGTTGTGGTGAATGTAACGTTCTGTGGGAGATCTGGCTAGAGACAGAGATTCTGTCAGACTGGTTGTGGTGAATGTAACGTTCTGTAGGAGATCTGGTTAGAGACAGAGATTCTGTCAGACTGGTTGTGGTGAATGTAACGTTCTGTGGGAGATCTGGCTAGAGACAGAGATTCTGTCAGACTGGTTGTGGTGAATGTAACGTTCTGTAGGAGATCTGGCTAGAGACAGAGATTCTGTCAGACTGGTTGTGGTGAATGTAACGTTCTGTAGGAGATCTGGTTAGAGACAGAGATTCTGTCAGACTGGTTGTGGTGAATGTAACGTTCTGTGGGAGATCTGGCTAGAGACAGAGATTCTGTCAGACTGGTTGTGGTGAATGTAACGTTCTGTGGGAGATCTGGCTAGAGACAGAGATTCTGTCAGACTGGTTGTGGTGAATGTAACGTTCTGTGGGAGATCTGGCTAGAGACAGAGATTCTGTCAGACTGGTTGTGGTGAATGTAACGTTATGTGGGAGATCTGGCTGGAGACAGAGATTCTTTGAGACGGGCTGTGGTGAATGTAACGTTCTGTGGGAGATCCGACTAGAGACAGAGATTCTGTTAGACGGGATGTGGTGAATGTAACGTTGTGTGGGAGATCTGACTAGAGACAGAGATTCTTTGAGACGGGCTGTGGTGAATGTAACGTTCTGAAGGAGGTCGCACAAACCGATGATGGTGAATGGGTATTTGAGACTGTATCAACACAGCAACAAGGAAATACAAATACCAGTTGACGACGCACTTCAGGCGAGGAAATCTGAGAGCTACCCGGCTTTGATCACAAACGATCGATTCTTTCTAGATGGATGGACACGCGAGTAAGTGAACAAAGGATCGTGTAAATAATAGAGAAATGGGGAGGGCGTTAATATGAACAAATAAATAAGGGCAGGAGTGATGGAGGTAGTTTGCTGTATATTATAGGAGGGTAGGTTTTTTTTTTTTTCGTTCGCCAGCTTTTGCCTCTGACAAAGTCCCTAGAGACTAGGAACTGAATTTTGTGTGTTAATCCATTTTTCCCTGGCAGTCGTGTGCACAGGGGTCCCTCGCCGCACAGGCAGATAACTCCGACTTTGGAGGTACTCATATTTTTTTCCGTCCATGAGTAATTGACGTTTCAAGCCGGGCCTCGCTGTTGTCGCAGAGAGAAATCATAAATAAAAATCCGGCGTAGCCGAGATTTGGACCCAGAACCTCTCTGTCTCGAGGCCGGCGTCTTGCCCCTAGACCAACCAGTCCCCGGAAGGTAGGTTAGAACAACGATGTCTTTGAGTTTATACCTCATGCAATTAGCTGTGGGTGTCCGTATTATGAGGATCGCTACTGATTTGTGCCAGTTCCGATATTCAACGAGGAGGGAAGGCAGTTATTTATAGGGGAAAAAATTAATCACATATCATTTATATGTTACAGCTTTACAGATTTGAGACAAGACAAAGCTGCTGTGATTCACATGTCGTTGAACGCATGTAAAACATTGACTGTGTACAGACGTCATCAAAGAGGTTCAATCACTTCCACTCAGGCTGCATTAGGACGTTGGTAAGACAAGAACTCGCATACCGGCATGTTAGATGGAGCTGATGTCCCAACCATTGACACTATTCTGTTGTACTCTAGGAACCCACTCGACAGGTCATGTAGTCCGCATGCCAAACTACCGACTGCCAAAAAATATTATTATACATCGATCTGCACAAAGGTAAACACTGACAACAGTAACGATCTTCAAATACAGTAATGCCATGCAATTACAGTACAAAAAAAAAAAAGTAAAGTACCCCCGTCACGCCAAGTGGCGTATAGGGAATATGGTGTTAGTGACTATAAATTTTACAGATCCTCGGCACATGATCTTTGGGGTAATGTGGTCGGTATTACGCCCGTGCCGCTTTACTTTCCCAGAAAAAATATCCGGTACCCATTAAAGGCTGAGTGAACCGGAAACCGTCGGTTGGGATCGAACCCTACCTCTTGTCCTTTGTAGCCCAGATCACTAACCACTGAGCTATCGCGGCTCCCTTGAAAGTACATAACGATGTATTAATACATTAGTGGTCTACAAGTACATTAACAATATGTTAATAAATTAGCGGTCTACAAGTACATTAACAATATGTTAATAAATTAACGATCGACAAGTACAGTAACGGTCTACAAGTACATTAACAATATGTTAATAAATTAGCGGTCTACAAGTACATTAAAAATATGTTAATAAATTAACGGTCTACAAGTACATTAAAAATATGTTAATAAATTAACGATCGACCAGTACATTAACAATATGTTAATAAATTAACGATTGACAAGTACATTAACGATCTACAAGAACAATGACGACTTGTAAGGACAATCTATATTGTTGTGTATATAACCATCAAGCTACAGGATCCACCAACCTTCACATACTTATTTGCTGTATGCGACCTAGCAATTATGTGCTTGTCTGAAGTGCTGAAATGTCAAACTTAACAGCAATTAACATTTTCTATTTCCCCTTTACATAACCAACCACTTGCCCTACTGGGTCATTCTTCAGTCAATCACCGGTTAATGTCATAGAAAAACTCCGGAATATCCGAACAGAACGTCCCCCCCTCCCCCCCCCCCCCCCCCAACAAAAAAAACTGACAAATAACGGGAAGCTTAATGTTTAATTTTAGCACCCAAATTACAAAAAAGTAAAACATCCAAAAATAAAACAAATCAAACTACACATTTTGAAAATTATCCGTTTATGATGAAGAAATTCGGTGCTAGATAAATAGATCTGTGTTTTCCTAAACGTGGCGTATGTTTTTATGTTTGTACATGCGTGTGCTTCATCTTCATTATCATCATCATCATCATCATCATGTCCCATACCGGTTGGCGTAGACGGTCATGTCCTTCTACAATCTTCTACCCACCGTAAGAAAAGTAAAGTACCCCCGCCACGCCAAGTGGCGTATAGGGAATATGGTTTTAGTGACCCGCCACGCCAAGTGGCGTATAGGGAATATGGTGTTAGTGAGCATAAACTTTACAGACCTTCGGCACATGATTTTTGGGGTAATGTGGTCGGTATTACTTTCATACCGCTTTACTTTCCCAGAAAAAAATCCGGTACCCATTAAAGGCTGGGTGAACCTGGGCCGTCGGTTGGGATCGAACCTTACCTCTTGCTCATTTGTAATCCAGTTCACTAACCACTGAGCTATCGCGGCTCCCTTCTATCCACCGTACATCGTATCAATTATATTGTTGATTGTTTTCCATGCCATGACACCAAGCTATCTAGTATTATCTCTCTTTGTCGTCTGCGACCTCTCTTTCCTTTTATTTTGCCTGTTGTAACCAAGTATTCCAACTTTCCTCTTCTCATGATGTGCCTCAAAATGTTGATTGTTTTTTTCTGATGTTTTTAGGAGCTCTCTTTTAATGTTGGCCTCTTTGAGAACTTCCTCATTGGTCTTTTTAGCTGTCGAGGGAACTTTCGACATTCTTCTGAGAAATCCCATCTCTGTGGCCTCTAATCGTCTTTTCATTTGTTTGTCTACTGTCCATGATTTGCTTCGATAGGTCAGAATGGGTTCTATATAGCACTGATGAACTCTCTTTCTCACTTCTATTGACATAGTGGCCGTTACTGTACATGTAGACCGTTACTGCACCTGTTAATCTTTACTGTAATTTGTAGACCGTTACTGAACCTGTAGACCGTTAATGTAATTTGTAGACCGTTACTGAACCTGTAGACCGTTACTGTAATTTGTAGACCGTTACTGTACCTGTAGACCGTTACTGTAATTTATACACCGTTACAGTACCTGTAGACCGTTACTGTAATTTGTAGACCGTTACTGTAATTTGTAGACCGTTACTATACCTGTATATCGTTACTGTAATTTGTAGACCATTACAGTATCTGTAGACCGTTACATATCATTTTTTTCTTGTTCATCCCTTCTCTCTCTCTCTCTCTCTCTCTCTCTCTCTCTTTTTCTCTTCCTACCCCATCTTTCAAAACATCAAATCCATTTGACACATCAAAACCACGACAGGGTACTAAAGCAGAACTGACAGACGTTCTCACTTC
The DNA here is from genome assembly GCA_032433765.1 of Megaustenia siamemsis. Lineage (NCBI taxonomy): Eukaryota > Metazoa > Mollusca > Gastropoda > Stylommatophora > Ariophantidae > Megaustenia > Megaustenia siamemsis. The sequence goes on from JAVIAB010000104.1 coordinate 2,387,267, forward strand.
CAACAAAAAATGAACACAAAAATGGGAATCTCTGGGACCATGTAAACATAAACGGTAAACAAACAAGCGTTCCTGTATTTTAATTAACAGATGGCTAGAAGCCAAAGATGGCGTATTTATGGCTGGTTTTGATTGGATCTTTCCTTCGCTTCCTGTTGACACACTGTCAATAAGCCGAGTACTGTTCCATGTTTAAGGTTTATTTTTTTAATTGTATTTTTTACCCGAGGAAGGTTTCTAGAGGTAACGTGGGTGTGTTTATGGCCTCTTGTTTTCAATTGTAGAGCGCTGTCAAAGAAACGTCGAATTGACGAGGCAGGAAGAAAGGGCGCTAGTTGAAACAATAGAACAATTATCACCCACATTCCCAACTCTGATCGTATCCCACATGTGAGTTTAAGCAAGGAATCAATGTGGGTGTTTGACACTCAAAAGCGTGCTAAAGTCGGATGTGTTGTGCCGAAAGGCGTAAATATCACAGTTATACTGCAAACCACAACATAACGCAGACACGCCCACTTAACGTCCTTTTAAGGACCGATGATTAAGAGGTGTACTCCTTTAGTCATCGGGCGAACGCAAGCAAGCAGACTCTAAAAACACTAAGATATCTGAATTAGTAACATCATCTCATGTTCGTCCAATGCCTGTAGTCGTTTCGCTCTTGAAAAGTGCCCTATAAGTAACAAGTAAAGTGTTCCGTCGCGTCATGTAGGGAATACAGTGTTAGTGGCCATAATTGTTACAGATCTTCGGCGCATGATTTTTGGGGTAATGTGGTCGGTATTACGTCCGGGTCGCTTTACTTTCCCAGAAAATAATCAGGTACCCATTTAAGGTTTTCCTCTAATCACTTTGACTCTATAATAGAAGAAACGTGTATTTTAACGTCATGTATAGGCAAATGAGTAAAGTAACTAAAGTATCGGTGACAAAACAGCCGTTACACGCCTCAAGAGTTGCCTGCTTGAAGTGTGGTATTAGTAGCCATATTTGATTTGGTCGTCGCCACTTTCTATCGATTGTACAGTCAGAACAACACCAAGCCGTCTTTATATCATCATCAAGTACCATGCCTGCTGGCGTAAGTGATCATGTTTCTCCACAACTTTCGATCACGACAGTTATCATTTCAGTTGTTGACCTTCTGCCAAGTCATTCTCTTAAGCTGTCTGGTATCTTTTCTCTTTGTTTCCCTCTATCTCTTCGTCCCTCAATTTTCCCAGTTGCCATAATATATTCTAGCTGTTCTCTTCTCATTACATGACCAAAAAATGATGATTGTTTCTTCCTAAAATGGAAACTAGCTCTCTTTTTGCTTTGACCTCTTTCATGACGTTTTCATTACTCTTCATTGCTGTCTTTTAATTCTCAACATTCTTCTGTAAAACCACATTTCTACAGACTCCAGTGATTTTCTTGTCTGTTGTCCTATTGTCCATAATTCACACCCGTATGTTAAGACTGGCTCTACATAACATTTAAGAACTCTTTTTCTTGTTTCTATTGTCAAAAATGGATTCTACCGGATCTTCTTCTTTTTTTTTGGAAAGCTGCTTTTGCCTGAGCCATTCTGCATCTCACATCTTTTGTACATCTACCGTCTGAGGTTAACAAAGTTCCAAAATACTTAAATTAATTTACGTGTTTTAATATTGTTCCACTTGTCTTTATTTTGCACTGTGGTCGTCTTTATATAGCCGTCTTTTAATAGTCTTCGCACTCAATTAAATTAGGGTGAACTCACAGACAGCTTTAGAGAAGGTCTGTGCCGAATCCGACTAGCATGACATCATCGGTAAAGATTCAACTTTTCGAGCTGTAGATGACTGACAGAATCCTACCCACAACCTCGCCTGCTTGCAAAGCTGAACACGTCACTATAGTAGGGCTGCCCGCAGGTCTACTTTTAAGTTTACAGTGAGTGAATCCAGAAATAGCTTAGTCTGGGGTTTGTAACCAGATCTTTTGTGCACAGTAGACTACATTCATAATAACATTAGATAGAAGATGCACCACATAAAGGAAAAGCAGAATAGCTCAGGCCAAAAAAACCATTTCAGAAAATGAAAAACGTCTTATGGAACAAGTCTATATCAAAAGAAGTGAGAAAGAAAGTTCATTGGTGCTGTGTCAAAAGAAGTGAGAAAGAAAGTTCATTGGTGCTATATAGAACCAATTCTAACCCACGGAAGAAAATCATGGATAGAAGACAAACAAAGGAAAAGACGATTAGAGGCCACAGAGATGGGATTTCTCAGATGAATGTTGAAAGTTCCCTGGACAGCTAAAAGGACAAATGAAGAAATTCTCAAAGAGGCCAACATCAAAAGAGATTTCCTAAAAAAACATCAGAAAGAAACAATTAACTTTTTTCAGGTACATCATGAGAAGAGAGAATTTGGAGTACTTGGTTACAACTGGCAAAATAAAAGGAAAGAGAGATCGCGGACGACAAAGAGAGAAGATACTAAATAGCTTGATGTCATGACATGGAAAATAGTCAACAACAGAACTGCGGTGGATAGAAGATTGTGGAAGGACATGATCGTCTATGTCAACCAGTATGGCACATGATGATAATGAAACTAAAGTCGACATGACACATATTATTGATAACATGCTAAGTTCACCGCTTTCTTCCACTCTTTATTACTTCCACCCTTACTTTCAATCCATCATGAATTAAATTAACGTCAGTGACGGGCAAAATACGACACGTAGGACAATTTCTTATCGGCCCTCGTCATTCATCTCGGATAAAAATGTTACTTATCGGCCAGCTCTCGCGTCCCTCTCATCTCATTGTTCCCTCTTCTCTAAGATTATCCGCTAATCAGGAAATGCTTTTTCTCGTTTCTCTCGTGGGATTGTTATTGGTTGTTCGAGAGTAGTGCCTGGGCTGTGTATGGCTGTGAAACATGGAGAACAACAAAATTGACAATCACGAAGATACAGACTTTCATTAATGGATGCTTACGCAGAATAAAAGGATGGAAGTGGCGGGACAAAATCACTAACATAGAATTATGGAAATGTACCTGTCAAATACCAGTGGATAAAGAGATACAGCGAAGACGATGGCGCTGGATAGGACACACACTACGGAGACCAACTGAGAGTATTACACAACAGGCCCTTTTTTGAATCCCCAGGGGAAAAGACAAAGAGGAAGACCAAGGAACTCTTGGAGAAGACAGATAGAAGCAGATATGAAGATGATGGGGAAGACATGGAATGATCTTAAAAAAATGGCAAAAAACGGAATGATTTGGAAAATGTTTGTTGAAGACCTATGCTCCACTATGAGTTTAAAGGGTAGAAGAAGAAGAAGAAGAAGAAGAAGAAGAGTGCCTGGGCAGAGAACTGCCAGTGACTCATAGCTGATTGTGTGTGTCAGGATCGGCGAACAACAGTGCTTATCGGGATCTTGACTACATCTCCCAGTGGTGCCCCTGAAAACAGACGAACTGGACTGGCTAAACGGTTAGGCATCGAAGAGGGAAGTCAATCTCCAACAATGACATGCCGAAGTCGGATGTTCCGGTAGAAAGAAACACAACGCATCAACGTCAGTTTAACAACATATTAAGGGCGGACGATGAAGAAAAGTCGTTGTCGGGCGAAAGCAGGAGAAGATGTAGGAACCTTCAAGACATATTCTGTTGTCATTGCTGGAGGACCTACAAGAACATATCAACAGGCTAAACATCTCTTGTGAACAATACAACATGAAGATCAACATAAGCAAAACCGAAGTAAGGGCAAAAGCGAGAAAGAAAGAAAAACTAAACATCATAATAGATAATACGACTTTGAAGCATGTAGACAATTTTAAATATCTGGGTAGCACGTTAACACAAGACAATAACCAAGAAACAGAGATAGATATAAGTTGTAACAAAGTATGCCAAGTTATAGGCCATGTATGAACACTATTGAAAAACAAAGCAATAACTACGGAAGCAAAAAGGGCAATATACAAATCAATGTTTCTACCAACTCTGTGCTATCAGTGCCAGAATTGGACGCTGGACTCTAGAACAATAAGAAAGATAACGACTACAGAAATGAAATGTGACAGAAGAATGACAGGAAACAGCTTAAGGGACAGAGTAAGAAACACTGACCTGAGGAAGAAACTCGAAATTGAACCAGCCATCGAATACATAAATAAACAACAGATAAATTGGTTCGGCCACATAACAAGACAGAAAGAACTAACAATGAATCAAAGAGCCATAAATAAACGCTACGAAAACGCCAGATTAAGAGGAAGACCGAGAAAGAGATGGATAAAGGGAATACTAGAGTCACTAGGAGGGATAACATCAGAAGAGGCCAACAGAAGAGCAAAGAATCGCAGATTGTATCTCCCCTCGACGCCAACGACAGCAGAGGAAGGATAGAAGGAGAAGAAGAGGATTGCTGGAGAAGGGCGTCCCTGGGTCGCTGGTACCAGCTTTCAATGTCGCAGTGAACCTCATGGCCGTATTATTAGAAATGAAATATAGAAAATGTTCCAACCTTCTCCCTCACATGTTCCAACCTTCTCCCTCACATGTTCCAACCTTCTCCCTCACATGTTCCAACCTTCTCCCTCACATGTTCCAACCTTCTCCCTCACATGTTCCAACCTTCTCCCTCACATGTTCCAACCTTCTCCCTCACATGTTCCAACCTTCTCCCTCACATGTTCCAACCTTCTCCCTCACATGTTCCAACCTTCTCCCTCACATGTTCCAACCTTCTCCCTCACATGTTCCAACCTTCTCCCTCACATGTTCCAACCTTCTCCCTCACATGTTCCAACCTTCTCCCTCACATGTTCCAACCTTCTCCCTCACATGTTCCAACCTTCTCCCTCACATGTTCCAACCTTCTCCCTCACATGTTCCAACCTTCTCCCTCACATGTTCCAACCTTCTCCCTCACATGTTCCAACCTTCTCCCTCACATGTTCCAACCTTCTCCCTCACATGTTCCAACCTTTCTCCATAACATATCCCCACCTTCCCACTCACATATTCCCACCTTTCCACTCATATATTCCAAACTTCCCCTCACATATTCCAACCACCCCACCCTAACATTTTCCAACCTTTCCTCTCACATATTCCAACCTTCCCCCCTCACATATTCCAACCACCCCCACATATATTCCAACCTTTTCCTCTCACATATTCCAACCGTCCCCCACCCTTCACATATCCCAACCGTCCCCACCCCTTCACATATTCCAATCTTTCCCTCTCACATATTCAAACTTTCTCACTTCACATATTCCAACCTTCGCCCTCACATATTCCAATCTTCGCCCTCACATATTCCAACCTTCCCCCCTCACATATCTAAACATGATTACCTTTATAATAAAATGTATAATTTTGCTCTCCTTTATAACGCTCTCAATACATTGTTTTAGCGGTCCGTCTTATTCCAAACATTCTTCTGTAAAATTACAATATTGTGACGTCAAATGATATTCAGCCTACGCCACTGTACACTGGACAATATGACTACAAAACATGTTCTACAGGATTGCCCCCAGTACACAGACCTGAGAAGAGCAATGTGGTCCACGCCCACCTCCCTGGAAGAGAAACTATATGGGACAATGGAATCACTTAAACAGACAGCTGCCTTCATGAGAGAGTCTGGAATCCTACTCTGATTGAGTCTTGATCGCAGAGAAAGTGAGAGAGAGAGAGAGAGAGAGAGAGAGAGAGAGAGAGAGAGAGAGAGAGAGAAATGATATTCTCGCTTCTTCTCCAAATTGTCTAATATTCACATCCACATGCCAAGACTGGCATCACAAAACAGCGAGAATTAGTTTCCTTTTTTCATGAACACACATGTGTTAAATATCTTCTATTTCATTCTTTGGAGCGCCGCCTTTTCATGAGCTATCCCGCAGCTCAGCTCTGCTCTAAATCTTCATTCCGAATTTAACTTCGTTCCCATGTATTTTAAATTCACTGACATGTTCAAAACCCACCCCGTTTACTGAAATTATGCATTTGGGAGATGTATTTTTCTTTGTTGTGATCATCACCATCAACTGCCACATTTAATTTTTGCTTTTGAGGGTAAGGCAGTGGCGTGGCGTAGGTGACTGAGGTACGGTTTCCCCGGGTGCACCATTTGTAGATGCGCAAAATTTCAGAATAAAAGAAAGAAAGTAATAAAACTTTAAAAGGTAGGTTATTTGGCACAACACATGCCTTCCCCGCGCACTGGCATTCCATATATTTGATTTGCCCAGCGCTTGTATTCCATATAGTTGATCTGCCCAGCACGCTATATCCTATATACTTGACTTGCCCCGAGCGCTATAATTTCGTATATTTGAATTGCCCCGGGCGCTATCATTCCATATACTTGATTTTCCCCGCGCTTTATCATGCCATAAACTTTCTCTTCCCAGCGCGCTATAATTCGATATACTTTATTTTCCCTGCGCGCTATCATCCCATTCATTTCAATTCCTAAGACCACAAAGGCAAAAACGATATCCGTATTACTGGTATTATCCTTTGCCACACCGACGACCACGACCGGTTCGCCTTGGAGAATAGTCTTATAGTCCGATGGGGTTCGCTGACCCCACGAGGCATGAATGTATCACACCCGTACACATTGTTTCCCCGCAGCTGCTCCTCCCATATTGCATATTATACTATTCTGCCTATGTGTGGGCACATTAGTGTATGCACATGCTATGTCATTCACAGCTCTCCTCTACTGCGACACACTGCGATACTTAGGTGGTCTCCTATATCTCTTTAGTCTGGGCTGCTCACCTTTGTGCAAGGCGTTAGCATTTCCACCTGCACTACACGGTACCTTACTTGTTACTTGTTCTTAGTGATACCTACTCTCAGACATTTCACTCTTTCCTTCTTTTGAGTACCCGTTATTCGTCTGTTCTATTCTTTTTCCTTTGTGTATGCACACGGACCTCGGTGTGGACACTTTTGTGTATGCAGGCTGTATGCGCACATTTTCAAATGTGTATGCATGCACACATATGGATGGAGCCGTGTATACATACATATATATATATATATATATATATATATATATATATATATAGATAGAGAGAGAGAGAGAGAGAGAGAGAGAGAGTTATTTGCGGGTCATCATCATTGCACTCCGAACATGTCCATAGGTGTTCAGATCCCCTCCTCAGCAATTCCCTCAGTGTCCAGCGACTGACGACTCCAGTTCTATGTTGGTTGATAAGTCTTCTTACACGCCACTAAGTTTCTCATTTCTGGCTGTGCCCATCTTAACTCCCATTTCCATCATCCGAAGAAGTGACGTGGATTTGTGTTTGTCGAAGTCCTGTGCTCTTCCCACATCTCGGAGGGCATTGATGATGTCCGCCCGATCCATTGGTTGCCCGTCCTCAACGACAGCGCAGCTAGCCAGCCTGTCCGCTCTTTCATTTCCCCGTACTCCCGCATGTCCAGGGACGTAGATAAAGGTGACCTTACGTATTTTTGCTTCTACAATAGCTCTACCCATTGCATGCGTACAGAGCCCGCCTCCACTTTTTTTTTATCGTGCTCATCGAATCACTCAGTATACATGCGTGGATGTAGTCTTGTGACTCTAACCATTTGAATGCCTTGGTCACTGCCATCACCTCCATTGTCATGCTACTCGTGGATATACACTTCTATGTCGAAGATTAAACATATTCATATATATATATTTCTTATGTTTAATATTAGACTTAGGAGTGTATATATATATATATATATATATATATATATATATATATATATATATATATATATACTCCTATACCGAATCCTATCTCTGTCTCTATCTATACGCATGTTTATCACTTCTGCTATCGACTTTCTACTAATAAACCATTCTATATACCCGTGTTCTGCCCATCTCTTATTCCCTCTAAATTCTCCTGTTGTCACACTATCTTTCAGCTGTTCTCTTCTCTTTACATGACCGTCTACAAGTGATATTTGTTCTTCCCCTATAGGGGCACACTTTCTTATTTTCAATATTGTCCTCTTTTTAAAACTCCCTCGCTACTTCTTATTGAGGCATTCATCTTTACACTGCTACTTTCACGGCGTGTTGCATTCCCGCGAAGCCATGACGTGTAGGACATTTGTAAAATGTTATTGATAATAATGCACCCAACTTGCAAATTAATGACACCAAAGCCGCGCGTTTTTGAATTTTTATTCTCCCCACTTGTGACTCGCCCACATATTGCCATGTCTTCACAAATTGAAATAGCTTCAACTTTTCTTTAAAATGTACAAAAATAATTCAACTTTATGAGGTAATAAATAAAATAGGTAATCAACCATATCAACAGAGGCAGAACCAATCCGATAATTAAGACAAGTTACTATGTTTGATAATATAGCCAAAGATGGAGTCTGTGTTATGTTACTATGGACGCCATCGATAAATTGATTTCATTGGTTGGCGGTCACATCGAGGCGTGGTTGTTTGTAGAATGACGTAAATGTCAGGAAGTAAACACAACATGTCAGGATGGGAGGCACGTCATGCATGAAATCTTGCTCAAAGTTTCTTTCTTTCTTTCTTTCTTTCTTTCTTTCTTTCTTCTTTCTTTCTTTCTTTCTTTCTTTCTTTCTTTCTTTCTTTCTTTCTTTCTTTCTTTCTTTCTTTCTTTCTTTCTTTCTTTTTTCTTTCTTTCTTTCTTTCTTTCTTTCTTTCTTTCTTTCAACAATAATTTGGTCTTTTCTTCTTTCTTCCTCCCACTATCACTATACTTCACTTTCTCCCTCCCACTATCACTATACTTCACTTTCTCCCTCCCACTATCACTATACTTCACTTTCTCCCTCCCACTATCACTATACTTCACTTTCTCCCTCCCACTATCACTATACTTCACTTTCTTCCTCCCACTATCACTATACTTCACTTTCTCCCTCCCACTATCACTATACTTCACTTTCTTCCTCCCACTATCACAATACTTCACTTTCTTCCTCCCACTATCACTATACTTCACTTTCTCCTCCCACTATCACTATACTTCACTTTATCCTCCCACTATCACTATACTTCACTTTCTCCCTCCCACTATCACTATACATTTCATTTCTCCCTCCCACTATCACTATACTTCATTTCTCCCTACCACTATCACTATACTTCATTTCTCCCTCCCACTATCATTATACTTGCATTTCTTCCTCCCACTATCATTATACTTAACTTTCTCCCTCCTTCTATGAGAACATTTCATTTATGTTATATGAGAACATTTCATTTATGTTATATGAGAACATTTCATTTATGTTATATGAGATCATTTCATTTATGTTATATGAGAACATTTCATTATGTTATATGAGATCATTTCATTTATGTTATATGAGATCATTTCATTTATGTTATATGAGAACATTTCATTTATGTTATATGAGATCATTTCATTTATGTTATATGAGAACATTTCATTTATGTTATATGAGATCATTTCATTTATGTTATATGAGAACATTTCATTTATGTTATATGAGATCATTTCATTTATGTTATATGAGATCATTTCATTTATGTTATATGAGAACATTTCATTTATGTTATATGAGATCATTTCATTTATGTTATATGAGATCATTTCATTTATGTTATATGAGATCATTTCATTTATGTTATATGAGAACATTTCATTTATGTTATATGAGAACATTTCATTTATGTTATATGAGATCATTTCATTTATGTTATATGAGAACATTTCATTTATGTTATATGAGATCATTTCATTTATGTTATATGAGATCATTTCATTTATGTTATATGAGAACATTTCATTTATGTTATATGAGAACATTTCATTTACGTTCTAGGAGAACATTTCATTTATGTTATATGAGATCATTTCATTTATGTTATATGAGAACATTTCATTTATGTTATATGAGATCATTTCATTTATGTTATATGAGATCATTTCATTTATGTTATATGAGAACATTTCATTTATGTTATAGGAGAACATTTCATTTATGTTATATGAGAACATTTCATTTACGTTCTAGGAGAACATTTCATTTATGTTATATGAGACATTTCATTTATGTTATATGAGATCATTTCATTTATGTTATATGAGAACATTTCATTTATGTTATATGAGAACATTTCACTTACGTTCTAGGAGAACATTTCATTTATGTTATATGAGATCATTTCATTTATGTTATATGAGAACATTTCATTTATGTTATATGAGATCATTTCATTTATGTTATATGAGATCATTTCATTTATGTTATATGAGAACATTTCATTTACGTTCTAGGAGAACATTTCATTTATGTTATATGAGAACATTTCATTTACGTTCTAGGAGAACATTTCATTTATGTTCTAGGAGAACATGCCACGACTGTTCTGGAGTATTTACTTCAATGATATGAATTCGTAATACTTCTTCTTTTTTCTTTCCTTCCTCATCTGCCTTTCAGCGTCGAGGGGAAATACAATTTGCGGTCTTTTGCTCTTCTGTTCGCCTCTGCTGCTGTTATGTTTCCTAGTGCTTCTAATATTCAACCAATCAGTTTTTTTCGTGGTCGACCATTGGGTCTGGCGTTCTCGTAACGTTTATTGATGGCTCGCTGTGTTGTGTTTTTATCTTTCTGCCTTGTCACGTGGTCAAACCATTTTATCTGTTGTTTCTTTATATATTCTATGGCGGGGCCTATTCCTAGCTTTTTTCTCAGTTCTTCATTTCTGATTTTATCTCTCAGACTGTTTCCTGTCATTCGTCTAACACATTTCATCTCTGTAGAGGTTATTTTTCTTATTGTTCTTGCATCTAAGGTCCAGGTCTGGCATTGGTGGCACAACGTTGGGATGAAGATTGTATTGTAGAGTGCCCGTTTTGCCTCTAGAGTTATTTCCTTGTTGGACAATAGTGGTGATAGCTCTCCAATGATTTGACAAGCTTTGTTGTATCTTGAGTGTATCTCTGCTGTTTGTGAATTGTCATTTGTCACTAGACTTCCTAGGTATTTAAATTCCTCTACTTGTTTTAGTTGCCTACCGTCTATAGTTATGCTGATGTTCTGTTTTAGTTGTCTGCCGTCTATAGTTATGTTGATGTTCTGTTTTAGTTGTCTGCCGTCTGTAGTTATGTTGATGTTCTGTTTTAGTTGTCTGCCGTCTATAGTTATGCTGATGTTCTGTTTTAGTTGTCTGCCGTCTATAGTTATGTTGATGTTCTGTTTTAGTTGTCTGCCGTCTATAGTTATGCTGATGTTCTGTTTTAGTTGTCTGCCGTCTATAGTTATGTTAATGTTCTGTTTTAGTTGTCTGCCGTCTATAGTTATGTTGATGTTCTGTTTTAGTTGTCTACCGTCTATAGTTATGTTGATGTTCTGTTTTAGTTGTCTGCCGTCTATAGTTATGTTGATGTTCTGTTTTAGTTGTCTGCCGTCTATAGTTATGTTGATGTTGTGTTTTAGTTGTCTACCGTCTATAGTTATGTTGATGTTCTGTTTTAGTTGTCTGCCGTCTATAGTTATGTTGATGTTCTGTCTTAGTTGTCTGCCGTCTGTAGTTATGTTGATGTTCTGTTTAGTTGTCTGCCGTCTATAGTTATGTTGATGTTCTGTTTTAGTTGTCTGCAGTCTATAGTTATGTTGATGTTCTGTTTTAGTTGTCTGCAGTCTGTAGTTATGTTGATGTTCTGTTTTAGTTGTCTGCCGTCTGTAGTTATGTTGATGTTCTGTTTTAGTTGTCTGCCGTCTGTAGTTATGCTGATGTTCTGTTTTAGTTGTCTGCCGTCTATAGTTATGTTGATGTTTTTTTTTAGTTGTCTGCTGTCTGTAGTTATGTTGATGTTCTGTTTTAGTTGTCTGCCGTCTATAGTTATGTTAATGTTCTATTTTAGCTGTCTGCCGTCTGTAGTTATTTTGATGTTCTGTTTCTCTTTTGCGACCTTCATAAGTTCTGTTTTGATGATTTTCATGTTGTATTTTCATCTTAAAACTGACAACAAAAATACGCCAATAAATTGTAGTTACGATGAGCTGGCATTGTTATCTTCCCCATGGAACATACGTGAGACACGCCCCATTCCGCTCAAGATTCATGTCCTTGGGTTATGTTGACACACACGGAAGCTGCTACAAGCATCTTGATTCCAATAACAGATTAGAACAACTAAAAAACCGCTCATGTAAGCAAAGCGGACGTGCAACCATAAATTACGAATTTTTTTTTCTAGGATTTAAAAAAAAATCCTTCACCGTGCGAGGTGTTCTATAAATAGACTCCATCCAAAGTCGATGTTATTTCAAATAATTTTAAAATGAATACAAATGGATTTGTTTGAAATTGCAAATGTGTTATTTTGTTGATATTCAAACCATATAGAAGTCACTACTAAAATAGAAATTGTGTCCCGAGGCATCACAAGAAACTCATGAGGAAGTTAGAATAAAGAAATCACAGTTTTCAAATTGTTTGCGTTTCTCATCTGTTTATTTACTTCTTGAACTCCTGTTCGTCTCTCGTCTGTCTGTCTGTCTGTCTGTCTGTCTGTCTGTCTGTCTGTCTGTCTGTCTGTCTGTCTGTCTGTCTGTCTGTCTGTCTGTCTGTCTGTCTGTCCTGTCCTGCCCTGTCTGTCGTGTCTATCTTTCTGTCCTGTCCTGCACTGCCCTGCCCTGTCCTGTTCTGTCCTGTCCTGCCCTGTCCTGTCGTGTCTATCTTTCTATCCTGTTCTCGCTGTCTGTCTGTCCTTTTTGTCTGTCGGTCTGTCCTGTCTGTTGTATCTATCTTTCTGTCCTGTCCTGTCTGTCTGTCCGTTTTGTCTGTCTGTCTGTCTTGTCTATCTTTCTCTCCTGTCCTGTCTGTGTGTCCTGTTCTCTGTCTGTCTGTCCGTTTTGTCTGTCTGTTTGTCTGTCTGTCCTGTCATGTATGTCTGTCCTGATCTCTCTGTATGTCTGTCCTCTCTGTCAGTCTGTCTGCCTTTCTGTCCTGTCTTTCTGTCTGTCTGGCTGTCCTGTTTATCTCAATCACTATCTCTATCTCTCTCTACCCCTCTACCTCTTCTTCTATCTCTCTCTATCGCTATCTGTATATATATATATATATCTATATTTCTCTAAATTTCTCTATCTTTCTTTACCCCTCTCTCTATCTATTTCTCTCTATCGCTGTCTGTATCTATCTCTACCTATTCTTTATCTATCTCTATATTTTTCTCTGTATCGCTATCTATTTCTCTCTCTCTCTCTGTCTATTTTTCTGTATCGCTATCTATAAATTACTCTCTATCTTTCTCTATCTCTCTCTACATCTATCGTTATCTCTTTCTATTTCTATCGTTGTTACTCGTCTCCAAATATTTATATCTTTCTTAATCTCTCTCTCTCTTTATTTCTCTCTCTTTCTATCTTCCTCTCTCTCTCTCTCTCCTTCTCTCTGTAATCGATAAGTGCTTTTCATGCTATGTCATTTTCTCGGTCCTCTCGAGGTCATTGTATTGTCTACATTCTTTTTTACTATGTCTGTCTTTATTTCATGTTTGACATGCGAGATCCGCTGGGTTTTGCATTTCAAAGAAGATATTCCTGGCCTGGCCCATTCTTCCGTAGTCACATTCATCATTGTGGATTATTCCAAGACTGTGACCTGGGCCACTAAAGTATTAAGTCATGAGTCTTTAGTCAGGAGTCTTTAGTCAGGAGTCTTTAGTCAGAAGTCTTTAGTCAGAAGTCTTTAGTCAGGAGTCTTTAGTCAGGAGTCTTTAGTCAGGAGTCTTTGGTCAGGAGTCTTTGGTCAGGAGTCTTTGGTCAGGAGTCTTTAGTCAGGAGTCTTTAGTCAGGAGTCTTTAGTCAGGAGTCTTTAGTCAGGAGTCTTTAGTCAGGAGTCTTTAGTCAGGAGTCTTTAGTCCGAAGTCTTAAGTCAGGAGCCTTAAGTCAGGAATCTTTAAGACAGGAACCTAAGTCAGAAGCCGTAAGTCATGAGTCTTCAGTCATGGGTGCTTAAGTCAGGAGTACCAGAGACCAGGATTCTTAAGTCAGGAGTTTTGATTTGACTAAAGTCAGGTGCATTAAGTCAGGACTAAAGTCAGGTGCATTAAGTCAGGGGACTAAAGTCAGGTGCATTAAGTCAGGAGACTAAAGTCAGGTGCATTAAGTCAGGAGTCTAAAGTCAGGTGCATTAAGTCAGGAGACTAAAGTCAGGTACATTAAGTCAGGAGGCTAAAGTCAGGTGCATTAAGTCAGGAGGCTAAAGTCAGGTGCATTAAGTCAGGTGCATTAAGTCAGGAGACTAAAGTCAGGTGCAATAAGCCAGGAGAATTAAGTCAGGAGACTAAAGCCAGGTGCATTAAGTCATGAGCCGTAAGTCAAGTGCATTAAGTCGGGAGACTAACGTCAGGTGCATTAAGTCAGGAGACTAAAGTCACATGCATTAAGTCAGGAGACTAAAGTCAGGTGCATTAAGTCAGGTGCATTAAGTCAGGAGACTAAAGTCAGATGCATTAAGTCAGGAGACTAAAGTCAGGTGCATTAATTTAGGAGACTAAAGTCAGGTGCATTAAGTTAGGAGACTAAAGTCAGGTGCATTAAGTTAGGAGACTAAAGTCAGGTGCATTAAGTCAGGAGACTAAAGTCAGGTGCATTAAGTCAGGAGACTAAAGTCAGGTGCATTAAGTCAGGAGACTAAAGTTAGGTGCATTAAGTCAGGAGACTAAAGTCAGGTGCATTAAGTCAGGAGACTAAAGTTAGGTGCATTAAGTCAGGAGACTAAAGTTAGGTGCATTAAGTCAGGAGACTAAAGTCAGGTGCATTAAGTCAGGAGACTAAAGTTAGGTGCATTAAGTTAGGAGACTAAAGTCAGGTGTATTAAGTCAGGAGACTAAAGTTAGGTTCATTAAGTTAGGAGACTAAAGTTAGGTGCATTAAGTCAGGAGACTAAAGTCAGGTGCATTAAGTTAGGAGACTAAAGTTAGGTGCATTAAGTCAGGAGACTAAAGTCAGGTGCATTAAGTTAGGAGACTAAAGTTAGGTGCATTAAGTCAGGAGACTAAAGTCAGGTGCATTAAGTTAGGAGACTAAAGTCAGGTGCATTAAGTCAGGAGACTAAAGTCAGGTGCATTAAGTTAGGAGACTAAAGTTAGGTGCATTAAGTCAGGAGACTAAAGTCAGGTGCATTAAGTTAGGAGACTAAAGTCAGGTGCATTAAGTCAGGAGACTAAAGAGACCAGGGAAGAATAAAACCACAATAAAGCCGTGAATTCCAAGTAAAACTCCACACCGGCTTTGACGGAATACAACCCGAAACTCTTCTGTCCACAGGCTGACGCCTTACCGCTACACCACCTAGCCGCCCCACCCCCTTCCCGACATAGCCTATAAATCGTAAAATGACGTCAAGATAGGTTATTTTTTTGTTTTGTTTACTTTTGACCAGTCAGATCTCCCATCAGATTCCTGAGACGTTTCGAATTAACTAACATCGACTTCTAGGATGTGTTAACATCGACTTCTAGGATGTGTTAACATCGACTTCTAAGATCCACTAACATCGACCTCTAAGACTCAATAACATCGACTTCTAGGATGTGTTAACATCGACTTCTAGGATGTGTTAACATCGACTTCTAGGATGTGTTAACATCGACTTCTAGGATGTGTAAAATCGACTTCTAGGATATGTTAACATAGACTTATAAGACGCGTTAACTTCGACTGTTAAGATGATGAAGATTGTTACAGAAACCACAAAACACGTAGGGAAGACCATTCGGATATGTTTGGCTGCCGATCCAGATGTGTTCGGAGACTTCAGGTTAATGTCACTTCAAGTATCGAAACTCACGATGTGATTCCTCACCTTCCCAGAGTAATACCCTGGTACCTATTTCTGCCAGCGGCTGGGTCGACCGCGGAGGTATTTTTTTCCAACTACGACTCACACTGCATCCAGCAGGAATCGAACACGGGTTGTCTGCACGTCGGTGGCCCAGTCGGAGGGTTTACCGAGGTCCCTAACTTGTAGTTACAACAGACAAACAACCGGATGGATAGATTGTGTGAGTGGGTGCCATTTTAAACTTAAAATGAGTGAATGAGGCATCCAGTTAGTAGGAAAGGGGGGGGGGGAGTGAAAATCAGATAATTGGGGAAAATTCTAGTACATTATAAAGAAGAGTAGAGATGGACAGAAGAACGACGACGGAGAGAGAGAGAGAGAGAGAGAGAGAGAGAGAGAGAGAGAGAGAGAGAGAGAGGAGGGAAGAGTAAAAGTAAAGTAAAGTACCCCCGTCACACCAAGTGGCGTATAGGGAAATATGGTGTTAGTGACCCTATATTTTACAGACCTTCAGCACATGATTTTTGGGGTAATGTGGTCAGTGTTACGCCCGTGCTGCTTTACTTTCCCAGAAAAAAATCCGGTACCCATTTAAGGCTGGGTGAACCCGGAAGCCGTCGGTTGGGATCGAACCCTACCCCTTGTCCGTGGTAGTCCAGTTCACTAACCACTGAGCTATCGCGGCTCCCTAGGAGGAAGAGTAAGAAAGTAATAATGATACAGTTTTTATTTTTCAGAATAAAAATTAATAACTAACGATTGATTGATCAATTAAAAACCGAAACAAATTGTTAGCGTTGGACGAGTGTAACAATAGTTGACAGTCATCTCACGAGCTGTGGGTCGAGGGTGGCACTTTCAATCAGGAAAATCGATGACTAATTTGCACTTTCTCAGTACTTGATGAAAAGACAGATCGATGCAAAAACACGAGGCATTCAAACCAACCAGCATTCGTCTAAATATATAAAACTCTAGTGTTTTTATTTACGTAAAGTTGAACAATGCAAAATGAATTAAATAATTGCATTGTTTAGTTTAGACCAATAGTAATCAAGTTCTTCTTTTTGTGTTAATTGTCATGGGACTATTGATGCAGTTAAATGAAATAAAGTGTTATTTATTCTTCTTACTGAAGAGTAATTTGTCCGTTATTTCAAATTGCTACGATATGTTTAGTTAGCGAATATTGAGTGTTGACTTTTTAACGTTTCCTGACAGCTTGCCACGTATGAACGTTTTTTGATAAGTTGACACACACACACACACGTTGGAGTAATCTGTATATGCGAGCTCACAAGAGAACAGTTGAAGGAGATCAAGAATGTAACATATAAAGATTGGAAACTCATCTTCTTCTACCTTTCAGCTCCCTGTGGAGCATAGGTCTTCAACAAACACCTTCCAAATCGTTCTGTTTCTTGCCATTCTTTTAAGATCATTCCATGTCTTCCCCATCATCTTCTTTCCTGGATGGCGGATTTACTTTAATTCTTTTCTTTGACTTGTCCATGTTTGTCAAGTTTTTTTCAGCTTATTTTTTTTTACAGTATGGGATAGCCATCCCATGACCAATCCTCCCTTCTCGCCTCTTACGAACATGCCTGGTAGGGTACAGTGCCACTATTCTTTGCTCCCCCTTCGGGTCCCGGTAGCGCGCGGGCGAAAGATTGGAAATGCTAATAAATAATAAATGCATAATGGAAGAGACAAAGATTAAAATAGATGAAGATTCTAAGACAGAATCAATGGGATGATTATATATATAATAAGATCATCGCCATCATCAGGTACCATGCGTGCTGGCGTAGGTAATCATGTCTCTCCACAAATTTCGATCTCGACAGTTATTTATCATTTCTGTTGTTGACCTTCTGCCAAGCAATTCTCTTAAGCTGTCTGGTATCTTTTCTCTTTACTTCCCTCTATCTCTTCGTCCCTCAATTTTTCCAGTTGTTACAATATATTCCAGGTGTTTCATTCTCATTACATGGCCAAAAAATGATGATTGTTTCTTCTTAATATTGGAAATTAGCTCTCTTTTTGCTTTTGCCTCTTTCAGAACGTTTTCATTACTCTTCTTAGCTGTCCATGGTATTCTCAACATTCTTCTGTAAAACCACATTTTTACAGCCTCCAGTGATTTTATTGTCTGGTGTCCTATTGTCCATGATTCACATCCATATGTTAAGACTGGCTCTACATAACATTTAAGAACTTGTTTCTATTGTCAAAAATGGATCGCACAGTAACTTTCTGTGAGCCGCGATAGCTCAGTGGTTAGTGAACTGGACTACCACGGACAAGAGGTAGGGTTCGATCCCAACCGACAGCTTCCGAGTTCACCCAGCCTTAAATGGGTACCGGATTTTTTTCTGGGAAAGTAAACCAGCACGGGCGTAATACTGACCACATTACCCCAAAAATCATGTGCTGAAGGTCTGTAAAATATAGGGTCACTAACACCATATTTCCCTATACGCCACTTGGCGTGACGGGGGTACTTTACTTTACAGTATCTTTCTCATTTTTTTTTGGAAAGCTGCATTTGTCTGAGCCATTCTGCATCTCACCTCTGTGGTACATCTACCATCTGAGGTTAACATTGTTCCCAGATATTTAAATTCATTTACCTGTTTTTATTGTTCCACTTGTCTTTATTGCGCATTGCGGTGATGTCTTTTTCTTTGTTGCTACCATTATTTCTGTCTTGTTGCTATTAAGGCTGAATCCTTTATTTTTACTTTCCTTCACTATAATTTCCAACATTTTATATAACGATAGAAAGGTATAAAGTTTGCTAAAAGATAACACTAGAACATATAAATATTGAAATATATCAATATCTGAGTGATAAAACGTGTAAGTGGGAGAGTGGGAAATGTAGGCAGAAATAGGGAACGATATGAAGAGAGAAACAGTGGTAAGATGACGATTGATAGATATTATCTCATGATGCTGTTGTAGAATATCTCGACGTTGTCACACTAGCCTACTCTGGGCTGAGACTGTGCTCATCTCATATTTTGTAAATCTCTTATTTAGCATGGAATTATGACATCATTTCTCTTGGTGGACATTTTGCTTGTGTTCTCTATATTTTGTTGAAGATTGGTTCTATGACGACTCTTTCTATTGTGGTCTCTATATTTTATTGAATATTGGTTCTGTGACGACTCTTTCTATTGTGGTCTCTATATTTTATTGAATATTGGTTCTGTGACGACTCTTTCTATTGTGGTCTCTATATTTTATTGAATATTAGTTCTGTGACGACTCTTTCTATTGTGGTCTCTATATTTTGTTGAATATTGGTTCTGTGACGACTCTTTCTATTGTGGTCTCTATATTTTGTTGAATATTAGTTCTGTGACGACTCTTTCTATTGTGGTCTCTATATTTTGTTGAATATTGGTTCTGTGACGACTCTTTCTATTGTGGTCTCTATATTTTGTTGAATATTGGTTCTGTGACGACTCTTTCTATTGTGGTCTCTATATTTTGTTGAAGATTGGTTCTGTAACGACTGTTTCTGTTGTGCTCTCATTTACAATCTTATCCCTTCTTGTCACTTCATATTTATTCATTGATCTTGATGTGTTGTGCTGTTCATTTCATTTTTTTTAAATTGTGAGATCTACTTTCTTACTCTCTCATAACTTCCCTAACATACCCACTCACCTACCCTCTCATACACTAACACACCCACTCACCTATTTAACCCACCGACCTATTCATCCATTAATCTCCTCACCTTCTTAACCACTCGTCTACCTAACCCACTCAACTACTCACCCACTCATTAACCCACCTAGTCGATCACTTAACAACTCACCCACTCATTAACCCACCTAGTCGATCACTCAACAACTCATAAACACAAGCTAAGACAAAAAGCCTTGAAAATGTTTAACAAAAAATAACAATTTATTTCCATTTAAATTTGTGTTCAACATCTGAAGATAGAACAAAAACATGGAACATTTGGATATTATCATGTCCTGTTATTTCTTTAGTAATCGTTTCTAGCGTGTTGTGTATCATTTTGATCATCAGTATCAAATTTATATCAAGACTTCAAAATAAAGACAGCCGGTATTTAGACATTCGCAATAGGAGTTTTGTTGTCACCGAACAGTCTCGAGCACATCCGAGTAAAGCCGAGTTTAGACGAGCATAGCTGGCCCTCTGAGTTTTCCCCTGTATACTGGCCTTGACCTTTGGGTCAGTATTTTTGCTATTTGATGAGCATGATGACGTCAGATTGTTGAAGGGGACTGCATTCATCGCGGGAATACAAAAAAACAAAAACTAAATAAATGATGCCACCCTGAAGGGATTACTTTGCAAGTCAAACTTTAACACAACGTCGTCCTCCTGTTCATGTAAACACTCATCATACCCATGTCTTGATTGCAGTAATCACTTCAGGACTTGCACTGGCCGCATCAGCCATCATTGAACCCGTTAAACAGGAAACATTGACAGCGCTGTCTTCATCGAAACCAATGGACGAGTTATGAACCAATTTTAGACGATAACACCCGAGATAGGCCGAACACAAACGAACTTATCCGAACTCATCCGAGAAATGTCGAAAATATACGAACAAAGCCGAATATGAATTCATGACTTACAATAGCAATAGTTAATTACTAACCATTTCTTCTTTCTTTACTGCTTTCCCTTCTTGATGGGGGATAGAGTTCGTAGCCTTTTCCTCTTCTGTTGGTCTTTTCTACGTATACTTTTCCGAGTGTTTCTACTATCCGTCTTTCCATTGTTATTTATGATGTCCTTTCTGTTTTCGAAGCGTTTATTGATAACTGTGTCGCTTGTGTTTTGTTGTTTTTGTCACGTGGTCAAACCATTACATTTATTCTTCCTTTATATATTCTACTGTGAGAGTTATCTACGCTTTCTTTGTTCTTCACTTCAAACATTGACACTGCAGAAAACAAACGAGGAAGATTTAATAATAAGATTTTCCATATAATCCGCCCAATCCATATCCACCATACAGGCCCCCATATCCAAGGCCGTATCCACCGTAGAGGCCGCCATATCCACCGTAGAAGCCCCCAAGCCCTAATCCGTAACCGTACAAGCCAAAAGGTCCTCCTAAGGCAAGCCCACCAAAGCCGATTCCACCGTAAGCAATGGCCAGGCTGCTGGCTGTGAGATTAGCTAGGACACAGGCGAGGAGGACAAGGCAGGACAGTTTGGAGGCCATTTTGTCCTGGCAGACACAAAATAGAAATATATGTTCAATAATATATGTTCAATAATATATGTTCAATAATATATGTTCAATAATATATGTTCAATAATATATATTCACAAATATACGTTCACAAATATATGTTCACAAATATATGTTCAATAATATATGTTCAATAATATATGTTCAATAATATATGTTCAATAATATATGTTCAATAATATATGTTCAATAATATATGTTCAATAATATATGTTCAATAATATATGTTCAATAATATGTTTTAAGTATGTTAGGTTTAGGTGATAATGTAAATAATCTAAGGTATGCTGATGATACAGTCTTAATCACTAAGAGTGAAAATGAGTTACAAGAAATGTTAGACATTATAGTGAAAGAATGCAAAAATAAAGGACTCAACCTTAATAGCAAAAAGACAGAGGTAATGGTAACAACAAAGAAAAAGACATCACCGCAATGCACAATAAAGACAAGTGGAACAATATTAAAACAGGTCAATGAATTTAAATATATGGGAACAATGTTAACCTCATATGGTAGATGTACAACCGAGTTGAGATGCAGAATGGCTTAGGCAAAAGCAGCTTTAAAATAAAAGAGGAAGATACTGTGCAATCAATTTTTGACAATAGAAACACGGAAAAGAGTTCTTAAATGTTATGTAGAGCCATTCTTAACATATGGATGTGAAACATGGAAAGTAAAACAACAGAAAAAAAATTACTGGAGGGTGCAGAAATGTGGTTTTACAGAAGAATGTTGAGAATACGATGGACAGCTAAGAAGAGTAATGAAAATGTTCTGAAAGAGGTCAAAGCAAAATGAGAGATAATATCCAATTCATCATCATCATTGAGTGCCGTCTCCGCATCGAAGGTTGACTACCATGGAGCACCAGTCCACTCTGTCTCTAAGTTTGAGATGTCCAAAACCTTACGATAACATTTGTGATATGATCTAAGTAAGGGATGTCCAAAACCTTACGATAACATTTGTGATATGATCTAAGTAAGGGATGTCCAAAACCTTACGATAACATTTGTGATATGATCTAAGTAAGGGATGCCCATAACCTTACGATAACATTTGTGATACGATCTAAGTAAGGGATGTCCAAAACCTTACCATAACATTTGTGATATGATCTAAGTAAGGGATGTCCAAAACCTTACGATAACATTTGTGATATGATCTAAGTAAGAGATGTCCAAAACCTTACGATAACATTTGTGATATGATCTAAGTAAGGGATGTCCAAAACCTTACGATAACATTTGTGATATGATCTAAGTAAGGGATGCCCATAACCTTACGATAACATTTGTGATATGATCTAAGTAAGGGATGCCCATAACCTTACGATAACATTTGTGATATGATCTAAGTAAGGGATGCCCATAACCTTACGATAACATTTGTGATATGATCTAAGTAAGGGATGTCCAAAACCTTACGATAACATTTGTTACACGATCTAAGTAAGAGATGTCCATAACCTTACGATAACATTTGTGATACGATCTAAGTAAGAGATGTCCAAAACTTTCAAATTGCATTTATCTCCATAGCTTGTATTTTCTCTTGTACATCTTCTGTAAGGGCACACGTTTCGCAAGCGAATAGAACAAATGATATAACAAGGGAGGGCATTAGCCTGATTTTAGAGCCGAGAGCTACGGTCGTATCTTTCTAAATGGCAGTGTCGTGTTGCTTCACCAAATGTTGACTTAGGTCGTTTCATGATCGTCAAGGCTCAAAATTCAGGAGAACGAAGCTGGGAGTTACCACCCGGATACACCCACCTCCCCCTACTTTCAGAGTACCAGGAAGCTAAGGGCCCAGTTACTTGCTCAACGGGAGGACCAACTCTGATGATCAGATAACCTCCAACTGAAAAGATCTCTATACAAACTTCGTATCATTAAGTGTTTGTAGGTTTAAAGATCCAGAAATACAAGATTTCAATGGCTACAAGTTTGACTATAGAGCAAGGTATTTACGATACATTCTAAAGATTGTTTGTATTACTGTTTGTATGTAACATTATAAATATTGTTTGTATTACTGTTTGTATGTAACATTATAAAGATTGTTTGTATTACTGTTTGTATGTAACATTTTAAAGATTGTTTGTATCACTGTTTGTATGTAACATTATAAAGATTGTTTGTATTACTGTTTGTATGTAACATTTTAAAGATTGTTTGTATTACTGTTTGTATGTAACATTTTAAAGATTGTTTGTATTACTGTTTGCATGTAACATTTTAAAGGTTGTTTGTATTACTGTTTGTATGTAGCATTTAAAAGGTTGTTTGTATTACTGTTTGTATGTAACATTTTAAAGATTGTTTGTATCACTGTTTGTATGTAATATTTTAAAGATTGTTCGTATTACTGTTTGTATGTAATATTTTAAAGATTGTTTGTATTACTGTTTGTATGTAACAAGTTAAGATAGTTTGTATTATTGTTTGCATATAACATTTTAACGATTGTTTGTATTACTGTTTGTGTGTAACACGTTAATATTATTTCTTTTGCTGTTTGTATGTAACAAGTTAAGATAGTTTGCTTTACTGTTTGTATGTAACACGTTTAGATTGTTTGTATTACTGTTTGTATGTAACACGTTTAGATTGTTTGTATTATTGTTTGTATGTAACACATTAATATTGTTTATTTTACTGTTTGTATGTAACAAGTGAAGATAGATTGTATCACTGTTTGTATGTAACAAGTGAAGATAGATTGTATCACTGTTTGTATGTAACAAGTGAAGATAGATTGTATCACTGTTTGTATGTAACAAGTGAAGATAGATTGTATCACTGTTTGTATGTAACAAGTGAAGATAGATTGTATCACTGTTTGTATGTAACAAGTGAAGATAGATTGTATCACTGTTTGTATGTAACAAGTGAAGATAGATTGTATCACTGTTTGTATGTAACAAGTGAAGATAGATTGTATCACTGTTTGTATGTAACAAGTGAAGATAGATTGTATCACTGTTTGTATGTAACAAGTTAAGATAGATTGTATCACTGTTTGTATGTAACAAGTGAAGATAGATTGTATCACTGTTTGTATGTAACAAGTTAAGATTGTTTCTTTTACTGTTTGTATGTAGCAAGTTAAGATTGTTTGTGTTACTGTTTGTGTAACAATTTTTACGAAAGACTGACAAAGAAATAACACAACAAGAGCCAAACTTACAATAAATGTCGACGATACTGGAAGGTCTGCAGACGAAGGTCTTTGCGTCAAGGCGGGACGAGGTGCAACTGATTTGCGGATAGCTGTGGACATTTGCCTTTTATACAATTGAAGAAGATGGTTCGGCCGGTTTCAGCTGGCTAAACCAGGATGTGGTCAAGAGGGCGCCCTGGGCCCCCCCCGGCACTTTGAACCGAACTTGCTGGTCCCGAGAGTAGCCCATCGTTCGTATCAGGAGACCCGGATGTAATTTCGCCCGGCGGTTTTCAAATTTGGGGAGAAGTATAATTTCACGGAATTAAATTATTCTTATTCATCATTATCATCATCATCATTATCATCATCATCATCATCGAGTGTCATCTCCGCAACGAAGGTTGGCTACTATGGAGCGCCATTCTGCTCTGTCGCTTGCTTTGATGTTGCAGGTTGTCATAGGCTGATTTGTCCATCTTTTGATGTTACTCGTCCATGTTAGTCTTGGTCTGCCTCTGCCTCTTTTACCTTGTATTTTCCCCTCCAGGATTACTTTTAGTAGGCTGTTGTGTCTGTTAACATGGCCCAAAAATCACATTTGTCTTGTTTGAATTGTGTTTAGTAGTTCTCTTTTCATTTAGCTGTTTTAAGACTTCATCGTTTGGTTTCTTTTCTATAAGATCTTTCCTCTGACATGAGTTAAAATTCATCTCCATGGCTTTCTCTGGACTAGTGCGCGATGAGGCTCCAATCTCTTTCACGGTGGTCTGCCACGTTCGTCTTTCATGCCCTGAACATGCCTCTTGTGTACCAAACACTTTGCTGTTTTAGCTTTTTGAGCCGTTTGTAATTGCTGAAATGTTAGACATTATAGTGAAAGAAAGCAAAAATAAAGGACTCAGCCTTAGCAAAAAGACAGGAGTAGTGGTAACAACAAAGAAAAAAATGATCACCTCAGTGCAAAATAAGGACAAGTTGAACAATATTAAAACAGGTAAATGAATTTAAATATTTTGGAACTTTTTTAACCTCAAATGGTAGATGTACAAAAGAGGTGAGATGCAGAATGGCTCAGGCAAAAGCAGCTTTAAAAAAAAATGAGGAAGAAACTATGCAATCCATTTTTGACAATAGAAACAAGAAAAAGAGTTCTTAAATGTTACGTAGAGCCAGTCTTAACATATGGATGCGAATCATGAACACTAAGACAATAGACAAGAAAATCGCTGGAGTCTGTAGAAATGTGGTTTTACAGAAGAATGTTGATAATTAAAAGACAGCAATGAAGAGTAATGAAAACGTCCTGAAAGAGGTCAAAGCAAAAAGAGAGTTAATTTCCAATATTAGGAAGATACAATCATCATTTTTTGGCCACGTAATGAGAAGGGAACAGCTGGAATACATTGTAACAACTGGGAAAATTGAGGGACGAAGAGATAGAGGGAAGCAAATAGAAAAAAATACCAGACAGCTTAAGAGAATGGCTTGGCAGAAGGTCAACAATAGAAATGATAAATAACTGTCGAGATCGAAAGTTGTGGAGAGATATGATCAACTACGCCAGCAGGCCCGGTACTTGATGATGATGACGATAATTGCTGACTCCTCCGCCCCATCCACCGTCACAGACTTTGTACAATTCGAAATGGACATTCCCGCCTGCTCGAAGCAACAGTGAAAAACAATGACTTTTCTCCGATAGATCTTTTTCGAATGAAAAGAAGATAAATATCCACTTCACAACAGGGAATTCCACCGTCCACCAGCCTGTCAGAACATGAAATCCAAGATGCACACACCGCGTGTAACCGGAGTATTTCGGAACAACACAAGTTGATTCGGAAAACAATGTCCACATACGGATTTTGTTCACATTTTGGATCTTCAACTCTTATTGCTGAGAGAAAAAAATGCATCTTCTTATTTTATTTTAATTACCAGTTTAATTAATAGTGAATTCATATATTCTTATCACTTTTAAGTTCTTTCTGTGCCTTTCAGCGTCGAGGGGAGATATAGTTTGCGGTTTTTTGCTATTCTGTTGGTCTCTATTGCTGTTATTTTTATTAATTTTTTTTTGCGTTCCGCCAGTTTTCGCCACTGGCGAAGTCCCTAGAGACCTGGACCGGAATTTTGCACGTAATCCGTTTTTCCCTGGCAACCGTGTGCACAGGGGTCCCTCACCGTACAGGCAGATAAATTCGACTTCGGAAATTCTGCTGTTGTTATGTTCCTAGTATTTCTAATATTCCATAAATCTATACATTTAATTCTCGCCCTTTCATCTGCTATTCTCACAGCGTTTGTTGATGGCTCGTTGCAGGACATTTATTTATTTCTCTCTTATCACGTGACTAAAACCATTTTATCAGTTTTTTTTATTTTTTTTTTGTTTTTATTTGTTTGTTTTTGTTCAACAGCCTTATATCTCTAGCGAACTCCCAAGGGACTGAACTCAGAGTGAATATCACCATGGCAACCGTGTGGCTCAAGTGTCCCCCCAAAATCAGGCAGATATTCTCCGACCTCAAAGTTACTCTTATTTTTATCGTTGAAAGTTTTGACGTTTTGGGAGCAAATTTTCCCCATGTAATTTGCCCGGGCTGCGACCATTTTTGGCCTACACTTTCCGATTTCCAACTGCCAAGAGTTCTTTAACGTGCGCATCCTGCGCACGAGACATACTGTTTCTTATTCCCTGCGATATCCAAGAGAGCTAGACACCAGATCTCACTCTCCAGGGACCAGGGGAGAGTAAAGCCACTATCATCATCAAGTACCGGGCCTACTGGTGTAGGTGATCATGTCTCTCCACAACTTTCGATCACGACAGTTATTTATCATTTCTGTTGTTGACCTTCTGCCAAGCCATTCTACAAAGCCACTAAGAAGCGATGAATTCGATTTTTGAAAACTTCTCACCGCTTGTAGGGGGAATAGAACACGGAACCTTCTTCTGTTTTCTTGTCTAATGTCCATGTTTCTGCACCATACAGGAATGTTGAGAAGATGTAACATTTTCCTATTCTTAGTTTTAGCCCTGGTGTTATTTGTTTTGATGTTAATATATTTTTCATGGCATTAAAATTACTCTTTGCTATACATATTCTTTTGTTTATTTCAGTTGTACATTTTCCATCACTGGTTATAGTATGTCCAAGGTAGTTGTAGTTCTGAACTGTCTCCAGGTCTATTCCTTCAACTTTGATATCCACTTGTGGGTTTTGAGTATTTTCTTTGTTTATGATCATAGTTTTAGTCTTTTTGATACTCATATCTAATGCATATTTTTTGCTTGTCATGTTTATTTCAATAAATAATTGTTGTAGATCTTTCTCTGTGTATATATTAAAAAAAAGTAAAGTACCCCCGTCACGCCAAGTGGCGTATAGGGAATATGGTGTTAGTGACCATACATTTTACAGACCTTCAGCACATGATTTTCGGGGTAATGTGGTCGGTATTCGCCCGCGCCGCTTTACTTTCCCAGAAAAATCCGGTACCCATTTAAGGCTGGGTGAACCCGGAAGCCGTCGGTTGGGATCGAATCCTACCCCTTGTCCTTTGTAGTCCAGTTCACTAACCACTGAGCTATCTGTGTATATACTGCCCTACAATTAACACAAGACATGTGTCACACAGTTTGAAAACCCTTGCTCTAGGAAGTTGTATATACAACTGTACAGCAATCCATACATCATCACGTGACAGGCCCAGCGGCGTCGACGGCCAGAGACGCCTTTGACTAATCTCAACTTCCTACTACGTCATGGACTCAAGGGTACCCGGGCCGTCGTTTCTTACCATAAAAAACCATCCCATGTTAATTTCTTCCGCATTTTTAAACGGTTGTTAATCTTTAATATTTTTGGCGTTTCATCTATTTTTGTAGTACATCGTTTTGTCGAAGATGACGCGTTCATGTCTGTAGAATCGGTCAGCATTGGAATAGCGGGGTGCGGCGATCGAATTGAAGGAGTGGAGTCGTAGAGATGGATTGAGGAGGCTCGGGGAGTTGGAAGTTATAAGTTATAAGTCCTGGAGTGAGGGCGTTATAAGTCGGTGAGTCGTGGAGTCGTAAAGATGGAATATGGTGGCTCGTGGTTTCAGAAGTCAGGAGTCATGGAGTGGGAGAGTTGTAGGTCGGATAATCGTGAGGTGTGGAGACGTAGGGTTGGAATGAGGGGTCTCGTGGAGTGGGAAGTCACGAGTCATTGAGTGGGAGAGTCGTTGGTCGGAAAATAGCGAGGTGTGGAGTCGTTGGGTTGGAATGAGAGGTCTCGTGGAGTGGGAAGTCACGAGTCATGGAGTGGGAGAGTTGTAATGAAGGGGCTTGTGGAGTGGGAAGTCACGAGTCATGGAGTGGGAGAGTTGTAATGAAGGGGCTTGTGGAGTGGGAAGTCACGAGTCATGGAGTGGGAGAGTTGTAATGAGGGGGCTTGTGGAGTGGGAAGTCACGAGTCATGGAGTGGGAGAGTTGTAATGAGGGGGCTTGTGGAGTGGGAAGTCACGAGTCATGGAGTGAGGGAGTCGTTGGTCGGAAAATCGCGAGGTGTGGAGTCGTTGGGTTGGAATGAGAGGTCTCGTGGAGTGGGAAGTCACGAGTCATGGAGTGGGAGAGTTATAGGTCGGAGAGTCGTAATGAGGAGTCTCGTGGAGTGGGAAGTCACGAGTCATGGAGTGGGAGAGATATAGGTCGGAGAGTCGTGAAGTGTGGGGTCGTAGTATTGGAATGAGAGGTCTCGTGGAGTGGGAAGTCATGAGTCATGGAGTGGGAGAGATATAGGTCGGAGAGTCGTGAAGTGTGGGGTCGTAGTATTGGAATGAGAGGTCTCGTGGAGTGGGAAGTCATGAGTCATGGAGTGGGAGAGATATAGGTCGGAGAGTCGTGAAGTGTGGGGTCGTAGTATTGGAATGAGAGGTCTCGTGGAGTGGGAAGTCACGAACGAGTCATGGAGTGGGAGAGTTGTAGGTCGGAGAGTCGCAATGAGGAGTCTCGTGGAGTTGGAATTCACGAGTCATGGAGTGGGAGAGTCCTAGTGGGAGAGTCATAGGAATCGTGAGGTGTTGAGTAGGGAGTTGTGAGTAGTAGGTCGGAGAGGTGTGTGTTGTGAAGTCATAGAGTAAGGAGTCATGAAGCTAGTGAAGGGGGAAATATGGAGCTGCGAAGTGATGAGTTTGAGAGTCAGAGAAACGTGGAGTGGGTAGACAGGAAGTCAGCAGCTTGTTAGTCATGAGGTTAAAAACCTTGTTACGAGAACTCAAGGTCTTGAGTCATTAAAACATAAGATGATGTCAGAAGTCAGAAGTCACTGTATGACAGGTGAATAATAGATGATGTCAGAAGTCAGAAGTCACTGTATGACAGGTGAATAATAGATGATGCCAGAAGTCACTGTATGACATGTGAATAATAGATGATGTCAGAAGTCAGAAGTCACTGTATGACAGGTGAATAATAGATGATGTCAGAAGTCACTGTATGACAGGCGAATAATAGATGATGTCAGAAGTCAGAAGTCACTGTATGACAGGTGAATAATAGATGATGTCAGAAGTCACTGTATGACAGGCGAATAATAGATGATGTCAGAAGTCAGAAGTCACTGTATGACAGGTAAATAATAGATGATGTCAGAAGTCACTGTATGACAGGCGAATAATAGATGATGTCAGAAGTCAGAAGTCACTGTATGACAGGTGAATAATAGATGATGTCAGAAGTCACTGTATGACAGGCGAATAATAGATGATGTCAGAAGTCAGAAGTCACTGTATGACAGGTAAATAATAGATGATGTCAGAAGTCACTGTATGACAGGTGAATAATAGATGATGTCAGAAGTCACTGTATGACAGGTGAATAATAGATGATGTCAGAAGTCACTGTATGACAGGTGAATAATAGATGATGTCAGAAGTCACTGTATGACAGGTGAATAATAGATGATGTCAGAAGTCACTGTATGACAGGTGAATAATAGATGATGTCAGAAGTCACTGTATGACAGGTGAATAATAGATGATGTCAGAAGTCAATGTATGACAGGTGAATAATAGATGATGTCAGAAGTCACTGTATGACAGGGGAATAATAGATGATGTCAGAAGTCACTGTATGACAGGTGAACAATAGATGATGTCAGAAGTCACTGTATGACAGGTGAATAATAGATGATGTCAGAAGTCACTGTATGACAGGTGAATAATAGATGATGTCAGAAGTCACTGTATGACAGGTGAATAATAGATGATGTCAGAAGTCACTGTATGACAGGTGAATAATAGATGATGAAGTCCGAGAAAATTAGTGCACAAGCGATGGAGGAGTCTGGACGCAAACTAAAATAATGCGATAGGAAGTGGAGTCAGTGATAAATGCCATTTGGAGTCAGCGAAAAGTGGAGTTTGGAGAGATTGTGTTTGAATGGATGAAAAACGTGCATTTCAAAACGAAGAGAGCGCGAGTCAGCGTCAGTCATTGGGTGCCGTCTCCACATCGAAGTTTGGCTACCATGGAGCGTCAGTCATTGGGTGCCGTCTCCACATCGAAGTTTGGCTACCATGGAGCGTCAGTCATTGGGTGCCGTCTCCACATCGAAGTTTGGCTACCATGGAGCGTCAGTCATTGGGTGCCGTCTCCACATCGAAGGTTGGCTACCATGGAGCGTCAGTCATTGGGTGCCGTCTCCACATCGAAGTTTGGCTACCATGGAGCGTCAGTCATTGGGTGCCGTCTCCACATCGAAGGTTGGCTACCATGGAGCGTCAGTCATTGGGTGCCGTCTCCACATCGAAGGTTGGCTACCATGGAGCACCATTCATTGGGTGCCGTCTCCACATCGAAGGTTGGCTACCATGGAGCGTTATTCATTGGGTGGTGTCTCCACATCAAAGGTTGGCTATCATGAAGCGTAATTCATTGAGAGCCGTCTCCACATCAAAGATTGGCTATCATGAAGCGCCATTCATTGGGTGGTGTCTCCACATCAAAGATTGGCTACCACGAAGCGCCATTCATTGTGTGATGTCTCCACATCAAAGATTGGCTATCACGAAGCGCCATTCATTGTGTGATGTCTCCACATCAAAGATTGGCTATCATGAAGCGCCATTCATTGGGTGGTGTCTCCACATCAAAGATTGGCTATCATGAAGCGCCATTCATTGTGTGATGTCTCCACATCAAAGATTGGCTATCATGAAGCGCCATTCATTGTGTGATGTCTCCACATCAAAGATTGGCTATCATGAAGCGCCATTCATTGTGTGATGTCTCCACATCAAAGATTGGCTATCATGAAGCGCCATTCATTGGGTGGTGTCTCCACCTCACAGATTGGTTACCATGAAGCGCCATTCATTGGGTGCCGTCTCCACATCGAAGGTTGGCTACCATGGAGTGTCATTCATTGGGTGTTGTCTCCACATCGAAGGTTGGCTACCATGGAGCGTCATTCATTGGGTGTTGTCTCCACATCGAAGGTTGGCTACCATGGAGTGTCATTCATTGGGTGTTGTCTCCACATCGAAGGTTGGCTACCATTGAGTGTCATTCATTGGGTGTTGTCTCCACATCGAAGGTTGGCTACCATGGAGTGTCATTCATTGGGTGTTGTCTCCACATCGAAGGTTGGCTACCATGGAGTGTCATTCATTGGGTGTTGTCTCCACATCGAAGGTTGGCTACCAATGGAGCACCATTCATTGGGTGTTGTCTCCACATCGAAGGTTGGCTACCAATGGAGCACCATTCATTGGGTGTTGTCTCCACATCGAAGGTTGGCTACCAATGGAGCACCATTCATTGGGTGTTGTCTCCACATCGAAGGTTGGCTACCAATGGAGCACCATTCATTGGGTGTTGTCTCCACATCGAAGGTTGGCTACCAATGGAGCACCATTCATTGGGTGGTGTCTCCACATCGAAGGTTGGCTACCATGGAGCACCATTCATTAGGCGCCGTCTCCACATCGAAGGTTGGCTACCATGAAGCGTCATTCATCAGGTGGTGTCTCCACATCGAAGGTTGGCTACCATGGAGTGTCATTCATCAGGTGGTGTCTCCACATCGAAGGTTGGCTACCATGAAGCGTCATTCATCAGGTGGTGTCTCCACATCGAAGGTTGGCTACCATGAAGCGTCATTCATCAGGTGGTGTCTCCACATCGAAGGTTGGCTACCAAGGAGCGTCATTCATCAGGTGGTGTCTCCACATCGAAGGTTGGCTACCAAGGAGCGTCATTCATCAGGTGGTGTCTCCACATCGAAGGTTGGCTACCATGAAGCGTCATTCATCAGGTGGTGTCTCCACATCGAAGGTTGGCTACCATGAAGCGTCATTCATCAGGTGGTGTCTCCACATCGAAGGTTGGCTACCAAGGAGCGTCATTCATCAGGTGGTGTCTCCACATCGAAGGTTGGCTACCAAGGAGCGTCATTCATCAGGTGGTGTCTCCACATCGAAGGTTGGCTACCAAGGAGCGTCATTCATCAGGTGGTGTCTCCACATCGAAGGTTGGCTACCAAGGAGCGTCATTCATCAGGTGGTGTCTCCACATCGAAGGTTGGCTACCATGAAGCGTCATTCATCAGGTGGTGTCTTCACATCGAAGGTTGGCTACCATGGAGCGCCACTTTACTCTGTCTCGTTTCTTGATTGTACACGTTGTCATAGGTTCAGCTGTCCAACTTTTTATGTTATCAGTCCACTTTAGTCTTGGTCTGCCTCTGCCTGGTCTACCTTGAACCTTCCCTTCCGAGATAACATTTAGAATGGTGTTATGTCTCTTCACATATTCAGAAACTTCAGTTATCTTGTTCGATATGTGTTAAGTAGTGTTTTTTTTTTTCATTTCCCATTTCCAGCTGATTCAGAACATTCTTGATCTTCTTTTCCTTCCACCCATTTCTCCCCATTGTTCTATAGATCCTCGTCATGGTTTGATTTAAGTAGCTTCTTTTATTTTGGGGTTCAATTACAAACCCTGGCATGCACACTTCATGTCGACTGCGCTGGAATTCATTTATGGCAAGGACATATTATAGTAATGGAACTTATGTTTCCCATAGCAACATTTGGCTGTAAAGCATGGGATATGGGCAAATCTGTTGAATAATGCTAAATGCTCTTGAACATAGATATTGTAGAATATTTATAGAAGTGTTATAGAAGAATATTTATAGAAGTGTTATAGAAGAATATTTATAGAAGAACATTTATAGAAGTGCTATAGAAGAACATTTATAGAAGCGTTATAGAAGAACATTTATAGAAGTGTTATATAAGAATATTTATAGAAGTGTTATAGAAGAACATTTATAGAAGTGTTATAGAAGAACATTTATAGAAGTGTTATAGAAGAACATTTATAGAAGTGTTATAGAAGAACATTTATAGAAGTGTTATAGAAGAACATTTATAGAAGTGTTATAGAAGAACATTTATAGAAGTGTTATAGAAGAACATTTATAGAAGTGTTATAGAAGAACATTTATAGAAGTGTTATAGAAGAACATTTATAGAAGTGTTATAGAAGAACATTTATAGAAGTGTTATATAAGAATATTTATAGAAGTGTTATAGAAGAACATTTATAGAAGTGTTATAGAAGAACATTTATAGAAGTGTTATAGAAGAACATTTATAGAAGTATTATAGAAGAATATTTATAGAAGTATTATAGAAGAATATTTATAGAAGTGTTATAGAAGAAAGTTTATAGAAGTGTTATAGAAGAATATTTATATAAGTGTTTCGGAAAAAAACCCAGAATAGCATGGACAGAGAAAAGAACAAACAAGTGCATTTAGAAAGAACTTAATATTTCAAAGAATTGGTTGATAAAGAACACAAAAACAAGACAAATAGAATAGTTGGGTTTATATTGCATGATGGGTGAGAGAGATTATAATGGAGGGCATGGTGCCAGGAATACGTGAAAGAGGAAGACCAAGTTAAAGGTGGGTGCAAGCATCTCACAGATTTGCTGGGATTGACTTCTGCAGGCGCTGGGCATCTCGCGTGGGACAAAGAAAACGTCGAAGTAGCTGTTAATGGAGCCAAGTTTGTACTGCGACAAGCAACATGATGTTGTACGGCTTCTCACTTTTAGACGTAACAGGAAGCTTTCCTGTCTGTAACGTAGCTCGGGTTTAATCTTAGGCTCAATAAGCTACAAGCCCATCGGCTGCCGAGGCTCGAAAGGGGAGTCAAGAATTGTAGTGCTGTTCCCTGCCAGGCATGTTCGTAAGAGGCAACTAAGGAGGGTTGGGCATGATACTGGTTATTCTGTACTGTAGGTAGAGTTTGGGCATGGGGCTGGTTATTCTGTACTGTTGGGAGGGTTTGGGTATATTGGACTGGTTATTCTGTACTGTAGGGAGGGTTGGGCTTGGAACTGGTTATCCTGTACTGTAGGAAGGGTTGGGTATGGGACTGGTTATTCTGTACTGTAGGAAGGGTTGGGAATGGGACTGGTTAACCTGTACTGTAGGGAGGGTTGGGTATGGGACTGGTTAACCTGTACTGTAGGGAGGGTTGGGTATGGGACTGGTTATTCTGTACTGTAGGAAGGGTTGGGAATGGGACTGGTTATTCTGTACTGTAGGAAGGGTTGGGTATGGGACTGGTTATTCTGTACTGTAGGAAGGGTTGGGAATGGGACTGGTTAACCTGTACTGTAGGGAGGGTTGGGTATGGGACTGGTTAACCTGTACTGTAGGGAGGGTTGGGTATGGGACTGGTTATTCTGTACTGTAGGAAGGGTTGGGAATGGGACTGGTTAACCTGTACTGTAGGGAGGGTTGGGTATGGGACTGGTTATTCTGTACTGTAAGGACGGGTGGGCATGGAACTGGTTATTCTGTACTGTAGGAACGGGTGGACATGGGACTGGTTACCCTGTACTGTAGGGAGGGTTGGGAATGGGACTGGTTACCCTGTACTGTTGGGAGGGTTGGGAATGGTACTGGTTATTCTGTACTGTAGGAACAGGTGGACATGGGACTGGTTACCCTGTACTGTAGGGAGGGTTGGGAATGGGACTGGTTATTCTGTACTGTAGGGACGGGTGGGCATGGAACTGGTTATTCTGTACTGTAGGAACGGGTGGACATGGGACTGGTTACCCTGTACTGTAGGGAGGGTTGGGAATGGGACTGGTTACCCTGTACTGTAGGGAGGGTTTGGAATGGGACTGGTTACCCTGTACTGTAGGGAGGGTTGGGAATGGGACTGGTTACCCTGTACTGTAGGGAGGGTTTGGAATGGGACTGGTTACCCTGTACTGTAGGGAGGGTTTGGAATGGGACTGGTTACCCTGTACTGTAGGGAGGGTTGGGAATGGGACTGGTTACCCTGTACTGTAGGGAGGGTTTGGAATGGGACTGGTTACCCTGTACTGTAAACAAAAAGCTACAAAAACTTCACAAACATAGACAAGTCAAAGGATGAAAATGGCATGAGAAAACCATGAATGTAAAATTATAGAAATGTGCCAGTCAAAAAGGTAGCACCGATAGCTCAGTAGTTAGTGAACTGGACTACAAAGGACGAGAGGTTAGGTTAGATTCTGATCGACGGCTTCCGGGTTCACCCAGCCTTAAATGGGTACCGGATTTTTTCTGGGAAAGTAAAGTGGCACGGGCGTAATACCGACCACATTGCCCCAAAAATCATACGCCGAAGTTCTATAGAAACTATAGTTACTAACACTATATTCCATATACGCCACTTGGCGTGACGGGGCTCATGACTTTCTTTTAATTACCAGTCAAATACCAGTGGAGATA
Source organism: Megaustenia siamemsis (assembly GCA_032433765.1). Classification (NCBI taxonomy): domain Eukaryota; kingdom Metazoa; phylum Mollusca; class Gastropoda; order Stylommatophora; family Ariophantidae; genus Megaustenia; species Megaustenia siamemsis. Next base: position 2,423,351 of record JAVIAB010000104.1, read on the forward strand.
AAGATACAGCGAAGACGATGGCGCTGGAGAGGACACACCCTGCGGAAGCCAACTGAGAGTATTACACGACATGCCTTTTTTTTAATCTCCAAGGGAAATGACAAATAGGAAGATCAAAATATTTTTGGAGAAGACAGATAGGAACATAGATGAAGATGATGGGGAAGACATGGAATGATCTTAAAAGAATGGCAAGAAACAGAACGACTTGGGAAGTGTTTGTTGAAGACCTATGCTTCACAGGGAGTTGAAAGTGTTTGTTGAAGACCTATGCTTCACATGGAGTTGAAAGTGTTTGTTGAAGACCTATGCTCCACAGGGAGTTGAAAGTGTTTGTTGAAGACCTATGCTCCACAGGGAGTTGAAAGTGTTTGTTGAAGACCTATGCTCCACTGGGAGTTGAAAGTGTTTGTTGAAGACCTATGCTTCACATGGAGTTGAAAGTGTTTGTTGAAGACCTATGTTTCACATGGAGTTGAAAGTGTTTGTTGAAGACCTATGCTCCACAGGGAGTTGAAAGTGTTTGTTGAAGACCTATGCTCCACAGGGAGCTGAAAGTGTTTGTTGAAGACCTATGCTTCACATGGAGTTGAAAGTGTTTGTTGAAGACCTATGCTCCACAGGGAGTTGAAAGTGTTTGTTGAAGACCTATGCTCCACAGGGAGCTGAAAGTGTTTGTTGAAGACCTATGCTCCACAGGGAGTTGAAAGTGTTTGTTGAAGACCTATGCTCCACAGGGAGTTGAAAGTGTTTGTTGAAGACCTATGCTCCACAGGGAGTTGAAAGTGTTTGTTGAAGACCTATGCTCCACAGGGAGTTGAAAGTGTTTGTTGAAGACCTATGCTTCACAGGAAGTTGAAAGTGTTTATTGAAGACCTTTGTTCCACAGGGAGCTGAACTTGTTTGTTGAAGACCTATGCTCCACAGGTAGTTGAAAGTGTTTGTTGAAGACCTGTACTCCACAGGTAGTTGAAAGGAAGAAGAAGAATAATAAATAAGCTATATCTTAGGGCCTCACAGTTCGACAGGGCCTCAAATTTGTGTGTATTAAACTTGTATATTGTGTAAATCATAGATGATAGAGACCTTGTGTTGTAACTGTTTTAACTTGGGACATCTAATCTAAGTTTCTGTTCAGCCAGACTGGGCCCTCTCCAAATATTAATCCCTCCCTACTTTACATTATGATTAGTAATTGCCAGTCATTTATTTATGGTTTGTTACTTTTATGTTATAATTTCTAATCTGCTTATTTTCCAAATTTCAAATTAAAAAAAAACAAAAACATTTTATGTTTTGTCATTTTCAGAATATAATTTCCACCAATGGGATATATCTCGCTTTTCCGTGCAGTCGCTGTGAGGCTATTATTTTCATTACATGGCGTCATAGCAATATGGCGCCTCACCATAGCAACGCACGAAGCCCGCTACTGGTATCTAGGGCTGGTGCTGTGTCTGTTGTTGATAGAAATGACCGTGACCTTGGGAAAGCAGGCGGGCAAGGAGTGGAAGTGGTATGAAATAAGCTGTCTCTCTGTTTTCAGGATTTTTCTATCTTTGTTTTCCCTGAATTTTTGTTTCCAACGTTTGTCATTTTTGTTTCGCTCACCCGTGTTTCCGTTAACCATTGAGTCATAATTGTTTTCATTATTTTGCAATTGAGTTCTTGTAAGTTCTTGACTCATAATTGATTTTATTATTTTGCAATTGAGTTCTTGTAAGTTCTTGACTCATAATTGATTTTATTATTTTGCAATTGAGTTCTTGTAAGTTCTTGACTCATAATTGTTTTCATTATTTTGCAATTGAGTTCTTGTAAGTTCTTGACTCATAATTGTTTTCATTATTTTGCAATTGAGTTCTTGTAAGTTCTTGACTCATAATTGATTTTATTATTTTGCAATTGAGTTCTTGTAAGTTCTTGACTCATAATTGATTTTATTATTTTGCAATTGAGTTCTTGTAAGTTCTTGACTCATAATTGATTTCATTATTTTGCAATTGAGTTCTTGTAAGTTCTTGACTCATAATTGATTTTATTATTTTGCAATTGAGTTCTTGTAAGTTCTTGACTCATAATTGATTTTATTATTTTGCAATTGAGTTCTTGTAAGTTCTTGACTCATAATTGATTTTATTATTTTGCAATTGAGTTCTTGTAAGTTCTTGACTCATAATTGTTTTCATTATTTTTCCATTGAGTTCTTGTAAGTTCTTGACTCATAATTATTTTCATTATTTTATCACTTATTTCTCTGAGATTCTTCATTTATCTCAGATTTTTAAACGTCGCTTGACCTGCTAATACCTGTCTCCCTTAATTACCCCTAATCCACCCTTCCATTTTGCCTCTCCTATTTTCTGTTGAGTTATTGAATTATTTGTGGGTCATCATCATTGCACTTCGAACATGTCCATAGGTGCTCAGATCCCCTCCTCAGCAATTCCCGCAGTGTCCAGCGACTGACGACTCCAGTTCTGTGTTGGTTGATAAGTCTTCTTACACGGCCACCAAGTTTCTCGTTTCTAGCTGTGTCCATCTTAACTCCCATCTCTTTCATCCGAAGGAGTGACGTAGGCTCATGTTGTCGAAGTCCTGTGTTCTTCCCATATCTCGGAGAGCATTGATAACGTCCGCCCGATCCAATGATTGACTGTCTTCAACGACAGCGCAGCTAGCCAACCTGTCCGCTCTTTCATTTCCCCGTACTCCCGCATGTCCAGGGACGTAGACAAAGGTGACCTTACGTATTTTTGACTTCTGCAATAAATCTAACCATTGCATACGTACAGATCCCGTCTCCACTTTTCTTATCATGCTCATCGAATCACTCAGTATACATGCGTGGGTGTAGTCTTGTGACTCTAGCCAGATGAATGCCCTGGTCACTGCCATCACCTTCATTGTCATGCTACTCGTGGTCATAACGTATGCACCACTGTCTTCTTTGACTATTCTGACTGCTGAGCGTGCTGTAAATGCCATGCACTCATTTGGTGTCGTATTACAGATCCGTCTGTATAGATGACTGCATCTTTCTCAATGGTGTTGTCCCAGATTATTTTCATCTATTGTTTCAATCCACTCTTTCTTATATTCTCTTCGGTTCTCGTAACCTCCTATTTCTGTGATCACTCACGCATAGTATATTTGTACTCTCATTACCCTCATATTTCTTTCTGAGTCCACTTATCGTATATTTGTCCTCTCATTACCCTCATATTTCTGAGTTCACTCAAGAATCATATATTTGTCCTCTCATTACCCTCATATTTCTGAGTTCACTCAATCATCGTATATTTGTCCTCTCATTACCCTCATATTTCTGAGTTCACTAAATCATCATAAATTTGCCCTCTCATTTCCCTCATATTTCTCAATTTTCCTTCCCTACTTTCGCATTCAGTAAATGTACGAGTCGATGGAACAACACTGCTAGACTTCAGCAATCTTCCCCATTTTTCTCCTACCACGGTGATTCCCTCAGACTACGAAGCCCATAGTCTTGTGTCCGTTCATTAATGTTGTCTTACCATGGTCCATGAAAGTCCAAGTCAGACGATCGAGATACGTGACCACACCATTTCATTTTGTGTTTCTTCACAAAAGTCTAAAGATCATCTTGTACTCCGATTGCTTGTTGTATCATTTTGTGTTTCTTCACAAAAGTCTAAAGATCATCTTGTACTCCGATTGCTTGTTGTATCATTGTGTGTTTCTTCACAAAAGTCTAAAGATCATCTTGTACTCCGATTGCTTGTTGTATCATTGTGTGTTTCTTCACAAAAGTCTAAAGATCATCTTGTACTCCGATTGCTTGTTGTATCATTTTGTGTTTCTTCACAAAAGTCTAAAGATCATCTTGTATTCCGATTGCTTGTTGTATCATTTTGTGTACTTTTTCATTCATGATACGATCTAAGTAAGAGATGCCCAGAACTTTCCTATAACATTCCATCTCCAGAGCTTGTATATTGTTCTGCAGCTCTGCTGTAAGTGTCCATGTTTCGCGGTCGTATGGGAAAACTGATATGACAAGGGAAGGCATCAGTCAGATTTTAGAGCTAAGCGAGGTATTTTTTGCTTTCCAGTTAGATTTCAAATTTTTTTTCTCAAATCACTTACTCATAGTGTCCCCTCGACTTTATATTTCTTAACTCGACTCTATATCCCTCAATTTGACTTTATATTCCTCAACTCGACTTTATATTCCTCAACTTGACATTATATTCCTCAAACCTCTTACTCAGTGTCCCCTCGACTTTATATTCCTCAACTCGACTTCATATTCCTCAACTTGACTTTATATTCCTCTGCTCGACTTTATATTCTTGAAATCTCTTACTCAGTGTCCCCTCGACTTTATATTCCCCAACTCGACTTTATATTCCTCAAATCTCTAGCTCGTAGTGTCCCCTCGACTTTACATCCCTCCAGTCATTTACTCATAGTATCCCCTCGACTTTATATTCCTCCAATCATTTACTAATAGTGTCCCCTCGACTTTATATTCCGCCAATCACTTACTCATAATGTACCCTCGACTTTATATTCCGCCAATCACTTACTCATAGTGTCCCCTCGACTTTATATTCCTGCAATCACTTACTCATAGTGTCCCCTCGACTTTATATTCCTGCAATCACTTACTCATATTGTCCCCTCGACTTTATATTCCTCAATTCACCAACTAACATTTAATTCCCTGTACAGAGCCTCAAACGTCACAATCTACCTACTCACCCACAATTTCCCGTTACCATAGCCACACACATCTTAAACCACACTTACCTATAATCCCAGCCTCCCCCGCCAGAGCCTCATTTTTTCAGCCTAACACTCATCAATAATTTAGCCCTCGCTCTGTCCCCAGGTTCTGCCCCAGCGTCTTCATCTACCTCATGTGTATCGTGCCGACCATCTGGTTCCTGGAGCTCAGCGAGTTGGAGAAACGACTGACCAATAACTCCAGCAACATCACCACGGGCATGGAGAACGTGACGGACGGCGAGGATCTCACCGCTTCCTTTGCGCCATTGGATGGGGTAAGACGGCACCACCAGGAGTAATGATTGGTAGGACAAGGTATTGGTATGGGTAATGAAATAGAGTAATTGGCGGTAACTGGAATCATTGATCACATTATTTATCTTCTTCTTTCCTTCCTCATCTGCCTTTAAGCGTCGAGGGGAGATATAATTTGCGGTCTTTTGCTTTTCTGTTCGCCTCTGCTGCTGTTATGTTTCCTAGCGTTTCTAATATTCCATCGATTGATCATTTTCGTGGTCGGCCCTTGGGTCTGGTGTTGTCATCTCAACGTTTACAGAAGGCTCGTTGTGTTGTGTTTTGATCTTTCTGCCGTGTCACGTGGCCAAATCATTGTATCTGTTATTGAGTTATTGAGTTATTTGCGGGTCATCATCACTGCACTCCGAACATGTCCATAGGTGCTCAGATTCCCTCCTCAGCAATTCCCTCAGTGTCCAGCGACTGACGACTCCAGTTCTATGTTGGTTGATAAGTCTTCTTACACGGCCACTAAATTTCTTATTTCTGGCTGTGCCCATCTTAACTCCCATCTCTTTCATCCGGAGAAGTGACGTGGATTTGTGTTTGTCGAAGTCCTGTGTCCATCCCACGTCTCGAAGGGTATTGATGATGTCCTCCCGATCCATTGGTTGCCCGTCCTCAACGACAGCGCAGCTAGCCAACCTGTCCGCTCTTTCATATCCCCGTACTCCCGCATGTCCAGGAACGTTTCTTTATATGTTCTATGGCGGAGGCTATTCCAAGCTTTTTTCTCAGTTCTTCATTTCTGATCTTATCTCTCAGGCTCCTGTCTCTCCTGTCATTCGTCTGACACAATTCATCGACATTGTTTATAGAAAGTGATGACAATTAGGGCAATTGATAAGATGATATTGATGCGAATTATGGACAATAGGACAACAGACAAGAAAATCACTAGAGTCTGTAGAAATGTGGTTTTACAGAAGAATATTGAGAGTTCCATGGACAGCTAAGAAGAGTAATGAAAACGTTCTGATAGAGGCAAAGCAAAAAGAGAGCTAATTTCCAATATTAGAAAGAAACAATCATCATTTTTTTTTGGCCATGTAATGAGAAGAGAACAGCTGGAATATATTGTAACAACTGGGAAAATTGAGGGACGAAGAGATAAAGGGGAGCAAAGAGAAAAGATACCAGACAGCTTAAGAGAATGGCTTGGCAGAAGGTCAACAACAGAAATGATAAATAACTGTCGAGATCGAAGGTTGTGGAGAGACATGATCACCTACGCCAGGAGGCGCGGTACTTGATGATGATGCTGATGGAATGTTAACCACAGATGGCCGCAGTAGCATTTCAGAAAATGAAAAACGTCTTATGCAGCAAAAATACGTCAATAGAAGTGAGAAATAGAGGTGTTCCGTGCTACATAGAACATTGAAACTGTCGAGACGGAGAATTAAAACGAGTTATTGATGATAGTAATTAGAAGTTACCGATCAGGTATTTATAGAAGTTTTGAATGAGCGGTGAATAGAGCAATTGTGTCAGTAGAGGGAGTTGATAGTGGTTAAAGTAGGTGAGAGTAATGGTTAGATTGTAAAGATAGACACATAGCAATTGTGTCAGTAGACGGAGGATGGTGGTTAAAGTAGGTGAGAGTAATGGTTAGATTGTAAAGATAGACACATAGCAATTGTGTCAGTAGACGGAGTAGATGATGGTTAAAGTAGGTGAGAGTAATGGTTAGATTGTAAAGATAGACACATAGCAATTATGTCAGTAGACGGAGTAGATGATGGTTAGATTGTAAAGATAGACACATAGCAATTGTGTCAGTAGAGGGAGTTGATAGTGGTTAAAGTAGGCGAGAGTAATGGTTAGATTGTAAAGATAGACACATAGCAATTGTGTCAGTAGACGGAGTAGATGGTGGTTAAAGTAGGTGAGAGTAATGGTTAGATTGTAAAGATAGACACATAGCAATTGTGTCAGTAGACGGAGTAGATGGTGGTTAAAGTAGGTGAGAGTAATTGTTAGATTGTAAAGATAGACACATAGCAATTATGTCAGTAGACGGAGTAGATGATGGTTAGATTGTAAAGATAGACACATAGCAATTGTATAAGTAGACGGAGTAGATGGTGGTTAAAGTAGGTGAGAGTAATGGTTAGATTGTAAAGATAGACACATAGCAATTGTGTCAGTAGACGGAGTAGATGGTGGTTAAAGTAGGTGAGAGTAATGGTTAGATTGTAAAGATAGACACATAGCAATTGTGTAAGTAGACGGAGTAGATGGTGGTTAAAGTAGGTGAGAGTAATGGTTAGATTGTAAAGATAGACACATAGCAATTATGTCAGTAGACGGAGTAGATGATGGTTAGATTGTAAAGATAGACACATAGCAATTGTGTCAGTAGACGGAGTAGATGGTGGTTAAAGTAGGTGAGAGTAATGGTTAGATTGTAAAGATAGACACATAGCAATTGTGTAAGTAGACGGAGTAGATGGTGGTTAAAGTAGGTGAGAGTAATGGTTAGATTGTAAAGATAGACACATAGCAATTGTGTAAGTAGACGGAGTAGATGGTGGTTAAAGTAGATGAGAGTAATGGTTAGATGGTAAAGATAGACACATAGCAATTATGTCAGTAGACGGAGTAGATGGTGGTTAAAGTAGATGAGAGTAATGGTTAAATTGTAAAGATAGACACATAGCAATTGTGTCAGTAGACGGAGTAGATGGTGGTTAAAGTAGATGAGAGTAATGGTTAGATGGTAAAGATAGACACATAGCAATTGTCGTCGCGTAATGAAGTGTTAGTGACGTCATTGTACTCATCCTCTTCTTCATCAGATGAGGTGGCAGGTTCCCATCTTCGGTGCCTACCCTTCCGTGAGTACCCCTCTGGTACCCATTTAATGTGACTGGGTGGACTTCAGGCTCTTTGTAGGCTGGGACAAAATGTTGCCTTGACTAGTATTTGAACCCGGAAGTACAATTTGACGGGTACAATCATGTAGTGCCGTAGCGATGCTGGAATACGGCAGCCTATCATCGAAATTTAAATTCCCGGCTGTAAAATAGTCTTCGTCCCAACGTTGTGCTATCAGGTTTCTAGAACAATTAAGATACACATCACAGGATTAATATGTGTCAGGCTCATGGTGGGAACCAGCTTAAGGATAACAATTAAAAGTGAACAACTCAGAAGACGATTAGGGATAACTGCTGAGCTCATCATCATGTGCCATACCGGTTGGCATCTGTCATGTCCCTCCACAATCTTCTATCCACAGTGCATCGTATCAGTTCTGTTGTTGACTGTTTTCCATGCCATGACACCAAGCTATCTAGTATCTTCTCTCTTTGTCGTCCGCGATCTCTCTTTCCTTGTATTTTGCCAGTTGTAACCAAGTATTCCAAATTTCCCATCTCCGTGGCCTTTATTCATCGTTTCATTTTTTTGTCTACTGTCCATGATTCGCGTCCATAGGTCAGAATTGGTTCTATATAGCACCGATGAACACTCTTTCTCACTTCTATTAACATAGATTTGTTGCATAAGATATTTTTCATTTTCTGAAATGCTATTTTGGCCTGAGCTATTCTGCTTTTTATTTCTGTGGTACATCTCCCATCTGATGTTATTATTGTGCCCAAGTATTTGAAACGTTGCACTTGTTTCAAATTTGTCTTGTTTATTTTTATGCTGCATGATGGTGGTGATTGTTTCTTCGATATGACCATTACTTCTGCTTTCTTATTATTCGGACTGAGACCTTTCTTGTTGCTTTCTTTTACTATTATGTCTATTATTTATTGTAGCTTATTCTCTGTCTCTGCTATTAAGACTGTGTCATTCGTATATCGCAAATTGTTTATGTTGTGACCGTTGACTCTAATTCCTTTTATATCTACTATTGACCTCATATTTTAGCTGTAAAGTGAGAACAAATCCGGCGACAGAACACAGCCTTGTCTTACTCCTTTTTTTTTTATTTATTGGAACTGTCCTGTTTGATTGCTAATTCTTATGGTTGATGTTTGTTGCCAGTACATGTTTGTGTATGACTCTCAGACCCTTTCCGTCGATGTTCAATTTCTCCAGCATATTGATTATTTGTACATGCTTTACTTTGTCAAATGCTTTTGTGTAGTCTATGAATTAATATATATATTATATATATTATATATATATATAAGCAACTAATTAATTGTTGAACCACGATAAGATGTATTGATGGAATATTAGAAACACTAAGAAATAATAGCAGGAAACGCCAATAGAAGAGCAAAAGATCACAAATTATATCTCTCCCTCGACGCTAAAATACAAACGAGGAAGAAAAAAAAAGAAAATGAAATGGTTTGGCAACATAACAAGAACTAAGCACAATCTACACAGCAGGTGTTAACAAATGGAACAAAAACAGCAAATCGAGAAAACATCTACGATAAAGAGGGGCAGATGGAATAAAAGAAACACTCGGAAACGTGCCAGGAGAAAAAAACCAACCAAAGAGGAAAAATAAATATAGTTTCTGCTCGACGCTGACAAGCTAATGAGGAAGGAAAGAGGAGAATTCGACTTCAAATTATTTTATTTGTTTCTCGTCTAAAGTATAACACACATTTATAATTTTGTCTATGTCATTTCTTTGAAGAATGTTGATAATACCATGGACAGCTAAGAAGAGTAAATAAAAAGGTTATGAAAGAGGCCAAAGCAAAGAGAGAGCTAATATTCAATATTAGGAAGAAACAATCATCATTTTTGGCCATGTAATGAGAAGGGAACAGCTGGAATATATTGTAACAACTGGAAAAATTGAGGGGCGAAGAGATAGAGGGGAGCAAAGAGAAAAGATACCAGACAGCTTAAGAGAATGGCTTGGTACAAGGTCAACAACAGAAAAGTTAAATAACTGTCGAGATCGAAAGTTGTGGAGAGACATGATCACCTACGCCAGCAGGCATGACACTTGATAATGATGATGGCACTTCTAGGGTGATTACAAGTAGTTAACTGAACATTCTCAACGAAACAAATATTTCGCAGGCAATAAATGAGAGTGCTTGAATTAGCGAGAAGTTGATTCTCATCATAAAACATAAAATAACCTTAGTGTCAACATTCAGTTGTACAATGATTTGTTTGCGCTGTCACGATATGGAACCACCTTCATAAAGAATAAAGTTTTTAGAATAGGTAGAATGTGCGAGATGAGGACCCCAATCAACCTGATCGATCAGTCTCCCCACGTCAAGTTAAAAGTTAAAGATTAGGACCCCAATCAACCTGACCGATCAGTCTCCCCACGTCAAGTTAAAAGTTAAAGATTAGGATCCAAATCAACCTGATCGATCAGTCTCCCCACGTCAAGTTAAAAGTTAAAGATTAGGACCCCAATCAACCTGACCGATCAGTCTCCCCACGTCAAGTTAAAAGTTAAAGATTAGGACCCCAATCAACCTGACCGATCAGTCTCCCCACGTCAAGCTAAAGATTAGGAGACCAATCAACCTGACCGATCAGTCTCCCTACGTCAAGTTAAAAGTTAAAGATTAGGACCCCAATCAACCTGACCGATCAGTCTCCCCACGTCAAGTTAAAAGTTAAAGATTAGGACCCCAATTAACCTGACCGATCAGTCTCCCCACGTCAAGCTAAAGATTAGGACACCAATCAACCTGACCGATCAGTCTCCCCACGTCAAGCTAAAGATTAGGACACCAATCAACCTGACCGATCAGTCTCCCCACGTCAAGTTAAAAGTTAAAGATTAGGACCCCAATCAACCTGATCGATCAGTCTCCCCACGTCAAGCTAAAGATTAGGACCCCAATCAACCTGACCGATCAGTCTCCCCAGCGATTAGCATCGAAAGATAACTTAACCAGGACCCCCACTTAGCCCGACCAGTTAACCTCACCAGGATCAGAGATGTAGCTAAAGATTTCAGCGGCCGAGGACAGTCAGATTTCGGGCCCGCCCTGACAAGGTGTGAGCCATAAGCGGGTCCGTCATGCTTTCCCAGAAACTTTATGAGTTTTAGAACATGGAGACCCACATTTCATGGCTTAATTTTTAATTTTAGAACATAGAGACCACATTTCATGGCTTAATTTTTAGTTTTAGAACATGGAGACCCACATTTCATGGCTTAATTTAAATTTTAGAACACGGAGACCCACATTTCATGGCTTAATGTAAATTTTAGAACACGGAGACCCACATTTCATGGCTTAATGTAAATTTTAGAACATGGAGACCCACATTTCATGGCTTAATTAAAATTTTAGAACATGGAGACCCACATTTCATGGCTTAATGTAAATTTTAGAACATGGAGACCCACATTTCATGACTTATTTTTTAGTTTTAGACCATGGAGACCCGCATTTCATGGCTTAAATTTTAGTTTTAGAACATGGAGACCCACATTTTATGGCTTATTTTTTTAGTTTTAGAACATGCAGACCCGCATTTCATGGCTTACATTTTAGTTTTAGAACATGGAGACTCATTTGCATGTCTTAATTTTTAGTTTTAGAACATGGAGACCCACATTTCATGACTTATTAGGATAAGAAGAGGATAGAAAAGTAAAATAATGAAGGCAACAATGGTGAGTTTGTCGCTCTCAGTTTACGTCCAGGGAAAGATAACCCCCCCACCCCCTCCATTAGCTACACTATTGACCAGGATCCCCTTAGCCTGACCACTTGAATCTTCCCATGTCAAGCTAGACACAAGGATCCCAAGTTAACTTCACCATTATACCAAGTTAACCTCACCACGATCCCAATTAACTTGACCAGTTAACCTCATTAGGATCCCAATTAACCTGACCAATTAAACTCACCAGGATCCCAGTCCACCTCATCAGGATCCCAATTAACCTGACCAATTAAACTCACCAGGATCCCAGTCCACCTCACCAGGATCCCAATTAACCTGACCAGGATCCCAGTAAACCTGACCAACTAAACTCACCAGGATCCCAGTTAACCTCACCAGGATCCCAGTTAACCTGACCAATTAAACTCACCAAGATCCCAGTTAACCTCACCAGGATCCCAATTAACCTCACCAAGATCCCAATTAGCCTGACCAGGATCCCAGTTAACTTCACCAGGATCCCAGTTAACCTCATCAGTTAAACTCACCAGGATCCCAGTTAACTTCACCAGGATCCCAGTTAACCTCACCAGTTAAACTCACCAGGATCCCAGTTAACCTGACCAATTAATCTCCACAGGTGAAGCTAGAGATCAGGATCCCAATAAAACTGACGTCAGACGAGTGGATCCGAACCCTGGAACAGCTGCTGCTGCTGATCCTAATCCTCGGCCGATGGTTCCTGCCCAAAGGAAAGCTCACCCACGACCAGCTGTCCCAACTCCTGCTGGTCTACATCGGCACAGCCGCCGACATCGTAGAGTTCTTTGAGGCCTTCAAGGAAGAACAGGTAACTGCGCTTCTATGGTTCTATAGTTTCTTCAGAAATCCGTGCCCACAGAGATTATTAATTATCTCGGAAACTGTTTGATAAATTTATGTAATTCTTTTTCGTGAAATCTTTTTTTTTTTTTTTCACCGACCTTCAGTCTGATTTTTTGCCCTACTGTCATGCATTTAGGAAAGATTTTTGCTCATTTGAGATATATAAAAATATTATTTTCTTGCTTGTCCTAAATTTTAGGATTTTACAATACCCACATTTGTTGTAATCAACTCACCAATTAAAAAGGCAAATTTCACGTGCACACCACACAATCTTAGCACTGTTTCGGACTCTTAACTTGTAAGACGAGCGCCACTCCGAGGTTTTGTTTTGGTAATTTCATTTCCGGTTTCTTGTTAAATTGGTCCAGAGGCGTATTTTGACAAAATATTTACTATTAATGAACATTCCTGTATGTGTGATAATTTATAAGCTGTTGTGAAGTGACTACTTGATTTTTAAAACCATGAATGAAAACCATTAATCACTATGCAAAAGGTAACTGTGTTATCGTACATGCACTTTTGCAAGGAATCTAAAAGGGGTCGGTTATATTACTATTCAATGTAATACGGATACGCCTTTGGCTTGCATTGTTAGAAAATATAATTTACAGTAAAATCTAATGTTTACAGCACGCGGTTTGATATTTTCCTAAAATTATATAACAAAAAACGATTTGTGCAAAATTCAGACTATCTTTGTACTTAAATGTTATCAAATCTGAAGGTCGGTGAAAAAATAAGATTTCATGAAAAATAATTACAGAAATTCATCAAACAGTTTCCGAGGTAATTGATCAACTCTGTGGGCACGAATTTGTGAAGGAACTATAGCTCAACCCATACGTGGGTTTGTCACTATTCTCTTCTTGACCTTGTTGTACCTTGGAGCCTCCCTGCCTGAGTGGCCAGTATTCTCGTTTTCTGATCAAAAGAGCGCGGGTTCGATTCTCAAAAGTTGCGGATTTTGTTCGGACCGACAAGGCTCCGGGGTTCATCCCAGACTTTGAAAATGGGTACTAATGATTTCTCTGGGAAGTAAAGGCGGTCTGGCGTAATACCGACCACATCACCCAAAAATGTGCTGTAAAAAAGTAAAGAGCCCCGTCACGCCAAGTGGCTTATAGGGAATATGGGTGTTAGTGACCGTGAATTTTACAGACCGTTGACACATGATTTTTGCGGTAATGTGGTCGGTATTACGCTCGTGCCGCTTTACTTTCCCTGAAAAAAATCCGGTACCCATTAAAGGCTGTGTGAACCGAAAGCAGTCGGTTGGGATCGAACCCTACCTCTTGTCTTTTGTAGTTCAGTTCACTAACCACTGAGCTATCGGGGCTTTAAAAAAAATTGTGCCGTGGACGTAGAAATATCTTGTCACTAACACCACATTCCCCATATGCCTAGCAAGGCAAGGGAGAGAACCGTAGATCTTCGGATTCACAGAAACTGGAAAAATCTGGCCGCAAATCGTAGCACATGGAGAACAACAAAAAAAAAATGACACAACAACTTTCGAGGCAGTGTTGATATCAAAATCAGAAGAAAAAGATGCAGGAGAAACGAGACCACAAATACATCTTGCTCATTCTGTGGATGGATCTGTCTATCCAATATTGGTAGATTCAGCCACGAGAGAAGCTGTTCAACAAACCAACATCCAACATAAGACACTAATATTTTTACCAAACTACTGACTTATCATGATTGCTTGCTACCAACCGTCTGTCAAGACGACAAAGGCCATATAAGTTCTTGTATAATTGACATGTTTGTTCTTTACTTCATGTTCTTCTGGAGCCGCGATAGCTCAGTGGTTAGTGAACTGGACTACAAAGGACAGGAGGTAGGGTTCGATCCCAACCGACGGCTTCCGGGTTCACCCAGCCTTTAATGCGTACCGGATTTTTTCTGGGAAAGTAAAGCGGCACGCGCGTAATACTGACCTCATTACCCCAAAAATCATGTGCCGAAGGTCTGTAAAATTTATGGTGACTAACACCATATTCCCTATACGCCACTTGGCGTGACGGGGGCACTTTACTTTTTTTTAAAACTCATGTTCTTCTATAACACCTACATTAATAGATGAGGCATTTTCAGCAGATCTGTCGATTGTCCATGTTTCACTGTCATACTGTTCTAGTGACACCACACTTCACGATCTTCTCTAGCGTACTTCTCTGCATGGAACAACGGCCGTCATAAAAATAGCAATGAGATTATTCATTATCACGCTTCATCTGAACAATCAATAATCTTCAGAATGATCTTGACATCGTGTCACCACTTCACGAAATCGGTCTCTCATACTTAGCTGCGTGGCTGAGCTTAACTAAGCTATTACTGAAGATAGAGAGCTTTTACTAACCAGCGAGAGAGCGTGACTGACCAGCGAGAGAGCGTGACTGACCAGTGAGAGAGATTTTCTTGCCTTAGCTTTTTATATTTCTCCCTAATTGCAATCCCAAGCTCCTTCGCGCATCAAATCAAATTTCGCCCCTCCAAATTCCTTTGTCTCCCATTTGCCAAAACTAATACGTGCACAGCCTTTTTTACCCTGAGCACCTTCCAAAGTGCTCTCCTTGAACTTTCGACCTTGTACACATTCATGGATCTATTAAAATGATTGAAATATCCACTCTAGTCAGTATACTATTATGTTACTATAGGAAAATGACAATATTTTCTGTCCCTCTAGTCAGTATACTATTATGTTACTATAGGAAAATGACAATATTTTCTGTCCCTCTAGTCAGTATACTATTACGTTACTATAGGAAAATGACAATATTTTCTGTCCCTCTATCCCCTCTAGTCGGTATACTATTACGTTACTATAGGAAAATGACAATATTTTCTGTCCCTCTATCCCCTCTAGTCAGTATACTATTACGTTACTATAGGAAAATGACAATATTTTCTGTCCCTCTATCCCCTCTAGTCGGTATACTATTACGTTACTATAGGAAAATGACAATATTTTCTGTCCCTCTATCCCCTCTAGTCGGTATACTATTACGTTACTATAGGAAAATGACAATATTTTCTGTCCCTCTATCCCCTCTAGTCAGTATACTATTACGTTACTATAGGAAAATGACAATATTTTCTGTCCCTCTATCCCCTCTAGTCGGTATACTATTACGTTACTATAGGAAAATGACAATATTTTCTGTCCCTCTATCCCCTCTAGTCAGTATACTATTACGTTACTATAGGAAAATGACAATATTTTCTGTCCCTCTATCCCCTCTAGTCAGTATACTATTACGTTACTATATTAAAATGACAATATTTTCTGTCCCTCTATCACCTCTAGTCAGTATACTATTACGTTACTATAGGAAAATGACAAGATTTTCTGTCCCTCTATCCCCTCTAGTCAGTATACTATTATATTACTATAGGAAAATGACAATATTTTCTGTCCCTCTATCACCTCTAGTCAGTATACTATTACGTTACTATAGGAAAATGACAATATTTTCTGTCCCTCTAGTCAGTATACTATTACGTTACTACAGGAAAATGACAATATTTTCTGTCCCTCTAGTCGGTATACTATTATGTTACTATAGGAAAATGACAATATTTTCGTTCTGTCCCTCTATCCCCTCTAGTCGGTATACTATTATGTTACTATAGGAAAATGACAATATTTTCGTTCTGTCACTCTATCCCCTCTAGTCGGTATACTATTACGTTACTATAGGAAAATGACAAGATTTTCGTTCTGTCCCTCTATCCCCTCTAGTCGGTATACTATTACGTTACTATAGGAAAATGACAAGATTTTCGTTCTGTCCCTCTATCCCCTCTAGTCAGTATACTATTACGTTACTATAGGAAAATGACAAGATTTTCGTTCTGTCCCTCTATCCCCTCTAGTCAGTATACTATTATGTTACTATAGGAAAATGACAATATTTTCTGTCCCTCTAGTCAGTATACTATTACGTTACTATAGGAAAATGACAATATTTTCTGTCCCTCTAGTCAGTATACTATTACGTTACTATATTAAAATGACACTATTTTCGGTCCCTCTATCCCCTCTAGTCAGTATACTATTATGTTACTATAGGAAAATGACAATATTTTCTGTCCCTCTATCCCCTCTAGTCAGTATACTATTACGTTACTATATTAAAATGACAATATTTTCTGTCCCTCTAGTCAGTATACTATTACGTTACTATATTAAAATGACAATATTTTCTGTCCCTCTATCCCCTCTAGTCAGTATACTATTATGTTACTATAGGAAAATGACAATATTTTCTGTCCCTCTATCCCCTCTAGTCAGTATACTATTACGTTACTATATTAAAATGACAATATTTTCTGTCCCTCTAGTCAGTATACTATTATGTTACTATAGGAAAATGACAATATTTTCTGTCCCTCTATCCCCTCTAGTCGGTATACTATTACGTTACTATATTAAAATGACAATATTTTCTGTCCCTCTAGTCAGTATACTATTATGTTACTATAGGAAAATGACAATATTTTCTGTCCCTCTATCCCCTCTAGTCGGTATACTATTACGTTACTATATTAAAATGACAATATTTTCTGTCCCTCTAGTCAGTATACTATTATGTTACTATAGGAAAATGACAATATTTTCTGTCCCTCTATCCCCTCTAGTCAGTATACTATTATGTTACTATAGGAAAATGACAATATTTTCTGTCCCTCTATCCCCTCTAGTCAGTATACTATTATGTTACTATAGGAAAATGACAATATTTTCTGTCCCTCTAGTCAGTATACTATTATGTTACTATAGGAAAATGACAATATTTTCTGTCCCTCTAGTCAGTATACTATTACGTTACTATAGGAAAATGACAATATTTTCTGTTCCTCTATCCCCTCTAGTCAGTATACTATTATGTTACTATAGGAAAATGACAATAAATTCGGTCCCTCTATCCCCTCTAGTCAGTATACTATTACGTTACTATAGGAAAATGACAATAAATTCGGTCCCTCTATCCCCTCTAGTCAGTATACTATTACGTTACTATAGGAAAATGACAATAAATTCGGTCCCTCTATCCCCTCTAGTCAGTATACTATTACGTTACTATAGGAAAATGACAATAAATTCGGTCCCTCTATCCCCTCTAGTCAGTATACTATTATGTTACTATAGGAAAATGACAATAAATTCGGTCCCTCTATCCCCTCTAGTCAGTATACTATTATGTTACTATAGGAAAATGACAATAAATTCGGTCCCTCTATCCCCTCTAGTCAGTATACTATTACGTTACTATAGGAAAATGACAATAAATTCGGTCCCTCTATCCCCTCTAGTCAGTATACTATTATGTTACTATATTAAAATGACAATATTTTCTGTTCCTCTATCCCTAGGTAAGCAACAGCCGGCTACTCTGCATCGTCATCCTAGGCATCTGGTCGCTCAGCCTAATCCAGTTCTCGCTGGTTCTAACCGCCACCAGAGTACGACGTGACAGGAGCGGCCTGGTCGTCTCCGGAATCCTATCCGCCTATGACAAATGCTGTAGTCCCGATGTCTACGGTATCATGATTTCAATCTTCTTCCAAGACTTGCCTTTCCTGGTACTCCGGATGCTCCTGATATTCAAATACAAAATCTTGAGCTACACGAATATGTTCTTTACATGCAAAAACACGATAGTTATCGTTCTTCTTATCTATCGACTCATCGTTGTTCAGATGGAACGGAAACGACCACCAGAAGTGAGTGAAATAACGGTCAACATGCTTCCACGGTTTTGCTCGTCTCCCGCCATCTTTGACCATCACATCAGACGGTCAAAGGGCCGAGCTGTTGATTCCATTTCCCTTAGCAACAGCAACACGCTGAGTACGTGTAGCACAAAGGGAAGCAGTAGATCCAGATTTGCCAAGCCCTACAGTTCATGTGGGAATATTTACGATCTCAAAGTAACACCACAAACAAGGAACAGTAACACATACAGTCCTATAAGCGACATGGACGATTTACACTCGCCTGTTTAGTTAACATATAGTTAATATAGTCACAACAAGTGTAGAGGTCTTGACTCCTATTGTGCCAGTAATATTTCATAATGCATTGAGAAATCATTTCATAAATACCCTGGAGGTATGAATTGTTTGATACTCCAGACTGCTTTACGTGGATATATGAAAAGAGGTGGCCAGTGGTTTCTCTTAGTGTATTGTTTGTGCATTTAATACCCTGGAGGTATAAAATGTTTTAGACTCTAGTCTGATGACAGTGGTGTTTTGTACTGTTAATGTAAAAACGTGAGCAGAAGTCACTGCAGCAATGATTACAATATTATGTCCTGCCTGTAGTTGACTAGAAACTTTCGATTGGTGTCGCCCTCAGCACAAACACCGCAGTGATGGCGACAAATTATCGATATGTCCAGAGTGTGAACTCCTTTTAGCTGGTGGGTTACAAATTATGCAAACCTGTGGTGGTGCTTGTGCCATGAGAACCCGGGTCGGCGGCGACTGCCTCTCGTAGTAAACTTTCACGACTCCAAATTGTTGTTAGTGTATTGTGAAGTCATACCCTGGAGGTATGTAATTTTTGAGACTAATACTGTATATCTGACAATGAGGTGGCCAGTGATATTGTTTTTTAAAGACATTTATTGACCTTTAGTTACGAATTGTTTTATTATTATTATTTTTTTTTTTTACTACAGAACAAAGAGTTGGAGGGGATTGTTGGCCAGTATAATGTTTTGATGTATTTTTTAAAAAAAACATACTTAATAAGACACATTGAAACAGCTCACTATATCTCAGAATTATAAATGATGTGGCCAGTGTTTTTATTGTGCTACAAAGTTAATCTCATAGCAATAATACTGTACTAGTGTGAGGTATATGGTCATACATTGGACATGTGATGAGAAGAGATAATAATCGAATAGCAAAGCAAGCCCTCATATGGGAAACAACAGGTAAAAGAAAAAGAGGAAGACCCAGGGAGACACTGAGAAGAACATTGATGAGAGAGGCAAGAGCAGCAGGAATCGGCTCCCTCAATGAAATAGAACTGCTTGCACAGAACAGAGACAGATGGCGAGATTTGATAAAATATCTTTAAAAGAAAACTGCTAGAACAAAAAATTCATATAGGAGAAGGTGTATCTTGGTCTACGCCCTATGGGCCGGTTACGGCTCGAAAGGTCAATAGATAGTGTGAGGTATACACACACTTGGTTTTAAGAGATGAACGGTAACATGTTCTAACGATGTATGGAGGTCTGGTGATTTTCTTTGGACACGAGGTGGCCAGTGCTTTCTTGGATGATTTGTTTATTTCTACAAAATGAGGTGTCCAAAGTATAATGGCCACTGTTATTTCTACAAAGGAAGCAATGAGGGCTCTCTCCACAAAGTTTGATGTCAATGATTTGTCTACAAGTAACAAGGCAGGTGTTATGGGTATGATGAAATGAGGTGGCCAGTGGTTTTCTTGGACAATGCGGTGGTCATTGATTTCCAATGTTGGAATGTGCTTTTTCTACAAGCTGTGGTGGTTAATGCATTTAATTTAATCTCTTAAATGTGAGATGTTAACTGTGTTTTTAATGTTACTGAGGTGGCTAGACCTTTCAAGAAGTCACCCTTCCTTTTTGCAGCTGTGCTGTTGAGATAGATACAGTCGTTGAGAAGTGAGTACCTTGAATGTGTGAAGTGGTAGAGATGTGAGTATCTTAAATGTGTGAAGTGATAAAGATGTGAGTACCTTAAATGTGTGAAGAGGTAGAGATGTGAGTATCTTAAATGTGTGAAGTGAAGAGGTAGAGATGTGAGTATCTTAAATGTGTGAAGTGTGTAGTAGAGATGTGAGTATCTTAAATGTGTGAAGTGTAGAGGAGTGAATATCTTAAATGTGTGAAGTGGTAGAGGAGTGAATATCTTAAATGTGTGAAGTGGTAGAGGAATGAATATCTTAAATGTGTGAAGTGGTAGAGGAGTGAATATCTTAAATGTGTGAAGTGGTAGAGGAGTGAATCTTAAATGTGTGAAGTGGTAGAGGAGTGAATCATCTCACTAATGAACACTCATTATTTGAATGTGGCCAGTGCTTTCTCCTGATAAGATTTAAAATAAGCTCAACTGTTTTTAGCTAGAATATGATGAATGAGCAGTCATCAAAGTGTGTGACCAGCAAGCTACTTAATCCATCAGTGTACAGTAATAGACAACTCATCTCTGCAACAAGGAGGTAATATGATCATAAGAAGTGTCTTCCCCATCAAGTAATACACAATGAAAATGTTCCCAGATATTTGAATTTATTGACCTGTTTTAATAAATAACTTATAATAATTATAAATTAATCAATAATTAACTTTAATAGTGCATTATACAATTATTTTTTCCCCCTAATTACCATAATGTCAGCCACTTTGGGTTGCTCATTTTTACTCGCCGTGATTAAGTCTCGGTATTTATATTACATTTTATCTGTGGACTCTCCAATATGTAAGGATTAACATATCTGTGAGGTGATCAATATGTAATGATTAACATATCTGTGAGGTGATCAATATGTAAGGATTAACATATCTGTGAAGTGATCAATATGTAAGGATTAACATATCTGTGAGGTGATCAATATGTAAGGATTAACATATCTGTGAAGTGATCAATATGTAAGGATTAACATATCTATGAAGTGATCAATAAAAGGATTAACATATCTGTGAGATGATCAAAATATATGTGATATAATCAACATACATATCATATGAGATGACTAACATACAAATCTATGAGATACTCGATATATATATATTTATACGGTGAGGAATGTGAAATGATCTTCATATCTGATCTGCAACATAACTGTTGGATCTGCAACATATCTCTGTTATCTGTGGTATTTTGCAATGCAATTATATTACCCTTTTAATGTGCAATAATAATAATAATGTCCTAAACAATGTAGATTTTTACAATCTATCGTACAAGTACGTTGTGATATCACTTTGAAATTATGTGAAACACTTTTTGTCTTTTAATATTGCTTTTTTATTTATAACCCAGTGATACAAGTTTTCACCCGTGTGTTACCGGGGTCTCATTATGAGAGAAGTAAAGAATAGTGACACCATGACCTTCCAGGCATCTTGTAAGAAACGACTAAGGAGGTTGATCGATGGCTTGACAAGCTGTCATTGTAAAAAGTATTGTTATGGAAACAGAGCCATTTTTTTAAGAAGCAGTATCTCCGCAATATGTGCCATTTTGGCACGCAAGGTTTCTGTTTTTGAGATTGTGGTTCTGCCATATGTGCTGTCTTCGGCTCTTCTTCTTTCCTTCCTCATCTGCCTTTCAGCGTCAAGGGTAGATATGATTTGCAGTCTTTTGCTCTTCTGTTGTTATGTTTCCTAGTGCTTCTAATATTCCATCAATCCATCTTTTTTGTGGTCGACCCTTGGGTCTGGTGTTCTCACAACGTTTAGTGAGGGCTCGTTGTGTTGTGTTCTGATCTTTCTGCCTTGTCACATGAACAAACCATTTTATCTATTGTTTCCTTATATATTCTATGGCGGGGGTATTTCTAGCTTTTTCACAGTTCTTCATTTCTGATCTTATCTCTCAGACTGTTTCCTGTCATTCGTCTAACACATTTCATCTCAGTAGAAGTTATTTTTCTTATTGTTCTTGCATCTAGGGTCCAGGACTGGCATTGGTAGCACAACGTTGGGATGAAGATTGTATTGCATAGTGCCCGTTTTGCCTCTAGAGTTATTTCCTTGTTGGACAATAGTGAGTCTTTGGCTCGAGGGGACAACAGATAGATAGATACACGTTTTAGTTCTTTACTATCCTACACTTCACCAAATGTTTTGCTTTTCAGAGTCGAGGGGGAGTAATGTGTTTACGACAATGCTCTGTCTCCTGCTTGTGTCCATTGTGATCTGCTATATCAGGTATTCAATGTCCTCTATGTCTGCCCTACTCCCTTTGATTCTGGATGTTCATGCTCTCAGGTGAAGCTTTCTGGTGGTGATTGTGTGACATGTTCAAACCATTTGCTCTGGTTTTAAAAAAAATATGGTCCATCACCATTATATCCCATACTTGTTCCTTCCAAAGTCATTGTGACTGACTTCTGTTCTGTTCCAACATCATTGTGACTTCTGTTGTTCCAACATCATCTTTGCTGCACTCAGTTTTTATTTAAGTCATCTCATTTCTGTTTTCTTTATCTCTCTAGCTATGAGTACGCATCAAGGTTTGGCACAAAGTGGTGGGATGAATACGGAGTTAAAAGTGTTCTCATATTCCATGCTACACATTTGTTCCTAGCAGCAGCTTGTTTAACTGGCAGAAATGGGTACCAGTGTAGAACTCATGGAAGGTGAGGAATGCCGCATTGAGAGTTTCCATGCTTGAAGAGACACTATCTAGAAGTCTCCGAACACTTCTGAATAGGCGGCGAGCACATATGGGTGAAAACTCGCATGCTAAGATGCCGATTCAAGTCTCGTACTTGACCTTTATCTTGTGTTGATCTCTCTTTGAAACATTTTAACACTTCCTAAGTACTTGAGGTCTGTTATTTATTTTTTTTACAAAGATTCATGCTTCTTCTCTTTCTACAATCATGACTTCTGTCTTGTTTATGCTAAATTTTATTTTGTAATCTTTGTTCACATATTTATATCTTGGTTTAGCTCATTTCTCGTTGCTGCTATTATATTAATATTTGGTAATGTTAAAAGGGGGCTCTTTGAGATTATTTTGACTTTACAAAATGTCTTCTTTTTTTTTTAATATGTTTTATGCAATGATGCAAATATGAGTAACGTAAAACATTAATATAGTTGGTTGGTTGGTTGCGTTCGTCCGATGACTAAAGTATTCTAGAGTATCATAGTAGACTAGAATATTTCTCTTCATCATCCGCCCTTACAAGGACGTAGTGGACGTGTCTGCGTTGTGTTGTGGTTTACAGTATAACTGTTATATTTGCGCCTTTCGGACCAACACGTCCGACTTCAACACAACATTTTTGAGTACCAGGTTGTCTTCCCTCTTCATTCCCTGCACTCTTGGCCAGACTAGACAGGTTAGTCTGTTGCTGGAGGCACCGCAGAGAGGTGAAGCAGGGTCTGGATGGTTTTGGTTCACCGATCCTGGCGCAAGCCATCAGCTGTGGGTCGCTGACAACTTCCAGCTCTGGTGCTGGTAGGTGCGCCTTTGCCTCCAAACATTAATATGAATTTGTTTATATTTTTAACATTTTTCTAATACCACGAAGAAAGTGGTGGTAGTGTTAAAATAAATCCATGAGTGTTTTTAATGTTATTTCTCCATCCCATAATAACATTTTTTGAATAGCTGTACCTCTTTATTGTTAAAATTATTCTAACATGTTATATTACAAGTCTGTAGCATTTAATGAATCGTTATTTTTAAAAACACATTTCTGTTGATCTACATGCATGGTCATTGTTGTATTCATTATATATTATTATATACGCAGAGACTGACATTAGTATTTTTGCAGATGGTTGGAAGCAAGTTGAAGCTCAGATGGGAATATGCAAATTTGTTGTGAAAACTGTTCGTTGATATTGTTTGACAAGCTGTCGATTTGTTCCTTAAAAGTATCATGTGACAAAGATATTATGGGAACGTCCTTGCATGTTTTCTGGTTCATCAATGTAGAAACCATAATTATTGCAGCAGGCAATGTACGTTCTCCAGGTACTTGTCTACATTTTTTTTTCTCCGATAAACAATTTTTTAGAACATTGGTTGAAATGTTTTTTCATTTCTCAAAAAAAAAAAAAATGATACTCTTTATGGCATGTTGTTTAACATTCTGCATCGAGAAAAGAAAAAGCTCTATTATCTATCTATCTATTGACCTTTTGGGTCATGGCTGGCCCATAGGGCGGGCATAGACCTAGATACGCTTTCTCTTTTTCTAAATTTCCTTTCTAGCAGTCTCAATCCTTGCAAAGATCTTTTATCAAATCTCACCATTTGTCTCTGTTCTGTGCAAGCATCTCGATCTCATTGAGGGAGCCGATTCCTGCTGCTCTTGTCTCTCTGATCAATGTTCTTCTCAGTGTCTCTCTGGATCGGTCACTTTTCCTCTTACCTGTCATTTCCCACATGAGGGCTTGCTTTGTTATTCAGTTATTATCTCTCCTCATCATATGATCATCGTCTTTTCTTGATTACTGAAGATATTAGTGACTGATTGAACTCTTCTGTGCCACGTATTATATAATGCCATGGGTGTGTTAGTGCCCATTTTAAAAAAAAATAGATCAGTGGAATATTTTTTGGATACCAGTACTGTCCTTCTTTCCCCGGAAAATCTGGTACTCATTAAGGCTGGTTCAATATAATACTGACTCTCAACTTGCTTCTAGCAGATTCTGATTGCATCTGCGGTAACAAAAAATGTCCCATGCTTTCTCTCAGCCACACAGAACGTCAAATGCTAAAAAAGTTTTGTTATCACTCGGCTGTTTTAACGTACATTTAATTTTGTTGTTTTTAAATGAGACAGTAGGTTATAAAATCCAAGACAGCAAAATTAATTCATCTTTGTTTTCTCTTCATTCATCCATTCTTTCTTTCTTCACTTCCTCTTCTTCGGGTGTTGAGGAATATCCAAAGTTCTGGTTCTCGCCATTTTGGCGGCTTCACTCATTGTCAATTGATGTTCTTGTAGCGTTTCTTTGATGTTGTCTGTCCATCTTACTCTGGGTCTGCCTCTTGCTCTTCTCCCATCTCCTCTTTAATATATCCTTTGTATGGTAAGGAATCACACAGCATTCTCTCTAGATGGGCAAACCACATTTATTTGTTGTTTCTGTATGTAGCTTAGGGCTGGCTCAAGGCCTACTCTTTCTCTTATAATATCACTCCTGATTCTTTCTTTTCTGGTCACTGCAAGCACTTTTCTCAGACATTTTTTGAGCTTGGATGTAAGTGACCATGTTTGGCATTGGTAGGACAATGTTGGAATAAATATACTCTGTATAAGATGTTTCTTGGTGGTAATAGGTATTGTTTTGTGTTGAAGCACAGGGGATAGGAAACACAGGACAATCTTATTGACCCTCATCATCATCTTCTACCATTCAGCTCCCTGTGGAGCATAGTCTTCAATAAACACTTTCAGCTCCCTGTGGAGCAAAGGTCTTCAATAAACACTTTCAGCTCCCTGTGGAGCAAAGGTCTTCAATAAACACTTTCCAAGTCGTTCTGTTTCTTGCCATTCTTTTAAGATCATTCCATGTCTTCCCCATCATCATCATCTCTGCTTCTGTCTGTCTTCTCCAAGAATTCCTTTGTGTTTCTCTTTGTCTGTTTCCCTGAGGATTCCAAACATGGCCTGTTGTGTAATACTCTCAGTTGGCTTCCACAGTGTGTGTCCTATCCAGCGCCATCGTCTTCGCTATATCTCTTTAACCACTGGTATTTGACTGGTACATTTCCATAATTCTATGTTAGTGATTTTATCCTGCCACTTCCATCCTTTTATTCTGCGTTAGTATCCATTAATGAAGGTCTGTATCTTCATGATTGTCATTTTTGTTGCTCTCCATGTTTCACAGCCATATAATAGGACTAACTTAACATTGAAGTTCATAAGATATTTAGACCTGCATAATGACAAAAGATAAATCTAGACCTGATAAACTAGATCATAGCTCTATCTATTGACACCATCCGTTCATGAACATGGAAACAGCAAAACCATTCAAGGCTGACAAAAGAGGAAGTGGCTCAAATCTTTATTTTATGTAAATGTGTTTATTGATGCCATTTGGTGATCAAATCATAAGGCAATTATATATAAACACAGAGAAAACAAACACAGAGAAAACAGAGGCATAAATAGAAACAGAGAGAAAGATTGGGAGACATAAAAACTATGAATGACAGAGAAGGTGATATAAATGGAACCAGAGAAGGGGAGAGGGGTGATAGTTAAGGGCGTGAGGGATAAGGGTGGAGAGAGGAAGGAAGAAGGGATGGGAGAGTGTGGGAGGGAAAGAGAGTGAGCGAAAGATAGGGAGGGTGAGAGGGAGAGTGGGAGTTATGAGAGAAAGATGAGAAAGGGGAAAAGAGAAGAGAGAAGGAGGAGGAAGTGAGAGAGAAAAAGGAAGAGAGAGGGAGGGGGAAGTAAGATAGAGGAGGAATGGGGGGGGGTGTGGAGGGAGATGTGTTGAGAAAGAGGGGGAGTTAGTTGGGAGAGAAAGAGAAGAGAGAGGGGAAGAGAAAGAGGGGAGAGGTGGGAGGGAGAGATGGGAGGAGAGAGGATGGGGAGGGAAAATGAGAGGAGGGGAGGGAGGAAGGAGAATGGGAGTTGGGAGAGAAAGATGAGAGAGGGGCAGGAGAGAGAGAGTGAGTGAATGAGAGAGAAAGAGACACACATATACATATAAGAATGGGTCACACAAGGAAAAATGGGAGAGGTACAGACAGAGATGGAAACAGAGAGAGACAACAATCACAGAGTGGGGCATACAAGGAGAGACAGTGGGGCTGAAAGAATCTGTCTCTAGCCAGATCTCCCACAGAACGTTACATTCATCACAGCCTGTCTGAAAGAATCTCTGTCTCTAGCCAGATCTCCCACAGAACGTTACATTCATCACAGCCTGTCTGAAAGAATCTCTGCCTCTATCCCTATCCAGATCTCCCACAGAATGTTGCATACACCACAGCTCGTCTGAAAGAATCTCTTGTCTCTAACCAGATCTCCCACAGAATGTTGCATACACCACAGCTCGTCTGAAAGAATCTATGCCTCTATCCAGATCTCCCACAGAATGTTACATTCATCACAGCCCGTCTGAAAGAATCTCTTGTCTCTAACCAGATTTCCCACAGAATGTTACACTCATCACAGCCTGTCTAAAAGAATTTCTGTCTCTAAAAAGATCTCCCACTTTTTCTGTTGTCATGTTCAAGGTCTCTTTGATGTCCTGAAACCACCTTCTTCTTGGTCTGTCCCTGTCTCATCACACTGGAACCATGCCTTCCATTATTGTTCTTTCCTGCCCACAGTGTCTGTTGATGTGGTCATAGTAATTTAATTTTCTCTGTAAAATGTTCTTTATAAGCCAGTTCTTTTCAATGTTTAAGTCTTTTAATGTCTTTGCTGATCTTTTTTTCATTGTACAAAGGCATCGTAAGGATTTTTCTGCAGCATTTTGTTTCGAACTATTTTGTTTTCATCTTTGTTGTTCACAAGATGACTTCCAATTAAAGGGTTTTCAAACACGTTTGGTGGCTGCTGTCGATGCAGAAAATGGCCAAAAAAACTGGCCAAAGTCAATCTCGTTTAGCTCCATGCAGAAGCATTTATCAAAGCTCCTATTCTGTAGTCACATCAAAAGTCCATATTTCATCGATACATTTGTTGCTGAACACATTATTTCATCAATATATCACTCACATATGACGTAACAAAGGAAACGTAAAACTCTCCGCATGAACGTCACGGCGTCTGACAGCACAAAGATCATCATAGCCTACTGTTCTCAAAGTTTCCTTTCAAACGGATCAGCTCCAATGATTGGAATCAATGGCAAAGTGATGCTGCGTATAACTGATGCTGCCTGCGAATGTAAAGGAAATATTGTTTGTAACTCACGTATAGATCAAATTTAATTCTAGATTACGATACCATAATCAAATTTACTGCATCAAAACACAAATTCCTCAAAATTTGACATTTTCCTGTGTTAAAAAAAATTACCCCCCTCCGATTTGTTTCCATTGCTGTTGGAATTTTCTTCACTTGTTTTTCTTTTTTGTTTTGGGTCGTGGGATACATTTAACGGGGGGAAAAAACCCAGTTTTCAAGGCATTGGCAGTTTTCTATTTTTTTGCAGTTACCAGAGAAATTTCCAGGTTGTTGGCAGACATCAAACAAACCTTTGTGACTCGGGTCAAACAGCAAATAATGCTATTTGGCCACCTAACATACTGACGGACTGACAGCGACCGCACTGATAGACATTGTAACATGTCCGGTTGTCGAGGTGAAACCCAGGTCATAAATCAACAAGAGCCAGGAATTTCAATTTCCCATGTTGTGCCTAGTGTGAACACATGAGACTGTGCCAAGAGTTCAGAGAAATTACTATTTTTAGAACACCTAACTTAAATTTAAGTGGTAGTAATTTTTACTACGGTATCGTAACCGGGAGAGTTACAGATAGGTATTGTAATCTAGGGTGAATGTCATTCAAGTACAGTATGTCATCAGATTATCTTCAATTCACATCAAATAAATGTGCATAAGTGCTCAGCAAATCCTGCAGCGTGAAACAAGTGAAGAATAAAACTATGCTCCTACACAAGTCTCCCCCTGTAGCTCCCTTGAATTAGGTAACACCCCTCTTGACTTGAAGATCTGGGAGTTGCAACAGGGCTGTAGATTCATGAACACCTTGGAAATTGTTATATCACCTCGCTTACTTTAGAGCATTAGGGATAAATGATCTGTCTATCGCATGGCGACAACATGAGGTAGTATGCACCACATTTGACAATGGACTCATGCATAGATCAATTTAATATATTCACACGTAGATAAAATTTAATATAATTCACATGTAGATCAAATTTAATATAAATCACACGTAGATCAAATTTAATATAATCCACATGTAGTTCAAATTTAATATAATTCACATATAGATTAAAAACTGCTCAAAAGATGCAAGCAAAAATGAATATAGCAGAAACATACATTGAAAACAAATGTGATCCGGTACCATCATCATCAAGTGCCATGTCTCTCCACAACTTTCTATCTCAACAGTTTTTTATCAATTCTCTGGCTGACCAAGCCATTTCCTTCAACTTTAAGTCTTGTATGTTCTGTGCTTCCCCAATTTGTCTTGTTGTCACAATGCTCCAGCTATCCCCTTCTCATTATTAATGGCTAAAAGAGATTGCTTACTCCTGATGTTTGAAGCCATCATCATTGAGTGCCGTGTCCGCATCGAAGGTTGGCTTCTATGGAGCGCCATCTTAATATTTCTCTTGCTTTGATGATGCAGGTTGTCATAGGCTGACTTGTCCATTTTTTTATGTACTCGACCATGTTAGTCTTGGTCTGCCTCTTTTACCTTGTATTTTCCCTTCAAAGATTACTTTTAGTAGGCTGCTGTATCTTTTAACACGGCCCAACAATCTCACTTGTCTTGTTTGAATTGTGTTTAGTAGTTCTCATGTTTGAAATAACTTTTCTTTTTGCTCTGTCCTTTTTTCTCTCAGAACATCCTCATTCCCCTCTGTTGTTATCCATGGTATTCTCAACATGCTTCTGTTACCAACATTTTTCTTGTCTGTTATCCTAATGTCCATAATTCTCATCCATTTGTCAAGACTGGTTTCACATTTCAATAACAATTATATTATGTTATATGCATCTTGATGTCTTTACTCCTTCACATTTCAATTAAGAATTCTATTTCCATTGACAAAAATAGGTTTCATAATATTGTCCTCATTCTTTGTAATGCAGCCTTTACTTGATCTATTCTACACCTTACCTCCGTTGTTTACATGCCACGTGATGTCACCACTGTTCCCAGGTATTTCAATTCACTTCACACAGCTTGGTTTAAATATTGACCCATTTACTTTAGTTACACATTTTGGTGAACTTAATTGTCTTTAACAGCAAGACATGAACAGTATACTATGGAAGCCAACCTAGAATATAACATGACAGTTCCTATTTTAGAATCCCCAGGGTAAGAGACAAAGGGGAAGAATACTTGGACAAGACAGGAGATAGCAGAGATGATAAAGACTGGGAAGACATGAAGTGATCGTAAAAGAATAGCAACAGAGAGGTCAGCTTGGAAAGTATTTATTGAAAACCTGTGCTCCACTTAGTGCTGAAAGGCAGAAGAAAAGTAAGCATAGAGTTATGCACAGAAACAACAAAAGAAGTGGAAATAGGACATTTCAAGGGCAGACCAACGTTTCGGCTCTAAAGGTCTTCAACAGGGAAAAAGCATAAAGTAAAGCAGAAGACAAATTTAAAAAGTCATACATTTTATGAAAGTGAGAACCAACCATTTTTACTTCTCACCTTCATTGTGACTTTTTTGAAAAATGAGATTTTGAAGTCCGTTATGTTTATATTTGTTGTCCCATTGAAGAACTGTAAGAGATGAAACAGTTGTTTAGTCTCGTCTTTAAAGCTGAGTGATTCTATTTTTAGTTTTCTATGCCAGCTGTGACACTTCCTCATGTCTAGTTCTCCCAATCACGCAAAGTAAAAATCGCAACTTACAGAGTTCATGTTTGCAGCCAAAAATCGGAGATAGCATCCATGGATTGTCTCCCCCTGCACAATGTACTTCGTCTCACTTATGCTGACAATGAGGTCACGTCTGGTGGTGTCACCTGCAAATGTACGACAACATTCCAAGGTTAACTCTCCTAGCTTCCATCATGTCCAACTGACTAGTCTTGACATTAAATTACCAACATGTCTTATCTGTGTCTCAACTACATTTAACGCTGTCAAAATGTCCTTGTCCTGTCTGTATCCAAATATGTTTAAAACTGCCCAAATTGTCTATGTCCTATACGTGTTTCATCTGTCACTGTTAAATGTCCTTGGTAATGTCTGTATATGACAAATTTGAAACAAGTGCGATGCGTCAAATACCTGGGCACAATAATAACATCGGATGGAAGATGCACCACGAAAATGAAAAGCAGAATAACTCAGGCCAATATAGCATTTCAGAAAATGAAAAATATCTTATGCAACAAATCTATGTCAATAGAAATGAGAAAGACAGTTCATTGGTGCTATATAGAACCAATTCTGACTTATGGAAGTGAATCATGGACAGTAGACAAACAA
This sequence comes from Megaustenia siamemsis, assembly GCA_032433765.1. Taxonomy (NCBI): domain Eukaryota; kingdom Metazoa; phylum Mollusca; class Gastropoda; order Stylommatophora; family Ariophantidae; genus Megaustenia; species Megaustenia siamemsis. The sequence continues at coordinate 2,454,780 of JAVIAB010000104.1, forward strand.
ATGAAAAGACGATTAGAGGTCACAGAGATGGGATTTCTCAGAAGAATGTTGAAAGTTCCCTGGACAACTAAAAAGACCAATGAGGAAGTTCTCAAAGAGGTCAACACAAAAAGGCAGCTACTAAAAACATCAGAAAGAAACAATCAACATTTTTCGGGCACATCATGAGAAGAGGAACGTTGGAATACTTGGTTACAACTGGCAAAATACAAGGAAAGAGAGATTGCAAATGACAAAGAGAGAAAATGCTGGATAGCTTGGTGCCATGGCATGGAAAACAGTCAACAACAGAATTGATACGATGCACTGTAGATAGAAGATTGTGGAAGGACATGATCGCCACGCCAACTGGTATGGCACATGATAATGATGTCTGTATCCAAATATTTAACCGTAGGACTTCCTGTTCAATATGGCAGATAGGCGACAAGGAACTGTTGAGACACAGTCTGAAAGGGTTCCTTCTTGCAGTTTCCTCATATTCAAAGTCTGGTTTGCTGCCGGAGCAACTGAAATTAGTGCTCTGAGCACACTGCGAGCTGTGTGTTTCATCTCGCTTACGATGAATGATGATATCGTATAACAGTTCAGATGCGTTCACTGTCGGTGCTATAATACGCCTTATGTCTTTTGACGTGTGCTGTGTTTGCTACGATGGGGACTGCAACTGCCTTTCTTTGTTTGGATATTCGATGAAATGTTAATTCAGATGATTCCACTGGCACGGGCAGTTGAGCAATTATGGATTTCCATTCATTTGCAGTGCTACTGGAGCCTTCAAATAATTGTAACTATAACTAACTATTTAACTGTAGATTATGATGCCTATCTGTACATTACTTTTTTTTACAAAACTTCGTAAAATTTACTATTAACCATAGATTACAATACCAATCTGTGAGTCATGGTTTTACGATACCATCATAAAAATTACTACCACTCAACTGTTAAATTTAGAGCTCATGAAATAACATTTTCTTTCAACTTTTGCCATACAGCTGTACGTTTACCAAAGCAGAAACACAGGAATCAGTAAACATTTCCTGGATTCTTCTTCTTTTCTCTTTCTCACTGATACCTAAAAGGTGTCGTGGTTTATATCATTTGTCGTTCTTGAGCTGCTTAAACTGTCTGAATTAGTGATTTTCCTTTGTTGTTGCATGTCACTGTCACTGCATCTTCTTCTGGGTATTCCTCTTGGTCTTTTTCCATGCATTCTTGAGAAAAACGCCCTTGATGGTGATTGGTGAGGATTCATTCTGACCAGGTGGCCAAACCATTTAAGTTGTTGTTGTTCTATATATTCTTGGCAGGGTTTTGTTCCTACTATTTTTCTTATGGTTTCATTTGGTATTCTATCTCTTCTTGTGTTTTTTGTTACTTTTCTCAAGCATCGCATTATAAGAATAAATCACAAATAAATCTGTTCGAAATAGCATAAGATAAATTTGACTCCCATCGAAAATTGCATTGTGTTGCCAGCACAGTCACACACCGGAAGTCACCTTTCCTGGATTAGGTTAGTTTAATGGCCTGAAATTCTACCCCATTTTGCCATGGCTACTGGAAGTGTTATATTGTTTATTGATATGGCAGCCCTCAATCCAGCATATGTTCGGCTTCCTTTTAGCATTGTTCACGACGAAATAAAAAAAGAAAATAGCCCCTTTTACTAACTATCAAACATCCAACTATCAAAATGTCCTACTGCATACAAATAAATGTACAACTTTCAAAATGTCCTACTACATACATATAAATTTACAACTATCAAAATGTCCTACTGCATACAAATAAATGTACAACTTTCAAAATGTCCTACTACATACATATAAATTTACAACTATCAAAATGTCCTACTGCATACAAATAAATTTACAACAATTAAAATGTCCTACTGACCTATGTCCTGTTTTCTGCCATATTTATCCAGTAGGCTATCCACAAGGAACTCAACTTCATCACCCAGAACAATGCAAGTTCCACAAATCTGGAACAATGGGACGATAATACCATCTTAGATAAAGATTAACAACAAAGTTGGCTTAATATACATTCCATAGCTAGAGGTTTACGCACGGTATCACGGCTGTTTTTTTGAAAATTGTAACAAATAATTTAAAATAACAGCGAGAAAATAAATGAAAATTTGTTTTAAACATCGGTTTGTTTAGACAATTCACTCAAAAGTTGAAAAAAGGTTAACTAGAGATTATGATCATCATCAAGTGTCATGCCTGCTGGCGTAGGTGATCATGTCTTTCCACAACTTTCAATCTTGACAGTTATTTATCATTTCTGTTGTTGACCTTCTGCCAAGCCTTTCTCTTAAGCTGTCTAGTATCTTTTCTCTTTGCTTCCCTCTGTTTTCCCAGTTGTTACACTATATTCCAGCTGTTCCCTTCTCATTACATGGCCACAAAATGATGATTGTTTCTTCTCAATATTGGAAATTAGCTATCTTTTTGCTTTGGCCTCTTTCAGAACGTTTTCATTACCCTTCTTAGCTGTTCATGGTAATCTCAACATTCTTCTGTAAAACCACATTTTGACAGCCTCCAGTGATTTTTGTGTCTGTAGTCCCACTGTCCATGATTTACATCCATATGTTAAGACTGGCTCTACATAACATTTAAGAACTCTCTCTCTTGTTTCTAATGTCAAAAACGGATTGCACAGTATCTTCCTCATTTTTTATTTTATTATTTAGATTATGATACCATCGTACAAAAAAAAATGACAGCATCAAAATACAAATTCTTCAAAACTTGACAGCTTGCTGCAGTTCAACAGCCACCACCCTAGACATCATTTGCCATTCTATTATCTTTCTATTATCTAGCTATTATCTAGCTATTATCTTTCTATTATCTTTCTATTATCTAGCTATTATCTTTCTATTATCTTTCTATTATCTAGCTATTATCTTTCTATTATCTAGCTATTATCTTTCTATTATCTTTCTATTATCTAGCTATTATCTTTCTATTATCTAGCTATTATCTTTCTATTATCTTTCTATTATCTAGCTATTATCTTTCTATTATCTAGCTATTATCTTTCTATTATCTAGCTATTATCTTTCTATTATCTAGCTATTATCTTTCTATTATCTTTCTATTATCTTTCTATTATCTTTCTATTATCTAGCTATTATCTTTCTATTATCTAGCTATTATCTTTCTATTATCTTTCTATTATCTAGCTATTATCTTTCTATTATCTAGCTATTATCTTTCTATTATCTTTCTATTATCTTTCTATTATCTAGCTATTATCTTTCTATTATCTAGCTATTATCTAGCTATTATCTTTCTATTATCTTTCTATTATCTTTCTATTATCTTTCTATTATCTAGCTATTATCTTTCTATTATCTAGCTATTATCTAGCTATTATCTTTCTATTATCTAGCTATTATCTTTCTATTATCTAGCTATTATCTTTCTATTATCTTTCTATTATCTAGCTATTATCTTTCTATTATCTAGCTATTATCTTTCTATTATCTTTCTATTATCTAGCTATTATCTTTCTATTATCTAGCTATTATCTTTCTATTATCTTTCTATTATCTAGCTATTATCTTTCTATTATCTAGCTATTATCTTTCTATTATCTAGCTATTATCTTTCTATTATCTAGCTATTATCTTTCTATTATCTTTCTATTATCTAGCTATTATCTTTCTATTATCTAGCTATTATCTTTCTATTATCTTTCTATTATCTAGCTATTATCTTTCTATTATCTAGCTATTATCTTTCTATTATCTTTCTATTATCTAGCTATTATCTTTCTATTATCTTTCTATTATCTAGCTATTATCTAGCTATTATCTTTCTATTATCTAGCTATTATCTTTCTATTATCTAGCTATTATCTAGCTATTATCTTTCTATTATCTAGCTATTATCTTTCTATTATCTAGCTATTATCTAGCTATTATCTTTCTATTATCTAGCTATTATCTTTCTATTATCTTTCTATTATCTTTCTATTATCTTTCTATTATCTAGCTATTATCTTTCTATTATCTTTCTATTATCTTTCTATTATCTAGCTATTATCTTTCTATTATCTAGCTATTATCTTTCTATTATCTTTCTATTATCTTTCTATTATCTTTCTATTATCTTTCTATTATCTTTCTATTATCTAGCTATTATCTTTCTATTATCTTTCTATTATCTAGCTATTATCTTTCTATTATCTAGCTATTATCTTTCTATTATCTTTCTATTATCTTTCTATTATCTTTCTATTATCTAGCTATTATCTTTCTATTATCTAGCTATTATCTTTCTATTATCTAGCTATTATCTTTCTATTATCTAGCTATTATCTTTCTATTATCTAGCTATTATCTTTCTATTATCTTTCTATTATCTTTCTATTATCTAGCTATTATCTTTCTATTATCTTTCTATTATCTAGCTATTATCTTTCTATTATCTAGCTATTATCTTTCTATTATCTAGCTATTATCTTTCTATTATCTAGCTATTATCTTTCTATTATCTTTCTATTGTCTAGCTATTATCTTTCTATTATCTAGCTATTATCTTTCTATTATCTAGCTATTATCTTTCTATTATTTATCTATTATCTTTCTATTATTTATCTATTATCTTTCTATTATCAATCTATTATTATCCATTTAATGCCGAAGACAGCACACAGGGTTGAGATTCTGGGCCCTTCCTGTCTGATGATCTTAGGTAACAAGTTTCAGACCTTGCACAAGACCCATATTGTACTTTGTCACATGTCCCTGTTCTGGGAAGCTTCTCAACCTCAGAAAGAAAGCTGATGCCTGCTGTTGTTGCTTCTCACTTCAGTGTTATTATTAGTGTTTCTCTAGTTTATCCTCTTTTTTTTTACCCTGTGGTTCCCATTTGAGGGCTTGCTTTGAGATTCTCATTAATTCTCTTAACAACTGGAGTCATCAGTCACTGGACATTGTGGGAATTATTGAGGAGGGAGATCTGAGCACATATGGACATGTTCGGAGTACACTCCAGAGTTCTGAATGAAGTTTGACTTATAGAAGGGAAATACCCTGTGGTAAATGTACAAGATATGAATCGGCGTCTTAGTATGTGGGTTTTCACCCATATGTACTCAGCCGCCTATCCAGAAGTGTTCAGAGACTCCTGTCTTGCCTCAAGCCTCATAACTCATGATGCAAGGTGCCATTCCTCACCTTACAAAGTATGAAACCAGGTACTCATTTCTGCCAGCAGCCGGGTTGACTGCAGGGTTATTTTTTTCCAACCACAAGTACAATTCACACTGTTTCCAGCTGGAATTGAACACAGGTTGTCCGAACGTCAGTAGCTAGTGGGGTTGTTTTCCCAACTAGGTTACTGAGGCCCCCCAGTAACCTGTTGGTGAACCAAAGTCAAGTTACAAAGTTATCACTCCGGGGGCCTTGGTAGCCTAGTTTGGGAAAATGACCTGACTGGGCTATTGATGTTCGGACAACCAGTATTCGATTCACGCTGGAAGTAGTGTAAGTTGTACTCGTGGTTGGAAAAACATATCCCCCTGGTCAACCCACCTGCTGGCAGAAATGGGTGCCAGGATATTACTCTGGGAAGGTGAGGAATGCTGCCTCGCATCGTGAGTCTCGATGCTTGAAGCGACACTATCCAGAAATCTCTGAACACTTCTGGATGGGTGGCCATGCACATATGGGTGAAAACTTGCGTGCTAAGACACTGATTCAAGTCTCGTACTTTACCTTTTTTTTTCATCACTCAGAGACTTCTTGCTGATGAACAAATACTAGAATACAGGATGGCACAGTATCTGAACAGAAAAAAAATAAAAATTAGAAGATAAAAACACAAGAGAGATGACATAAGTGTTTCACAAAAACACAAGAGACTATATAATAGTGTTTAAAAAACACAAGAGAGATTACAATAGTGTTTAAAAAAACGAGACCATATAAAAGTGTCTCACAAAAACACAAGAAAGACAACATAATAGTGTTTCACAAAAACACAAGAGAGACAACATAATAGTGTTTCACAAAAATACAAGAGAGACCACATAATAGTGTTTCACAAAAACACAAGAGAGACCACAGTGTTTCACACACATTTTGCTGCTGAACTGTGTTGTTCTGTTCCTGACAAAGACTGATGCTCAAGTCCGATATCTAGAATCTACTACAGAAGATCAACAACATACACTTCCACTACATACAACTACATAGGCATATAATAATCCTTTCATATATACAAACTAGGACCTAATAATCCTTTCATATATACAAACTAGGACCTAATAATCCTTTCATATATACAAACTAGGACCTAATAATCCTTTCATATATAAAAACTAGGACCTAATAATCCTTTCATATATAAAAACTAGGACCTAATAATCCTTTCATATATAAAAACTAGGGCCAGATAATTCTTTCATATATAAAAACTAGGGCTAAATAATCCTTTCATATATAACAACTAGGTCCAAATAATCCTTTCATATATAAAAACTAGGGTTCAATAATCCTTTCATACAAGAAACCAGGGTCTAATAATCCATTCATATAAGAGACTAGGCCTAATAATCCCTTTATATAAGAGACTAGGGCCAAATAATTATTTCATATATAAAACCTAGGGCCCAATAATTCTTTCATATATAAAAACTAGGGCCCATTAATTCTTTCATATATAAAAACTAGGGCCCAATAATTCTTTCATATATAAAGACTAGGGCCAAATAATCCTTTCATATATAAAAACAAGGACCCAAAAATCCTTTCATATATAAAAACTAGACCTAGATAATTCTGTTATATATAAAGACTAGGGCCCAAAAATCCTTTCAAATAAGAGACTATGGCCCAATAGTTCTTTCATATAAGAGACTAGCCCAATAGTTCTTTCACATAAGAGACTGGCCCAAAAATCCTTTCATATGAGAGACTACAGTCCAATAATCCTTTCATATAAGAGACTAGAGCCAAATAATCCTTTCATATAAGAGACTAGGGTCCAATAATCCGTTCATATTAGAGATTAGGGCTCAATAATCCTTAAGAAAATTTACCTGAAAGCCTTGCATGCACTGGGCAACACTTGTATTTGGAGTGTCCTCAAGTTCAAGGTTATCTCTAATGATAGTCTCCCCTGACACCTGGACTTCTAAACAATTTCTATATCTGTGGAAAAGAAGAATGTTGACCATCAAAAAACAAGAATGCTGACCATCAAAAAACAAGAATGTTGACCATCAAAAAACAAGAATGCTGACCATCAAAAAACAAGAATGTTGACCATCAAAAAACAAGAATGCTGACCATCAAAAAACAAGAATGCTGACAATCAAAAAACAAGAATGTTGACCATCAAAACAAGAATGTTGACCATCAAAAAACAAGAATGTTGACCATCAAGAGAAGAATGTTCACCATCAAGACAAGAATGTTGACCATCAAAAAACAAGAATGTTGACCATCAAGAGAAGAATGTTCACCATCAAGACAAGAATGTTGACCATCAAAAACAAGAGTGTTGACCATCAAGAGAAGAATGTTGACCATCAGGAGAAGAATGTTGACCATCAAGAGAAGAATGTTCACCATCAAGAAAGAATGTTCACCATCAAGAGAAGAATGTTTACTATCAAAACAATGTTCACCATCAAGACAAGAATGTTCACCATCAAGAGAGAATGTTCACCATCAAGAGAGAATGTTCACCATCAAGAGAAGAATGTTCACCATCAAGAGAGAATGTTCACCATCAAGAGAAGAATGTTCACCATAAAGAGAGAATGTTCACCATCAAGAGAAGAATGTTTACCATCAACACAAGAGTGTTGACCATCAACACAAGAATGTTGACCATGAAGACAATGATGTTGACCATCAAGACAAGAATATTCACCATAAAGACAATAATGTTCACCATCAGCACAAGAATGTTGACCATGAAGACAATGATGTTGACCATCAAGACAAGAATATTCACCATAAAGACAAGAATGTTCACCATCAGCACAAGAATGTTGACCATCAACACAAGAATGTTGACCATGAAGACAATGATGTTGACTATCAAGACAAGAATGTTCACCATCAAGACAAGAATGTTCACCATCAGCACAAGAATATTCACCATCAAGACAAGAATGTTCACCATCAAGACAAGAATGTTCACCATCAAGACATGAATGTTGACTATCAAGACATGAATGTTGACTATCAAGACATGAATATTTACCATCGAGACAACAATGTTCATCATCAAGACAAGAATGTTCACCATCAGCACAACAATGTTGACCATCAAGACAAGAATGTTGACCATCAATACAAGAATGTTCACCATCAACACAAGAATGTTGACCATCAACACAAGAATGTTGACCATCAACACAAGAATGTTGACCATCAACACAACAATGTTGACCATCAAGACAAGAATGTTGACCATCAAGACAAGAATGTTGACCATCAATACAAGAATGTTGACCATCAATACAAGAATGTTCACCATCAAGACAAGAATGTTGACCATCAAGACAAGAATGTTGACCATCAACACAAGAATGTTGACCATCAACACAACAATGTTGACCATCAACACAAGAATGTTGACCATCAACACAAGAATGTTGACCATCAAGACAAGAATGTTGACCATCAAGACAAGAATGTTGACCATCAACACAAGAATGTTGACCATCAACACAACAATGTTGACCATCAAGACAAGAATGTTGACCATCAAGACAAGAATGTTGACCATCAACACAACAATGTTGACCATCAAGACATGAATGTTGACCATCAGGACAAGAATGTTGACCATCAAGAAAAGAATGTTGACCATCAAGAAAAGAATGTTGACCATCAAGAAAAGAATGTTGACCATCAAGACAAGAATGTTGACCATCAATACAAGAATGGTCACCATCAAGACATGAATGTTGACCATCAACACAACAATGTTGACCATCAAGACAAGAATGTTGACCATCAACACAAGAATGTTGACCATCAACACAAGAATGTTGACCATCAACACAACAATGTTGACCATCAAGAAAAGAATGTTGACCATCAAGACAAGAATGTTGACCATCAATACAAGAATGGTCACCATCAAGACATGAATGTTGACCATCAACACAACAATGTTGACCATCAAGACAAGAATGTTGACCATCAGGACAAGAATGTCCACCATCAATAGTTCAAGAAGAAAACATTTCTTAAATGGTTCATGATAATGATGGTGGTCCTAAAACAACAAGGAACCTCTCCTGTAACATCCATCTCTAGAGACTAGTGTGGTCTGAACCAGGAAGTGTTGAAGAAGGTAGGGGAAAGCACTCCCAAATGTGTGCTGGTTGCATACAAGGTAAAACACAACACAACCCACTACTAATTTTCATAATGTTTCTGGAAGAAAAAGTGTGTGTGCTGCTGCATGGGGTATATGGGATACCTTTTAAATGTCCAGAACTCATGCAGGGCAAATCGTCCACACAAGATCCAGTCTAGCATGACAAGGCTTGAATTTGGGGACATCTTGATTGTCTGTCAACACAAAGTGAGGACACATTTAGGTCTAATTTCTTGACAATCTCAGTTCTTTTTCTGGGGGATATCAGACTATGGCACTGTACTGAGGTCATATATTTTTGTATGTGGCACTGTACTGAGGTCATATATTTTTGTATGTGGCACTGTACTGAGGTCATATATCTCTGTCTGTGGCACTGTACTGAGGTCATAGATATGACCATGGCACTGTACTGAGGTCATATATTTTTGTATGTGGCACTGTACTGAGGTCATATATCTCTGTCTGTGGCACTGTACTGAGGTCATATATCTCTGTCTATGGCACTGTACTGAGGTCATAGATATGACTATGGCACTGTACTGAGGTCATAGATATGACTATGGCACTGTACTGAGGTCATATATCTCTGTCTGTGGCACTGTACTGAGGTCATAGATATGACTATGGCACTGTACTGAGGTCACAGATATGACTATGGCACTGTACTGAGGTCATAAATATGACTATGGCACTGTACTGAGGTCACAGATATGACTATGGCACTGTACTGAGGTCATAAATATGACTATGGCACTGTACTGAGGTCACAGATATGACTATGGCACTGTACTGAGGTCATAAATATGACTACGGCACTGTACTGAGGTCATATATTTTTGTATGTGGCACTGTACTGAGGTCATATATCTCTGTCTGTGGCACTGAACTGAGGTCATAGATATGACTATGGCACTGTACTGAGGTCATAGATATGACTATGGCACTGTACTGAGGTCATATATCTCTGTCTGTGGCACTGTACTGAGGTCATATATCTCTGTCTGTGGCACTGTACTGAGGTCATATATTTTTGTATGTGGCACTGTACTGAAGTCATATATCTCTGTCTATGGCACTGTACTGAGGTCATATATCTTTGTATGTGGTACTGTACTGAGGTCATATATCTCTGTCTATGGCACTGTACTAAGGTCATATATCTCTGTCTATGCCACTGTACTGAGGTCATATATCTGTCTATGGCACTATACTTAGGTCATATTTCTGTCTATGGCACTGTACTGAGGTCATATATCTCTGTCTATGGCACAGTACTGATGTCATATATCCCTGACTATGGCAATAATTAACCACTTAATTGTAACATTAGGAACACTAAAAATAGTATTTTTTTTGAACTTTTGAAACATACAACTGAAAAGTCATATATATATGTATATGGCACTGTGCTGAGGTCATATAGCTCTGTCTCTGTACAGAGGTTATATATCTGTCTATGGCACTGTACTGAGGTTACATATCTCTGTCTATGGCACAGTACTGACATCATATATCTCTGTCTATGGCACAGTACTAACGTCATATATCTCTGTCTAAGGCACTGTACTGAGGTTATATATCTCTGTCTATGGCACAGTACTGACATCATATATCTCTGTCTATGGCACAGTACTAACGTCATATATCTCTGTCTAAGGCACTGTACTGAGGTTACATATCTCTGTCTATGGCACAGTACTGACATCATATATCTCTGTCTATGGCACAGTAAAAAAGTAAAGTACCCCCCGTCACGCCAAGTGGCGTATAGGGAAATATGGTGTTAGTGACCCTATATTTTACAGACCTTCAGCACATGATTTTTGGGGTAATGTGGTCGGTATTACGCCCGTGCTGCTTTTACTTTCCCAGAAAAAATCCGGTACCCATTTAAGGCTGGGTGAACCCGGAGCCGTCGGTTGGGATCGAACCCTACCCCTTGTCCGTAGTAGTCCAGTTCACTAACCACTGAGCTATCGCGGCTCCTACTAATTTTTAGGGAATTAGTAAAACTCAGGTGTCCTCGCCAGGATTACGAACCCCGGCTGTTGCCGTGGTAAGCCAACCGCCTATCGATTGCGCTAACCGGACACCCTTCTATGGCACAGTACTAACGTCATATATCTCTGTCTAAGGCACTGTACTGAGGTTATATATCTCTGTCTATGGCACAGTACTGACGTCATATATCTGTCTATGGCACTGTACTGAGGTCATATATCTCTGTCTATGGCACAGTACTGACGTCATATATATCTGTCTATGGCACTAATTAACCACTTAATTGTAACATTAGGAACACTAAAAATAGTATTTTCTTTGAACATTTTAAACATACAACTGTGTTTGCTAATTAGACACACATGGAACTCCGATTTCTCATCTCAGGTTGATTTATATTCCAAATTGACCGCTTGGACTGGACGTATTACTATGTCTATTCAGACGGTCGCCACAAGTCCGTCTACCTCGAAGTACTAGTCGCTGTCTGTGTTTCCAAAGTCACTAAGGGGTTGTTTGATATCAGCCGACAACTGAGGAAATTCCCCTGGTCTGGTCCCAGCAAAAAAAAATATATATAGGATCCTATCTCACGATACGGGGGGGAAACAATCCTACATCAACAGAAACAAAACACGCAGGGGTCCCAGGAAGTAGTAATTAGGAAGGTACACAGAGGGGTAGGGATGTCCGAACATCATAAACTATCAAATTTGGAAGAATTTGTGTTTTAATGCGGTAATGTTTACAATGGTATAATAGTGTAGGGTTAACATGTGAAAACTGATGAAGAATTCAATGAAATTGTTTGGACAAAAAATGACAATAAACAACAGAAAGTCATCTTGAAGGGGAAAACACTTGGAAAATAAGGATAGACACAGACAAAGACTAAAGTAGACAGACAACATCAGGAAGTGGACAGGAGAACCCTGTGTACCATCAAGGTAAGACACAGAGTGAAAATGAGCTCCATGGTAGCCAACCTTCGATGTCAAGGCAGCATTGGATGATGAAGATGAACAAATACATAAACGCATCGTAAATAAAGCAGACGTGACCTACTTGCTTCTGATAGAAGTCGGCATTTTCATAACAGACAATTGGATCTTGCAGCACACACAACAGACTTGAGTCTCCCAGGCTGTAGGTCATAAATTGCTTTGTTTCTGCGCCATTGTTACAGTGGTACACCTGAGAAAATCAAATAAATGTTACATTGTTAGCCTGTATCTATGTTTTTGTTGAATATGTTGGCTAGGACATGCTGGATGTATGGAAGATGGTGGAATTTTAGAAGACATGACGTATGATGAACTGCTACGCAGATCCTAACACTTCACTTTAAAGATGTCTGTCTACATAACATGTGACAATGTGGACGTAGAGTCATGGGAGATGACTGCACAAGATCACAATTTCAAAGCAAGACACAAAGAGAGTTGAAAGTGATGCGTACATCACTTTGTTAAAATAAAAAAAAAAACAAGAGAGATGTAGAGGTCAGATACAATTTTTCCGTACATTTTCTGAAGACATATTTGCCATTCCAAAATCAGTCTGACGAGCCACATGATGCACTGCTCTGCAAACAGATAATCTTAAGTGGTGCTATAAACCAAATTATTTGTCTCAGGACCACATCACCATTGATAGCCAAACAAAAGTTGTGTCCCTTCAACACGTCACATTCCCGTGAAAGAGGCTATTGCAGGACTTCCGGTCAATATGGCGGATAAGCAACAGGAACAGTTTAGGCACTGTCAGAAAAGTGTTCCTTGTTGCAGTTTCCTCAAATTCCAAGTCTGGCCTGCTGCCGGCGCTACTGAGTTTAGTGCTCTGTGCACACAGTGAACTGTGCTTTTTATCCGGATGATGTTTCTATATGCTGATTGCTTACGATGAATGATGATATCGTATGAAGAAAGAACAGTTCAGCTGTTTGGCCTAATGCATTTTGGCATGTGCTGTAGCTGCTATGATAGGGACTGCAGCCTTTCTTTGTATGGATTCTTTAATGAGATGAGATGTTAATTCGGATGATTCCACTGGCACAGGCGGTTGAGCAATTATGGATTTTATCTCGTTTTCAGTTAAATTGGGGCCTAATGTTATATTTAAGTGGTAGTAAATTTTATTACAGCATCGTAAACAAAGTCACACATCATCAAGTACCAAGCCTGCTGGTACAGGTGATCATGTCTCTCCACAACTTACAATCTCAACAGTTATTTATCATTTCTGTTGTTGATCTTCTGCCAAGCCATTCTCTTAAGCTGTCTGGTATTTTTTCTCTTTGCTTCCCTCTATTTCTTCGTCCCTCAATTTTCCCAGTTGTTACAATATATTCCGGCTGTACCCTTCTCATTACATGGACAAAAAATGATGATTGTCTCTTCCTAAAATTGGAAATTAGCTCTCTTTTTGCTTTGGCCTCTTTCTGAATATTTTCATTACTCTTCTTAGCTGTCCATGGTATTCTCAACATTCTTCTGTAAAACTATATTTGTACAGCCTCCAGTGATTTTCTTGTCTGTTGTCCTTTTGTCCATGATTTATATCCATATGTTAAGACTGGCTCTACATAACATTTAACAGTTCTTTTTTCTTGTTTCTATTGCCAAAAATGGATTACACAGTATTTATACTCCTCAATTTTTGGAAAGCTGCTTTTGCCTGAGCCATTCTGCATCTCAGCTCTGTTGTACATCTTCCATCTGAGGTTAACAAAGTTCCCAAATATTTAAATTCATTTACCTGTTTTAATATTGTTCCACTTGTCTTTTTTGTGCATTGCTGTGATGTCTTTTTCTTTGTTGCTATCATTACTTCTGTCTTTTTGCTATTAAGGCTGAGTCCTTTATTTTTGTTTTCCTTCACCATAATGTCTAATATTTCTTGCAACTCATTTTCACTCTTAGCGATTAAGATTGTATCATCAGCATACCACAGATTATTTATATTATGACTTCTGATTGTTATTCCAGGCATGCCCCTTATGGATCTTAAAATAATCTCCCTATACATATTAAATCAATCTGGTGACAGCACAAAACCTTGCCTAACACCGTTTTATTTGTTGAAACATTCCCCAATGATTGCCGACACTAACAGTCACTGTTTGATACCAGTATTTGTTGCCAGTTCATCTATTGCCCTTTTGAGCCGTGGCCTGCCCATAGGGCACAGACTCAGATACTCTTTCCCTGTTTCAAAATTTTCTTTCTAGCAGTCTCAATCCTTGCAAAGATCTTTTATCAAATCTCACAATTTGTCTCTGTTCTGTGCAAGCAACTTGATCTCATTCAGGGAGCTAATTCCTGCTGCTTTTGCCTCTCTGATCAATGTTCTCAGTGTCTTTCTGGATCAACCTCTTTTCCTCATACCTGTTGTTTCCCACATGAGGGCTTGCTTTGCTATTCCGTTATTATCTCTTCTCATCACATGTCCAACATATGACCATCGTCTTTTCTTTATTACTGAAGATATTAGTGGTTGATTGAGGATTTCTCTAATTTCCTCGTTTGTTTTGAATTCGTTCCACGCTATACCAAGTATTTTCCTTAGATATTTATTTTCAAATGTGTTCAACTTTGTTTCTACGTCTCTTGTTTTCCAGCTTTCACACGCATACGTAAGGGTTGATAGTACATTTTATTTGAATAGTCTAAGTTTTGTGTTTGTGCTGATGAGTTTTGATTTCCACAACTTTTCAAGGCTTCTGAAAGACACTGCTGCTTTAGCTATTCTGATTCTAATTTCTTTGCTTGTACCCTCTTCCCGATCAATGTGATTTCCTAGATAGATAAAGTGATTGATCTCTTCCACTGGTTTATTTTCCATGTATATTTTGTCATCTGTTGGAATTAAGCTTTTCATAATTGATCTCAAGCCTAATTTTTGCTTGCTATTGGTGATAGTTCATTTGTGTTTTCCTGTATTGTTTCTATCTGGCTGCTGATGACTATGCCAGTACATGATCTTTATTATCCTTAGATCTTTGCTGTCTATATTTATGCCTTCTAAAATTGTGATTATTTCTTGGTACTTTATTTTGTCAAATGCCTTGGTATAAAATATGAAACATAGGTATAGATCTGTTTTCACCTCTATGGCCCATTCTACTAAAGATCTTATGATGCATATATAATCAGATTACCTTGGTAGATTCTTGACTGCTGACAACTGCAGCACATCCAGTTCCAATTTTGATGGATGATGTTACATTGTCTCCACCCACTAATCCTCCACCATAATTCAGTGGATAAATCCACTTACACGCTCCAGGCGTGGAGTTTTCAGGGACCATAAACTTGAACTGAAAATAGATTGTTTAAATCTATTAAATCGGAGTTTAGACCTGACATTTTCTTTTAGAAACATATGGGTAACCAAAATAGGCTACAGAAAACCAATAAGAAACAAAAATGAAAGATATCAACAATGGGTGGGGTCTAGAGGTAAGACATCGGCCTCTGAACAAGAAGGTCCTAGGTTAGGTTTTCCCCACAGGGGGTAGAAAATACAAAATTGAATATGTGGCTTTACTCTTTCCTGATCTCTGGATGGTGAGATCCAAAGTCTAGCCCTCTTGGTAAACAGGAGATCTGTGTGCATCCTGCACATGTTTAAGAACCTCTGGTAGTTCATCATCATTGAGTGCCGTCTCCGCAACGAAGGTTGGCTACCATGGAGCGCCATTCTGCTCTGTCTCTTGCTTTGATGGTGCAGGTTGTCATAGGCTGATTTGTCCATCTTTTGATGTTACTCGTCCATGTTAGTCTTGGTCTGCCTCTTTTACCTTGTATTTTTCTCTTCAGGATTACTTTTAGTAGGTTGTTGTGTCTTTTAACATGGCCCAAAAATCGCATTTGTCTTGTTTGAATTGTGTTTAGTAGTTCTCTTTTCACTTTTAGTTGTTTTAAGACTTCATCGTTTGTTTTCTTTTCCTTCCATCCAATTCTACCTATTCTTCTATATATCCACATTTCTGGCAGTTGGAAATTGAAAATAGTAGGCTAAAAATTGCCACTGCCCAGTCAAAATGAATAGGAAAAATTGACCACAAATATTACAATTCTTGACAATAAAGATATGAGAGTACCCATGAAGTCAGAGAATATCTGCCTGCATGACAGGGGACACCTGAGCACATGGCTACCTGTGGGAGTAATAGGAAAAAGTGATATTCAAACAAAATTCAGTCCCTCGGGATGTCACTAGAGATATTGAGAGGAGAAATGCAAACAAACAAACAAACAACAATGGAAAATAAATATTAAACCATGGCAATAGAGATAGAAAGTATAAAATCATGGCACTAGAGGCAAAATCAAGACAATGGAAGAAAACAAATATACAAATATTAAACAAAGACAATAGAAGAGCAATGAATATTAAATCATGACAATGGAAGAAAACAAATATTAAACAATGACAGTGGAAGAAAATGGAATATTAAATCATGATAAGTGAAGAAAATGGAATATTAAATCATGATAAGTGAAGAAAATGGAATATTAAATCATGATAAGTGAAGAAAATGGAATATTAAATCATGATAAGTGAAGAAAATGGAATATTAAATCATGATAAGTGAAGAAAATGGAATATTAAATCATGATAAGTGAAGAAAATGGAATATTAAATCATGATAAGTGAAGAAAATGGAATATTAAATCATGATAATTGAAGAAAAAGGAATATGAAATCATGACAAAGGAAAAAACAAATATTAAACAATGACAATGGAAGAAAAAGGAAAATTAAATCATGACAATGGAAGAGAAATGTATATTAAACAATGAGAATGGATGAGAACAAATATGAAAGAAATATTTACAGACACTGACAATGAAGAAAAAACACAGATCAGAAACAGATATTCATAATGGAAAAAGACTCAATAGTAGCAATAAATGAGACTGATAATGAGAAAACAAAACTTCAACATTAGAAATGACAGAAATTGAGAAAAGACAAAAACTTGTACATTAGAAATGACAGAAAATTCATTCAAAACAGAATGCTACAGAAAAATCCTTAAAAAAGAACTAGCTTCTAAACACCATTTTACAGAGGAAATTAAAATAATATGGCCACGTCAAAAGACACAGCAGGTTGGAAAGAACAATAATGGAAGGCATGATTCCTGGATAATGCATCAGGGGAGACCAAGAACATGACAACAGAAAAAGTGGGAAATCTGTATAGGGACAGAGATTCTTTCAGACAGGTTGTGGTGAATGTAATGTTCTCTAGGAGATTCTTTCAGATGGGCTGTGGTGAATGTAATGTTCTCTAGGAGATCTGGCTAGAGACAGAGATTCTTTCAGATGGGATGTGGTGAATGTAATGTTCTCTAGGAGGTCTGGATAGAGACAGAGATTCTTTCAGATGGGCTGTGGTGAATGTAATGTTCTCTAAGAGGTCTGTCTAGAGACAGAGATTCTTTCAGATGGGCTGTGGTAAATGTAATGTTCTCTAGGAGGTCTGGCTAGAGACAGAGATTCTTTCAGATGGGCTGTGGTGAATGTAATGTTCTCTAGGAGGTCTGGCTAGAGACAGAGATTCTTTCAGATGGGCTGTAGTGAATGCAATGTTCTCTAGGAGGTCTGCCTAGAGACAGAGATTCTTTCAGATGGGCTGTGGTGAATGTAATGTTCTCTAGGAGGTCTGCCTAGAGACAGAGATTCTTTCAGATGGGCTGTGGTGAATGTAATGTTCTCTAGGAGATCTGGCTAGAGAAAGAGATTCTTTCAGGTAGGCTGTGGTGAATGTAATGTTCTCTAGGAGGTCCGGCTAGAGAAAGAGATTCTTTCAGATGAGCTGTGGTGAATGTAATGTTCTCTAGGAGATCTGGCTAGAGAAAGAGATTTTTTCAGATGGGCTGTGGTGAATGCAATGTTCTCTAGGAGGTCTGGATAGAGACAGAGATTCTTTCAGATAGGCTGTGGTGAATGTAATGTTCTCTAGGATGTCTGGCTAGAGACAGAGATTCTTTCAGATAGGCTGTGGTGAATGTAATGTTCTCTAGGATGTCTGGCTAGAGACAGAGATTCTTTCAGATGGGCTGTGGTGAAACATTCTGTGGGAGATCTGGCTAGAAAAAGAGATTCCTTAAGATGGGCTGTGGTGAATGCAACGTTCTGTGGGAGATCTGGCTAGAGACAGAGATTCTTTCAGATGGGCTGTGGTGAATGCAATGTTCTCTAGGAGATCTGGCTAGAGACAGAGATTCTTTCAGATGGGCTGTGGTGAATGCAATGTTCTGTGCGAGATTTGGCTGGAGACAAATTCTTTCAGACAGGCTGTGGTGAATGAAACATTCTGTGGGAGATCTGGCTAGAGACAGATTCTTTCAGACAGGTTGTGATGAATGCAGCATTCTGCAAATGCCATGTGGCCTGATGGTGACATAAAATATGTTGACTTTATGTACATAATTAGATAAATGTTCAATAATAGCGCAGAGAGAGAAGAACATGGACAAGTGACCGATAGATGATGGTTATAGATAAATGTGGATGTAGCAGATGGTGGTGGTGATAAGTATGGTGGTTGTGACATATAATGACAGTGGTGGTTGTTGTTAAAGGTAATGATATTGCAAAAGATGACTAGTGCAGGTAACAGTGACCTGTGGAGATTTAAACTACAGAATGGTAATGTAGACTAAATCCTAGACGTACAACATCACCAACATAAAAACCTACAGGGTATGTATGTTTCATGGACACAACCTCAGATCTGTGATATCTGGCACATCCTTTCTTCTCATCGTTCAGTGTGTTGTTCTCCACCGCTTCCAGCTCAATAAATCCATGACCTGTATTTGGGGGCCTCATCCGTAACATCCTTGTTTGATAATACAAATACTAGGCCACCAAGGTGCAAATCTGTCAACCTGGACTTCAAGGAAATAATAAAGGTCTGAAAATATGTGAAGTTAACAAAATGTTTCTTAATTAATTTATTTCTAAATGAATCATTTCATCATCATTTTCAGTGCAGAAACCTTGGAGGTTGTTACAACACTCCTGACAACATCTTTACCATCATCAACATTAGTCCTGAAATCTTGGGGGTTGTTACAACACTCCTAACATCTTTACCATCATCAACTTTAATCCTGAAACCTTGAGGATTGTTACAGAACTCCTGACAACATCTTCACCATCATCAAGTAGTTCTCTTTTCATTTTTAGTTGTATTAAGACTTCATCGTTTGTTGTCTTTTCTTTCTATCCTATTGTTTCCATTGTTATATAAATCCACATTTCAAAGGTTTCAATTTTCTTTTCTCTTTTCTTGTCTACTGTCCATGTTTCTGCATCATACAGGAATATTGAGAAGATGTAACATTTTGCTATTCTTAGTTTTAGCTCTGGTGTTATTTGTTTTGATGTTAGTATATTAGGAAATGGCAGGACAAATTCACTAACATAGAATTATGGAAATGTACCAGTTAAATACCAGTGGATAAAGAGATACTTTTAGAAGCAGTGATCTCTGCAATATGTGCCATTTTGGCACGCAAGGTTTCTGTTCTTGAGATTGTGATTCTGCCCTATGTGCCGTCTTCGGCTCGAAAGGACAATAGATAGAAAGAGATACAGTAAAGACAATGGCGCTGGATAGGACACACACTGCGGAAGCCAACTGAAAGTATTACACAACAAGATGATGATGATTTGGAAGACATGGAATGATCTTAAAAGAATGGCAAGAAACAGAAAGACTTGGAAAGTGTTTGTTGAAGACCTATGCTCCACAGGGAGCTGAAAGGTAGAAAAGAGTCTTTTGTTTATTTCAGTTTTACATTTTCCATCACTGGTTATAATTTCCAATATTAGGAAGAAACAATCATCATTTTTTGGCCATGTAATGAGAAAACAACAGCTTGAATATAATGTAACAACCAAGAAAATTGAGGGATGAAGAGATAGAGGGAAAAGATAC
The DNA here is from genome assembly GCA_032433765.1 of Megaustenia siamemsis. Classification (NCBI taxonomy): domain Eukaryota; kingdom Metazoa; phylum Mollusca; class Gastropoda; order Stylommatophora; family Ariophantidae; genus Megaustenia; species Megaustenia siamemsis. Next base: position 2,475,119 of record JAVIAB010000104.1, read on the forward strand.
CAGACAGCTTAAGAGAATGGCTTGGCAGAAGGTCAACAACAGAATGATAAATAACTGTCGAGATCGAAAGTTGTGGAGAGACATGATCACCTACGCCAGCAGGCATGATACTTGATGATGATCACCGGTTATAGTATGTCCAAGGTAGTTGTAACTCTGGACTTTCTCCAGGTCTATTCCTTCAATTTTGATATTCACTTGTAGGTTTTGAGTATTATCTTTGTTTGTTTTTTTTAAGGCTTTTTGATGTTCATTATCATATTATAATCCAAATGATAAATAGAATGAATAATAAAAACTAACCGTTAGGTTAGTCGTCATTGCTCCCATTTAGTTTTCAGTCATTATGTGTTCACTGACTAAAGAATGTTTGACTGTGTGGCAAGTGTTGTTTATTGTTGCCACCACTTGTCCACATTTCTTACCCTCATACCCATATATGTGTATATATTTGCCTGTATGTGTAAATGTGGGTAGGTACGCATGTGTTTTGTACACATCTTTTTCGGTATGCACACCCATAGTTAAGTAGCAGACATATACAGATTTATAATGTTCACTTTTTCTACATGGATTTACTTATTGGGAATCAACTCATAGATTATAGAAACGTTTCCAGTAATAGTAAAGGCTGGGATCTTGTACCCACCTCCACATATTTTTAGAACCCTTCCCTTCTTACTGTTTTTCACACCTTGGTCCCGCCCTGTTGGCCGGACATATCAATTTCAATCAAATCAATCCAGTCCCTACCTGACCAAGCTCTCTGTGACTGACCAAGATCTGGATCTCAGAGAAGTGATATTTTAATTTTTTGATACTCTAGCATATTATCGCCACGTAGTTAGATTCCTGTCTATATCCTTATAGATTTTTGTGTTGTTTATTGTTCCAGTTGAAGACCTTTTGGCTGAAAAGTCGTTCTACTTGTGTTTTTGTTTCTCACTTACGGGACTTTGGTACATGTAGTAAACTTAAACTGTTCCTGTTAGTAGTGTTAGTGTAACCATACGACTTTTTTTTTTTTTTTTGGGTGTTTGTTTACATTTTTCATTATTATCATCAGCTTAAGCTTTAGAGCAGCTTTGCATTTCTATGCATCTTGATTCCTGGCTTTAACTCTAACCCATTTACACATTGAGCGTCCACTGTGACTCAGTCAGTCCAGTGACTCAGTTCATTTATTGAGTCGGATGAGTCCACCACTCTGACTCTGTCGTCAGTGTTTGAGTGTTGAGTGTCGTCGCACTGACTGTGCACTCTGACTCTACCCAAATTTACAATTAATAATTAGGTAAATAACCAGGAACTTTGAAACATTTTACAAAACAATTATTATTACCAACCACAAAAATGCAGAAAGCAGCATTAAATTTTAGAAGAAGAAGAATAAATTCAAGAAAAATTCCGGCTAAAGTTGTTTACTATTTAGCTTGTCCAGCAGCAGCCATTTTTGTTTGTGTGTTCATCCACGGCTACAGGGTTGCCAGATGGTCATTTTGATGTTAAGTAAAAAAATAGCTTTTCACCAAGCCAGGAAATAGCCAAACTGTACTTTATTAAGCCAAAAGAAAAAGCCAAACATTTTTGACATAATCATCATCATCATCATGTGCCATACCGGTTGGCGTAGGCGATCATGTCCTTCCACAATCTTCTATCTACAGTGCATCATATCAATTCTGTTGTTGACTGTTTTCCATGCCATGATACCAACCTATCCAGTATTTTCTCTCTTTGTCGTCCGCGATCTCTCTTTTCCTGTATTTTGCCAGTTGTAACCAAGTATTCCAACTTTCCTCTTCTCATGATGTGCCCGAAAAATGTTGATTGCTTCTTTCTGATATTTTTTAGGAGTTCCCTTTTTGTGTTGGCCTCTTTGAGAATTTCCTCGTTGGTCTTTTTAGCTGTCCAGGGGACTTTCAATATTCTTCTGAGAAATCCCATTTCTGTGGTCTTTAATTGTCTTTTCATGTGTTTCTCTACTGTCCATGATTCGCTTCCATAAGGCAGAATTGGTTCTATATAGCACCGATGAGCTCTCTTTCACACTTCTATTGACATAGATTTGTTGCATAAGATATTTTTCATTTTCTGAAATGCTGTTTTGGCCTGAGCTATTCTACTTTTTATTTCTGTGGTGCATCTTCCATCTGATGTTATTATTGTGCCCAAGTATTTGACGCTCTCCACTTGTTTCAGATTTTTTTTTTTTTTTTATGCTGCATGATGGTGATGATTGTTTCTTCGATATGACCATTACTTCTGTTTTCTTACTATTCAGACTGAGACCTTTCTTGTTGCTTTCTTTTACTATTATGTCTATCATTTCTTGTAGTTCGTTCACTGCTTCTGCTATTAAGACTGTGTCATCCACATATCGCAAATTATTTATGTTGTGACCGTTGACTTCAATTCCTTTTTTGTCTACTATTGATCTCATAACATGTTTGCTGTAAAGTGAAAACAAATCTGGCGACAGAACACAGTCTTGTCTGACTCCTTGTTTTATATATTGGAATTGTCCTGTTTGGTTGTTAATTCGTATAGCTGCTGTTTGTTGCCAGTACATGTTTTTTTATGATTCGCAGATCCTTGCCATCAATGTTTAATTTCTCCAGCATATATTTATTATTTCCACATGCTTTACTTTGTCAAATGCTTTTGTGTAGTTTATAAAGCACATATATAGATCTTTCTTTACCTCTACATATCTTTCTATCAATGTTCTTAACATAATGTTGACATCATCACATCATATTTAATGCCCCAAATCCATTTTAACACAAAGAACGAGTAATTTTGAGGGAACTTATTATATTCTGTTAACAATTTTACTCCAAAAATCAACTTTATCAACATCGTTTTTATGTCCGTTTGTACGATATAGTCTGGGGAGGGAACAGGCAAATAATTGCAATGCTGTAGTAAAGCTGGTAGCAAGGAGCCAGTAGTGGGGTGTGGTATACACTCCAAGTTATGGTGGCAGCTTTACAAAGAAGAAACACAACACAATACTGACGTTTCGGCCTGGGGCCTTCTTCAGTATACGGGGACAACGACAACAATTCGATTTGACTTATGTAAGTTCGTGGTAGAGTTCATGCAGCTCAGCTTTGGCTTGTTGAAAAATGCTGTTCATCTTTTCAAACTCCTGAACTATGGGATGTCGCAAACACAAAGAACAAGTATTTTTGTAGTCTAAAACTATTTCCTTCAACAATCTTGCTTTAAATTGTGTGTCTAATTTTGAGTGAGCTAATTCAGCATTAATGAAGTAACCCTCTTCCCAGTTCATCCAAATATTAAACATAACTTGTCCAATTTTGAGTGAGCTAATTCAGCATTAATGAAGTAACCCTCTTCCCAGTTCATCCAAATATTAAACATAACTTGTCCAATTTTGAGTGAATTAATTCAGCATTAATGAAGTAACCCTCTTCTCAGTTCATCCAAATATTAAACATAACTTGTCCAATTTTGAGTGAGCTAATTCAGCATTAATGAAGTAACCCTCTTCCCAGTTCATCCAAATATTAAACATAACTTGTCCAATTTTGAGTGAGCTAATTCAGCATTAATGAAGTAACCCTCTTCCCAGTTCATCCAAATATTAAACATAACTTGTCCAATTTTGAGTGAGCTAATTCAGCATTAATGAAGTAACCCTCTTCCCAGCCCATCCAAATATTAAACAAAACTTGTCCAATTTTGAGTGAGCTAATTCAGCATTAATGAAGTAACCCTCTTCCCAGCCCATCCAAATATTAAACAAAACTTGTCCACGCACAAGCCAGCCAGTAGAGGAAGGCCTTCTAAATGGAAGCGGAAATAAATTATCATCTTGTGTTTAGATGACCATGATCTAAGATGTTACTCATTCTTGGTAAAATGTTGCACTGACAAAGCTTACAAAATGATTCCTCTGTTCCATCAGAAGCCTTTTTAAGCCATTGGGTATTTTTCCCAATTACTATTGTACTTACGACCACTATCGTAAGATACTTTCCATTTCTTTGGTGACATTATTTTGTGTAAAAACAGTAATGACACAAATACTTGATAATTCACAATTTACTTGGCAGGAACAAGCGTCCAGGCATAAAGAGAACTTAAATTGCCACTACAAAATCACAACGGAGTCTCATAAGAAACGAAAATCTTCAAACCGCTAAATTAGACATGGGACTCAAGAATCCCTAACTTCCAAAACTCCTGCTTACGACAATTACAATGTTCCCCAAACAATCGTCGAGCATGTCTTTTATACTTTTATTTCATGTTTATAGCCACACCTTTTACCTACATGTTACATCGCATCATGGCTTGTTGTGGCACTTGTTAGTCCTTTTTTGGTTAAACCTTCGAGATAGATAAATAGATAGACAGACAGACGGAAGGACGGACGGATGGATGAATGAATGGATGAATCTATAGACAGACAGAGAGGCAGACAGACAGACACACAGATAGATATATTGATGGATAGATAGATGGATAGATTGATAGATGGATAAATGGAGATAGATAGACAGACAGACAGACAGACAGACAGACAGACAGACAGACAGACAGACAGACAGACAAACAGACTGACAGCTAGATAGATAGATAGATAGATAGATATATAGATAGATAGATAGATAGGTAGATAGATAGATAGATGGATGGATGGATGGACGGATGGATGGATGGATAGATAGATAGATAGATAGATAGATAGATAGATAGATAGATAGATAGATAGATAGATAGATAGATAGATAGATAGATAGATAGATAGATAGATAGATAGATAGATAGATAGATAGATAGATAGATAGATAGATAGATAGATAGATAGATAGATAGATAGATAGATAGATAGATAGATAGATAGATAGATAGATAGATAGATAGATAGATAGATAGATAGATAGATAGATAGATAGATAGACAGACATATAGATAGATAGATCTGATGTTCGACATAAAAACGTATGTCATTAATTAATAAGAGCAAATTGTTAATGTTTGTTAATCATGTTTTCTCTACCAGACATTCTATGATATTGATTTTCATCATCATCATCATCGTGTGGCTTTTCCACAACGAAGGTTGGCTATCATGGATCGCCATTCTACTCTGTTTCTTGCTTTGATGGTGCAGGCTGACATAGATTGACATGTCCATCTTTTGATGTTATTCGTCCATGTTAGTCTTGGTCTGCATCTGCCTCTTTTACCTTGTATTTTCCTTCCAATATTAATTTTAGTAAGCTGTTGTGTCTTTTAACATGCCCCAAAAATTTCATTTGTCTTGTCTTAATTGTATTTAGCAGTTCTCTTTTTATTTTCAATTGTTTTAAAACTTCATCGTTTGTTATCTTTTGTTTCCATCCAATTCTACCTATTCTTCTATAAATATAAATCCACATTTCAAAGGCTTCAATTTTCTGTTCTGTTTTCTTGTCTAATGTCCATGTTTCTGCACCATACAGGGATATTGAGAAGACGTAATATTTTGCCATTCTTAGTTTCAGCCCTGCTGATATTTGTTTTGTTGTTAGTATATTTTTCATGGCATTAAAATTACTTTTTGCCATTCCTATTCTTTTGTTTATTTCAGTTTTGCATTTTCCATCATTTGTTATAATATATATATATATATGGCCCTTTTCGTCTTGTCAGACGGTCTAGTGGAGGCTATTGCGTATTTTTTTGAGGTATTGTTTTTGCCGAACAGCTTCTCTCGTGGCTAATTCTACCAATGTTTGACAAACACACGCGGTCACATAATGAACAGGTCAGGCTCGCTGGTCCACAGGGTTTACCATCCTTTTTCATGAGTCTCTTCTCTTCTAAGTCCTGTCTTAGAACAGTCTCAAATGTTGTTATACCGTTCCTTATACGTGCTCTCCATGATGTGCGATCACTTGCCAGATGTTGCCAGTCGTTTTCACAGATGGAGAAGTCTTTCAGAGATGATTTGCAGATATCTCTATATCGTAGTTTAGGTCTGCCGATTTGTCGTTTTCCGTGTTTTAGCTCGCCATATAGTATTTGCCTAGGAATGCGTTTTTCTTCCATCCGTTGGACATGCCCCAGCCATCTTAGCCTTCGACTTCTGAGCATCGACATGATTGTTAGGGTCTTAGCACGTTGCAGGACAGTTAAGTTGGTTATTGTGTCCTGCCATTTGATGTGCATTATTTTGCGGAGACATCGCATGTGGAAGACATTTAGTCTTTTTTCCTGGTTTGAGTATGTTGTCCAGGTTTCGGATCCATATAGTAGTGTGCTAAGCACACAAGTTTGATATATTAAGAGTTTAGTCTTTTGAGTTAGTTTCGTGTTGTTCCATGCCCTTTTTGTGAGTTTGCCGAAGGTCGTAGCTGCCTTACCAATTCGACAGTTTATTTCTTCATCAAGAGAGATGGTTTGCGTAACTGTGGATCCAAGATATGTAAATTTCTGTACTGATTCTAGTGGGCAGTCTTTTAGAGTAATAGATATAGGTTTGAAGTCACCTTGATTTAGTATTACTGTCTTCTGAACATTAATTGACAGTGAAAAAAGGTCGCATGCTTTATCCAGGTTGTTGATCAGCGACTGTAGGGTGGCCTCACTATGAGCGACTAGGGCTGCATCGTCAGCAAATAAAAATTCTTTAAGTAGGGCAACATTTGTTTTGGTTTTTGCTCTTAGTCGAGCTAGGTTGAACAGTGAGCCATCTGGTCTAGTGCGAATGTAAATATCTCCTGAGCTGTTTTCGAAGGTGTAATTTAGGAGGGCAGCAAAAAATATACCAAAAAGGGTGGGGGCGAGGACACATCCCTGTTTCACTCCTTTGTTGACTTTGAAATTCTCTGATGGACTCCATCAAAATGGACTTTGCCATTCATGTCTTCATGGAAGGAAATTATCAGCCTAAGTAATTTAGGAGGGCAGCCTATGCCTTCTAACACCTTGTAGAGACCATCTCTGTTTACTGTGTCGAATGCCTTTGTGAGATCCACAAAGGCAATATAGAGCGGCATATTTTGTTCCCGACATTTTTCCTGCAGTTGTCTAAGAGTGAAGATCATATCTATGGTTGATCTCCCGGGTCTGAAACCGCATTGGGACTCGGGAAGCTGTTATAATATGGCCCAGGTAATTGTAGCTCTGGACTGTCTCCAGATGTATTCCCTCAATATATTGATTTTTATTGATATAACGATAATTCCCAAACAGCAGAGATAGAATCAAGATACAACAAAGCTTGTCAAATCATCGGACAGTTATCACCACTATTGTCCAACAAGGAAATAACTCTGGAGGCAAAACGGGCACTCGACAATACAATCTTCATCCCAACGTTGTGCTACCAATGCCAGACCTGGACCCTAGATGCAAGAACAATAAGTAAAATAACCTCTACAGAGATGAAATGTGTTAGACGAATGACAGGAAACAGTCTGAGAGATAAGATCAGAAATGAAGAACTGAGAAAAAAGCTAGAAATAGCCCCCGCCATAGAATATATAAGGAAACAACAGATAAAATGGTTTGGCCACGTGACAAGGCAGAAAGAACAAAATACAAGACAACGAGCCTTCAACAAACGTTGTGAGAACACCAGACCCAAGGGTCGACCACGTAAAAGATGGGTCGATTGAATATTAGAAGCACTAGGAAACATAACAGCAGCAGAGGCGAACAGAAGAGCAAAAGACCGCAAATTATATCTCCCCTCGACGCTGAAAGGCAGATGAGGAAGGAAAGAAGAAGCAGAAAATATATTGATATTGATTTTACTGCTCGTAAAGTAAGTATTAATTATATGTTATCTAAATAATTGTTACTTTAAACTTAAAGAGAAATAACGAAAATTAATTATACTTCTCCTGTGATCCATCCATCCATCCATCCATCCATCCATCCATCCATCCATCCATCCATCCATCCATCCATCCATCCATCCATCCATCCATCCATCCATCCATCCATCCATCCATCCATCCATCCGTCTGTATATCTGCCTGCATGCTTTCATGCCTGCTTTCCTGCCTGCCTACCTGTCTGCCTGCCTGTCTGTCGGTCTAATCTATCTATTACACACACAGGCACATATGGTCTAGCCTCCATTCATGCATCCAGACCTTGTACATGACCTACATTGTGTCTCGCCACATGGCTCTGCTGTGGACGAGCTGCTCAATATCAACAAACAAAACAATAATTCATCATATCTAACAAACAAACAAAACAATAATTCATCATTTCTAACAAACAAACAAAACAATAATTCATCACATCTAACAAACAAACAAAACAATAATTCATCATATCTAACAAACAAACAAAACAATAATTCATCATATCTAACAAACAAACAAAACAATAATTCATCAATTCTAACAAACAAACAAAACAATAATTCATCATTTCTAACAACAAACAAAACAATAATTCATCATATCTAACAAACAAACAAAACAATAATTCATCATTTCTAACAACAAACAAAACAATAATTCATCATATCTAACAAACAAACAAAACAATAATTCATAATATCTAACAAACAAACAAAACAATAATTCATCATATCTAACAAACAAACAAAACAATAATTCATCATATCTAACAAACAAACAAAACAATAATTCATCATATCTAACAAACAAACAAAACAATAATTCATCATTTCTAACAAACAAACAAAACAATAATTCATCAATTCTAACAAACAAACAAAACAATAATTCATCAATTCTAACAAACAAACAAAACAATAATTCATCATTTCTAACAACACACAAAACAATAATTCATCATTTCTAACAACAAACAAAACAATAATTCATCATTTCTAACAAACAAACAAAACAATAATTCATCATTTCTAACAACAAACAAAACAATAATTCATCATTTCTAACAACACACAAAACAATAATTCATCATTTCTAAAACAAACAAAACAATAATTCACCAATTCTAACAAATAAACAAAACAATAATTCATCATATCTAACAAATAAACAAAACAATAATTCACCAATTCTAACAACAAACAAAACAATAATTCATCAATTCTAACAACAAACAAAACAATAATTCACCAATTCTAACAAATAAACAAAACAATAATTCATCAATTCTAACAAACAAACAAAACAATAATTCATCAATTCTAACAAACAAGCAAAACAATAATTCATCAATTCTAACAAACAAACAAAACAATAATTCATCAATTCTAACAAACAAACAAAACAATAATTCATCATTTCTAACAAACAAACAAAACAATAATTCATCATTTCTAACCATAAACAAAACAATATTTCATCAATTCTAACAAACAAACAAAACAATAATTCATCATTTCTAACAAACAAACAAAACAATAATTCATCATTTCTAACCATAATCAAAACAATAATTCATCAATTCTAACAAACAAACAAAACAATAATTCATTCATTTCTAACAACACACAACACAATAATTCATCATTTCTAACAACACACAACACAATAATTCATCATTTCTAACAACACACAAAACAATAATTCATCATTTCTAACCATAAACAAAACAATATTTCATCAATTCTAACAAACAAACAAAACAATAATTCATCATTTCTAACAAACAAACAAAACAATAATTCATCATTTCTAACCATAATCAAAACAATAATTCATCAATTCTAACAAACAAACAAAACAATAATTCATTCATTTCTAACAACACACAACACAATAATTCATCATTTCTAACAACACACAACACAATAATTCATCATTTCTAACAACACACAAAACAATAATTCATCATTTCTAACAATACATAAATCAATAATTAATCTTTAAAACAAAAAAGAACAAAAAATTATTATTGTAGCAAAACACAAACAGTAACTCATTTTTATAACAACACACAAAACTATAACTTTCATTAACAAGAGATATTAAGAAACATCCAATTTTGTTGTAAATATTTATTTGTAATTTCTATCTCACAAATTGTCACTTCTAACTATCACATTGGATTCTACAATCCAATGTTAATGAATTCTATTAAAATTCACCTGTATCCATATCCGTTATTCTAACTTATCCAATATATCCATGCATTTTTAAAATATCAGGATAATATATTTTAGTCAGATATTATGTCATCAGAATTTTAAAATTACATTTTATCAAAGAATTCTTGTCTAACTGACCACTGAAAATGTTGTAAAATGTCCATTTTTGGTCTTAAAATTTGGACATATTTTTGTCCATATGAAAAAGTAGGCATTTTGATTTTGCGCACGTTACATTTTGTTGCATACTTTACATTTGTTTGTTGCATACTTTACATTTGGTTGTTGCGTACTTTACATTTGTTTGTTGCATACTTTACATTTGGTTGTTGCATACTTTACATTTGGTTGTTGCGTACTTTACATTTGGTTGTTGCGTACTTTACATTTGGTTGTTGCATACTTTACATTTGGTTGTTGCGTACTTTACATTTGGTTGTTGTGTACTTTACATTTGTTTGTTGCATACTTTACATTTGGTTGTTGCATACTTTACATTTGGTTGTTGCGTACTTTACATTTGGTTGTTGCGTACTTTACATTTGGTTGTTGCGTACTTTACATTTGTTTGTTGCATACTTTACATTTGGTTGTCGCATACTTTACATTTGGTTGTTGCGTACTTTACATTTGGTTGTTGCGTACTTTACATTTGTTTGTTGCATACTTTACATTTGGTTGTTGCGTACTTTACATTTGGTTGTTGCGTACTTTACATTTGGTTGTTGCATACTTTACATTTCGTTGTTGCGTACTTTACATTTGGTTGTTGCATACTTTACATTTGGTTGTTGCATACTTTACATTTGGTTGTTGCGTACTTTACATTTGGTTGTTGCATACTTTACATTTGGTTGTTGCATACTTTACATTTGGTTGTTGCATACTTTACATTTGATTGTTGCGTACTTTACATTTGGTTGTTGCATACTTTACATTTGGTTGTTGTGCACTTTACATTTGGTTGTTGCGTACTTTACATTTGGTTGTTGTGCACTTTACATTTGGTTGTTGCGTACTTTACATTTGGTTGTTGCATACTTTACATTTGTTTGTTGCATACTTTACATTTGTTTGTTGCATACTTTACATTTGTTTGTTGCATACTTTACATTTGGTTGTTGCATACTTTACATTTGTTTGTTGCATGCTTTACATTTGTTTGTTGCATACTTTACATTTGGTTGTTGCATACTTTACATTTGGTTGTTGCGTACTTTACATTTGGTTGTTGCATACTTTACATTTGTTTGTTGCATACTTTACATTTGGTTGTTGCATACTTTACATTTGGTTGTTGCATACTTTGCATTTGGTTGTTGCATACTTTACACTTTGAAGTTGCGCACTTTACATTTGGTTGTTGCGCACTTTACATTTGGTTGTTGCATACTTTACATTTGGTTGTTGCATACTTTACATTTGATTGTTGCATACTTTACACTTTGAAGTTGCGCACTTTACATTTGGTTGTTGCGTACTTTACATTTGGTTGTTGCGTACTTTACATTTGGTTGTTGCATACTTTACATTTGATTGTTGCATACTTTACATTTGATTGTTGCATACTTTACATTTGATTGTTGCATACTTTACATTTGGTTGTTGCGTACTTTACATTTGGTTGTTGCATACTTTACATTTGGTTGTTGCATACTTTACATTTGATTGTTGCATACTTTACACTTTGAAGTTGCGCACTTTACATTTGGTTGTTACGTACTTTACATTTGATTGTTGCGTACTTTACATTTGATTGTTGCGTACTTTACATTTGGTTGTTGTGCGCTTTACATTTGGTTGTTGTGCACTTTACATTTGGTTGTTGCATACTTTACATTTGGTTGTTGCGTACTTTACATTTGGTTGTTGCATACTTTACATTTGATTGTTGCATACTTTACATTTGATTGTTGCATACTTTACATTTGATTGTTGCATACTTTACATTTGGTTGTTGCGTACTTTACATTTGGTTGTTGCATACTTTACATTTGGTTGTTGCATACTTTACATTTGATTGTTGCATACTTTACACTTTGAAGTTGCGCACTTTACATTTGGTTGTTACGTACTTTACATTTGATTGTTGCGTACTTTACATTTGATTGTTGCGTACTTTACATTTGGTTGTTGTGCCCTTTACATTTGGTTGTTGTGCACTTTACATTTGGTTGTTGCGTACTTTACATTTGGTTGTTGTGCACTTTACATTTGGTTGTTGCGTACTTTACATTTGGTTGTTGCATACTTTACATTTGTTTGTTGCATACTTTACATTTGTTTGTTGCATACTTTACATTTGTTTGTTGCATACTTTACATTTGGTTGTTGCATACTTTACATTTGTTTGTTGCATGCTTTACATTTGTTTGTTGCATACTTTACATTTGGTTGTTGCATACTTTACATTTGGTTGTTGCGTACTTTACATTTGGTTGTTGCATACTTTACATTTGTTTGTTGCATACTTTACATTTGGTTGTTGCGTACTTTACATTTGGTTGTCGCATACTTTACATTTGGTTGTTGCATACTTTACATTTGTTTGTTGCATACTTTACATTTGATTGTTGCATACTTTACATTTGGTTGTTGCATACTTTGCATTTGGTTGTTGCATACTTTACACTTTGAAGTTGCGCACTTTACATTTGGTTGTTGCGCACTTTACATTTGGTTGTTGCATACTTTACATTTGGTTGTTGCATACTTTACATTTGATTGTTGCATACTTTACACTTTGAAGTTGCGCACTTTACATTTGGTTGTTGCGTACTTTACATTTGGTTGTTGCGTACTTTACATTTGGTTGTTGCATACTTTACATTTGATTGTTGCATACTTTACATTTGATTGTTGCATACTTTACATTTGATTGTTGCATACTTTACATTTGGTTGTTGCGTACTTTACATTTGGTTGTTGCATACTTTACATTTGGTTGTTGCATACTTTACATTTGATTGTTGCATACTTTACACTTTGAAGTTGCGCACTTTACATTTGGTTGTTACGTACTTTACATTTGATTGTTGCGTACTTTACATTTGATTGTTGCGTACTTTACATTTGGTTGTTGTGCCCTTTACATTTGGTTGTTGTGCACTTTACATTTGGTTGTTGCATACTTTACATTTGGTTGTTGCGTACTTTACATTTGGTTGTTGCATACTTTACATTTGATTGTTGCATACTTTACATTTGATTGTTGCATACTTTACATTTGATTGTTGCATACTTTACATTTGGTTGTTGCGTACTTTACATTTGGTTGTTGCATACTTTACATTTGGTTGTTGCATACTTTACATTTGATTGTTGCATACTTTACACTTTGAAGTTGCGCACTTTACATTTGGTTGTTACGTACTTTACATTTGATTGTTGCGTACTTTACATTTGATTGTTGCGTACTTTACATTTGGTTGTTGTGCCCTTTACATTTGGTTGTTGTGCACTTTACATCTGTGGCTGGAGAGTGGGGTGATTGTTAGTTATTGGAGCACTTATAATGCGAAGTGGATGTTAGTTGTTGGAGCACTTATAATGTGAAGTGAATGTTAGTTGTTTGAGCACTTATAATGTGAAGTGAATGTTAGTTGTTGGAGCACTTATAATGTGAAGTGAATGTTAGTTGTTTGAGCAATTATAATGTGAGGTGAATGTTAGTTGTTTGAGCACTTATAATGTGAAGTGAATGTTAGTTGTTGGAGCACTTATAATGTGAAGTGGATGTAAGTTGTTTGAGCACTTATAATATTAGGTGAATGTTAGTTGTTTGAGCACTTATAATGTGAAGTGAATGTTAGTTGTTGGAGCACTTATAATGTGAGGTGAATGCTAGTTATTTGAGCACTTATAATGTGAAGTGAATGTTAGTTGTTGGAGCACTTATAATGTGAAGTGAATGTTAGTTTTTGGAGCACTTATAATGTGAAGAGAATGTTAGTTGTTGGAGCACTTATAATGTGAAGTGAATGTTAGTTGTTGGAGCACTTATAATGTGAAGTGAATGTTAGTTGTTAGAGCAGTTATAATGCAGATATTGAAGTCAGGACTGAAGTGGTCAGTTCAGTGTCCGACACAGAGATACCGTTCATTAAATGATAACTGACCTAGTCATTGATATATAAGTCAAGCATGGATCCCCGTCACACCAAGTGACGTGTGAGGAATATGATGTTAGTGACCATAGTTTGTATAAACCTTCGGCACATGATTTTTGGGGTAATGTGGTCGGTATTACGCCCATCCCGTTATATTTTCCCAGAAAAATAATTCGGTTCCCATTTAAGGCTGGGTGAACCCGGAAGCCGTCGATTGGGATCAAACCTGACCTCTTGTCCATTGTAGTCCAGTCGACTAAGCACTGAGCTATCGCGGCTCCTCATTGATATATAATAAACCCTAACTAAATATTTTCATTTACAAGCCATGTATATGTGTCCCAATGTGTGTGTTTGAGTTTACATTTTACTTCCAATTATATATCTTTCTTTCCTTTTTTCTTGTCTTCTTTCTTTCCTTCTTTCTTTCCTTCTTTCTTCACTCTCTCTTTTACCGCTCGGGTGTCGAGAAAGATCCAAATTTCTGATTCTCTCCATTTTGATGGCTTCACTCATTGTCAATTGATGTTGTAACGTTTCTTTGATATTGTCTGTCTATCTTACTCTGGGTCTGTCTCTTCTCCCTTCTCCACTTTTAATATATATTTTGTATGGTAAGGAATCATATGGCATTCTTTCTAGATGGACAAATCAGTTTATTTGTTGTTTCTGTATGTAGCTTAGGATTGATTCAATGCTTACTCTTTCTCTTATAATATCATTTCTGGCTCTGTTTTTTTCTGGTAACTCTTTTCTCAGACAACTCATCTCGGAGGTGACAAACTTTCTTTTATGTTAGAAATAAAATATAACTGAAAGAAAAATAATACTAAACAAGCTCACAGGTTTCAATTCAAGGGATACAATTTCACATTAAGTTTCAACTGCTAGATAGCAATTACCTCCCTGTCAGTCCCAAAAATGTGAGTCCATCCTTTTCATTTCCTGTTCGATGTTTTCCAGCTTTCCCTTCTGCGCGAGTGTTCTTGAATTTCAGATTCAAAATGGTGGAGCATTTCACGTTCTCTCGATCGCTGCAGAAAATGCATCTGGGTTTTGATTAATTTCGGCTCTTTGATGCAATTTTCTGTGTTGAAATTAAAATGATGTTCTACTTAGCAAATCTGCGCCGCCGAGTACACACAGCAATGTTTCTTTTTGACAAGTCAAGTATTGTAAAAGCGAAGGGTTAAGGCATAAAAAATGCGAAGCTGCAGTAAAGCTGAATGTGAGGAAAAATTAAAAAATAGAAAAAAAATGGTATGTAAGAAGCTTTACGTGATAAGTGGACGACGTTTCGGCCCAATAGGCCTTCAGCGGGAACAAAAAAAAAAACACACACACAAAACTAATAACGAAAAAACAAAAACAATCGAAATGTGTTACTAAAGTAAACACTAAAGACGAAATACAAACATTAAGTAGCAGCTTAGTCGTTTAGTCTGTGTCGTCCACTTATCACGTACAGCTTCTTACATACCATTTTTTTTCTATGTTTTTATTTTTCCTCACATTCAGCTTTACTGCAGCTTCGCAATTTTATGCTTTAACCCTTTACTAGTACAATACCGCTGCTACTTAATGTTTGTATTTCGTCCTTAGTGTTTACTTTAGTAACACATTTCGATTGTTTTTGTTTTTGTTTTTTTCGTTATTAGTTTTGTGTGTGTATGTGTGTTTTTTGTTTGTTCCTGCTGAAGGCCTATTGGGCCGAAACGTCGTTTAGTCTGTGTCGTCCACTTATCACGCAAAGCTTCTTACATTCCATTGTAAAAGCTACCTTCACCGTCTAGTGTTGACATGCGGTTTACGTCACATTGAGTGTTGTTCAATGGCCGACGTTGGAATTGTTTGACGCAAGTTATTTAGATGCTGAAACGCATTAATGTTGACTTCTCCGTCAAGTCGACCGAAGATTTTCCTCTTTGGGGAATTTGCACCGCGTTTCGTTCGTTGTACGCTAACCGTAGGGTTTGTTGTTTGGTGTGTGGCGGGGATAATTCGATGACTATCTGTGTGTTTCTATGTTCGGTTGGAGTCAAGAACGATGTCTTTTCATCATCAAGCGATATACATGTTTTGTTCTCAATATGACGATCATCATTTTCGGGAGGACGTGAACTTCCGGTATATGGTGGATAGGCAGCAGAAACCATTGAAGGCTATGTCTGAAAAGTGTTCCTTGTTGCAGTTTCCTCATATTCCAAGTCCGGCATGTTGCAGGAGCTACTGAGTTAAGTGCTCTGTGCACACCGTGAGCTGTGTGTCTCATCCGTTTTGATCATGTTTCGATATTCCAATTGTTTACGATGAATGATGATATTGTATGACAGGGAACAGTTGGCTGTGTTCAGTTTCTGCTCGGTTTCGCCTTATGTCTTTTGGCGTGTGCTGAGACTGCTACGATGGGGACTACAGTTACTTTTCATTGTTTGGGAGATGAGTTAGTAATTCGGATGATTCCACTGGCACGGGCGGTTGAGCGATCCTGGATTTTAATTCGTTTGCAGTGATACCGAGGCCTTCCATAACCATAACCTATAACGAGTGTTCTTACGTTCCAAGTCCCTATTTTCAGTGTCTGTTTTATTGTTATCTTGCTTGCAGTAGAGTGATGACGATCGGGTATCACCTGTAGCACATGATGTCCTCTACCGAACGAGGGTATTCCATTGGAATCCCCATTAACGTTGTTGTCGTTAATTCTATAATTGTAGCGACCCATGATTATACAAAGACGTTACGAGGATGGTTTTCTGATCTCTTCCGTCGGTTTGTTTACGGTTGACTCCGCTAGCCCTGGACTAAAAAAGTCTTACCCACAAGGCGCAGTGGGGAGCCGCGATAGCTCAGTGGTTAGTGAACTGGACTACAAAGGGCAAGAGGTAGGGTTCGATCCCAACCGACGGCGTCCGGTTCACCCAACCTTAAATGGTACCAAATTTTTTTCTGGGAAAGTAAAGCGGCACGGGCGTAATACCGACCAGATTACCCCAAAAATCATGTGCCGAAGGTCTGTAAAATTTATGGTCACTAACACCATATTCCATATACGCTATTTAGCGTGACGGGGGTACTTTACTTTTTTTTTTACTACAAGGCGCAGTGGGGTTGTTTTACTTTGGGGTACCATCCTTTAACCTTTTACTATCCCAAGCATACCTGCAAGGCAGCAGGGCAGCTGCAGGTTGTACTGTCTACTGCATACAGTAAAAAAAAAAAAGTAAGGAACCCCGTCACGCCAAATGGCGTATAGGGAATATAGTGTTTGTGATCATAACTTTTACAGACCTTCGGCGCATGATATTTTTTGTAATGTGGTCGGTATTACGCCCGTGCCGCTTTCCTTTCCTAGAAAAATCCGGTACCAATTTTAAGGCTGGGTGAACCCGGAAGTCGTCGATCAGAATCGAACTCGACCTCATGTTCTTTTGTAGTCCAGTTCGCTAACCCCTGAGCTCTCGCAGCTTCATTAGCATCCTGCTACATTAGCAGGTAAAATTACCTGACCTGATATATAGATGTCTCAAGACCTACAATTAAATATCACAGTTGAGGGAACACACCTGGAGACAGTCCAGAGTTACAACTACCTGGGGCATACTATAACCAATGATGGAAAATGTAAAATTGAAATAAACAAAAGAATAGGTATGGCAAAAAGTAATTTTAATGCCATGAAAAATATACTAACAACAAAACAAATATCAGCAGGGCTGAAACTAAGAATGGCAAAATGTTACATCTTCTCAATATTCCTGTATGGTGCAGAAACATGGACATCAGACAAGAAAACAGAACATAAAATTGAAGCCTTTGAAATGTGGATTTATAGAAGAATAGGTAGAATTGGATGGGAAGAAAAGATAACAAACGATGAAGTTTTAAAACAACTAAAATTTAAAAGAGAACTACTAAATACAATTAAGACAAAACAAATGAAATTTTTGGGGCATGTTAAAAGACACAACAGCCTACTAAAAGTAATATTGGAAGGGAAAATACAAGGTAAAAGAGGCAGACCAAGACTAACATGGACGAATAACATCAAAAGATGGACAAGTGATAGCCTGCAACATCAAAGCAAGAAACAGAGTAGAATGGCGATCCATGGTAGCCAACCGTTGCTGCGGAGAAGGCACTCGATTATGATGATATATAGATGGGTATCGCAGCTTCTACTACATACAGTAACAGGTAAAATTACCTGACCTGATATATAGATGGGTATCGCAGCTTCTACTACATACAGTAACAGGTAAAATTACCTGATCTGATATATAGATGGGTATCACAGCTTCTACTGCATACAGTAACAGGTAAAATTACCTGACCTGATATATAGATGGGTATCACAGCTTCTACTGCATACAGTAACAGGTAAAATTACCTGATCTGATATATAAATGGGTATCGCAGATTTTCTTTTTTGTTTTCTGAGAAAGAAAGACGGCCTGGCGTAGTTATGATCACAATACCAAAATTGTTCTGTTGGTCAAGAACTGTGTGGACATAACGCCATCCTCGAGCCATGGTTCTTTTCTTATTATTTCTTTCTGTTTTTTCTTCTTCTCAGTATTTGCGCTACAATCATGAAGATTTGTTGCTGGAAACATTATACATGTACACACATTTACAAATAAAAGTAATCACTATATTATTATATCTAAATATCTGGGTAGCACGTTAACACAAGGCAGTAACCAAGAGACCGAGATAGATATAAGGTGTAACAAAGCAAGCCAAGTTATAGGCAAAGTATCAACACTATTGAAAAACAAAGCAATAACTACGGAAGCAAAAAGGGCAATATACAAATCAATTTTTCTACCAACTCTGAGCTATCAGTGCCAGAATTGGACGCTGGACTCTAGAACAATAAGAAAGATAATGACCACCGAAATGAAATGTGTCAGAAGAATGACAGGAAACAGCTTAAGGGACAGAGTAAGAAACACCGACCTGAGGAAGAAACTCGAAATTGAACCAGCCATCGAATACATAAAGAAACAACAGATAAATTGGTTCGGCCACATAACAAGACAAAAAGTACTAACAATGACGTAAAGAGCCATAAACAAACGCTACGAAAACGTCAGTTTAAGAGGAAGACCGAGAAAGATGGATAAAGGGAATACTAGAGTCACTAGGAAGAATAACATCAGAAGAGGCCAACAGAAGAGCAAAGAATCGCAGATTGTTTCTCCTCTCGACGCCAACGACAACAGAGGAAGGATAGAAGAAGAGAAGACTATATTATTGCAACTACTATTACTATAATATTATATAGAGATATCTGCAAATCATCTCTGAAAGACTTCTCCATCTGTGAAAACGACTGGCAACATCTGGCAAGTGATCGCACATCATGGAGAGCATGTATAAGGAACGGTATAACAACATTTGAGACTGTGCTAAGACAGGACTTAGAAGAGAAGAGACTCATGAAAAAGGATGGTAAACCCTGTGGACCAGCGAGCCTGACTTGTTCATTATGTGACCGCGTGTGTTTGTCAAACATTGGTAGAATTGGCCACGAGAGAAGCTGTTCGGCAAAAACAATACCTCAAAAAAATACGCAATAGCCTCCACTAGACCGTCTGACAAGACGAAAAGGGCCATATATATATTACTATAATTAGAGCAATCGTGCAATGTTTAATTTTGACAAACAATAATTGAGTTCACAGGAAAATACCAGAGACAATTTTTAGCCTCTTAGTCCCCATTTGTCAACCACGATCCAGTTGAAGCTTTTTGTCAAACATTTACCGGAAGTGGTCGTCGTCCACTTTATCCAAGACTTGTTAAAAGTTGACAACAATTGCGTCTATAGTTTGTCTACGAATCAAAGCAGCTGGTTTGGTGTCATCAAGATAATCACATGCTGTAGAAAAACAAGAAACTCTTTAATTATGGAGATAAATATATAGCCAGGAAAAGGAAAACAAGATCCAGTCATATACTGAGATAAAGATTTGGACATTTCTTGAAATAAAGATTCGGTCAGTTATTGAAATAAGGATTCTGTCATTTATTGAAATAAAGATTCGGTCATTTATTGAAATAAAGATTCGGTCAGTTATTGAAATAAAGATTTGGTCATTTATTAAAATAAAGATTCGGTCATTTATTGAAATAAAGATTCGGTCAGTTATTGAAATAAAGATTCGGTCATTTATTGAAATAAAGATTCGGTCAGTTATTGAAATAAAGATTTGGTGATTTATTGAAATCTCTCTCTCTCTCTCTCTCTCTCTCTACGAACAAGACTCAATCAGAGTAGGATTCCAGAGTCTCTCATGAAGTCAGCTGTCTGTTTAAGCGAATTCAGCGCTTTCTTGAAGCCTTTCCGGTCAGCGATAGTTTCTATCATAATTAGAGTCTGTTAGATCCAGTCTGATTGATTACTTGTTAAAACGTTGCACTGTCTTCTGCGCCCGTGGCCCAGTGCATCCGATTTCAGCCAGCATTTTATTCAGGGTTGCTTTCCTTAGCCTTTGATTGTCCCCAATCTTCCAGATTATCTTTTCTGTAGGGGGATTCTGCCCTTAGATGGTCGGCCCTCCCAGGTTTACGAGCACCATCTGCCCGAGCTTGATGTAGTAATTAGTTGGTGATTAGACCATCACCATCACACATCATGAATGGCCAAGTCCATTTTGATGGGAGTCCATCAGAGAATTTCAAAGTCAACAAAGGAGTGAAACAGGGATGTGTCCTCGCCCCCACCCTTTTTGGTATATTTTTTGCTGCCCTCCTAAATTACACCTTCGAAAACAGCTCAGGAGATATTTACATTCGCACAAGACCAGATGGCTCACTGTTCAACCTAGCACGACTAAGAGCAAAAACCAAAACAAATGTTGCCCTACTTAAAGAATTTTTATTTGCTGACGATGCAGCCCTAGTCGCTCATAGTGAGGCCACCCTACAGTCGCTGATCAACAACCTGGATAAAGCATGCGACCTTTTTTCACTGTCAATTAATGTTCAGAAGACAGTAATACTAAATCAAGGTGACTTCAAACCTATATCTATTACTCTAAAAGACTGCCCACTAGAATCAGTACAGAAATTTACATATCTTGGATCCACAGTTACGCAAACCATCTCTCTTGATGAAGAAATAAACTGTCGAATTGGTAAGGCAGCTACGACCTTCGGCAAACTCACAAAAAGGGCATGGAACAACACGAAACTAACTCAAAAGACTAAACTCTTAATATATCAAACTTGTGTGCTTAGCACACTACTATATGGATCCGAAACCTGGACAACATACTCAAACCAGGAAAAAAGACTAAATGTCTTCCACATGCGATGTCTCCGCAAAATAATGCACATCAAATGGCAGGACAAAATAACCAACTTAACTGTCCTGCAACGTGCTAAGACCCTAACAATCATGTCGATGCTCAGAAGTCGAAGGCTAAGATGGCTGGGGCATGTCCAACGGATGGAAGAAAAACGCATTCCTAGGCAAATACTATATGGTGAGCTAAAACACGGAAAACGACAAATCGGCAGACCTAAACTACGATATAGAGATATCTGCAAATCATCTCTGAAAGACTTCTCCATCTGTGAAAACGACTGGCAACATCTGGCAAGTGATCGCACATCATGGAGAGCACGTATAAGGAACGGTATAACAACATTTGAGACTGTTCTAAGACAGGACTTAGAAGAGAAGAGACTCATGAAAAAGGATGGTAAACCCTGTGGACCAGCGAGCCTGACCTGTTCATTATGTGACCGCGTGTGTTTGTCAAACATTGGTAGAATTAGCCACGAGAGAAGCTGTTCGGCAAAAACAATACCTCAAAAAAATACGCAATAGCCTCCACTAGACCGTCTGACAAGACGAAAAGGGCCATATATATATCACACATCAAACAACAGACAATAAGACCTCCCCCAACTATCACGAACTTCCGGGAGTCTCGTCGATGCCGACAAGTCATGTTATGACAAGTATTTTAAACTAAAAGTTCTACCAGATATATACGAATATATGATGAAATTATGGTTCATATTTCATTTATTGAAATAAAGATTTGGCCATTTATTGAAATAAAGATTTGGCCATTTAATGAAATAAAGATTTTCATTTACTGAAATAGAGATTCGGTATTTATTGAAATAAAGATTTGGTCAGTTACTAAAATAGAGATTCGGTATTTATTGAAATAAAGATTTGGTCAGTTACTAAAATAGAGATTCGGTATTTATTGAAATAAAGATTTGGTCAGTTACTAAAATAGAGATTCGGTATTTATTGAAATAAAGATTGAGCCTTCTGTCATTTATTGAAATATAGATTCGGTTATTTAATGAAATAAATATTTGACCTTTAATGAAGTAAAAATTATGTCATTTATTGAAATAGATATTCGGTCACTTTCTTAAAATAAAGATTCGTCCATGTAATGAAATCAAGATTCGGTCATTTAATGAAGAAATGAAAAATGGTTGATCAATATGATAAATGGGGTAAAGATCTGATCTGATATAGAAACAAAACGATAATTGCCACGATATACATAATTCTCTCTCTCTCTCTGCGATCAGGACTCAATCAGAGCAGGATTCCAGACTCCCACATGAAGTCAGCCGTCAGGTTAAGTGTGTTGATCGCCCCCACAGACAGAACATCACAATTAGAGTCTGTCAGATCCACTCCGATTGAACACCCGTTAAAACGTTGCACTGTGTTCTGCACCAGTGGCCCAGTGCATCCGATTTCAGCCAGCATTTTATTCAAAGAGAAACACAGATGAAGACTGACAATATGTCATGTCCCGATAAAGAAACAAAAAACAAATATCTGTCATAAAATAAAGATATAAATGAGGAGCAAAGGACAGGCCAGGTAATTAAACAAAGAAAAGACAAAGAAACAAAAATTGGGTCTGTCATAAAATAAAGGTTTCGCAGAGAAACACATATTGTGTCTGTCATAAAATAAAGATTTCACAAAGAATGGGTCTGTCATAAAACAAAGATTTCACAGAGAAACAAAGAATGGGTCAGTCATTAAATAAAGATTTCACAGAGAAACAAAGAATGGGTCTGTCATAAAATAAAGGTTTCGCAGAGAAACACATATTGTGTCTGTCATAAAACAAAGATTTCACAGAGAAACAAAGAATGGGTCAGTCATAAAATAAAGATTTCACAGAGAAACAAAGAATGGGTCAGTCATAAAATAAAGATTTCACAGAGAAACAAAGAATGGGTCAGACATAAAATAAAGATTTCACAGAGAAACAAAGAAAGGGTCAGACATAAAATAAAGATTTCACAGAGAAACAAAGAATGGGTCTGTTATAAAACAAAGATTTCACAGAGAAACAAAGAATGGGTCAGTCATAAATTGAGGGTAAGGTGGTCTAGAAGTAAGACCTTGGCATCTGGACAAGTAGGTCATGTGTTCAAATCCCTTCACAGGTAGTGGAAATTTGTGAAAATTGAATCCATGGTATATTCGTGGTGTTACCCTGGTCTCTGGATAGTGAGATCCGATGCCTAGGTCTCTGGGAAAAGGGCGAAAAATAAGAGGGTCTGTGTGCACTCGCGCACGTTAAAAAACTCTTGACAATTAAAAGAGCAGGCCTAAAATGATCGCTGACTGGGGAAACATGTTTTAAGAAAAACCAATATACCGTAGACGGATGCACCGGGCCTATATTTGCAAATATCGCGACTTTGCCATCTACTAGCAATCCATCTCATCGACAGCCAAATAATGGAGAAACGATAAGAAGGTAATATACAGTTAAGATATAGAGGTAATATAAAAAGTACAAAGGTAATGTCTAATACAGATTTGATAGGAAGAGAAAAAATCCAGTTTGACATGAAATAAAGATCATGTTTGAGATGGAATGACGTTCTGATCCAACATAATTAAGATCTGATATGGCATGAAGTAAGAGCAGATCTTATTTACAAATAAGGATAAAGTTTAATATTATTATAAATAATAATATTAATAACATGACCTTTATCGTCTTGACAGACGATTGGTTGCAAGCAATCATGATTTGCCAATGGTTTATGAAAATGGTTTATTAGTTTATGGTTTATGGTTTATTAGTGTCTTATGCTGGTTGATGTTTGCTGAGTTGAATCTCGTGGCTAAAAATCTGCCAAATGTGGATAGACAGATCCGAGCGTAGAATGTACAAGATCTATTTATGGCACTTGACCTCATCGCTTTCTTTAGCGGTTTTTGTCTTCTGAGTTTTACCTCAACTCTTCCAGGAAAGTTACTGTGCCATTTTTTAATATTTTTGTTCTCCATGTGCTACGATATGCAGCTAGATTTTCCCAGTTTCTTTCAAGGATAGAGAATTCCCTTAAGGAAGCTTGCAAGCATCCTTATATGTCAGCACTAGTCTGTCCTTTGGTCTCTTTCCGTCCTATTATATCGTATCGTATTGTATTGTATTGTATTGTATTGTATTGTATTGTATTGTATTGTATTGTATTGCATTGCAATGTATTGTATTGTGTCGTGTTGTGTTATGTTATTTTATGTTATATTATGGTATATATTATAAAACCAAATTTAACAAAAAAAAAAAAAACAAATATCATATCTAACAAAATAACGATCAAGCATGAGGAGGTAAAATACACATTTGATAAGACATATAAAAGGCCAGCCAACTAACCAAACCGACCGAATGACTTGATTGACAAATTGACTGACTGACCTAAAATTATGAAAATAATGAGCTTGGAGAAACAGGCAACCGACGGTGGTTAGCTCTACCAGCCAGATGTGATAGACTTATTAGGAGTCCTGGATGATTATCAGACGCAAATAAATAAACAAAGAGGAACAAATCACACGTTTGTTACCAGTAAAATGATGCATAACACCAGCCCTGAAGGAGGAAAGAAGAAGTCACAATGATTAGGTTGTACCTGACTTAAGTGTGTTTTTCTTTTCTTTTTTCAATATCGTGTTGGTAGGCACTTCTGGTGACACAGGCACAATAAGTGAGCATCCGTTATAGTGGCGAACAGCAAATTGTACTGTTTCCTTATTTAAAAAATGGAACACATTGAATAAGGGTGGATGCCTAGGACATGACCATCCACATGTTTACATTTATGGTTTTATGTCTACATCAAACAGAGAGGATAAACGATAGTTTCTATCTTATCTTCCACATAGACGTGACAGTCCGTTTTCTGTCTCCAGATCTAGGTGATCCAAAAATCTACAGACACCCCAACATAGAACATGACATATGTAAATTATTGAGAGAATGTGCATGGGCCTCTAGGACCTTTCACAAACGAATCAACCAACCAACCAAGCAACCAACCAATCAACCACTTCTTGTTTTCAATCCTCTCTTCCCCTTCCCTTGGTGCTTTGTGTGACGTGAGATGTTCGGTTGTCCATCTCGTTGGTTCTCTACCTCCTCTGCTGTTATACTTTTCTGCTATTACTTGATGTGGGACGCTGTTTGCTACAGTACCACTTAATTTGCTGCCTGGATGTAGCTTTTTACCTCATTTCTCCATTATTTTATTTTAACAATTAATATTTTTCGAAGAGACATGCTAAACATAAAATTCAAACACGATAAACGAGAGTTGTGAGACGTGTTAAAAGACACAGTAGCGTGATAAACGTAATCTTGGAAGGGAAACTGCAAGATAAAAGAGGCTGACCAAGACTAACATGGACGAGAAACAGCAAAAGATGGACAAGTCAGCCTATGACAGCGAATCATTTCAGGGGAAGGGGTATGTTTACAACACTCAGAAAAAAATCGTAAATAATCAAAAGAAAAAGAAAATAAAGCACAAGAGACTTAAAATTAGATACAAAAATAAAAGACATAATTGGAAATGAGGTAAAGAGTTCCGTCAGCCAAACAATTTAATGATGTGGGTATCTCCACTGAAATGATTGGCTGATCGACTGTCTAGGGAGTTTCCCTCCATTAAATTATTCATTTATTATTATTCGTGCCCAGCCTATGACAACCTGCACTATAAACGCGAGAGACAAAGCGGAATGGGGCTCCATGGTAGCAAACCTTCCATGCGGAGACGGCACTCAAAGATGGTGTCTATGTCAATTGAAGGGAGAAAGTTCATCGGTGCTATATATAGAGCCAACTGTGGCCTATAGATGCGAATAATAATAAACAGTAGACAAACAATTGAAAAGGCAATTAGAGGCCACAGAGATGGAATTTCTCAGAAGAATGTTAAGAGTTCACTAGACAGCTAAAAAAGACTAATGAAGACATTCTCAAAAAGGTCAATACAAAAAGGGAGCTCCTAAAAATCATCGGAAAGAAACATCAACATTGTTCGGACATATCATGAGAAGAGGAAAGTTGGAATACTTGGTTACAACTGGCAAAATACAGGGATAGGGAGATCTTGGACGACAGAGAGAGAAGATATTTGATAGCTTGGTGTCATGGCATGGAAAACAGTCAACAACAGAATTGATACGATGCATACTAAGGGCAGAGAAACGTGGAAGGACATGATCGTCTACGCCAACCGGCATGGCACATGATGATTGAATTCTTCAAAGACACCTTATTTCAGTAGTTGTGATCTGCCATTTCTCACTTGCTGCTTATATTCACGTATTATGGATGTTATTTGTCCAATTATCTGATTTGCTTTCATGCATCTGTTTTCAACTTCGATCTCTATTTTCACACTTGTTGCAACATATGTTCCAAAGTATTTGCTTGCTGCTTGCTTGCGTTCGCCCGATGACTAAAGTATTCTAGAGTGTTCTAGTAGACTATAGAATTCCTCTTCGTCATCCGCCCTTAAAAGGACGTTAAGTGGGTGTGTCTGCGGTGTTTTGTGGTTTCCAGTATAACTGTGATATTTGCGCCTTTCGGCCCAACACATCCGACTTCAGCATGACATTTTTGAGTACCGGGTTGTCTTTCCTCTTCGATCCCTACTCTCTTGGCCAGACTAGACAGGTTAGTCTGTTACTAGAGGCACCTCGGAGAGGTGGAGCAGGGTCTGGATGGTTCTGATTCACCGATCCTGGCGCAAGTCATTCTTATTGTCCAGCGTCCAATTCTGGCACTGATAGCACAGCGTTGGTAGAAAAATTGATTTGTATATTGCCCTTTTTGCTTCCGTAGTTATTGCTTTGTTTTTCAATAGTGTTGATACTTGGCCTATAACTTGGCATGCTTTGTTACACCTTATATCTATCTCGGTCTCTTGGTTATTGTCTTGTGTTAACGTGCTACCCAGATATTTAAAATTGTCTACTTGCTTCAAAGACGTATTATCTATTATGATATTTAGTTTTTCTTTCTTTCTCGCTATTGCCATTACTTCGGTTTTGCTTATGTTGATCTTCATGTTGTATTGTTTACAAGTGTTGTTTAGCCTGTTGATATGTTCTTGTAGGTCCTCAGTTGTTTCATGTATCAGAACTTGGTCGTCATATGTTGAAATCTCCTGTGACATATGTTCGACAGTATTTTACTTGAATATGATTGCGCTAAATACATTCAATCTGACTAGAAGAAGTTATGTCATAGATGTCATGACATTTATGCTGTACATTGAATATTTTTCAAGTCAGATAATGTCACATTTGTCATCCTTGAAATGTTTATTTCACGACAAAATAAAAATGTGCTCACACGTACCCGGACATTCACACGCAATCACTTACCAAGAGACGCCCCTGAAAATGATATGACACAACTTCTTCTAATTGTTGTTCAAACGAAATAAACATCTAGAGAAGATCATTATGGAAGGCATATATCCAGGTAAACGAGATAGAGGGATACCTAGGAGAGGGTGGATGCATGTTTTCATAAGTGAGCTGGGATTGACTGCTGCAGACGCTGGAAATATCGCACACACCAGAAAAAAAAGTCAAACTAGCTGTCATGGGTGCTATGTCCCAACTAGAAACGGAACGATGTGGATAACGACAGTTCAAAATATCATGGTTGCACATATTGATAGCCAAGACAATTTTGAGTACGCACAGACGATATTTATATAATGAAATAATGAATATGTGAATACATGAGTATAATCACTTCTTGATAATATTAATCTATCACAGACATGAAGAAAAGAACAGTCTATGTACTTGCAGTTAGACGGTGTAAAAAAAAAAAAAAAAGTAAAGTACCTCCGTCACGCCAAGTGGCGTATAGGGAATATGGTGTTAGTGACCCTATATTTTACAGACCTTCAGCACATGATTTTTGGGGTAATGTGGTCGCTCCCGTGCCGCTTAACTTTTCCAGAAAAAAATCCGGTACCCATTAAAGGCTGGGTGAACCGGAAGCCAACGGTTGGGATCGAACCCTACCTCTTGTCCTTTATAGTCCAGCTCACTAATCACTGAGCTATCGCGGCTCCCAGTTAGACGGTGTACTGGCGGATATACTGTGCACTGGCGGATATACTGTGCACTGGCGGATATACTGTGCACTGGCGGATATACTGTGCACTGGCGGATATACTGTGCACTGGCGGATATTCAGTGAATTCGCAGTTAGACGGTGTTCTTACGGATAGAATGTGTACTCACAGATATACGGTGCAGTCGCAATTAGACGGTGTACTCATTCGCGGAAATACTTTTTGTGTGAACATTACTAAACAGAGAGCTTGACCTCTTGTGTGGAATATTACTAAACAGAGAGCTTGACTTCTTGTGTGGACACTACTAAACAGAGAGCTGAACTTTTTGTATGAACATTACTAAACAGAGAGCTGAACCTCTTGTGTGGAACATTACTAAACAGAGAGCTGAACCTCTTGTGTGGAACATTATTAAACAGAGAGCTGAACCTCTTGTGTGGAACATTATTAAACAGAGAGCTGAACCTCTTGTGTGGAACATTACTAAATAGAGAGTTTGACTTCTTGTGTGGACATTACTAAACAGTCAGCTAACGACACATTTGTTAAAGTGAGTCTACCCCACATGGAAGTTGCGTGTTTGTTCAAACTGATCATGTTCTGATTTCCTTTCGTTCATCTTTTGTTCATTGCAGTTTTGCTACTAAGATTCACGCAACAAAATTATATCTCAACAACAAGCTAACGAAAGACACTAAAATAATGAATGATGAAAATAATAAAATCACGGCAAGACAATGCCATAGCAATTAAGAATATCTACAGAGAGTAAACCTGGAATGTCTACAAATGAAATCAATAAGAGGCAGAACTGAATGTTTCGACCGATCAATAATCGTAAATGGTGAAATTGATATAGAAATAGTGGATCAGAACTAGCATATGTAATACAGAAACGACATTCAAGCAACTTCTTGTGATAGAATCAACAAGGAAAAACGAAATCAAATCAAGTCCAACATTGCGAACCTAGAACTACTTGTTCTGTAATCAGAAATGTATAGATGCCATTATAGATGCCATTATAGATGCCATTATAGATGCCATTATAGATGCCATTATAGATGCCATTATAGATGCCATTATAGATGCCATTGTAGATGTCATTATAGATGCCATTATAGATGCCATTATAGATGCCATTATAGATGCCATTATAGATGTCATTATAGATGCCATTATAGATGCCATTATAGATGTCATAAGAACTGTACATGAAAACAAAAAGCCTGGTTATATATTTGATGAATTAATGAAAGTTGCAGGAGATGTTGAAATACACTGGCCACATTAGATATACAACCTGGTATGAACCAGGAAGGAGACAGGAAAGAAACCAGGATAAATGGAGGTATTGTTGTCATCTGCAGGAACAGGGATTGTTCGCAATCAGAAAAATATCGCTTTTAAATCACAGAGGGGATTGTGGGGAACGGGGGTGGTGGTGGTCTGGAGGTAAGAAAGCCACCTCTGGACAATAAGTTCTCGAGTTCAAATCCCGTCACAGGCGGTGAACATTTTTCTCTTCAATTCCGTGGTTTCTTCGTGGCTTGACTCCGCCTCTGGTAGTGAGATTCGGCGTGTGTGTCTCGCGGCAAAATACAGGGGGTCCCGTGTACACCTAGCGCATGGTAGAAAACCGTGACAGCTTAAATCCGTAAAGAGTCGGCAATAATGACATCTGCATAAACAAAAAAAAGTGACATGAAAAGTCTACCCATGGTGAAGACGGATGAGTCGGGCCAAAAGGCGCAGATGTCGCAGCCTGTTGTAAACTAACGACTCAACGCATCCAAGCCCACACAACAAGTCAACGCTGAAGAATAATAAAAAAAAAGAAAAGAAAACAGGATGAAAATCAGGTATTTGAGTTCATTCTTCATTTAATGTGGTATAGTACGAAATAAATGTTATATGTGAATGTGATATGTCACATGATAAATGTTATATGTGAATGTGATATGTCACATGATAAATGTTATATGTGAATGTGATATGTCACAGGATAAATGTTATATGTGAATGTGATATGGTACAGGATAAATGTTATATGTGAATGTGATATGACACTGGATAAATGTTATATGTGAATGGGATATGTCACAGGATAAATGTTATATGTGAATGTGATATGACACCGGATAACTGTTATTTTTTGTGAATGTGATATGTCACAGGATAAATGTTATATGTGAATGTGATATGTCACAGGATAAATGTTATATGTGAATGTGATATTTCGATAAAACGTATCTGAGCTGTTAAATTCGTACCCGATTCATCTATGGTTCAGAAAGAAAGACATTAGACAAGAAAACAGAACATAAAATGGAAGCCTTTGAAATGTGGATCTATAGAAGAATAAGTAGAATTGGATGGAAAGAAAAGAAAACAAACGAGGAAGTTTTAAAACAACTAAAAATGAAAAGAGAACTACTAAACACAATTAGAACAAGACAAATGTGATTTTTGGGCCATGTTAAAAGACACAACAGCCTACTAAAAGTAATCATGGAGGGGGAAATACAAGGTAAAAGAGGCAGAGGCAGACCAAGACTAACATGGACGAGTAACATCAAAAGATGGACAAATCAGCCTTTGACAACCTGCACCATCAAAGCAAGAGACAGAGATGAATGGTGCTCCATGGTAGCCAACCTTCAATGAGAACACGACACTCAATTATAATGAAGTACGTACCAGTCGATGGAGCTGAAAATAAAGATAAAAGTTTCCGGTAGTTGTAATTATTGTTCAGACGGACACTCTTTGTACGCTCTGGTAACCAAGGTAACCAAGGTCGTGTTTATTGGAAGTGTAGACATGTAAACTAGGTAACTACGAGACATGAATCGGCGTCTTAACATGCGGGGATTGTTTTACCAATATGCGCTCAGCCGACAATCAAGAAATGTTCGGAGACTCCTGTCTAGTGTCGCCTCGAGCATCGTAACTCACGAGGGAGCCGTTATTTGATACCTTCACAGAGCATGAACCCTTAACCTCATATCTGCCAGCGGCTGGATCGAGAGTAGGTGTTTCTTTCTTCTTTTGTTTTTAAAACCACAAATACAATTCTCACTGCTTCCAGCGGGGATCGAACACGGGGTGTCCTTAAAGCTGTAGCTAGTGGCGGGCTTTCCTAACTAGGCTACCGAGACCGCCCCCTTGAAGTGTAGAGATCGGTTGATAATTTAAATGCATCTTGTGCAATCACACAATGACAGCCGTGTACTCACGGCTAGACACTAAAGAAAAAATAAAAGAAAACTGGTTCGCATGTATCATAAACAAAAATATGGGCAAAAGCAAATACGGTTGAAAAGACAAGTTTACATGCACAGAGTAGAGACTGATAGACGATATTTTGTTCTTTTTTTGACGTTAATAACGCCCACAATGACGTCAGTTTCTGGTGTGGTGGCTTCAGGGATGCCTGATGACGTCAGAACGACACCTGATGTGTTTGCTGCAATGAGAGCTTTCGATTACGAAGGACAGATTCAAAGTCATTGTCCAGACTGGGCTAGTCTCATCACAACTTGTGAGTGTTCTATATGTGGACTAGTAACACAGGCTGGGCTAGTCTCATCACAACTTGTGAGTGTTCTATATGTGGACTAGTAACACAGGCTGGGCTAGTCTCATCACAACTTGTGAGTGTTCTATATGTGGACTAGTAACACAGGCTGGGCTAGTCTCATCACAACTTGTGAGTGTTCTATATGTGGACTAGTAACACAGGCTGGGCTAGTCTCATCACAACTTGTGAGTGTTCTATATGTGGACTACTAACACAGGCTGGGCTAGTCTCATCACAACTTGTGAGTGTTCTATATGTGGACTAGTAACACAGGCTGGGTTAGTCTCATCACAACTTGTGAGTGTTCTATATGTGGACTACTAACACAGGCTGGGCTAGTCTCATCACAACTTGTGAGTGTTGTATATGTGGACTAGTAACACAGGCTGGGCTAGTCTCATCACAACTTGTGAGTGTTGTATATGTGGACTAGTAACACAGGCTGGGCTAGTCTCATCACAACTTGTGAGTGTTCTATATGTGGACTAGTAACACAGGCTGGGCTAGTCTCATCACAACTTGTGAGTGTTCTATATGTGGACTAGTAACACAGGCTGGGCTAGTCTCATCACAACTTGTGAGTGTTCTATATGTGGACTAGTAACACAGGTCGGGCTAGTCTCATCACAACTTGTGAGTGTTCTATATGTGGACTAGTAACACAGGCTGGGCTAGTCTCATCACAACTTGTGAGTGTTCTATATGTGGACTAGTAACACAGGCTGGGCTAGTCTCATCACAACTTGTGAGTGTTCTATATGTGGACTACTAACACAGGCTGGGCTAGTCTCATCACAACTTGTGAGTGTTCTATATGTGGACTACTAACACAGGCTGGGCTAGTCTCATCACAACTTGTGAGTGTTCTGTATGTGGACTAGTAACACAGGCTGGGCTAGTCTCATCACCACTTGTGAGTGTTCTATATGTGGACTAGTAACACAGGCTGGGCTAGTCTCATCACAACTTGTGAGTGTTCTATATGTGGACTAGTAACACAGGCTGGGCTAGTCTCATCACAACTTGTGAGTGTTCTATATGTGGACTAGTAACACAGGCTGGGCTAGTCTCATCACAAATTGTGAGTGTTCTATATGTGGACTAGTAACACAGGCTGGGCTAGTCTCATCACAACTTGTGAGTGTTCTATATGTGGACTAGTAACACAGGCTGGGCTAGTCTCATCACAACTTGTGAGTGTTCTATATGTGGACTAGTAACACAGGCTGGGCTAGTCTCATCACAACTTGTGAGTGTTCTATATGTGGACTACTAACACAGGCTGGGCTAGTCTCATCAAAACTTGTGTGTGTTCTGTATGTGGACTAGTAACACAGGCTGGGCTAGTCTCATCACAACTTGTGTGTGTTCTGTATGTGGACTACTAACACAGGCTGGGCTAGTCTCATCACAACTTGTGAGTGTTCTGTATGTGGACTACTAACACAGGCTGGGCTAGTCTCATCAAAACTTGTGTGTGTTCTGTATGTGGACTAGTAACACAGGCTGGGCTAGTCTCATCACAACTTGTGTGTGTTCTGTATGTGGACACTAACACAGGCTGGGCTAGTCTCATCACAACTTGTGTGTGTTCTATATGTGGACTACTAACACAGGCTGGGCTAGTCTCATCAAAACTTGTGTGTGTTCTGTATGTGGACTAGTAACAGGCTGGGCTAGTCTCATCACAACTTGTGTGTGTTCTGTATGTGGACTACTAACACAGGCTGGGCTAGTCTCATCACAACTTGTGTGTGTTCTGTATGTGGACTACTAACACAGGCTGGCTAGTCTCATCACAACTTGTGAGTGTTCTATATGTGGACTAGTAACACAGGCTGGGCTAGTCTCATCACAACTTGTGAGTGTTCTATATGTGGACTATTAACAGGCTGGGCTAGTCTCATCACATCTTGTGAGTGTTCTGTATGTGGACTAGTAACACAGGCAGGGCTAGTCTCATCACAACTTGTGAGTGTTCTGTATGTGGACTAGTAACAGGCTGGACTAGTCTCATCACAACTTCTGAGTGTTCTGTATGTGGACTAGTAACACAGGCTGGGCTAGTCTCATCACAACTTGTGTGTGTTCTGTATGTGGACTAGTAACACAGGCTGGGCTAGTCTCATCACAACTTGTGAGTGTTCTATATGTGGACTAGTAACACAGGCTGGGCTAGTCTCATCACAACTTGTGAGTGTTCTGTATGTGGACTAGTAACACAGGCTGGGCTAGTCTCATCACAACTTGTGAGTGTTCTATATGTGGACTAGTAACACAGGCTGGGCTAGTCTCATCACAACTTGTGAGTGTTCTGTATGTGGACTAGTAACACAGGCTGGGCTAGTCTCATCACAACTTGTGAGTGTTCTATATGTGGACTAGTAACACAGGCTGGGCTAGTCTCATCACAACTTGTGAGTGTTCTGTATGTGGACTAGTAACACAGGCTGGGCTAGTCTCATCACAACTTGTGAGTGTTCTATATGTGGACTAGTAACACAGGCTGGGCTAGTCTCATCACAACTTGTGAGTGTTCTGTATGTGGACTAGTAACACAGGCTGGGCTAGTCTCATCACAACTTGTGAGTGTTCTATATGTGGACTAGTAACACAGGCTGGGCTAGTCTCATCACAACTTGTGAGTGTTCTGCATGTGGACTAGTAACACAGGCTGGGCTAGTCTCATGACAACTTGTGAGTGTTCTATATGTGGACTAGTAACACAGGCTGGGCTAGTCTCATCACAACTTGTGAGTGTTCTATATGTGGACTAGTAACACAGGCTGGGCTAGTCTCATCACAACTTGTGAGTGTTCTGCATGTGGACTAGTAACACAGGCTGGGCTAGTCTCATGACAACTTGTGAGTGTTCTATATGTGGACTAGTAACACAGGCTGGGTTAGTCTCATCACAACTTGTGAGTGTTCTATATGTGGACTAGTAACACAGGCTGGGTTAGTCTCATCACAACTTGTGAGTGTTCTGTATGTGGACTAGTAACACAGGCTGGGCTAGTCTCATCACAACTTGTGAGTGTTCTATATGTGGACTAGTAACACAGGCTGGGCTAGTCTCATCACAACTTGTGAGTGTTCTGTATGTGGACTAGTAACACAGGCTGGGCTAGTCTCATCACAACTTGTGAGTGTTCTATATGTGGACTAGTAACACAGGCTGGGCTAGTCTCATCACAACTTGTGAGTGTTCTGCATGTGGACTAGTAACACAGGCTGGGCTAGTCTCATGACAACTTGTGAGTGTTCTATATGTGGACTAGTAAACACAGGCTGGGCTAGTCTCATCACAACTTGTGAGTGTTCTATATGTGGACTAGTAACACAGGCTGGGCTAGTCTCATCACAACTTGTGAGTGTTCTGCATGTGGACTAGTAACACAGGCTGGGCTAGTCTCATCAAAACTTGTGAGTGTTCTATATGTGGACTAGTAACACAGGCTGGGTTAGTCTCATCACAACTTGTGAGTGTTCTATATGTGGACTAGTAACACAGGCTGGGTTAGTCTCATCACAACTTGTGAGTGTTCTATATGTGGACTAGTAACACAGGCTGGGCTAGTCTCATCACAACTTGTGTGTGTTCTCTATATTGGTTTGTTAACCAGACTGATAAACATATATTGAAGAATTGCAACAAAACTAGATAATTACGAAGTGTACTTTCTTCTACAGAGATTCACATCTACAATAAACTGAAGGCTTGAGAGCACTGCCACTTCAGAGAACTGAACATCTTGTGTAGACATATTTAAACAGAAAGCGAACGAGAAGTGTCTCCATAGCGGACCGGGTAGTCCTCTTGTGGAAGTTTCACTCATTTGACTAGCCTAGATGCAGTTTCATTTTTTAATTTTTATATTACATATGCACATTGTGCTGTAGAGATCCATGTTTCGCAAACGTTTAAGAAGTAAGGCCTGAAAGACGATCACAATAATTTAATTTTACATCGCATCAAAATGTTTCTGAAGCAGAATGAAGATGACAAGATTCGGTAACACTTGAAGACTGCTTCACCAGATGTTTATGGGGATTATGGAGAGACAGCAGCAAGCTCGTCGTGACATGAAATACAAGGGACATCAACCTGCGCAGTTGATGAATTCACACCCCAGAAAATCATGATCATGGGTGATCATGTCTCTCTACAACTTTCGACCTCGACTATTATTATAATTTCTGTTGTTGAACTTCTGCCAAAGCCATTCTCTTAAGCTGTCTGGTATCTTTTATCTTTGCTTACCTCTATCTCTTTGTCCCTCACTTTTCCCAGTTGTCACAATATATTCCAGCTGTTCATTTCTCATAACATGGCCACAAAATTTTGATTGTTTCTTCCTAATATTGGACTCTTCATAGCTGTCCATGGTATTCTCAACATTCTTCTGTAAAACCATATTTGTACAGCCTTCAGTGATTTTCTTGTCTGTTGTCCTACTGTCCATGATTCACATTCATATGTTAAGACTGGCTCTACATAACATATAATAATTCTTTTTCTTGTTTCTTTGGTCAACAATGGATTGCACATTACTTTCATTTTTTTGTAAAGCTGCTTTTGCCTGAGCCATTCTGCATCTCACCTCTGTTGTACATCTACCATCTGAGGTTAACAATGTTTCCAGATATTTAAATTCATTTTCCTGTTTTAATATTGTTACACTTGTCTTTATTGCGCATTGAGATGAAGTCCTTTTCTTTGTTGCTGCGATTACTTCTAAACTTGATTTTTGCTTTCCACCACAAGACGTGCCTCATTGGTCAGATTTTAAAGCGGGATATTTTATATTACCAGACTCGGCTCTTATCGTCTCATCATCATCAAGTACCGGGCCTAGTGGCGTAGGTGACCATGTCTCTCCACAATTTTCGATCTCGGCAGCTATTTATCATTTCTGTTGTTGACCTTCTGCCAAGCCATTCTCTTAAGCTGTCTGTTATTTTTTCTCTTTGCTTCCCTCTATCTCTTTGTCCCTCAATTTTTTCAGTTGTTACAATATATTCAAGTTGTTCTCTTCTCATTACATGGCCAAAAAATGATGATTGTTTCTTCCTAACATTGGAAATGAGCTCTCTTTTTGCTTTGACCTCTCTCAGAACCTCTTCGTTATTCTTCTTAGCTGTCCATGGTCTTATCGTCTACGTCAAACGTAATACGTGAATCTGACATTTTGATGAAACGTCTGTAACTTTTAAATCTTACCGACGTCTTGATCTGAAAATCAAAACAAATCAACAATTACTTTCAGTAATGGTCACTGTTCAAACAGGTAAGCTTGGAACACACTGCCAATCGAGGAACCCAGTGATTCTGAAAACACAAACACAGGCAGGTACACACGCACACACGCACACACACACACACACATACACACACACATCTGTAATGTAAAAGCATTTGAAAGTGGTAGAGAGAGAAAAAACACAGTAAAATCGGTAAAGATTAGGCGATGTAAAGATAAGCGATTTTCCTATTACTTTTTCTTCTCACCTTCTGAGTTTGACTTTCATCGTCCAATGAAGATATGTTTATTTGTTTGTTTATTTGTTTGTTTGTTTGTTTGTTTGTTTGTTTGTTTGTTTGTTTGTTTGTTTATTTGTTTGTTTGTTTGTTTATTTATTTGTTTATTTATTTGTTTGTTTGTTTGTTTGCGTGCTCCAGCTTTTGGCATCTCTAGCAAAATCCACAGGGACTACATTTTGCGTGGACATCGACTTGTTACTATTTTCCACACCAGCAGCCAGGTATCGCACACTAAACAGGCCCGTGTTCTCCGACTTCAGTAGCATTGTCATCCCTTTTTTTAATCAATAATTTTAAATTTTGTCCGGGAAACGGTCATTTTTGACTGACATTTTCTATTTCCATCTATCAATTATTATTTAACGTGAGCAGAGTACACAGGAGAGCTGTTTTTTTTTTTTTTTACAGTTACCCAAGAGGACTAGGCATCTGATCTCGCTAGCAAAAGATCAGGGGGGGGGGGGGGGGTATAGTTATGAAGAAACCATAAATTCGATTTATGAAAAATATCCCCGGCCTGTGGCGGGACTCCAATACGGGGCCATCTTCTCTAGATATCGCGTCTAGACCGCCCAGCTGCCAAGGGGAGCTATTATTTACGGTATTTGCTCTTTTTTTGGTTTCTCCTGATATTATGTACCCTAGTGATTCTAGTATTTCAATAATCCATCTTTGTCGTGGTCGACCCTTGGGTCTGGTGTTCTCGCAGCTTTTATTGAAGGCTTGATGTGTCGTATTTTGACTGGATACTGGATGTAGTCTTATGTAACCAGTCGACATATCTAAATGTATCATACTGGATGTAGTCTTATGTAACCAGTCGACATATCTAAATGTATCATACTGGATGTAGTCTTATGTAACCAGTCGATATATCTAAATGTATCATACTGGATGTAGTCTTATGTAACCAGTCGATATATCTAAATGTATCATACTGGATGTAGTCTTATGTAACCAGTCGACATATCTAAATGTATCATACTGGATGTAGTCTTATGTAACCAGTCGATATATCTAAATGTATCATACTGGATGTAGTCTTATGTAACCAGTCGATATATCTAAATGTATCATACTGGATGTAGTCTTATGTAACCAGTCGACATATCTAAATGTATCATACTGGATGTAGTCTTATGTAACCAGTCGACATATCTAAATGTATCATACTGGATGTAGTCTTATGTAACCAGTCGACATATCTAAATGTATCAT
This sequence comes from Megaustenia siamemsis, assembly GCA_032433765.1. Taxonomy (NCBI): domain Eukaryota; kingdom Metazoa; phylum Mollusca; class Gastropoda; order Stylommatophora; family Ariophantidae; genus Megaustenia; species Megaustenia siamemsis. The sequence continues at coordinate 2,514,052 of JAVIAB010000104.1, forward strand.
ACTGGATGTAGTCTTATGTAACCAGTCGATATATCTAAATGTATCCAACTGGATGTAGTCTTGAAGGATGTATTTTACAGTCTGGTGGTTATCCACACGTTTTGAATTTACCAATTTTGAATTTAGTATACACATGAGTTTGAAATAGATTGTATCCTGTTCTTTGTTTTTGAAGTTGGCAGCGTGAAGCAATCAAGTTTGATCAACCAGTTATTCCTGACCTCTGGGTAGATGTGATTAACTGCCCTGTCCTATAAAAAATAATGGATGTCACTAACTTTCTAACAAATACCCAGGGGACTCTTGTCACTGCTACAGAGTTTTGTCCCTATTAAGATAATCTTGTGTGGTGTCTAAAACTATGAATTGCAAAATCCTAAATTAACTCAACTTTCCGGCATGGCACAGAAACATGGACATTAAATAAGAAAACAGAGCAGAAAATTGAAGCTTTTGAAATGTGGATCTATAGAAATATAGGGAGAATTGGATGGAAGGACAAGAAGACAAACAATGAAGTTCTGAATCAGCTGAAAATGAAAAATGAACTACTTAACACAATTTGAACAAGACGACTGAAATATTGTTGACATATGAAGAGACATATCCTTATAAAAGTCTTGGAAAGATAAAGTACAAAGTAGACAAGGCAGACTAAGACTAATGTGGAAATGTGAACCCATGACAACGTGCATAATCAAGACAAGAGAGAAAGTAATATGGCGCTCCATGATAGCCAACCTTTGATGTGGAGACGGCACCCAATGAGTGAATGTGTGGTCAGGAACGAGATCTGAGCACTAGTTAACACTATCTGAGTACAATAAAAATAAACCTACATACAAATATATCATTTACTTATAACAGCAGCTTTATATTTATCTGCTTTTAAAAATGCTTGAAAAATATAACTAAAACAGCTCATAAATTAGGGAACACATTTTAAGGAGTAAGTCACATCAGCTGAATTATGAAAACAATTACATCTGAAATAAGTTGTCATTACTATGTTGGATTTTTTCAAGCAATTAAATCAATCACATTAGCACTTTTAAAGGCTCTATTATTTTTTTGTAATTTAAAACAACTAATATAATAAAGTATGAGGTTTCAATCTTCATTCAAAAACTATTCTAATTTCTGCTTTAACTGTGTCAGCTCAAGCAAAAGCAGCTTTTTAGAAAAAAAATCACGAAGATACTATGCAAACCATTTTTGACAGAAAAAGAGTTTTTAATATTATGTAGTCACTCTTAACATTTGGATGTGAATCATGGATACTAGAACGACAGACAAGAAAATTACCAGAGGCTGTAGAAATATAATTTTACAGAAGAATGTTGAGAATACCATGGACAGCTAAGAAAAGAAATGAAAACGTTCTGAAAGAGGCCAAAGCAAAAAGAGAGCTAATATCAAATATTAGAAAGAAACAATTATTATTTTTTGGCCATGTAATGAGAAAAGAACATGTGGAATATATTGTAACAACTGGAAAAATTGAGGGATAAAGAGATAGTGGGGTGCAATGAGAAAATATACGAGACGGTTTAAGAGAATGGCTTGGCGGAAGGTCAACAACAGAAATGATAAGTAACCGTCAAGATCAAAAGTTGTGGAGAGACATGATCACCTACACCAGCAGGCTTGGTACTTAATGATGAGCTGTGTCAGTGCTTGTGTTGAGAGGAATGTAATTCAATGAAAAACACAATTACAACAAAAAGAGCATCATAATAGCTCTGAAAATTATGACAAAAAGTAGAAATGAAAAGCTCATTGGACACACAGGGTTGCAACATAAGGGATATACTTTCCAAATATTATACAGACCAAACTAGTATTTATTAGAAGGTAGTGATGTTAACATTGTGTAACGTGGTTTGACAGATTGTTTCATTTCATTTACTTTTGTACAGTCAGTTTCAATCATTTCCACAGAATTTCCTACAGCCTGTTGTGGCACTTGCAATTTTTAAATTCACCCTTGCACTGGGTTTTTTGGGAGCTGCATTTATACACGACACTAACCAAATCAATTTGTTTCTCTGATACAGGTGGACTTCAAGGATTTTTTTCCGTTTACACAAACCATTTTATGTTCTGAAACTGCACCACTCATAGACAGATTACCTTGTCAATCATCTTTTATCATATTTTGCTCTAAGATACCACTGAACAAAAGGAACAGATTTTGTTTGCAATAGCTCAGTCACACAAAAGGTTTTTTCCACAATATTTGTGGCCATACTGTTCAACACTTTGGATTTGATATCATGCTAAAGTGTCTAGACGGGTCTGAAGCATCTAGTTTTAAAGATACAAAATTGGGAAGGTTGGAGGGTCAAGAATCAGAGGAAAACAAAGATAAAGTGATCGATCTCTTCCACTGGTTTGTTTTCCATGTATATTCTGTCATCTGTTGGAATTAAGCTTTTCACGACTTCAGTCTTTTCATGATTGATCTCAAGCCCAATTTTGCTGGCTATTGCTGATAGTTCATTTGTGTTTTCCTGCATCGTTTTTATCTGACTGCTGATGAGGACTATGTCATCAGCAAAGTCAAGGTCCTCCGAATGGTCTCCTTGTATCCATTCGATGCCTTTATTACCAGTGCAGCATTTCTTCATTATGAAGTCCATAACAATTCCAAATAACATGGGCGATAAAATACATCCTTGTTTAACCCCAGTTTCTATTGGGAAACATTCGCTCAGTCCTTCTTCTGTATGAACTGCACATGTGTAGCCATTACATACATGTCTTTGATAATATTTATGATTTTTGATGGTAAGCCATATTGCTTCAGAATTGTCCACCAAGAATCTTTATGAATGCTGTCGAATGCTTTTTTGAAGTCAATGAAGTTAAGTACAAAGGTTTTTGCTTTCCAATATATTACTCCAATATAAGTTGTAGAGTAAAAATGTGGTCAAGGCAGCTTCTCCTTTTTCTAAGCCCAGCCTGTTCTTCACGCATTACTGTATCTATTGGATTCTTTCCACACTAACCTCATTGTGGCTACTACCTACTGACCTGAGAAAGGACGGGTAATTAAACCTTTCTGTGCACACTTCACAGCTGCGGTGGGCACGAAAAGATCACAGACCTAACAATGTGCCACGTGCATGACACAGGAAAACTCTCATGAACCAAATTTCCAGAATCTGTGTTTCTTTTAGTTTCCATAATAACTTCCACGAATTCTCGTCTTATATAAGGATGTGGTCATAGCTTAGTATAACAGCCACTTCCGATTAGGTGACAAGTCATATTTTTTCTCGTTCAAATATTGGGTCACTCGGTTCTCTGTACCTGAATACACTCTGTCTAAGGTCTACTCTGCTATTATTTTATCTTTCCAGGTTAGTTTTACCAGAGATACAGTGATTTGTAACTGGCTTTTTGGGGAACCTCTTTGGTTCCATGATTGGATGAAATAAAACTCAGATGTTTGAATACGATCATAGTTTTAAAACCATGATTGGATGAAATAAAACTCAGATGTTTGAATACGATCATAGCTTTAAAACCATGATTGGATGAAATAACACTCAGATGTTTGAATGCAATCATAGTTTTAAAACCATGATTGGATGAGATAACACTCAGATGTTTGAATTCGTTCACAGTTTATAGAGATGTAAGAATAGAGGATTGTCCTATTTAAATGTGATGTTTTGATGAACTATATTTGGGTATTTAAATACTTACCAAAAACTTGAACTGAAAATCAAAATAGACATTTCTATTATCTGTATCACATGACCAAGATATTACTAAGAATCATCATGCGAAGAGTGCGAAACAAAATCAGTCCAGAAATTAGCGATGAACAGTGTGGTTTTGTTGGAGGTAAAGGAACAAGCAATACCATATACATCATAAGATCTTTAGTAGAAAGAGCCATAGAGGTGAAAACAGATCTATACCTATGTTTCATAGGTTATACCAAAACATTTGACAAAGTAAAGCACCAAGAAATAATCACAATTTTAGAGGGCATAAATGTAGACAGCAAAGATCTAAGAATAATAAAGAACATGTACTGGCAACAAACAGCGGCCATAAGAGCTGGAAATAAATTGGGAATATTTCAACAAATAAAACAGGGTGTTAGACAAGGTTGTGTGCTGTCACCAGATTTATTTAATATGTAAAGTGAGATTCTTTTAAGATCAATCCATAAGGAACATGCCTGGAATAACAATTGGAATAAAAGAAAAAGTGAAGAGCCCCGTCTCGCCAAGTGGCGTATATCGAATATGGTGTTAGTCACCATAATTTTTACAAACCTTCGGCACATGATTTTGGGGGTGATGTGGTCATATTACGCCCGTGCCGCTTTACTTTCCCAGAAAAAATCCGGCACTCAGTTAAGGCTGGGTGAACCCGGAAGCCGTCGGTCAGGATCGAACCCGACCTCTTGTATAATAATTGGAGGTCATAATATAAATAATCTAAGTATGCTAATGATACAGTCTTAATTGCTAAGAGTGAAAATGAGTTACAAGAAATGGTAGTCATTATAGTGAAGGAAAGCAAAAATAAATGATTCAGCCTTTATAGCAAAAATACAGAAGTAATGGTTACAACAAAGAACATATGGATCTGAATCATGGACAATAGGACAACAGACAAGAAAATCAATGGAAGCTGTAGAAATGTGGTTTCACAGAAGAATTTTGAAAATATCATGGGTAGCTAAGAAGAGTAATGAAAACGTTCTGAAAGAGGCCAAAGCAAAAAGAGAGCTCATTTCCAATATTAGGAAGAAACAATCATCATTTTGTGGCCATGTAATGAGAAGGGAACAGCTGGAATATATTGTAACAACTGGGAAAATTGAGGGACGAAGAGATAGAGTGAAGCAAAGAGAAAAAATACCAGACAGCTTAAGAGAATGATTTGCCAGAAGGTCAACAACAGAAATGATAAATAACTGTAGAGATCGATCAAAAGTTGTGGAGAGACATGATCATCTACAACAGCAGGCATGGTACTTGATGATGATGATGATGATGATGATGATTTACGAAAGTGTTAAAGAACAAGTTGTTCTTAAGAGAATGTGACATTTTGATCAAATATACCTAATTTGATAAATACTTACAAATTTGTATTACTGAAAATCAAATTACAAAATTGTCATTTTTTAATAATTACAATACACGATGATATGTTTGAACACACTGACAATCAAAGTATTCAATTAATTTTAAAAACACATAAACAATATAAATGTGTACATACACATTGATACTATTAACATCGATTGTAAGTTAATTTAATTCATACACATGTACACAAAAACAAGATGTGTGTATTCATAGAGGGATTTTTGGGTCCTAGTGTTAAACTTTTATGTGAAAGCATCATTGGACTCTAGTCTCTTAAGAATAGTGGCACTGTGACCTTCCAGGCATGTCGTAAGAGGCAACTAAGGAGGTTGATCGATGTCTTGACAAGCTGTCATTGTAAAAAGTATTGTTATGGAAACAGAGCCATAGATTTTAGAGCAGTGATCTCTGCAATATGTGCCATTTTGGCACGCAAGGTTTCTGTTTTTGAGATTGTGGTTCTGTCCTATGTGCCGTCTTCGCCTCGAAAGGACAATAGATAGATAGATAGTCTCTTATATGAAAGAATTATTGTGCTCTAGTCTCTTATATGAAAGAATTATTGGGCTCTAGTCTCTTATATGAAAGAATTATTGGGCTCTAGTCTCTTATATGAAAGAATTATTGGACTCTAGTCTCTTATATGAAAGAATTATTGGACTCTAGTCTCTTATATGAAAGAATTATTGGACTCTAGTCTCTTATATGAAAGAATTATTGGGCTCTAGTCTCTTATATGAAAGAATTATTGGACTCTAGTCTCTTATATGAAAGAATTATTGGGCTCTAGTCTCTTATATGAAAGAATTATTGGACTCTAGTCTCTTATATGAAAGAATTATTGGACTCTAGTCTCTTATATGAAAGAATTATTGGACTCTAGTCTCTTATATGAAAGAATTATTGGACTCTAGTCTCTTATATGAAAGAATTATTGGACTCTAGTCTCTTATATGAAAGAATTATTGGACTCTAGTCTCTTATATGAAAGAATTATTGGGCTCTAGTCTCTTATATGAAAGAATTATTGGACTCTAGTCTCTTATATGAAAGAATTATTGGGCTCTAGTCTCTTATATGAAAGAATTATTGGACTCTAGTCTCTTATATGAAAGAATTATTGGACTCTAGTCTCTTATATGAAAGAATTATTGGGCTCTAGTCTCTTATATGAAAGAATTATTGGACTCTAGTCTCTTATATGAAAGAATTATTGGACTCTAGTCTCTTATATGAAAGAATTATTGGGCTCTAGTCTCTTATATGAAAGAATTATTGGACTCTAGTCTCTTATATGAAAGAATTATTGTGCCCTAGTTTCTTGTATGAAAGAATTATTTGTCCTAATTTGTTATATATGAAAGAATTATTTGGCCCTCGTCTTTATATATGAAATAATTATTTGGCCCTAGTTATATATGAAATAATTATTTGGCCCTAGTCTTTATATATTAAATGATTTTTTGGCCCTAGTCTTTATATATGAAAGAATCACTGAGCCCTATTTTTTATATATAAAAGGATTATTAGGCCTAGTCTCTTATATGAATGAATTTTTGGGCCCTAGTTTCTTATATGAAAGGATTATTGGACATTACTCGAGTATTAAAGTATTATTTGGCCCTAATTTTTATATATGAAAGGATTATTAGGTCCTAGTTTTTATATATGAAACTACTATTAGGTCCTCCAGATATACTACCAGCAGAAGAAGAGTTACACGTTAACTGCGGTAAACCAAGCAAATAAGAAATAACGAAAGCCATCAAACTATTAAAAAATGGTAGAGCCACATGACCAGATGAAATTCCTTCAGAAGCCATCAAAGCAGATATTAACACCTCTACCAAGATGTTACATAATCTATTAGATAAAATTTGGGAGAGGGAAGAAATACATAAAGACTGGAAAGAAGGTTATATGATCAAACTACCAAAGAAAGGAAGTTTACAGGAGTGCACAAATTATAGGGGAATTATGCTACTATCAGTGCCAGGAAAAAATATTAAGCAGAATCATTCTGGAGAGACTAAAAGAGGCCACAGAGAAAACATTTGAGAGATGAACAAGCAGGTTTTAGGAAGAACAGATCATGTGCTGATCAAATAACTACTCTACGTATAATAGAACAAAGTTTAGAACTAAAATCCCCACTTTATATTGGATTCATAGATTACGAAAAGGCATTTGATAGTTTAGACAGAAGAATGCTTTGGAAGTTGCTGAGTCATTACGGAATCCCCATAAAGTTTATTAACCTGATAAGAACAATGTATGAAGGAATGAATGTAGCGTGGTGCATGAAGGACAGCTTACAGAAGCATTTGAAATAAGAATAGGAGTAAGGCAAGGATGCCTTCTGTCTCCATTTCTTTTTCTACTGCCCATAGATTGAATTATGAAAATAAATCAAAACAACAGAAATGGAATCCAGTGGTCACTGCCCAAGCAACTTGATGATTTAGACTTTGCTGATGACATAGCTCTCCTATCACACAGCCATCAACAAATGCAGGATAAAATGAACATACTTGATGAGAGATCACAGCCGGTAGGACTGAAAATTAATAGAGATACCAAAATAAGGATATCAAAAGCAAGAGGAGCATTTGTTGCACTGGAAACATATGGAAATCCAAAGAAATTAGGTTAAATACTAAAATGAAAATTTTCAACTCCAATGTTAAGTCAGTCTTATTATATGGTTGTGAAACATGGAGAACAACTAAAATGACAATCATGAAGATACAGACTTTCATTAATGGATGCTTACGCAGAAAAAATGGATGTAAATGGCAGGACAAGATCACTAACATAGAATTATGGAAATGTACCAGTCAAATACCAGTGGATAAAAAGATACAGCGAAGACGATGGTGCTGGATAAGACAAACACTGCTGAAGTCAACTGCGAATATTAAACAACACGTCATTTTTTGGAAACCCCAGGGAAAAAGACAAAGAGGAAGACCGAGAAATTCTTGGAGAAGACAGATGGAAGCAGATATGAAGATGATGGGAAAGACATGGAATGATCTTAAAAGAATGGCAAGAAACATAACGGCTTGGAGAGTGTTAATTGAAAACCTATGCTCCACTGGGAGCTGAATGGTAGAAGGAGAGGATTTATTCAAAGACGTGTACACACAACAAGAATGTATGTATTCATACATGTGTAAACAAAAACACGATATGTACTGAACGCTCGGCGTTGTAATAAAAACTGTTCAATAAAAAATGTAGCCGGCAAAATAACATACTGGTTCAAAGAAAATGTCCATGTGCACAATGTACAGACTGATAGACAATAGTTCTTAATTCACGATCTAATAGGGTGACGCTGATACCGATTTCTGAGAAAGTGAGGTCAAGGGTGGCGTCGCTGAGAGTCCTAAAGGCTTTGCTGCTGTCTGAGTTTTTGATACGCAGAATAGCTCATGCCAAAATAGCATTTCAGAAATTGAAAAACGTCTTATGCAACAAGTCTATTTCAACAGAAGTGAGAATGAAAGTTCATCAGTGCTATAGAGACCTGTTCTGATCTATGGGAGCGAAGCATGGGCGATTAGAAGCCACTTGAACGGGATGTTGAAAGTTCCTTGGACAGCTAAAAATACTAATGAATACATTCTCAAAGAGGCCAACACAAAAAAAGAGAGCTAAAAAACAGAAACAATCAATATTTTTCGGGCACATAAGAAGAGCAAATTTGGAATACTTGGTTACAACTGGAAACATACTCAGAAAGAGATATCGCGAACGACAAAGAGCGATGCTTTGGTGTCAGGGCATGGAAAACAGTCAAAAACAGAAATGATACGATGCACTGTGGATAGATAGAAGATTGTGGAAGTGTATGATCGCCTACGCCAATCGTATGGCACATGATGATGATGATGATGACTCAAATGCAAAAATGTGTTTAAATAAAATATATCAAATATTATTTTTGGTAGCATTTGCCATGTTGCATTTGTTGCATTGCCTCCTACTATATTCTCGTATGATAAACAAACACCAGTAATAGGCAACTATGTTGTTTACAATAACCCATGATGACAGTCGCTAAAACGATAGACCAGAAATACCGGTTTGATTTGGTTCACGTTCCGTTACACTATAAGGGACCGTTGTTTTCGATGGCTCGTGTCCACATGCCCATATGGCAACCATACCACGCGTACTGAACATTAAGGCTGCTGATGATGGACACTACCACCGCTCATATGTTGTAACAGCAAGGCGATCTAATTCTATGTAAATTGCACGCCGCAGTCGTCGAATGCAACTTCTTGACCACAGGCTATGGTGGTCACCTGCGCCTGCACGCGCCCCTTGCCTGTCTTGTGTTTACAGACGGGCCTAGGTCAGGCTCATTCCTCCCCTGCTCTCTCCGCCCATTTTAACATGTTCTTCACTGTCATTGACCACGCCGTAACCTGGCCTACTGTAGCTTCAGGCCACTAGCTGCCGTTATGTGAACAATTGCCGTATTCAAAATGGTTAGTACTTCGTGTTGTGTAATTTATCCGCTGACAATTAAATTCGTTCTTCACAGAACTTATGAACTTATGATAGCAACAGTCAACAAACACACCTGTATAAATGAACGTAACTTTATTATAACAAAACATCCCTCAGTCACTGATGTGACTGACGTCGATTATTCCTTGTAAACTGACTAATAATTCACAATAAACTCTTGTGTAACCTTACACACCTTCCTCACAAACATGACACTCCCTGGGTGTCATTATCAGATGGACATTTCTTATGATCATACATTAACGAATTCCTTGCATATTTTAATTCGCATGCCTTGACAATTTCTTTTCGTGGTGTTTCTTGGCAGACTGACCTCTGCCACCTTAGTGAGAACAATGACTGTTCCTTTGCGTTGACTGAGACACTCCTCTGATGCCTCTTAGCAGATTTACCGTCTGCTACTGTGGGAAGAACATTTACTGTTCCTTTGCGTTGAGTGAGACACTCCTCTGATGTCTCTTAGCAGATTTATCGTCTGCTACTGTGGGAAGAACATTTACTGTTCCTTTGCGTTGACTGAGACACTCCTCTGATGTCTCTTAGCAGATTTATCGTCTGCTACTGTGGGAAGAACATTTACTGTTCCTTTGCGTTGACTGAGACACTTCTCTGATGCCTCTTAGCAGATTTACCGTCTGCTACTGTGGTAAGAACATTTACTGTTCCTTTGCGTTGAGTGAGACACTCCTCTGATGTCTCTTAGCAGATTTACCGTCTGCTACTGTGGGAAGAACATTTACTGTTCCTTTGCGTTGACTGAGACACTCCTCTGATGTCTCTTAGCAGATTTATCGTCTGCTACTGTGGTGAGAACATTTACTGTTCCTTTGATGACATTGATAAGAACATTAACTGTTTGCTCACATTGGCAAACAGTTTCCCTGACATGACAACGTCGTCGTGACCATTTCACATTGACAATCAAATATTGGTTGAGCACTCTACTCACCATTTAAGAACACACATTCATTGCCCCACTCTCAGAATCATACTGAAGGGCACCGGGCATTGTTCCACCCGTATTTCTCCTTAACTTCGAGAATCACAATTGAAATTCTTCTATGGTCTAACACTGACCACTAGTCTTGGACACATCGTCCCTAACTATTCAAAAACTCGTGATTTAGCTATTTCACCTGAAACTAACACATCCCTATGTTAGGGGTTCTGACATTCTGCTCACGATATTTCTTAACTTGATACTAATTGCAATCATAACGGAACAAAAGCTATTTACAAACAGCTGGACGGCTGTCTACTGTATCTGGCTACCACGCGCCGAACTATGACCTGCCTGGTCATTGCTAATTTAAACTTAACTTGTAACTAACACACTAACAACCTAAACTATATACAACTACTTTAAGGGCTATTAACCTGCGAAGGTAATACCCTACGGAATGCCACCTACTTGGTGCCCGCTCGTTCTCAGACTGACTTATTTTTCACACTTCACTCTTCACCTAACTCACTTCGGTCCACACAAAAATCGTGCGGCTCGCTATTTCTATGAGTTGTTATTACCTTCATGCCTTTCATGCTTTCTGTCATTTCTTCTCCCCCCTGCCTACTAATGACCTTCACCTTTATCTCCACTTCTCTCTCTCTGCCCTTTCTCTAATTCTCTCTCTGACTTTTATCTCTCTCTCTCTCTCTCTCTCTCTCTCTCTATTTCAATGTCATCTTCCGTTGCTACTGGTAACGGTAATAGTAATTTTTTTTTTTTAGTATCTCGTAGAGGTGAAATACACCTCTGCAGAAGAACGGGTTGAAAGCTGTTTATTGTTTCCTCATTTCAGTCAAAGACTTTAATTCACTGAAGAAATTATAGAGACACAGAAAGGAAGTTATCCCACCCATTGCAGCATAACGCTGTCACGTCACGAATTTGACACTTTAGTAGACCTGAATCAACGATTCTCTAAGACTGCGACATAAGCTGCCAATGAGGCGGTACGTTCGGTTGCTGTTCCTTCTGTTAACACAAGGCCTCAGCACCATCAGCGGACGCCTCAGGTATTGCTACTGCTAGTACAACGACACAGCTCCAAAGGGATCCTAAACTCATCGCTGTCATGTCGGAAAGCTCCTACATTGCTAACAAAAACAATGATAATCCGAGACGTATTAAACTTTGCGCACCTTACCCATCACGCGGGACAAGAAGACCTGGGCTTCTTGTGTAGACATTGACTTATTTGCGGGTCATCATCATTGCACTCCGAACATGTCCATAGGTGCTCAGATCCCCTCCTCAGCAAGTCCCGCAGTGTCCAGCGACTGACGACTCCAGTTCTGTGTTGGTTGATAAGTCTTCTTACACGGCCACTAAGTTTCTCGTTTCTGACTGTGTCCGTCTTAACTCCCATCTCTTTCATCCGAAGGAGTAACGTGGATCTATGTTTGTCGAAGTCTTTGCTCTTCCCACATCTCGGAGGGAATTGATGATGTCCGCCCGATTCATTGGTTGACCGTCCTCAACGACAGTGCAGCTAGCCAACCTGTCCGCTCTTTCATTTCCCCGTACTCCCGCATGTCCAGGGACATAGACAAAGGTGACCGTACGTATTTTTGACTTCTGCAATGACTCTAACTATTGCATGCGTACATCTATAACGTGTAGAGATATAAACAAGAGACCTGGGCTTCTTGTATAGCGATTACTAAACAAACAGAGATCTGTGCTTCTTGTGTAGATATTACTAGACAAACAGAGACCTAGACTTCTTGTGTTGACATTACTAAACAAACAGAGACCTAGGATTTTCGTGCAGACATCACTAAACAATCAGAGACCTAGACTTCTTGTGTTGACATTTCTAAACAAACAGAGACCTAGACTTCTTGTGTTGACATTACTAAACAATCAGAGACCTAGACTTCTTGTGTTGACATTTCTAAACAAACATAGACCTAGACTTCTTGTGTTGACATTTCTAAACAAACAGAGACCTAGACTTCTTGTGTTGACATTTCTAAACAAACAGAGACCTAGACTTCTTGTGTTGACATTTCTAAACAAACAGAGACCTAGACTTCTTGTGTTGACATTTCTAAACAAACAGAGACCTAGACTTCTTGTGTTGACATTTCTAAACAAACAGAGACCTAGACTTCTTGTGTTGACATCACTAAACAAACAGAGACCTAGACTTCTTGTGTTGACATCACTAAACAAACAGAGACCTAGACTTCTTGTGTTGACACTTCTAAACAAACAGAGACCTAGACTTCTTGTGTTGACATTTCTAAACAAACAGAGACCTAGACTTCTTGTGTTGACATTTCTAAACAAACAGAGACCTTGACTTCTTGTGTTGACATCACTAAACAAACAGAGACCTAGACTTCTTGTGTTGACATTTCTAAACAAACAGAGACCTAGACTTCTTGTGTTGACATTACTAAACAAACAGAGACCTAGACTTCTTGTGTTGACATTTCTAAACAAACAGAGACCTAGACTTCTTGTGTTGACATTACTAAACAAACAGAGACCTAGACTTCTTGTGTTGACATTTCTAAACAAACAGAGACCTAGACTTCTTGTGTTGACATTTCTAAACAAACAGAGACCTAGACTTCTTGTGTTGACATTTCTAAACAAACAGAGACCTAGACTTCTTGTGTTGACATCACTAAACAATCAGAGACCTAGACTTCTTGTGTTGACATCACTAAACAAACAGAGACCTAGACTTCTTGTGTTGACATTTCTAAACAAACAGAGACCTAGACTTCTTGTGTTGACATTTCTAAACAAACAGAGACCTAGACTTCTTGTGTTGACATTTCTAAACAAACAGAGACCTAGACTTCTTGTGTTGACATCACTAAACAAACAGAGACCTAGACTTCTTGTGTTGACATTTCTAAACAAACAGAGACCTAGACTTCTTGTGTTGACATTACTAAACAAACAGAGACCTAGACTTCTTGTGTTGACATTTCTAAACAAACAGAGACCTAGACTTCTTGTGTTGACATTACTAAACAAACAGAGACCTAGACTTCTTGTGTTGACATTTCTAAACAAACAGAGACCTAGACTTCTTGTGTTGACATTTCTAAACAAACAGAGACCTAGACTTCTTGTGTTGACATTTCTAAACAAACAGAGACCTAGACTTCTTGTGTTGACATCACTAAACAATCAGAGACCTAGACTTCTTGTGTTGACATCACTAAACAAACAGAGACCTAGACTTCTTGTGTTGACATTTCTAAACAAACAGAGACCTAGACTTCTTGTGTTGACATTTCTAAACAAACAGAGACCTAGACTTCTTGTGTTGACATTTCTAAACAAACAGAGACCTAGACTTCTTGTGTTGACATTTCTAAACAAACAGAGACCTAGACTTCTTGTGTTGACATTTCTAAACAGAGACCTAGACTTCTTGTGTTGACATCACTAAACAAACAGAGACCTAGACTTCTTGTGTTGACATCACTAAACAAACAGAGACCTAGACTTCTTGTGTTGACATCACTAAACAAACAGAGACCTAGACTTCTTGTGTTGACATCACTAAACAAACAGAGACCTAGACTTCTTGTGTTGACATTTCTAAACAAACAGAGACCTAGACTTCTTGTGTTGACATCACTAAACAAACAGAGACCTAGACTTCTTGTGTTGACATCACTAAACAAACAGAGACCTAGACTTCTTGTGTTGACATCACTAAACAAACAGAGACCTAGACTTCTTGTGTTGACATCACTAAACAAACAGAGACCTAGACTTCTTGTGTTGACATCACTAAACAAACAGAGACCTAGACTTCTTGTGTTGACATCACTAAACAAACAGAGACCTAGACTTCTTGTGTTGACATTACTAAACAAACAGAGACCTATGTTTCTCTTGAAGACATTTCTAAACAAACAGAGACCTGGGCTTCTTGTGTAGACTACTAAATAACTACCTGGGCTTTTTGTGTAGACATTACTAAACAAACAGTTAATGAGAATGAGTTTTCTTTCATGGAAAGCCGGAAAGTCTTCTTGTGGAAGTTTCAATACTTTCTTTGTCCAACTAACTGAAATCTTATTTCAGACGTTCTTATTTCAGTGCAATTTTTCTGTCATGTCTGTCGAATGCCTACTCTGTTACAACATAATAAATCATATGCAGTCAGTGTCAGGTCTCACTGTTAATCGTCGTGTATTTCCAGATTGGATTTAGTTGTTACCAGAGCTACGGGGACTTGTGCGTACGTCATGGGTAAGATTTTAAGTTGGGTTTTTTTTTATTCGATCAAACTCAAGTATTTTAATTCACTCACTGATTAATGTGAAGTGAGGACAGGGACATTTTTGGAAATGTGGGCTTTTAAAAATATACTTACTGTGCTTAACTGAAATGAAAATGACGTGTTTTTTTTTTTAATTTTCAATCATTATTCAATTGAATAAGTATTGTAAATACTGACAGTCGAGACATTTGTGAAGGATTTGATTAGGCACAAACGATGTGATCAAATAACGCATAAGTGGGTAATCTACACTCAGTCTGATAATGTAAATATACCTTCAGACATGAAGACAAGGACATTTGGTGTGTTCGCGATTAGACAGTGTATAATGTGACAGCCGGTGGAGGCGTGGATGTAGACTCGGATAGACGGTGGAGGCGTGGATGTAGACTCGGACAGCCGGTGGAGGCGTGGATGTAGACTCGGATAGACAGTGTATAATGTGACAGCCGGTGGAGGCGTGGATGTAGACTCGGACAGCCGGTGGAGGCGTGGATGTAGACTCGGATAGACAGTGTATAATGTGACAGCCGGTGGAGGCGTGGATGTAGACTCGGACAGCCGGTGGAGGCATGGATGTAGACTCGGACAGCCGGTGGAGGCGTGGATGTAGACTCGGACAGCCGGTGGAGGCGTGGATGTAGACTCGGACAGCCGGTGGAGGCGTGGATGTAGACTCGGACAGCCGGTGGAGGCGTGGATGTAGACTCGGACAGCCGGTGGAGGCATGGGTGTAGACTCGGATAGACAGTGTATAATGTGACAGCCGGTGGAGGCGTGGATGTAGACTCGGACAGCCGGTGGAGGCGTGGATGTAGACTCGGACAGCCGGTGGAGGCATGGGTGTAGACTCGGATAGACAGTGTATAATGTGACAGCCGGTGGAGGCGTGGATGTAGACTCGGACAGCCGGTGGAGGCATGGGTGTAGACTCGGACAGCCGGTGGAGGCATGGGTGTAGACTCGGACAGCCGGTGGAGGCGTGGATGTAGACTCGGACAGCCGGTGGAGGCGTGGGTGTAGACTCGGACAGCCGGTGGAGGCGTGGATGTAGACTCGGACAGCCGGTGGAGGCATGGATGTAGACTCGGACAGCCGGTGGAGGCGTGGGTGTAGACTCGGACAGCCGGTGGAGGCGTGGATGTAGACTCGGACAGCCGGTGGAGGCATGGATGTAGACTCGGACAGCCGGTGGAGGCATGGATGTAGACTCGGACAGCCGGTGGAGGCGTGGATGTAGACTCGGACAGCCGGTGGAGGCATGGATGTAGACTCGGACAGCCGGTGGAGGCATGGATGTAGACTCGGACAGCCGGTGGAGGCGTGGGTGTAGACTCGGACAGCCGGTGGAGGCGTGGATGTAGACTCGGACAGCCGGTGGAGGCGTGGATGTAGACTCGGACAGCCGGTGGAGGCATGGATGTAGACTCGGACAGCCGGTGGAGGCGTGGATGTAGACTCGGATAGACGGTGGAGGCATGGATGTAGACTCGGACAGCCGGTGGAGGCATGGATGTAGACTCGGATAGACGGTGGAGGCGTGGATGTAGACTCGGATAGACGGTGGAGGCATGGATGTAGACTCGGACAGCCGGTGGAGGCATGGATGTAGACTCGGATAGACGGTGGAGGCATGGATGTAGACTCGGATAGACGGTGGAGGCGTGGATGTAGACTCGGACAGCCGGTGGAGGCATGGATGTAGACTCGGATAGACGGTGGAGGCATGGATGTAGACTCGGACAGCCGGTGGAGGCATGGATGTAGACTCGGATAGACGGTGTAGGCATGGATGTAGACTCGGACAGCCGGTGGAGGCATGGATGTAGACTCGGATAGACGGTGGAGGCATGGATGTAGACTCGGACAGCCGGTGGAGGCGTGGATGTAGACTCGGACAGCCGGTGGAGGCATGGATGTAGACTCGGATAGACGGTGGAGGCGTGGATGTAGACTCGGACAGCCGGTGGAGGCATGGATGTAGACTCGGATAGACGGTGGAGGCATGGATGTAGACTCGGATAGACGGTGGAGGCGTGGATGTAGACTCGGACAGCCGGTGGAGGCATGGATGTAGACTCGGATAGACGGTGGAGGCATGGATGTAGACTCGGACAGCCGGTGGAGGCATGGATGTAGACTCGGATAGACGGTGTAGGCATGGATGTAGACTCGGACAGCCGGTGGAGGCATGGATGTAGACTCGGATAGACGGTGGAGGCATGGATGTAGACTCGGATAGACGGTGTAGGCATGGTTTTGGCTTAAATAGATGGTGTGGCATAGACATAGGTTCGGATAGACGGTGTAGGCATGACCTTAGGTTCGGATAGACGGATAGGCATTGATGATACATCGGATAGACGGTGTAGGCATTGATGATACATCGGATAGACGGTGTAGGCATTGATGATACATCGGATAGACGGTGTAGGCATTGATGATACATCGGATAGACGGATAGGCATTGATGATACATCGGATAGACGGTGTAGGCATTGATGATACATCGGATAGACGGTGTAGGCATTGATGATACCTCGGATAGACGGTGTAGGCATTGATGATACCTCGGATAGACGGTGTAGACCTGGATAAATAATACTTACATACAATTATTATGAACGGAAATATTCACAGGCGACAGAATACATAATCATTTCATGGCAAGAGGTACACTTACAACAATCGGAAAAATACACACATAATCAACAGGCAGAAAATAAAAACATAGAACATTAAACAGCCCGAAGTATGATCGAACCCGTATTCAACGACGTAGCGCCTTGCCACGAGACAGTTTGCAGTGCGGTACACTGCCAACTAAGCAAACTAAAAAGGTTGCTATCGCTTACGATGTCTTCCACACATGTGTAGCCGTGGCTATAGCATATGGTTACGAACACAACCGCTGCTGATTGTTGTTTTCCCTGTTGTTGATTATTTGTGATTTTATCCCAAGTGTTGTAAACATACCCCTTCCATTGAAACGATTCGCTGATCTATCATCTAGGAAGTTTCCCTCCATAATGATATTCATTTATTATCATTTGCCTCGTCTAAACTCCTGGGAACTACTATTCGCGCTATTTCGTCCTATTTTGTTCTAGATTGTCTGCAACGCAAGTATTCAGCTAACCTATCCGGGAGATGTTTGTCTTAATAAGAAAACACAGATATACAATGTATTCATCATCATCATCATCATCATGTACCCTGCCGGTTGGCGTAGGCGATCATGTCCCTCCACAATCTTCTATCTACAGTGCATCGTATCAGTTCTGTTGTTGACTGTTTTCCATGCCATGACACCAAGCTATCCAGTATTTTCTCTCTTTGTCGTCCGCGATCTCTCTTTCCTTTTATTTTGCCAGTTGTAACCAAGTATTCCAACATTCCTCTTCTCATGATGTGCCCAAAAAATGTTGATTGCTTCTTTCTGATGTTTTTTAAGAGCTCCCTTTTTGTGTTGGCCTCTTTGAGAACTTCCTCATTGGTCTTTTTATCTGTCCAGGGAACTTTCAACATTCTTCTGAGAAATCCCATCTCTGTGGCCTCTAACCGTCTTTTCATTTATACAATATATTACTGAGTTGTAACCATATGCTATATTCACGATTACACATATGTGAAATACATTGCATGTAATAGCAACTTTTTAAAGTTTGTTAGCTGGCGGTGTACCATATAGCAAAGCTTCTTGCTGTAAGCTGCTGTGACGAGGTGTACGAGTTCCATCTTTCTTCGAGCTATCCATTATTCTTTGTTTTTTTTCTCTGTTGTTGATTGTTTGTGGATTTTTCTGAGGTTTGTAAAAATACGTCTCCCCGCGAAACTATCTGTGGACATGGATAGCCGGTGTAAGCAAGTATAGGCACGCATGGACAGTGTAGGCATGGAATTACGTTGTACGCACGGGTTAACCGTGTAGGCATTGAAATATGGTGAAGGCACAGTAAGAGGGCGTGGCACTGATTGACTGTGTAAACTCGGACAGACAGAATTTAACTTCTTGTGTAGACATCACTGAGCAGACAGAGAATTTAACCTCTTGTGCATATATTACAGAATAGATATACATTTAACTTATTGTGTAGACTTTACTAAACAGAGAGAAAATTGACATTTCTTGTGCAAACATTAGTAAACCGACTGATAATTTTACTTCTAGAGTAGACATTACTAAACAAAGAATTTAACTTCTAGTGTAGACATTACTAAACAAAGAATTTAACTTCTAATGTAAACATTACTAAACATAAAATTTAACTTCTAGTGTAGACATTACTAAACAAAGAATTTAACTTCTAATGTAAACATTACTAAACATAAAATTTAACTTCTAGTGTAGACATTACTAAACAAAGCATTTAACTTCTAGTGTAGACATTACTAAACAAAGAATTTAACTTCTAATGTAAACATGATTAAACATAGAATTTAACTTCTAGTGTAGACATTACTAAGCATAAAATTTAACTTCTAGTGTAGACATTACTAAACAAAGAATTTAACTTTAGTGTAGACATTACTAAACAGAGAATTTAACTTCTAGTGTAGACATTACTAAACTAAGAATTTAACTTCTAGTGTAGACATTACTAAACTAAGAATTTAACTTTAGTGTAGACATTACTAAACTAAGAATTTAACTTCTAGTGTAGACATTACTAAACTAAGAATTTAACTTCTAGTGTAGACATTACTAAACTAAGAATTTAACTTTAGTGTAGACATTACTAAACAGAGAATTTAACTTCTAGTGTAGACATTACTAAACTAAGAATTTAACTTTAGTGTAGACATTACTAAACAGAGAATTTAACTTCTATTGGTCGTTTCAAAATATTTTGAAGGTGTTTAAAATTCCATATCTCTGCAACCAATTGATTGATAATGCTGAAATTTTGCATATGGTCTTGTGATTTTTTGGTCCCAAGAAGTACATTAATTTCCTCACCAACAAAACGTATAGTTTTAAATATTCTTTATTTGAAGTATACAAATTTAAGGCATTTTGGTCAAACCATATATTTGGAGGAATTACCGCTTCATATGAGTGAGCACCCACGGACTTGTCATCTTGAACGTAATGCGCGCCAATTTCCCTGTTTTAAGCACTAAAAAACACATAAAACGCGTCATAGTTATAATTTTATATCCGGTGCATCCCATTTCCTGTCGTTTTGTTGTGATTTATGTGCAACGGCGTATCCTAATTATTGGGTAATTTCGTTAAATTTGTGATCTGTTAGTCAATGGGTATAAAAGTAAAGTTCCTTACATTGCAATCAGTGGCAATAAAGGTGCATAAATATTTTTGCATAGAAGCTAAGCGTGGAAAACTGTATCGAAGCATCTCAAAGCCAGAAAAGAGAACTATTCACGCATTGGGTATAAGCAAACGCTTTTTCAAACAAGTGCTTAAAGCTAACGGAGTGTCCAGTTCAATCAAGACTAGGACGCTAGGAAGAAAGAAAGTAGTAGATAGTTTTGACAAGGAAGTGATTAGAAGAGCAATTTGTAAAATGTTCGATTCCAAAGAAACTGTGACTTTAAGAAAACTGAAAATTCGACTGAGAGCAGAAAATGACATTGTTGTGTCGAAAACAACATTATGGAGAACTGTTAGAAGCATCGGTTTTACGTTTAGAAAGTACGATAGTGGTAGAAATGTCATCTGCGAGAAGCCGCACTTAGTTTCTATGAGGAGTAAATATTTACGTGAAGTACGGGAAATGCGTAACCAAGGTTATGATATTGTATTTCTAGATGAATCTTGGATAAATTCTCACCACACAAGTGCCAAGGAATGGCAGTTATCAGATGGAAGTATTAAAAGATGTGTACCCACTGGAAAAGGACAGCGTATTATAATGGCACATGCAGGCAGCCGAAAAGAAGGGTTGGTGAAAAATGCAGAACTTATATTCACCTCTAATTATACTGACAACAGGGACTATCACACCGAGATGAATGGCCATATATTTAGAGAGTGGATTGAAAATACTCTTCTTCCAATTCTAGACAGACCATCCTGTCTGGTAATGGACAACGCGTCGTACCACAACGCTGTGGCAGAAGAAGACAAAATTCCTACATCTACCAGTACAAAAGATGTTATAAAGATTTGGCTAAGAAAGGAAGGAATTCCATTTAACGAGGGATTTTTGAAACCTGAATTACTGTCACTTGTTAAGAAATCGCAAAAGACCAAAGTATTCCAAATAGACAAAATCATTCAACAGCATGGTCATACGTGCTTGAGACTGCCCCCTTATCATCCACAATTAAACCCCATTGAACTCGTTTGGGCAAAAATTAAAGGGCAGGTGGCAGCTGAGAATACAAGTTTTAAACTATGCGATATAAAAGGACTGACATATGCTGCTCTATTCACAGATTGACAAAGATTTTTGGTGCAAATGTGAAGATCATGTCTTAAAAGAAGAAAATGACTATTGGAAAAAAAGATGGACTATCGTTCGTTCAGCCCAGATTAGTAATCAATATGTTAGACTCCTCTGATTCAGAATAAATGAAATAATAATGGACGTTTTTATATGTCCGCATGATCAATCTTTAGCTAAAGTTGATAACGTTTTGAAAATGTAAAGATTCTTGATATGTGTACTGCAGGCATGCAAAGAAACTAAATCACTTTCATATGTCTTGTTTACGTAAAAATAATGAAAGTCACATGGAAAGACATAAAACGAACAATGTAGCTCTTTACAGTGAAGAGGATCCGTGCTTACATCGGACTCTTTAGTCACATGCGTACCATAAACAATAACTTTGCTTGATATGTCATGCTCGTTATCGCTCGCAACGGATAATTAATTTTTTTAAATGTATTCTTTGTTGTATATTGTTTAAATAGTTTTCATTAATGGAACTGTTTATACGCTGATTTGTTTTAGACCGTCTGTAACGGCTATAACATTGACATTCTCATAGTATTTTAAAGAAAGTAAACAATAGAAAGTAAACAGTTGATAAACGCCTCCAACTTTCAAGTTGTGTAGAGACGCCTATGCCGAGAAGCTGATTTCCATTAATGTACGGTAAATTATTTTCTCCAGGAGCAAAAAGATCCGTAAATTCACTGAGATCAAAAGAAAGTGCTGCTTCATGATGAAGCATACTTCCTACATCATTAAATTTTGTGAAATCGGTGGGACCTTGGAAAAACAAGGCCAGATGCAAGAAATCAAGTTTGTAAGTGCAGGGAAAGAGGAGATATTTCATGTTAATCGTGAACATTTAGATTTGAAACGACCAATAGTGTAGACATTACTAAACTAAGAATTTAACTTCTAGTGTAGACATTACTAAACTAAGAATTTAACTTTAGTGTAGACATTACTAAACTAAGAATTTAACTTCTAGTGTAGACATTACTAAACTAAGAATTTAACTTTAGTGTAGACATTACTAAACAGAGAATTTAACTTCTAGTGTAGACATTACTAAACTAAGAATTTAACTTCTAGTGTAGACATTACTAAACTAAGAATTTAACTTTAGTGTAGACATTACTAAACTAAGAATTTAACTTCTAGTGTAGACATTACTAAACTAAGAATTTAACTTCTAGTGTAGACATTACTAAACTAAGAATTTAACTTTAGTGTAGACATTACTAAACTAAGAATTTAACTTCTAGTGTAGACATTACTAAACTAAGAATTTAACTTTAGTGTAGACATTACTAAAGTAAGAATTTAACTTCTAGTGTAGACATTACTAAACTAAGAATTTAACTTTAGTGTAGACATTACTAAACTAAGAATTTAACTTTAGTGTAGACATTACTAACTAAGAATTTAACTTTAGTGTAGACATTACTAAACTAAGAATTTAACTTTAGTGTAGACATTACTAAACAGAGAATTTAACTTCTAGTGTAACAGACTGAGAACAAGAGGGAGTTTTTTTTTTTTTTTTCTAGAGAGTCGGAAAGCCTCTTATGGAAGTTTCACTCCCTGCTTTGGTCAAACTAACACAATTCTTTTTTTTCTTTTGTCCTTATATTATGTATTGTAATTTTGTTGTTAAAATCTATGTTCCACGTACATTTACGATGATGGATGTAACCGATGATCGCAATAATTTAATTTTAGATTTGATCGTGATGTTCTAGAATCCGACTGTAGATTGCAAGATTCGGTCACACTTGAAACCAGATGTTTATGAGAGACAGCTATAAGTTCGACGTAATACGAAATACGAGGGCCAGCAACGTGCACAGTTGATGACTGGAGGGGGGCCTCGGTCTCAGAGTTGGAGAACCCCTCGACTGGAGCTACCCACCTTCGGACAACCGGTGTTCGATCCTCACTGGAAAGAGTGGGAGTTGTACTCATGGTTGGAGTAAAAAAAAAAATTACTCCCGCGGTCGACCCAGCCGCTGATAGAAATGGGTACCAGGGTACAACTCTGGGAAGGTGAAGAATGCACTGAGAGTTTCGATGCTTGAAGCGACACCATCCACAAGTCTCCGAACACTTTTGGATAGGCGGCCGAGCACATATGGGTGGAAACTCGCGTGCTAAGACGCTGGTTCAAGTCTCGTACTTTACCTTGACCTTTACAACCCAAGAAAATCTAAACTTTACCTTTACCTTCACCTTTACAACCCAAGAAAATCTAAACTTTACCTTTACCTTGACCTTTACAACCCAAGAAAATCTAAACTTTACCTTTACCTTGACCTTTACAACCAAGAAAATCTAAACTTTACCTTTACCTTGACCTTTACAACCCAAGAAAATCTAAACTTTACCTTTACCTTGACCTTTACAACCCAAGAAAATCTAAACTTCAGCTTTACTACTCGTCTACTTTCTTACTATGTCTTTCGTGTCACTCTAACACTTCACATTATTCTCTGGTGACTGTACACACTCTCTCACACAAACAAAGATGTGGGAGATGCACCACAGAAATAAAAAGCAGAATAGTTCAGGCCAAAATAGCATTTCAGAAAATGAAAAATATCTTATGCAACAAATCTATGTCAATAAAAAGGAGAAAGAGAGTTCATCGGTGCTATATAGAGCAAATTCTGACCTATGAAAGCGAATCATGGACAGTAGACAAACAAATGAAAAGACTATTAGAGGCCACAGAGATGGGATTTCTCAGAAGAATGTTGAAAGTTCCCTGGACAGATAAAAAGACCAATGAGGAAGTTCTCAAAGAGGCCAACACAAAACGGGAACTCTTAAAAAACATCAGAAAGAAGCAATCAACATTTTTCGGGCACATCATGAGAAGAGGAAAGTTGGAATACTTGGTTACAACTGACAAAATAAAAGGAAAGAGAGATCGCGGACGACAAAGAGAGAAAATACTGGATAGCTTGGTGTCATGGCATGGAAAACAGTCAACAACAGAACTGATACGATGCACTGTAGATAGAAGATTGTGGAGGGACATGATCACCTACGCCAACCGGCAGGGTACATGATGATGATAATGACCTAGGCCTGACGCCGATAATCGAGAAATGTAAGAGAAGGTTAATCCAATCTTTTCCGTATATAAATCAACGTAGATGTCGAGAATGTTCCAGATCATACAACTAGTCAACTACAGGACACAGAACGGCTTTCATGTGGCAAGTTCTCAGAATGTCTGCTTCTTTCAATCCTTATATAAGATCTGTGGCCATTACTAAGTCTAGTTGTCATTTGTGTTGACTTGTCTGTTTGTCAAGACCACAAAAAGGATCCTCGGTCTCTGTTACTAATTACAGTCTGTCCAATGTCTTTTTTCTGTTATTATTTAAAGAACCAGTAATGAGTGTCGCTGGTAACCTTCGTGTATTTCCAGATTTGTTTTTATTGTTATCAGAGCTGCAGTAACGTGTGCGTGCGTCAGGTTGTCAGACCGTGGTTTTCTCCGGTCAAACTGGTACTTTAATTCACACGATTATGAATGTGATGTGGGGCAGGAAAGTGTGTAAAAATGTGGTTTATTGATAATACTTACACACTTTAACTGAAATGAAAATCAGACGGTTTAATTTGCAATCTTTATTCAAGTGGATAAATTTAGTGAACACTGACAGTCGAGGTGTTTGCGAACTAATTGAGTAGGTACACACGATATGGTCGCATAATGTATAAGTGGGTAATCTACAGTCACATTGATAATGTAAATGTACTTTCAGACATGGACACAAGGGCATTTGGTGTAAAGGTGACAGTTGGTGGAGGCATGGATGTTGGCTCCGATAGACGGTGTTGGCATGGAGAGACAGTGTAGGTCCGTTAGAATGTCTGTGCATAAATAGACGGTGAAACACGAATAGACAGTGAGGGACGAATAGAAAGTGAGGTTCGAAAAGACAGTGAGGCGGGAATAGACAGTAAGTCGCCAATAGGCTATGAGGCACGAATACATAAAAACGTACGAATAGACAGTGAGGTATGAATAGACAGTGAAGCATGAGTACATGGCGAGGCACGAATAGGCAATACACGGTGAGAAACGAGTGCACGGTGGGAAACGAATAGACAATACACGTTGAGAAACGATTATACGATGAGAAACGAATAAACGGTGGGAAATGAATAGACAATACACGGTGAGAAACGAGTACACGGTGAGAAACAAATAGACAATACACGTTGAGAAACGAGTACACAGTGAGAAACAAATAGACAATACACGGTGAGAAACGAGTACACAGTGAGAAACAAATAGACAATACACGATGAGAAACAAGTACACAGTGAGAAACGAGTACACTGTGGGAAACGAATAGACAATACACGATGAGAAACAAGTATACAGTGAGAAACGAGTACACGGTGAGAAACGAATAGACAATACACGGTGAGAAACGAGTACACGGTGAGAAATAAATAGACAATACACGGTGAGAAACGAGTATACGGTGAGAAACGAGTACACGGTGAGAAACGAATAGTCGGTGTGAAACGAATAGACAATACACGGTGTGGCACGAATAGACAATACACGGTGTGGCACGAATAGACAATACACGGTGTGGCACGAATAGACAATACACGGTGAGGCACGAATAGACAATACACGGTGTGGCACGAATAGACAATACACGGTGTGGCACGAATAGACAATACACGGTGTGGCACGAATAGACAATACACGGTGAGGCACGAATAGACAATACACGGTGTGGCACGAATAGACAATACACGGTGTGGCACGAATAGACAATACACGGTGAGGCACGAATAGACAATACACGGTGAGGCACGAATAGACAATACACGGTGAGACACGAATAGACAATACACGGTGTGGCACGAATAGACAATACACGGTGTGGCACGAATAGACAATACACGGTGAGGCACGAATAGACAATACACGGTGTGGCACGAATAGACAATACACGGTGTGGCACGAATAGACAATACACGGTGTGGCACGAATAGACAATACACGGTGTGGCACGAATAGACAATACACGGTGAGGCACGAATATACGATATTGTTCAAAGGACAGTGTAGATGTGGATTGACGATGCTGTTGGCATGCATTGACAGTGTAGAGATGGATTAATGGTGTAGGCATGGTTTAACAGTTTTGCATGGATTGATAGTATATGCATGGTTAAAGGGTTTAGGCATCTATTGACAGTGTAGGCATGGATTTAAAGTGTAGAGTGGATTGATAATGTAGGCATTGATTGACGGTGTAGGCATGGATTGACAGTGTAGGCATTGATTGACGGTTTAGGCATGGTTTGACAATGTAAGCATGGATTGACAGTGCTGACATGGATTGACGGTGTAGACATAGATTGACGGTGTAGGCATGTTTAAAGGCTGTTGACATGGATTGACGGTGTAGCCATGATTTAATGTTGTAAACATGGATTGTCCGTGTAGGCATGATTAACGGTGTTGGTATAGATAGACGTCAGATTATAGATCAGAACGTTGGAAAAGAGATCACAACGTTATTATAACTATTACAATATCTAATTCGAGACTTTTTTCTGAAGGCCTTACAAACTTTAAAATGTCTCACTGTGTACTTTCGTGGCTTTCAAGACTGGGTTTAGTCTTACGAGAGATGCTGTGATTTATCTATTTACTTCTAGT
Organism: Megaustenia siamemsis; assembly: GCA_032433765.1. NCBI lineage: Eukaryota > Metazoa > Mollusca > Gastropoda > Stylommatophora > Ariophantidae > Megaustenia > Megaustenia siamemsis. The sequence goes on from JAVIAB010000104.1 coordinate 2,541,086, forward strand.
AGCTTATTCTTGTAGTTATGGGTTAGTTTCAAAGTCGTATTTGTTTCGATAAAACGCACGTATTTATATTACTTCACCTTATAATGTGATGTGGGACGTGAAGAATCTGGTGTGGGAAGTTACGAATGTGATGTGGGACGTGAAGAATCTGGTGTGGGAAGTTACGAATGTGATGTGGGACGTGAAGAATCTGGTGTGGGAAGTTACGAATGTGATGTGGGACGTGAAGAATCTGGTGTGGGAAGTTACGAATGTGATGTGGGACGTGAAGAATCTGGTGTGGGAAGTTACGAATGTGATGTGGGACGTGGATAACATGATGCGGGACGTGACGAATGTGATGTGGGATGTGAAGAATGGGATGCTGGACGTAACGAATGTGGTATGGAACGTGACAGATGTAAGTTGGACGTGACGAATGTGATGTGGGACGTGACAAATGGCACGTGTTGATCTGACATTTTGATACAATTATTTGTGATTTGAAATAAAATAAAAAAATACACGTACCTATAGTTTTAACTGAAAATAAAGTTAAACAATTTGACAATAAGAGACAACAGAAATAAAATAAAGACAATGGAGAAAAATAAGAGTAATACAAATCTGATCTAATCCAGAGACCAAAAAAAAATTGCAATGTTTCGGACCTATAATTATGTCTTGCATGTCCTATTATCCTACTAGAGCAACATTTCCGTATATAGCAGAGCTCTAGTCGATGCTAGAGAAGGTTTCAAACTCAAAAGCGAGTCCAGCATGTTGCACACTTCAAGTCTCATGAACCCATTTCTCAGAATTTCATCGACCTTTAACCTCCACAGTTACTATTTCCAAATCTTACTCTGTATAAGGACTGGATCATCTCCTAGTCGGACAGCCATCTGTGTCCAGCACAGAAATTGGGTCACTGGGTTATTACGCCTGTGGAAATGTCTTCCCTCAGAGAAGCCAGCACAGTTTGTCATGACTATCGCACAAGAGAAACAGAACATCAACATAACTATAGACGGCAGACAACTACAACAGAACATCAACATAACTATAGACGGTAGACAACTACAACAGAACATCAACATAACTATAGACGGCAGACAACTACAACAGAACATCAACATAACTATAGACGGTAGACAACTAAAACAGAACAACAACATAACTATAGACGGTAGACAACTAAAACAGAACATCAACATAACTATAGACGGCAGACAACTACAACAGAACATCAACATAACTATAGACGGTAGACAACTAAAAAAGAACAACAACATAACTATAGACGGTAGACAACTAAAACAGAACATCAACATAACTATAGACGGTAGACAACTAAAACAGAACATCAACATAACTATAGACGGCAGACAGCTAAAACAGAACAACAACATAACTATAGACGGCAGACAACTAAAACAGAACATCAACATAACTATAGACGGCAGACAACTACAACAGAACATCAACATAACTATAGACGGCAGACAACTAAAACAGAACATCAACATAACTATAGACGGCAGACAACTAAAACAGAACATCGACATAACTATAGACGGCAGACAACTAAAACAGAACATCAACATAACTATAGACGGCAGGAAAGTAAAACAAGTGTAGAAATGTAAATACCTAGGAAGTTTAGTGACAAACGACAATTCACAAACAGCAGAAATAGACTCAAGATGCAACAAAGCTTGTCAGATAATTGGATAGATATGCCTACTATTGCCCAATAAGGAAATAACTCTAGAGGCAAAACGGGCACTCTACAATACAATCTTCATCCCAACGTTGTGCTACCAATGCCAGACCTGGACCCTAGATGCAAGAACAATAAGAAAAATAACCTCTACTGAGATGAAATGTGTTAGACGAATGACAGGAAACAGTCTGAGAGACAAGATCAGAAATGAAGAACTGAGAAAAAGCTAGGAATAACCCCGGCCATAGAATATATACAGAAACAACATATAAATTGGTTTGGTCAAAACACCACACAACGAGCCTCCAATAAACGTTGTGAGAACACACCAAAGTCCGACCACGAAAAAAATTGATTGACAGAATATTAGAAACACTAGGAAACATAACAGCAGCAGAGGCTACGAGAAGAACAAAAAACCGCAAATATTATCTTCCACCGAGAAAGGCTGAAAGGCAAATGATGAAGGACAGAAGGAAAATAAGAAGTACAGTTTGTTAAAAATCTCACTGTTATGATATTGTCTTTAATGGCGTGAGCTCATGACAATAAATGTTGCTTCTTCACGGCGTCTTGTGCGAGCAAAACATGCGATCCTGTCTAGACTCTAGACCAAATAGCAAATTGTATAGACTAAGGAATGTCTTATGTCACTGGTACGACAAACCAAACACTCTAACACATTTTGCTGAAATGGTATACATTGATTTCTATACACAGAGAGAATTGACTTTTTGTTTAGACATTACTAAACAGATAGAACTTTACTTATTGTTTACACATTACTAAACAGACAGAACTGTACCTATTGTTTAGACATTACTAAACAGTTAGAGAACTGCACTTTCCGCGTAGACTACTAAACAGACAAACTGTACCTATTGTTTAGACATTACTAAACAGACAGAACTGTACCTATTGTTTAGACATTACTAAACAGACAGAGAACTGTACATTCCGCGTAGACTACTAAACAGACAGAGAACTGTACTTTCCGCGTAGACTACTAAACAGACAGAGAACTGTACTTTCCGTGTAGACTACTAAACATACAGAGAACTGTACTTTCCGCGTGGACTACTAAACAGACAGAGAACTGTACTTTCCGTGTAGACTACTAAACAGACAGAGAACTGTACTTTCCGTGTAGACTACTAAACAGACAGAGAACTGTACTTTCCGTGTAGACTACTAAACATGCAGAGAACTGTACTTTCCGCGTAGACTACTAAACAGACAGAGAACTGTACTTTCCGTGTAGACTACTAAACAGACAGAGAACTGTACTTTCCGCGTAGACTACTAAACAGACAGAGAACTGTACTTTCCGTGTAGACTACTAAACAGACAGAACTGTACTTTCCGTGTAGACTACTAAACAGACAGAGAACTGTACTTTCCGTGTAGACTACTAAACAGACAGAGAACTGTACTTTCCGTGTAGACTACTAAACAGACAGAGAACTGTACTTTCCGTGTAGACTACTAAACAGACAAACAACTGTACCTATTGTTTAGACATTACTAAACAGACAAAGAACTGTACCTATTGTTTAGACATTACTAAACAGACAAAGAACTGTACCTATTGTTTAGACATTACTAAACAGACAGAGAACTGTACTTTCCGCGTAGATTACTAAACAGACAGAACTGTACCTATTGTTTAGACATTACTAAACAGACAGAGAACTGTACATTCCGCGTTTACTACTAAACAGACAGAGCTGTACCTATTATTTAGACATTACTAAATTCTCTTTAAATCTTCTTCTCTCATTTTGTTCCAATTATCACAAAATATTCCAGCTTCTCCCTTCTCAAACTTTACCACAAAAATACTGTTTTCTCCACATTTTGAACAAATGCCCACCTGAAAGTCTGTCTCTGCTAGAGCGTTCTATTGGTCGTTTCAAAATATTTTGAAGGTGTTTAAAATTCCATATCTCTGCAACCAATTGATTGATAATGCTGAAATTTTGCACATGGTCTTGTGATTTTTTGGTCCCAAGAAGTACATTCATTTCCTCACCAACAAACGTATAGTTTTAAATATTCTTTATTTGAAGTATACAAATGTAAGGCATTTTGGTCAAACCATATATTTGGAGGAATTACCGCTTCATATGAGTGAGCACCCACGGACTTGTCATCTTGAACGTAATGCGCGCCAATTTCCCTGTTTTAAGCACTAAAAACACATAAAACGCGTCATAGTTATAATTTTATATCCGGTGCATCCCATTTCCTGTCGTTTTGTTGTGATTTATGTGCAACGGCGTATCCTAATTATTGGGTAATTTCGTTAAATTTGTGATCTGTTAGTCAATGGGTATAAAAGTAAAGTTCCTTACATTGCAATCAGTGGCAATAAAGGTGTATAAATATTTTTGCATAGAAGCTAAGCGTGGAAAACTGTATCGAAGCATCTCAAAGCCAGAAAAGAGAACTATTCGCGCATTGGGTATAAGCTAACGCTTTTTCAAACAAGTGCTTAAAGCTAACGGAGTGTCCAGTTCAATCAAGACTAGGACGCTAGGAAGAAAGAAAGTAGTAGATAGTTTTGACAAGGAAGTGATTAGAAGAGCAATTTGTAAAATGTTCGATTCCAAAGAAACTGTGACTTTAAGAAAACTGAAAATTCGACTGAGAGCAGAAAATGACATTGTTGTGTCGAAAACAACATTATGGAGAACTGTTAGAAGCATCGGTTTTACGTTTAGAAAGTACGATAGTGGTAGTAATGTCATCTGCGAGAAGCCGCACTTAGTTTCTATGAGGAGTAAATATTTACGTGAAGTACGGGAAATGCGTAACCAAGGTTATGATATTGTATTTCTAGATGAATCTTGGATAAATTCTCACCACACAAGTGCAAAGGAATGGCAGTTATCAGATGGAAGTATTAAAAGATGTGTACCCACTGGAAAAGGACAGCGTATTATAATGGCACATGCAGGCAGCCGAAAAGAAGGGTTGGTGCAAAATGCAGAACTTATATTCACCTCTAATTATACTGACAACAGGGACTATCACACCGAGATGAATGGCCATATATTTAGAGAGTGGATTGAAAATACTCTTCTTCCAATTCTAGACAGACCATCCTGTCTGGTAATGGACAACGCGTCGTACCACAACGCTGTGGCAGAAGAAGACAAAATTCCTACATCTACCAGTACAAAAGATGTTATAAAGATTTGGCTAAGAAAGGAAGGAATTCCATTTAACGAGGGATTTTTGAAACCTGAATTACTGTCACTTGTTAAGAAATCGCAAAAGACCAAAGTATTCCAAATAGACAAAATCATTCAACAGCATGGTCATACGTGCTTGAGACTGCCCCTTATCATCCACAATTAAACCCCATTGAACTCGTTTGGGCAAAAATTAAAGGGCAGGTGGCAGCTGAGAATACAAGTTTTAAACTATGCGATATAAAAGGACTGACATATGCTGCTCTATTCACAGATTGACAAAGATTTTTGGTGCAAATGTGAAGATCATGTCTTAAAAGAAGAAAATGACTATTGGAAAAAAGATGGACTATCGTTCGTTCAGCCCAGATTAGTAATCAATATGTTAGACTCCTCTGATTCAGAATAAATGAAATAATAATGGACGTTTTTATATGTCCGCATGATCAATCTTTAGCTAAAGTTGATAACGTTTTGAAAATGTAAAGATTCTTGATATGTGTACTGCAGGCATGCAAAGAAACTAAATCACTTTCATATGTCTTGTTTACGTAAAATAATGAAAGTCACATGGAAAGACATAAAACGAACAATGTAGCTCTTTACAGTGAAGAGGATCCCGTGCTTACATCAGACTCTTTAGTCACATGCGTACCCATAAACAATAACTTTGCTTGATATGTCATGCTCGTTATCGCTCGCAACGGATAATTAATTTTTTTAAATGTATTCTTTGTTGTATATTGTTTAAATAGTTTTCATTAATGGAACTGTTTATACGCTGATTTGTTTTAGACCGTCTGTAAAGGCTATAACATTGACATTCTCATAGTATTTTAAAGAAAGTAAACAATAGAAAGTAAACAGTTGATAAACGCCTCCAACTTTCAAGTTGTGTAGAGACGCCTATGTCGAGAAGCTGATTTCCATTAATGTACGGTAAATTATTTTCTCCAGGAGCAAAAAGATCCGTAAATTCACTGAGATCAAAGGAAAGTGCTGCTTCATGATGAAGCATACTTCCTACATCATTAAATTTTGTTAAATCGGTGGGACCTTGGAAAAACAAGGCCAGATGCAAAAAATCAAGTTTGTAAGTGCAGGGAAAGAGGAGATATTTCATGTTAATCGTGAACATTTAGATTTGAAACGACCAATAGTAAATCCTTTCAATTATCAAGGACATTCTTAACATTCGTCTCAAAATCATGTTTCTGTGGCCTCCAACGACTTTCTTGTCAGTTATCCGCTTGTACACCATTCACATCCACATGTCAAGAATAGCTACACATCTATCTATCTATGCCTTTTCCTATTTCCGTTGAAACAAATCGGTCGCTTATTACAATTTACATTATTCATAACCTCATCTGTGTTGTCCGAGCAACTATTTAGATGAGTTCTTTTAACCGTCTATAATTACTTATCTGTAGGGGGAACATGACATCATGACATTGCTCACGTTTCACTTTCTTTGACATAGCAGGTGCACTCCCCGACCCGTCACCGGACGGTAGAAACTTAGTAGGAATGTCAGTTGCTGAAAGTTTTAAGAAAACACATACGGATCTAAATAAATGTACAAGGTGGTTAATGATAACATATACAGATCTAATAAATATACAGGTGGTTAATGAGAACATGTACAGATCTAAATAAATGTACAAGGTGGTTAATGATAACATATACAGATCTAATAAATATACAGGTGGTTAGTGAGAACATGTACAGATCTAAATAAATGTACAAGGTGGTTAATGATAACATATACCGATCTAATAAATATACAGGTGGTTAATGAGAACATGTACAGATCTAAATAAATGTACAAGATGGTTAATGATAACATATACAGATCTAATAAATATACAGGTGGTTAATGAGAACACATACATATCTAAATAAATGTCTTTCGTGTCACTCTAACACTTCACATTATTCTCTGGTGACTGTACACACTCTCTCACACAAACAAAGATGTGGGAGATGCACCACAGAAATAAAAAGCAGAATAGTTCAGGCCAAAATAGCATTTCAGAAAATGAAAAATATCTTATGCAACAAATCTATGTCAATAAAAAGGAGAAAGAGAGTTCATCGGTGCTATATAGAGCAAATTCTGACCTATGAAAGCGAATCATGGACAGTAGACAAACAAATGAAAAGACTATTAGAGGCCACAGAGATGGGATTTCTCAGAAGAATGTTGAAAGTTCCCTGGACAGATAAAAAGACCAATGAGGAAGTTCTCAAAGAGGCCAACACAAAACGGGAACTCTTAAAAAACATCAGAAAGAAGCAATCAACATTTTTCGGGCACATCATGAGAAGAGGAAAGTTGGAATACTTGGTTACAACTGACAAAATAAAAGGAAAGAGAGATCGCGGACGACAAAGAGAGAAAATACTGGATAGCTTGGTGTCATGGCATGGAAAACAGTCAACAACAGAACTGATACGATGCACTGTAGATAGAAGATTGTGGAGGGACATGATCACCTACGCCAACCGGCAGGGTACATGATGATGATAATGACCTAGGCCTGACGCCGATAATCGAGAAATGTAAGAGAAGGTTAATCCAATCTTTTCCGTATATAAATCAACGTAGATGTCGAGAATGTTCCAGATCATACAACTAGTCAACTACAGGACACAGAACGGCTTTCATGTGGCAAGTTCTCAGAATGTCTGCTTCTTTCAATCCTTATATAAGATCTGTGGCCATTACTAAGTCTAGTTGTCATTTGTGTTGACTTGTCTGTTTGTCAAGACCACAAAAAGGATCCCTCGGTCTCTGTTACTAATTACAGTCTGTCCAATGTCTTTTTTCTGTTATTATTTAAAGAACCAGTAATGAGTGTCGCTGGTAACCTTCGTGTATTTCCAGATTTGTTTTTATTGTTATCAGAGCTGCAGTAACGTGTGCGTGCGTCAGGTTGTCAGACCGTGGTTTTCTCCGGTCAAACTGGTACTTTAATTCACACGATTATGAATGTGATGTGGGGCAGGAAAGTGTGTAAAAATGTGGTTTATTGATAATACTTACACACTTTAACTGAAATGAAAATCAGACGGTTTAATTTGCAATCTTTATTCAAGTGGATAAATTTAGTGAACACTGACAGTCGAGGTGTTTGCGAACTAATTGAGTAGGTACACACGATATGGTCGCATAATGTATAAGTGGGTAATCTACAGTCACATTGATAATGTAAATGTACTTTCAGACATGGACACAAGGGCATTTGGTGTAAAGGTGACAGTTGGTGGAGGCATGGATGTTGGCTCCGATAGACGGTGTTGGCATGGAGAGACAGTGTAGGTCCGTTAGAATGTCTGTGCATAAATAGACGGTGAAACACGAATAGACAGTGAGGGACGAATAGAAAGTGAGGTTCGAAAAGACAGTGAGGCGGGAATAGACAGTAAGTCGCCAATAGGCTATGAGGCACGAATACATAAAAACGTACGAATAGACAGTGAGGTATGAATAGACAGTGAAGCATGAGTACATGGCGAGGCACGAATAGGCAATACACGGTGAGAAACGAGTGCACGGTGGGAAACGAATAGACAATACACGTTGAGAAACGATTATACGATGAGAAACGAATAAACGGTGGGAAATGAATAGACAATACACGGTGAGAAACGAGTACACGGTGAGAAACAAATAGACAATACACGTTGAGAAACGAGTACACAGTGAGAAACAAATAGACAATACACGGTGAGAAACGAGTACACAGTGAGAAACAAATAGACAATACACGATGAGAAACAAGTACACAGTGAGAAACGAGTACACTGTGGGAAACGAATAGACAATACACGATGAGAAACAAGTATACAGTGAGAAACGAGTACACGGTGAGAAACGAATAGACAATACACGGTGAGAAACGAGTACACGGTGAGAAATAAATAGACAATACACGGTGAGAAACGAGTATACGGTGAGAAACGAGTACACGGTGAGAAACGAATAGTCGGTGTGAAACGAATAGACAATACACGGTGTGGCACGAATAGACAATACACGGTGTGGCACGAATAGACAATACACGGTGTGGCACGAATAGACAATACACGGTGAGGCACGAATAGACAATACACGGTGTGGCACGAATAGACAATACACGGTGTGGCACGAATAGACAATACACGGTGTGGCACGAATAGACAATACACGGTGAGGCACGAATAGACAATACACGGTGTGGCACGAATAGACAATACACGGTGTGGCACGAATAGACAATACACGGTGAGGCACGAATAGACAATACACGGTGAGGCACGAATAGACAATACACGGTGAGACACGAATAGACAATACACGGTGTGGCACGAATAGACAATACACGGTGTGGCACGAATAGACAATACACGGTGAGGCACGAATAGACAATACACGGTGTGGCACGAATAGACAATACACGGTGTGGCACGAATAGACAATACACGGTGTGGCACGAATAGACAATACACGGTGTGGCACGAATAGACAATACACGGTGAGGCACGAATATACGATATTGTTCAAAGGACAGTGTAGATGTGGATTGACGATGCTGTTGGCATGCATTGACAGTGTAGAGATGGATTAATGGTGTAGGCATGGTTTAACAGTTTTGCATGGATTGATAGTATATGCATGGTTAAAGGGTTTAGGCATCTATTGACAGTGTAGGCATGGATTTAAAGTGTAGAGTGGATTGATAATGTAGGCATTGATTGACGGTGTAGGCATGGATTGACAGTGTAGGCATTGATTGACGGTTTAGGCATGGTTTGACAATGTAAGCATGGATTGACAGTGCTGACATGGATTGACGGTGTAGACATAGATTGACGGTGTAGGCATGTTTAAAGGCTGTTGACATGGATTGACGGTGTAGCCATGATTTAATGTTGTAAACATGGATTGTCCGTGTAGGCATGATTAACGGTGTTGGTATAGATAGACGTCAGATTATAGATCAGAACGTTGGAAAAGAGATCACAACGTTATTATAACTATTACAATATCTAATTCGAGACTTTTTTCTGAAGGCCTTACAAACTTTAAAATGTCTCACTGTGTACTTTCGTGGCTTTCAAGACTGGGTTTAGTCTTACGAGAGATGCTGTGATTTATCTATTTACTTCTAGTAGCTTATTCTTGTAGTTATGGGTTAGTTTCAAAGTCGTATTTGTTTCGATAAAACGCACGTATTTATATTACTTCACCTTATAATGTGATGTGGGACGTGAAGAATCTGGTGTGGGAAGTTACGAATGTGATGTGGGACGTGAAGAATCTGGTGTGGGAAGTTACGAATGTGATGTGGGACGTGAAGAATCTGGTGTGGGAAGTTACGAATGTGATGTGGGACGTGAAGAATCTGGTGTGGGAAGTTACGAATGTGATGTGGGACGTGAAGAATCTGGTGTGGGAAGTTACGAATGTGATGTGGGACGTGGATAACATGATGCGGGACGTGACGAATGTGATGTGGGATGTGAAGAATGGGATGCTGGACGTAACGAATGTGGTATGGAACGTGACAGATGTAAGTTGGACGTGACGAATGTGATGTGGGACGTGACAAATGGCACGTGTTGATCTGACATTTTGATACAATTATTTGTGATTTGAAATAAAATAAAAAAATACACGTACCTATAGTTTTAACTGAAAATAAAGTTAAACAATTTGACAATAAGAGACAACAGAAATAAAATAAAGACAATGGAGAAAAAATAAGAGTAATACAAATCTGATCTAATCCAGAGACCAAAAAAAAATTGCAATGTTTCGGACCTATAATTATGTCTTGCATGTCCTATTATCCTACTAGAGCAACATTTCCGTATATAGCAGAGCTCTAGTCGATGCTAGAGAAGGTTTCAAACTCAAAAGCGAGTCCAGCATGTTGCACACTTCAAGTCTCATGAACCCATTTCTCAGAATTTCATCGACCTTTAACCTCCACAGTTACTATTTCCAAATCTTACTCTGTATAAGGACTGGATCATCTCCTAGTCGGACAGCCATCTGTGTCCAGCACAGAAATTGGGTCACTGGGTTATTACGCCTGTGGAAATGTCTTCCCTCAGAGAAGCCAGCACAGTTTGTCATGACTATCGCACAAGAGAAACAGAACATCAACATAACTATAGACGGCAGACAACTACAACAGAACATCAACATAACTATAGACGGTAGACAACTACAACAGAACATCAACATAACTATAGACGGCAGACAACTACAACAGAACATCAACATAACTATAGACGGTAGACAACTAAAACAGAACAACAACATAACTATAGACGGTAGACAACTAAAACAGAACATCAACATAACTATAGACGGCAGACAACTACAACAGAACATCAACATAACTATAGACGGTAGACAACTAAAAAAGAACAACAACATAACTATAGACGGTAGACAACTAAAACAGAACATCAACATAACTATAGACGGTAGACAACTAAAACAGAACATCAACATAACTATAGACGGCAGACAGCTAAAACAGAACAACAACATAACTATAGACGGCAGACAACTAAAACAGAACATCAACATAACTATAGACGGCAGACAACTACAACAGAACATCAACATAACTATAGACGGCAGACAACTAAAACAGAACATCAACATAACTATAGACGGCAGACAACTAAAACAGAACATCGACATAACTATAGACGGCAGACAACTAAAACAGAACATCAACATAACTATAGACGGCAGGAAAGTAAAACAAGTGTAGAAATGTAAATACCTAGGAAGTTTAGTGACAAACGACAATTCACAAACAGCAGAAATAGACTCAAGATGCAACAAAGCTTGTCAGATAATTGGATAGATATGCCTACTATTGCCCAATAAGGAAATAACTCTAGAGGCAAAACGGGCACTCTACAATACAATCTTCATCCCAACGTTGTGCTACCAATGCCAGACCTGGACCCTAGATGCAAGAACAATAAGAAAAATAACCTCTACTGAGATGAAATGTGTTAGACGAATGACAGGAAACAGTCTGAGAGACAAGATCAGAAATGAAGAACTGAGAAAAAGCTAGGAATAACCCCGGCCATAGAATATATACAGAAACAACATATAAATTGGTTTGGTCAAAACACCACACAACGAGCCTCCAATAAACGTTGTGAGAACACACCAAAGTCCGACCACGAAAAAAATTGATTGACAGAATATTAGAAACACTAGGAAACATAACAGCAGCAGAGGCTACGAGAAGAACAAAAAACCGCAAATATTATCTTCCACCGAGAAAGGCTGAAAGGCAAATGATGAAGGACAGAAGGAAAATAAGAAGTACAGTTTGTTAAAAATCTCACTGTTATGATATTGTCTTTAATGGCGTGAGCTCATGACAATAAATGTTGCTTCTTCACGGCGTCTTGTGCGAGCAAAACATGCGATCCTGTCTAGACTCTAGACCAAATAGCAAATTGTATAGACTAAGGAATGTCTTATGTCACTGGTACGACAAACCAAACACTCTAACACATTTTGCTGAAATGGTATACATTGATTTCTATACACAGAGAATTTGACTTTTTGTTTAGACATTACTAAACAGATAGAACTTTACTTATTGTTTACACATTACTAAACAGACAGAACTGTACCTATTGTTTAGACATTACTAAACAGTTAGAGAACTGCACTTTCCGCGTAGACTACTAAACAGACAAACTGTACCTATTGTTTAGACATTACTAAACAGACAGAACTGTACCTATTGTTTAGACATTACTAAACAGACAGAGAACTGTACATTCCGCGTAGACTACTAAACAGACAGAGAACTGTACTTTCCGCGTAGACTACTAAACAGACAGAGAACTGTACTTTCCGTGTAGACTACTAAACATACAGAGAACTGTACTTTCCGCGTAGACTACTAAACAGACAGAGAACTGTACTTTCCGTGTAGACTACTAAACAGACAGAGAACTGTACTTTCCGTGTAGACTACTAAACAGACAGAGAACTGTACTTTCCGTGTAGACTACTAAACATGCAGAGAACTGTACTTTCCGCGTAGACTACTAAACAGACAGAGAACTGTACTTTCCGTGTAGACTACTAAACAGACAGAGAACTGTACTTTCCGCGTAGACTACTAAACAGACAGAGAACTGTACTTTCCGTGTAGACTACTAAACAGACAGAACTGTACTTTCCGTGTAGACTACTAAACAGACAGAGAACTGTACTTTCCGTGTAGACTACTAAACAGACAGAGAACTGTACTTTCCGTGTAGACTACTAAACAGACAGAGAACTGTACTTTCCGTGTAGACTACTAAACAGACAAACAACTGTACCTATTGTTTAGACATTACTAAACAGACAAAGAACTGTACCTATTGTTTAGACATTACTAAACAGACAAAGAACTGTACCTATTGTTTAGACATTACTAAACAGACAGAGAACTGTACTTTCCGCGTAGATTACTAAACAGACAGAACTGTACCTATTGTTTAGACATTACTAAACAGACAGAGAACTGTACATTCCGCGTTTACTACTAAACAGACAGAGCTGTACCTATTATTTAGACATTACTAAATTCTCTTAAATCTTCTTCTCTCATTTTGTTCCAATTATCACAAAATATTCCAGCTTCTCCCTTCTCAAACTTTACCACAAAAATACTGTTTTCTCCACATTTTGAACAAATGCCCACCTGAAAGTCTGTCTCTGCTAGAGCGTTCTATTGGTCGTTTCAAAATATTTTGAAGGTGTTTAAAATTCCATATCTCTGCAACCAATTGATTGATAATGCTGAAATTTTGCACATGGTCTTGTGATTTTTGGTCCCAAGAAGTACATTCATTTCCTCACCAACAAACGTATAGTTTTAAATATTCTTTATTTGAAGTATACAAATGTAAGGCATTTTGGTCAAACCATATATTTGGAGGAATTACCGCTTCATATGAGTGAGCACCCACGGACTTGTCATCTTGAACGTAATGCGCGCCAATTTCCCTGTTTTAAGCACTAAAAACACATAAAACGCGTCATAGTTATAATTTTATATCCGGTGCATCCCATTTCCTGTCGTTTTGTTGTGATTTATGTGCAACGGCGTATCCTAATTATTGGGTAATTTCGTTAAATTTGTGATCTGTTAGTCAATGGGTATAAAAGTAAAGTTCCTTACATTGCAATCAGTGGCAATAAAGGTGTATAAATATTTTTGCATAGAAGCTAAGCGTGGAAAACTGTATCGAAGCATCTCAAAGCCAGAAAAGAGAACTATTCGCGCATTGGGTATAAGCAAACGCTTTTTCAAACAAGTGCTTAAAGCTAACGGAGTGTCCAGTTCAATCAAGACTAGGACGCTAGGAAGAAAGAAAGTAGTAGATAGTTTTGACAAGGAAGTGATTAGAAGAGCAATTTGTAAAATGTTCGATTCCAAAGAAACTGTGACTTTAAGAAAACTGAAAATTCGACTGAGAGCAGAAAATGACATTGTTGTGTCGAAAACAACATTATGGAGAACTGTTAGAAGCATCGGTTTTACGTTTAGAAAGTACGATAGTGGTAGTAATGTCATCTGCGAGAAGCCGCACTTAGTTTCTATGAGGAGTAAATATTTACGTGAAGTACGGGAAATGCGTAACCAAGGTTATGATATTGTATTTCTAGATGAATCTTGGATAAATTCTCACCACACAAGTGCAAAGGAATGGCAGTTATCAGATGGAAGTATTAAAAGATGTGTACCCACTGGAAAAGGACAGCGTATTATAATGGCACATGCAGGCAGCCGAAAAGAAGGGTTGGTGCAAAATGCAGAACTTATATTCACCTCTAATTATACTGACAACAGGGACTATCACACCGAGATGAATGGCCATATATTTAGAGAGTGGATTGAAAATACTCTTCTTCCAATTCTAGACAGACCATCCTGTCTGGTAATGGACAACGCGTCGTACCACAACGCTGTGGCAGAAGAAGACAAAATTCCTACATCTACCAGTACAAAAGATGTTATAAAGATTTGGCTAAGAAAGGAAGGAATTCCATTTAACGAGGGATTTTTGAAACCTGAATTACTGTCACTTGTTAAGAAATCGCAAAAGACCAAAGTATTCCAAATAGACAAAATCATTCAACAGCATGGTCATACGTGCTTGAGACTGCCCCCTTATCATCCACAATTAAACCCCATTGAACTCGTTTGGGCAAAAATTAAAGGGCAGGTGGCAGCTGAGAATACAAGTTTTAAACTATGCGATATAAAAGGACTGACATATGCTGCTCTATTCACAGATTGACAAAGATTTTTGGTGCAAATGTGAAGATCATGTCTTAAAAGAAGAAAATGACTATTGGAAAAAAGATGGACTATCGTTCGTTCAGCCCAGATTAGTAATCAATATGTTAGACTCCTCTGATTCAGAATAAATGAAATAATAATGGACGTTTTTATATGTCCGCATGATCAATCTTTAGCTAAAGTTGATAACGTTTTGAAAATGTAAAGATTCTTGATATGTGTACTGCAGGCATGCAAAGAAACTAAATCACTTTCATATGTCTTGTTTACGTAAAATAATGAAAGTCACATGGAAAGACATAAAACGAACAATGTAGCTCTTTACAGTGAAGAGGATCCCGTGCTTACATCAGACTCTTTAGTCACATGCGTACCCATAAACAATAACTTTGCTTGATATGTCATGCTCGTTATCGCTCGCAACGGATAATTAATTTTTTTAAATGTATTCTTTGTTGTATATTGTTTAAATAGTTTTCATTAATGGAACTGTTTATACGCTGATTTGTTTTAGACCGTCTGTAAAGGCTATAACATTGACATTCTCATAGTATTTTAAAGAAAGTAAACAATAGAAAGTAAACAGTTGATAAACGCCTCCAACTTTCAAGTTGTGTAGAGACGCCTATGTCGAGAAGCTGATTTCCATTAATGTACGGTAAATTATTTTCTCCAGGAGCAAAAAGATCCGTAAATTCACTGAGATCAAAGGAAAGTGCTGCTTCATGATGAAGCATACTTCCTACATCATTAAATTTTGTGAAATCGGTGGGACCTTGGAAAAACAAGGCCAGATGCAAAAAATCAAGTTTGTAAGTGCAGGGAAAGAGGAGATATTTCATGTTAATCGTGAACATTTAGATTTGAAACGACCAATAGTAAATCCTTTCAATTATCAAGGACATTCTTAACATTCGTCTCAAAATCATGTTTCTGTGGCCTCCAACGACTTTCTTGTCAGTTATCCGCTTGTACACCATTCACATCCACATGTCAAGAATAGCTACACATCTATCTATCTATGCCTTTTCCTATTTCCGTTGAAACAAATCGGTCGCTTATTACAATTTACATTATTCATAACCTCATCTGTGTTGTCCGAGCAACTATTTAGATGAGTTCTTTTAACCGTCTATAATTACTTATCTGTAGGGGGAACATGACATCATGACATTGCTCACGTTTCACTTTCTTTGACATAGCAGGTGCACTCCCCGACCCGTCACCGGACGGTAGAAACTTAGTAGGAATGTCAGTTGCTGAAAGTTTTAAGAAAACACATACGGATCTAAATAAATGTACAAGGTGGTTAATGATAACATATACAGATCTAATAAATATACAGGTGGTTAATGAGAACATGTACAGATCTAAATAAATGTACAAGGTGGTTAATGATAACATATACAGATCTAATAAATATACAGGTGGTTAGTGAGAACATGTACAGATCTAAATAAATGTACAAGGTGGTTAATGATAACATATACCGATCTAATAAATATACAGGTGGTTAATGAGAACATGTACAGATCTAAATAAATGTACAAGATGGTTAATGATAACATATACAGATCTAATAAATATACAGGTGGTTAATGAGAACACATACATATCTAAATAAATGTACAAAGTGGTTAATGATAACATATACAGATCTAATAAATATACAGGTGGTTAATGAGAACATGTACAGATCTAATAAATATACAGGTGGTTAATGAGAACATGTACAGATCTAAATAAATGTACAAGGTGGTTAATGAGAACACATAAGGTGGTTAATGAGGACACATACAGATCTAATACAGTTAAGGATACTAGTTATGGACATGTACAATAAATAAACAACTTTACAAAGCAGCTAAACCAAACAAACTAAGACAAACTACGACATTTCGGTAAAAGCCTTCATCAAATATAAAACACAAACTTTTAAAATACGCAAAGAAATCTAAACACGACAACCAAACACTGATCTGAAAAAATGGCGGAAAGAAACGGTTGCAAGGATTTATGTAGCAGTAAGTTATACGATTAATAAACAATATGACAGGTAGGATTTAATTGGACCAAAACGTAAAGAGCAGTGGAAAATTGGGGTAAACTGATGAAAGGAAGTATCAAATTTGTTACGATGAAAAGAGATGAGGAGAAAAGAGAGAGAAGATAGGAGTGGCAACCGGGATCACGTAAAAAATATAACACAGGGAAAAATAGAGATAGTACACAGGGAATAATGGGAAAGGAGACCAGTGATTAATGAAATAAGTGAGTAGAGTTTAAACCTCTCGGTTGGAGAGTCCCAAAACGGGCTGAGTCATTCCCCAAAGCGAACCGGATGTGTTTTACCAGAGTAACAAGAGATGATGCCAGTAACCCGTAACTCATCGCATACCATCCCTACATCATCATCACTAGCGCATCAATAGATGATTTAGTTTCAAAAACCTTCCATACTTCAACATTGTTGCTACTGATAATTTAGCCTCAAAACATTCCATACTTCAACATTGTTGCTACTGATAATTTAGCCTCAAAACATTCCATACTTCAACATTGTTGCTACTGATAATTTAGCCTCAAAACATTCCATACTTCAACATTGTTGCTACTGATAATTTAACATCAAAACATTCCATACTTCAACATTGTTGCTACTGATAATTTAGCCTCAAAACATTCCATACTTCAACATTGTTGCTACTGATAATTTAGCCTCAAAACATTCCATACTTCAACATTGTTGCTACTGATAATTTAACCTCAAAATCTTCCACACTTACATAATCTTCATTATTGTAGGAACAGATGATTTAGTCTCAAAACCGTCAATACCTACATCATCCTCACTATCATCACATCAACTGATGAGTTAGTCTCAAAACCTTCAATACCTACATCATCCTCGCTATCATCACATCAACTGATGATTTAGTCTCAAAACCTTCAATACCTACATCATCCTCACTATCATCACATCAACTGATGATTTAGTCTCAAAACCTTCAATACCTACATCATCCTCACTATCATCACATCAACTGATGATTTAGTCTCAAAACCTTCAATACCTACATCATTCTCACTATCACATCAACTGATGATTTAGTCTCAAAACCTTCAATACCTACATCATCCTCACTATCATCACATCAACTGATGATTTAGTCTCAAAACCTTCAATATCTACATCATCCTCACTATCACATCAACTGATGATTTAGTCTGAAAACCTTCAATACCTACATCATCCTCACTATCACATCAACTGATGATTTAGTCTCAAAACCTTCAATACCTACATCATCCTCACTATCACATCAACTGATGATTTAATCTCAAAACCTTCAATACCTACATCATTCTCACTATCACATCAACTGATGATTTAGTCTCAAAACCTTCAATACCTACATCATCCTCACTATCACATCAACTGATGATTTAATCTCAAAACCTTCAATACCTACATCATTCTCACTATCACATCAACTGATGATTTAGTCTCAAAACCTTCAATACCTACATCATCCTCACTATCACATCAACTGATGATTTAGTCTCAAAACCTTCAATACCTACATCATCCTCACTATCATCACATCAACTGATGATTTAGTCTCAAAACCTTCAATACCTACATCATCCTCACTATCACATCAACTGATGATTTAGTCTCAAAACCTTCAATACCTACATCATCCTCACTATCATCACATCAACTGATGATTTAGTCTCAAAACCTTCAATACCTACATCATCCTCACTATCACATCAACTGATGATTTAGTCTCAAAACCTTCAATACCTACATCATCCTCACTATCACATCAACTGATGATTTAGTCTCAAAACCTTCAATACCTACATCATCCTCACTATCACATCAACTGATGATTTAATCTCAAAACCTTCAATACCTACATCATTCTCACTATCACATCAACTGATGATTTAGTCTCAAAACCTTCAATACCTACATCATCCTCACTATCACATCAACTGATGATTTAATCTCAAAACCTTCAATACCTACATCATCCTCACTATCACATCAACTGATGATTTAGTCTCAAAACCTTCAATACCTACATCATCCTCACTATCACATCAACTGATGATTTAGTCTCAAAACCTTCAATACCTACATCATTCTCACTATCACATCAACTGATGATTTAGTCTCAAAACCTTCAATACCTACATCATCCTCACTATCACATCAACTGATTTAGTCTCAAAACCTTCAATACCTACATCATCCTCACTATCACATCAACTGATGATTTAGTCTCAAATCCTTCAATACCTACATCATCCTCACTATCACATCAACTGATGATTTAGTCTCAAAACCTTCAATACCTACATCATCCTCACTATCACATCAACTGATGATTTAATCTCAAAACCTTCAATACCTACATCATCCTCACTATCATCACATCAACTGATGATTTAGTCTCAAAACCTTCAATACCTACATCATCCTCACTATCACATCAACTGATGATTTAGTCTCAAAACCTTCAATACCTACATCATCCTCACTATCACATCAACTGATGATTTAGTCTCAAAACCTTCAATACCTACATCATCCTCATTATCACATCAACTGATGATTTAGTCTGAAAACCTTCAATACCTACATCATCCTCACTATCACATCAACTGATGATTTAATCTCAAAACCTTCAATACCTACATCATCCTCACTATCATCACATCAACTGATGATTTAGTCTCAAAACCTTCAATACCTACATCATCCTCACTATCACATCAACTGATGATTTAGTCTCAAAACCTTCAATACCTACATCATCCTCACTATCACATCAACTGATGATTTAGTCTCAAAACCTTCAATACCTACATCATCCTCACTATCACATCAACTGATGATTTAGTCTCAAAACCTTCAATACCTACATCATCCTCATTATCATCACATCAACTGATGATTTAATCTCAAAACCTTCAATACCTACATCATCCTCATTATCATCTCATCAACTGATGATTTAGTCTCAAAACCTTCAATACCTACATCATCCTCACTATCATCACATCAACTGATGATTTAATCTCAAAACCTTCAATACCTACATCATCCTCACTATCATCACATCAACTGATGATTTAATCTCAAAACCTTCAATACCTACATCATCCTCACTATCATCACATCAACTGATGATTTAATCTCAAAACCTTCAATACCTACATCATCCTCACTATCATCACATCAACTGATGATTTAGTCTCAAAACCTTCAATACCTACATCATCCTCACTATCACATCAACTGATGATTTAGTCTCAAAACCTTCAATACCTACATCATCCTCACTATCACATCAACTGATGATTTAGTCTCAAAACCTTCAATACCTACATCATCCTCACTATCACATCAACTGATGATTTAGTCTCAAAACCTTCAATACCTACATCATCCTCACTATCACATCAACTGATGATTTAATCTCAAAACCTTCAATACCTACATCATCCTCACTATCACATCAACTGATGATTTAGTCTCAAAACCTTCAATACCTACATCATTCTCATTATTGTAACAACAGATGTTTCAGTTTCTGGATGTCATCGTTGAGTGCCGTCAAACGTCATACATTGCTTGTAGTACACTCGTCATACATTGCTTGTAGTACACTCGTCATACATTGCTTGTAGTACACTCGTCATACATTGCTTGTAGTACACTCGTCATACATTGCTTGTAGTACACTCGTCATACATTGCTTGTAGTACACTCGCCATACATTGCTTATAGTACACTCGTCATACATTGCTTGTAGTACACTCGTCATACATTGCTTGTAGTACACTCGCCATACATTGCTTGTAGTACACTCGCCATACATTGCTTGTAGTACACTCGTCATACATTGCTTGTAGTACACTCGCCATACATTGCTTGTAGTACACTCGTCATACATTGCTTGTAGTACACTCGTCATACATTGCTTGTAGTACACTCGCCATACATTGCTTGTAGTACACTCGCCATACATTGCTTGTAGTACACTCGCCATACATTGCTTGTAGTACACTCGTCATACATTGCTTGTAGTACAGTCGTCATACATTGCTTGTAGTACACTCGTCATACATTGCTTGTAGTACACTCGCCATACATTGCTTGTAGTACACTCGCCATACATTGCTTGTAGTACACTCGTCATACATTGCTTGTAGTACACTCGTCATACATTGCTTGTAGTACACTCGTCATACATTGCTTGTAGTACACTCGTCATACATTGCTTGTAGTACACTCGCCATACATTGCTTGTAGTACACTCGCCATACATTGCTTGTAGTACACTCGTCATACATTGCTTGTAGTACACTCGTCATACATTGCTTGTAGTACACTCGCCATACATTGCTTGTAGTACACTCGTCATACATTGCTTGTAGTACACTCGTCATACATTGCTTGTAGTACACTCGCCATACATTGCTTGTAGTACACTCGTCATACATTGCTTGTAGTACACTCGTCATACATTGCTTGTAGTACACTCGTCATACATTGCTTGTAGTACACTCGTCATACATTGCTTGTAGTACACTCGTCATACATTGCTTGTAGTACACTCGCCATACATTGCTTGTAGTACACTCGCCATACATTGCTTGTAGTACACTCGCCATACATTGCTTGTAGTACACTCGTCATACATTGCTTGTAGTACACTCGCCATACATTGCTTGTAGTACACTCGCCATACATTGCTTGTAGTACACTCGCCATACATTGCTTGTAGTACACTCGTCATACATTGCTTGTAGTACACTCGCCATACATTGCTTGTAGTACACTCGTCATACATTGCTTGTAGTACACTCGCCATACATTGCTTGTAGTACACTCGTCATACATTGCTTATAGTACACTCGTTATACATTGCTTGTAGTACACTCGTCATACATTGCTTGTAGTACACTCGTCATACATTGCTTGTAGTACACTCGTCATACATTGCTTGTAGTACACTCGTCATACATTGCTTGTAGTACACTCGTCATACATTGCTTGTAGTACACTCGCCATACATTGCTTGTAGTACACTCGCCATACATTGCTTGTAGTACACTCGCCATACATTGCTTATAGTACACTCGCCATACATTGCTTGTAGTACACTCGCCATACATTGCTTATAGTACACTCGCCATACATTGCTTATAGTACACTCGCCATACATTGCTTATAGTACACTCGCCATACATTGCTTGTAGTACACTCGCCATACATTGCTTATAGTACACTCGTCATACATTGCTTATAGTACACTCGTCATACATTGCTTGTAGTACACTCGTCATACATTGCTTGTAGTACACTCGCCATACATTGCTTATAGTACACTCGCCATACATTGCTTATAGTACACTCGCCATACATTGCTTGTAGTACACTCGTCATACATTGCTTGTAGTACACTCGTCATACATTGCTTGTAGTACACTCGTCATACATTGCTTGTAGTACACTCGCCATACATTGCTTGTAGTACACTCGTCATACATTGCTTATAGTACACTCGCCATAACTCCTGGTTCTGGACGAGTATTGCATTATCAGTAAGATTGCCGATGCCTACTGTTCTTGCCGCTGATATCAATATTCTTCTCAATCTCTCTCGACGTCCGCCTCTGTTTCTTGATCCTGTTGCGTCCAGTTTGATGACAAGCTTTGTAAGTCAAGTCAAGTACCCCCGTCACGCCAAGTGGCGTATAGGGAAATATGGTGTTAGTGACCCTGTATTTTACAGACCTTCAGCACATGATTTTTGGGATAATTTGGTCAGTATTACGCCCGTGCTGCTTTACTTTCCCAGAAAAAAATCCGGTACCCATTTAAGGCTGGGTGAACCTGGAAGCCGTCGGTTGGGATCGAACCCTACCCCTTGTCCGTGGTAGTCCAGTTCACTAACCACTGAGCTATCGCGGCTCCCGACAAGCTTTGTGGATCTTTTATTATTTCTCATTAAAATCAAAAACTAAAACTTACCGATATGATAACCAAAAGAGTGTTCTCTTTTATTATCTACATCATACGTCACAGTTCTCCACGGCGACCTTTCATCTTCAACCGGTTCATCATCGTCGTCCCCGTCCTTGTTGTCGAAACCTATTTTTGTTATTGATTCGTGATCCTAGAAAGAAACGAAGAAATTAATCATATACTTTTCCGCTACAAATCAGAGTGCTGTGATTATGCTCCTAAGTAAAAAAGTAAATAGTCCCGTCACGCCAAGTGGCGTATATGGTGTTAGTGACCATAACTTTTACAGACCTTCAGCACATGATTTTTGGGGTAATGTGGTTTGTTTTACGCCCGTGGCGCTTTACTATACAAGAAAAAAATCCGGTAAGAATTTAAGGCTGGGTGAACCCGGAAGCCGTCGGTTGGGATCGAACCCTACCTCTTGTCCTTTGTAGTCCAGTTCACTAACACTGAGCTATCGCTGCCGAGTATGCTCCTAATGCGTATATGATGACATTTTTTATCACTGGGTATTGATGTCTCAGAATACATTAGATTATTTATTACTATCTTATCTTTTAAGATATTTTTTACAATCTTTTTTTAATTTCTATCTGTCTATTGACCTTTCGAGCCGTAACCGGCCCATAGGGCGTAGACCAAGATACACCTTCTCCTACATGAATTTTTGTTCTAGCAGTTTTCTTTTAAAGATATTTTATCAAATCTCGCCATCTGTCTCTGTTCTGTGCAAGCAGTTCTATCTCATTGAGGGAGCCGATTCCTGCTGCTCTTGCCTCTCTCATCAATGTTCTTCTCAGTGTCTCCCTCGGTCTTCCTCTTTTTCTTTTACCTGTTGTTTCCCACATGAGGGCTTGCTTTGCTATTCGGTTATTATCTCTTCTCATCACATGTCCAACATATGACCATCGTCTTTTCTTTATTACTGAAGATATTAGTGGTTGATTGGCGATTTCTCTAATTTCCTCGTTTTTAATTTAATCTTTCTTTATTATCTTATCTATTATTTATTAATTATTTAAGATATGCTGATGATATAGTCTTAATCGCTAAGAGTGAAAATCAGTTACAGGAAATATTAGACATTATAGTTAAGGAAAGCAAAAATAAAGGACTCATTCTTAATAGTAAAAGACAGAAGAAAAGGTAGTAACAAAGAAAAAGACATCACTGCAACGCACAACAAAGACAAGTAGAACAATATTAAAACAGGTAAATGAATTTAAATATCAGGGAACTATGTTAACTTCAGATGGTAGGTGTGCAACAGAGGTGAGATGTAGAATGACTCAGACAAATGCAACTTTCCAAAAACTGAGCAAGATACTGTGCAATTCAATTTTGACAATCATCATGTGCCATACCGGTTGGCGCAGGTGATCATGTCTATCCACAATCTTCTATCTACAGTGACTCGTAATTTTGACAACAGAAACAACAAAAAAAGAGTTCTTAAATGTTATGTACAGCCAGTCTTAACATATGGATCTGAATCATTGACAATAGGACAACAAATGAGAAAATCACTGTAGGCTGTAGAAATGTGTTTTTACGGAAGAATATTGAGAATGCAATGGACAGCTAAGAAGAGTAATGAAAACGTTCTGAAAGAGGCCAAAGCAAAAAGAGAGCTAATTTCCAATATTAGGAAGAAACAATCATCATTTTTGGCCATGTAATGAGAAGGGAACACCTGGAATATATTGTAACAACTGGGAAAATTGAGGGACGAAGAGATAGAGGGAAGTAAAGAGAAAAGATACCAGACAGCTTAAGAGAATGGCTTGGCAGAAGGTCAACAACAGAAATGATAAATAACTGTTGAGCTTGAAAGTTATGGAGAGACATGATCACCTAGGCCAGCAGACATGGTACTTGTTGATGATGATGATGATGATGATGATGATGATGATGATGATGATGATGATGAATGTCTACGATAAGTGGTAGGACTGGTGGAATGGCACGACGTTCGCGGACAGGACCATGTTCTTCCTGTTCAGGAAAGATCTGGGATATTAATGGTCACCTTACCCATCAGGATAATTCGACACTAGGCACCGCAAACTAATAAAGAAATACGCAGAGCCTAAATATTTACATTCAAATAAAATAATTGTCAATAATGAACATAACTGGCTATATCTTGTGTACCTATGTAGGTGTTTAACCTTTAAACGACTTGTTTTTTTTTTTTCGAGATTCCTTTCACTTTCATTGGATAGTATTAATAGTGAGGTGTACGTCCTATTGGCCTTTGTTTGATTCCAATAGTCAGATAACGGCCTCATGACCCCTGGCTGATCCCAATAGTCAGCGAACACCTATTGACCAATGGCTGATCCCAATAATCAGCTAACGACCTATTGATCCCTGTCTGCTCCCAATAGTCAGCTAACGACTATTGACATCTGTCTGATCTCCATATTCAGCTAACGACCTAGTGATCCCTGTCTGCTCCCAATAGTCAGCTAACGACCTATTGATCTGATCCCAATAGTCAGACATTAATGAGTGACCGCAGTTAGCCCAAGAGGTGTATGTCCTAGTGACCCTTGTCTGATTCTAATAGTCAACTATGGGTCTTTTGTCACCTGTCTGATCTCAATAGCCAGCTAACGGTCTATTGGCCCTGTCTGATGCCAATGAGTGATCGCTGTCAGCCCAAGAGGTCTATGACTTATTGACTCCTGTCTAATCCCAGTTCCAGTAAAACGGCCTGACATGTCCTGAGAAGGTTGCAAAACTCGTTCAGATTTATTCTTGGTTTTGTTTTGTCACTGATTTTATGTCACTTTCTGTCATATCCATTTATGTCGTATGTTATGTACTAAATTCTATTTTCTAACTGACTAAATTCTATTTTCTAACTGACTAAATTCTATTTTCTAATTGACTAAATTCTATTTTCTAACTGACTAAATTCTATTTTCTAACTGACTAAATTCTATTTTCTAACTGACTAAATTCTATTTTCTAATTGACTAAATTCAATTTTCCAACCTTGACTAAATTCTATTTTCAAACTTTGAATAAATTTCATTTTCTAACTTTGAATACATTTCATTTTCTAACTCTAACTAAATTGTATATTCAAACATTGATGTGTCAATTATTTCTGAACTCCAGACGATCCGATCTTCTTCTAGACTTTTCCCATCTTCTTCCTTTTCCGTTCAACTCCCTATGGAGCATAATGTTTCGATAAACTCTCCCAAGCCGTTCTGTTTCGTACCATTTTTTTGAGAGCATCCCATGTCTTGTCCACCATCTTCATATCTGCTTCCACCTGACTTCTTCAAAAATATGTTGGTCTTCCTTTTTGTCTCTTCCCTTGGTGATTCCAAGAAAGGGCATGTCATATAATACTCTCAGTTGGCTTCCTTAGTGTGTGTCCTATTCAGCGCCATCGTCTTAGTTGTATCTCTTTCTCAACTGGTATTTGCCTGGTACTTTCCCATAAATCTACGTTAGTTTTGACTTTTCCTGTCAATTATTATAAATGCGAAAAAAGTTGCTCCGAGATTTCTTGCGGTCCCATCAAAGACACAGCTCTCTGAAAAGGTCCCATCAAAGACACAGCTCTCTGAAAAGGTCCCATCAAAGACACA
Source organism: Megaustenia siamemsis (assembly GCA_032433765.1). Taxonomy (NCBI): domain Eukaryota; kingdom Metazoa; phylum Mollusca; class Gastropoda; order Stylommatophora; family Ariophantidae; genus Megaustenia; species Megaustenia siamemsis. The sequence continues at coordinate 2,567,992 of JAVIAB010000104.1, forward strand.
GCTCTCTGAAAAGGTCCCATCAAAGACACAGCTCTCTGAAAAGGTCCCATCAAAGACACAGCTCTCTGAAAAGGTCCCATCAAAGACACAGCTCTCTGAAAAGGTCCCATCAAAGACACAGCTCTCTGAAAAGGTCCCATCAAAGACACAGCTCTCTGAAAAGGTCCCATCAAAGACACAGCTCTCTGAAAAGGTCCCATCAAAGACACAGCTCTCTGAAAAGGTCCCATCAAAGACACAGCTCTCTGAACCAAAAGGGAAGACGTTCTAAGAATACAAGATAAAAGTAAACAAAGAGAAAGTGGTTTCGTGACACGAACTGATCTTGGGTTAGACATGGAGAGAGTGGCTGATCTAGCTAAAGACAGAGATTTCTCCAGTCGGGAGAGACTTTATGTAAAGAACACACAACGAGATCAAAACCCGTGTAACTTAATGATCCGTGAGAGGTAATCACCAAGAATCACTATCTATGATCCGTGAGAGGTAATCACCAAGAATCACTATCTATGATCAGTGAGAGGTAATCACCAAGAATCACTATCTAGATCAGTGAGAGGTAATCACCAAGAATCACTATCTATGATCAGTGAGAGGTAATCACCAAGAATCACTATCTATGATCAGTGAGAGGTAATCACCAAGAATCACTATCTATGATCCGTGAGAGGTAATCACCAAGAATCACTATCTATGATCCGTGAGAGGTAATCACCAAGAATCACTATCTATGATCCGTGAGAGGTAATCACCAAGAATCACTATCTCAACAAATGAAGTGAGATATCCACTTCTGTGGAACACTATATTCGACCGCAGTCCAGCTGGTGGAAAATTTGCCATCTAACTCAGATCATACATCCCGTCCCAGAGCAGAAACCCTGTGCCGGTCCACTTCAATCACCGGCCAGTTGCCTACAGCGCTAACTCAGCTCGCGCGCGCCATAACCATGTTGACTTTATGGTCAGGTGAATGCGACCAGACTACCACTGACTCCACAAACAAAATCCAGACCAGAAAAAAAATAACTTGAATTCAAACTGAGCAAAAATGCCACTAGTGGTGAACAAGAAGCCGACAGATTCATAGAAAAAGAGAATACACGGCAAAAGAAAATTAAAAAAATATATTTCTAAGAGCGCTGCAAAATCCAGATAACTATGACGTTGGCTACTACTACTACAATTTGTACAATCTGACTCGTATTATAGAACCTCAGAGAGAATTTACAAAACTGAACATCGTACAGTTGATACAATGTGGCTCGCGTTTGATAGTTCATTCACAAATTCGTGCCACAGAGTTGATCAATTATTTCAGAAAATGTTTCATGAATTTCTGTAATTCTTATTCATGAAATCTTTTTTTTTTTTTCACCGACCTTCAGATTTTATAACATTTAAGTACAAAGGTAGTCTGAATTTTGCACAAATCGTTTTTTTGTTTGTTTGTTATATAATTTTAGGAAAATATCAAACCGCGTGCTCTAAACATTAGATTTTACTGTAAATTATGTTAATTTTCTAACAATGCAAGCCAAAGGCGTATAAGTATTACATTGAATAGTAATATAACCACCCCTTTTAGATTCCTTGCAAAAGTGCATGTACAATAACACAGTTACCTTTTGCTTCTTCTTCTACTTTCCTTCCTCATTTGCGTTTCAGCGTCGAGGGGAGATATAATTTGCGGTCTTTTGCTCTACTGTTCGCCTCTGCTGCTGTTATGTTTCCTAGTGCTTCTAATATTCCATCGACCCATCTTTTTCGTGGTCGACCCTTGGGTCTGGTGTTCTCACAACGTTTGTTGAAAGCTCGTTGTGTTGTGTTTTCTTCTTTCTGCCTTGTCACTTTAATCTCCATCTTCTGAGTGTTCGCTGAGCATAAAACATTTATCCCTTACCGACCTGCTAAGTCAGTCGTAAGTTAATGGCTTAACTTAAGAAAGAAACACGTTGGGGGTTTAGCCCGATTGATGTTTCCCCCCACGTGTTTGATCGCTAAGGTCTCACATACGATCTTTTACCTTTTGCATAGTGATTAATTTACACTTGAAACTCTTCATGGTTTTAAAAATCAAGTAGTCACTTCACAACAGCTTACAAATTATCACACATACAGGAATGTTCATTAATAGTAAATATTTTGTCAAAATACGCCTCTGGACCAATTTAACAAGAAACCGGAAATGAAATTACCAAAACAAAACCTCGGAGTGGCGATTGTCTTACAAGTTAAGAGTGCGAAACGGTGCTAAGATTGTGTGGTGTACATGTGAAATTTGACTTTTTAATTGGTGAGTTGATTACAACAAATGGGAGTATTGTAAAATCTTAAAATGTAGGACAAGCAAGAAAATAATACTTTTATATACCTCAAATAAGCAAAAATCTTTCCTAAATGCATGTCAGTAGAGCAAAAAATCAGACTGAAGGTCGGTGGAAAAAAAAAAGATTCCACGAAAAAAAAGAATTACAGAAATTCATCAGTTTCCGAGATAATTAATAATCTCTGTTGGCACGAATTTCTGAACGAACTATAGAACCTCGGAGAGAATTTAGAAAACAGAACATAGGAGCTTATTGTGTGAGCGAGAAATATAAAACTGTGAACAAAACTCTTCATTCGATAGAAAAAACAAATATTGGCAAAGTCACACACGATCGGTGGGTACAAATCTTACTTTCAGATTGTCAAAGTCCGTTCCGTCCTGTGCCAAGGTTTTAGCTGTCGCTACATCACATTCCCAGACCGCACACACAAGGGCAGTTAGAAGGAATGTTATTTGTAGCTTATGTTGTTCTTTGTACATGTTGGTTAACTGTCACCAGCGTCTTTTGGTTAGTTCTGGGTTTTTGTATATTTTTATTTAGGCGCTCTGTGTTCAAACTCATACTGTCTTCTAGGTTATGTTGGAGAGTATGTACTTGCTGTTTTTTGGCTGATTGAACTATTGTTTCCTGATAGGTCTTTAGTTGTAGTCAGATTGAATTGTTATCTTCGTAGAGGTTCTTATTTGGTTGCATGATCCTGCTGGGTATCTAACGAGAGACTCAGAACGCTGAATTTATACACAGCTGACGATTGCTTCTGTAATGTAAGAAACTGTCTACCAGATTTTTACAGGTTATGTTTTTATAGAGAATTTATATGCCAAAGCCCCGCCTATTGAACAGACTGTTTTTTTTTTCAAATTGACCGACAGCTGCACACAGTCTCTGGCTATCACAATCGTTGGCTATCACAATCGTTGGCTATCACAATCGTTGGCTATCACACTCGTCATGTGCATTCTTTTCTTAGCGTTCATCCTTTACGTGGGCATGTGTGAGTTGTGTCGCTAGTTTATGACAATGCCGCGATATCTGCGCCTCTCGGCCCGACACATCCGTTTTCAGCAAGGGCAGATTTGCTAACAAATGTTGCACAGGCAGCGGTCGTTTTTGACTTGCTCATTTCGACTTCTAACTGCCAAGATATCTTTAACGTGACCGAGAGCACACAGGATCTCATGTATTTTCATTATTATCCAAGAGAGAGACCTTTAACGTGACCAAGAGCACACAGGACCTCATGTATTTTCATCATTATCCAAGAGAGATATCTTTAACGTGACCAAGAGCACACAGGACCTCATGTATTTTCATTATTATCCAAGAGAGAGACCTTTAACGTGACCAAGAGCACACAGGACCTCATGTATTTTCATCATTATCCAAGAGAGAGACCTTTAACGTGACCAAGAGCACATAGGACCTCATGTATTTTCATCATTATCCAAGAGAGAGACCTTTAACGTGACCAAGAGCACACAGGACCTCATGTATTTTCATCATTATCCAAGAGAGAGACCTTTAACGTGACTAAGATCACACAGGATCTCATGTGTTTTCATCATTATCCAAGAGAGAGACCTTTAACGTGACCAAGAGCACACAGGATCTCATGTGTTTTCATCATTATCCAAGAGAGAGACCTTTAACGTGACCAAGAGCACATAGGACCTCATGTATTTTCATTATTATCCAAGAGAGAGACCTTTAACGTGACCAAGAGCACACAGGATCTCATGTATTTTCATCATTATCCAAGAGAGAGACCTTTAACGTGACCAAGAGCACACAGGATCTCATGTGTTTTCATCATTATCCAAGAGAGAGACCTTTAACGTGACCAAGAGCACATAGGACCTCATGTATTTTCATCATTATCCAAGAGAGAGACCTTTAACGTGACCAAGAGCACACAGGATCTCATGTGTTTTCATTATTATCCAAGAGAGAGACCTTTAACGCAACCAAGAGCACACAGGACCTCATGTATTTTCATTATTATCCAAAATTGTTAGAAATCAGATCTCGCTGCCCATAGATCTGAAGCTGGTAAAACCATGAAGAAGCCACAGATTCAATTTGGAAAAATCCCAACTGCCTATGGCATAATTTGAACCTGTAACCTTCTTGTCTAAAGCCGACGACCTACCTCTAGACCACTCAATCCTCTATTCGGTGCCTTGAACACGGTCTTGTGCCTCCTGCATCACGTCCCTGTAAATAGCTATCCAGACGCAGGCTTCTTTTGTTATCTCTTTGAAAATCTGATTTCTGTTTTTATTTTTTATTTTTTTAATTTTAATTTTTTTTTGTACATCGCCGTGGAGTGATCGTGTCCGTTAGCGAGATGCTGGCTTCACTCACGTGGAGATACACATGCACAACCTTAGAAACGTCAGTTACTTTCGACGAATCAATTAAACGAGGCGTGGCTTAACTGTCTCAAAAGATTTCGGAATATTTTATTTCATTGACACTGTTAGTCCTGGACCTTAGATGCAAGAGTAATAAGAAAAGATAACCACTACCGAGATGAAATGTACTAGACGAATGAGATGGAACAGCATGAGAGATAAGATCAGAAATGAAGAACTGAGGGGAAATGAAATAGCTAGGAAAAACCCCCGTCATAGAATATATAAAGAAACAACAGATAAAATGGTTTGGTCAAGTGATAATGCAGGAAGATCAACACATAACACAACGAGCCTTCAATAAACATTGCGAGAACACCAGACTCAAGGGCCGACCACGAAAAAGATGGATTGACAGAATATTAGAAAGAATAGGACGTAACAGCAGCAGAGGTAAACAGAAATGCAAGGGAAAGCAAATTATGTCTCCCCTCGACGCTGAAAGGAAAACGAGGAAGGAAAAAAGAAGAAGAAGGAAGATACTGCGGCTCTTTTAACGTTTTACATCAACATATTATCTTTCTTCTCCTCTGTCATTCTCTGTCCAACTATTTTACTTCTCTTTCTGTCGTATTCTCTCTTTTTATCTCACTTTTCGATTTGTTTTCTTTGTATTTCTTTTGTTCCCTTCTCTTACGATTCCTCTTTTCTTTTATTCTCTTCATTTTTCTCAATTTTCTCATTACTTTACTTTCTCTCTCAATTCTATGTTTCTCTCTCTTCCCTTTTATTTCATTTTATATTTTATCGCTCTCTTATTCTTCTCATCATAATGCTCTCTCATTCACTCTCTCTTTTCCGCCTCTTCTCCCTTTTCTCTTCCGCTTTTCTTTTTCTATTTCTCTCTTTTTCAATTTTCTGTTTCTCCACCACTTTTTCTAACTTTTCTCTTTCTTTTTTTCTTTTTCTATTTCCCTCTTCCGCCTCTTCTCTTTTCTATTTCTCTTCCGCTTTTTCTATATCTCTTACACTTTATCTCGCATTTACATTTCACTCTCTCACTAAATGTCTTTCTTTTGTCTGTTTTTTTCTTTCACTAACTCTTTCTCTCCCTCTCTCTCTTTTCTATTTTCTGTCTCCTTTCTCTCTCTCTCTCTCTCTCTCTCTGACTTATTTCATTCATTGTTTTTTTACCACTTTTTTCTTGTCTCATTTATTCTTTCTTTATTTTCTCTCTCCATCTCCCCTCTCTCTTTTTTTTCGTTTCATCCGTCTTTTCATTTCCTCTCTCTTTTCCTTTTCTCTCTCTTTTCCTTTATTGTTTCTTCTACCTTTTAGCTCCCAGTGGAGCATAGGTCTTCAACAAACACTTTCCAAGTCGTTCTGTTTTTTGCAATTCTTTTAAGATCATTCCATGTCTTCCCCATCATCTTCATCTCTGCTTCAATCTGTCTTCTCCAAGAATTCCTTGGTCTTCCTCTTTGTCTTTTCCCCTGGGGATTCCAAAAAAGGGCCTGTTGTGTAATACTCTCAGTTGGTTTCCGTAGTGTGTGTCCTATCCATCGCCATCGTCTTCGCTGTATTTCTTTATCCACTGGTATTTGACCGGTACATTTCCATAATTCCACGTTTGTGACTTTGTCCTGCCATTTCCATCACTTTATTCTGCGCAAGCATCCATTAATGAAAGTCTGTACCTTCGTGATTGTCAATTTTGTTATTCTCCATGTTTCACAGCCATATAATAGAACCGACTTAACATTGGAGTTGAAAATTTGTATTTTTGTATTTAGCCTAATTTCTTTGGATTTCCATATGTTTCCCAGTGCAATGAAAGCTCCTCTTGCTTTTGATATCCTTATTTTGGTATCGTTTTCTGTTCCTCCCTCTTTATCTATATTACTGCCCAGATATATATAAGATTGTACGTCTAGTAGAGGTATTTCTCCTAGTTTTATTTGGTTATTGCCAACTGCATTAATTCTCATAATGTTGGTCTTATCTCTATTAATCTTTAGTCCTAGCTGTTGTGATCTCTCATCTAATATACTCATTTTATCTTGCATCTGTTGGTGGCTGTGTGATAGGAGAGCTATGTCATCAGCAAAGTCTAAATCATCAAGTTGTTTGGTCAGTGACCACTGGATCCCATTTCTGTTGTTTTGAGTTATTTTCATAATCCAATCTATGGCCAGTAGAAAGAGAAATGGAGACAGAAGGCATCCTTGCCTTACTCCTGTTCTTATTTCAAATGCTTCTGTAAGCTGTCCTTCATGCACCACACTACATTTCATTCCTTCATACATTGTTTTTATCAGGTTAATAAACTTTATGGGGATTCCATAATGACTCAGCAACTTCCAAAGCATTCTTCTGTCTAAACTATCAAATGCCTTTTCGTAATCTATGAATCCAATATAAAGTGGGGATTTTAGTTCTAAACTTTGTTCAACTATTATACGTAGAGTAGTTATTTGATCAGCACATGATCTGTTCTTCCTAAAACCTGCTTGTTCATCTCTCAAGTGTTTCTCTATAGCCTCTTTTAGTCTCTCCAGAATGATTCTGCCTAATATTTTTCCTGGCACTGATAGTAGCATAATTCCCCTATAATTTGTGCACTCCTGTAAACTTCCTTTCTTTGGTAGTTTGATCATATAACCTTCTCTCCAGTCTTTAGGTATTTCTTCCCTCTCCCAAATTTTATCCAATAGATTATGTAACATCTTGGTAGAGGTGATAATATCTGCTTTGATGGCTTCCGAAGGAATTTCATCTGGTCCTGTGGCTTTACCATCTTTTAACAGTTTGATGGCTTTCATTATTTCTTCTTTGCTTGGTTTTCCGCAGTTAACGTGTAATTCTTCTTCTGCTGGTAGTATATCTGGAGGATTATTTGAGCCAGGTCTGTTCAAAAGTTCTTCAAAGTGCTCCTTCCATCTCTCCATTTGTTCCTTTATATTACTAAGCAGATTTCCTTTCTTATCTTTGATAAAGGCGTTGATCTGTTTGTATTTTCCACCTAATTTCTTTGTGCTGTTGTACAGTTCTTTCATATTCCCTTTATTTGCTGCTTCTTCTGCCTCTTTAGCTAATTCATCTATATATTTCCTCTTATCCCTTTTAATGCATCTTCTCACTTCTTTGTTCACCTCTGTGTAAGCTTCCTGTGTCTTGGCTTTATTACTTCTTGTTTTGCTTTTATTTATGTCTGCTTTCTTGTTCTTTCTTTCTTTAATTTTATCCAGGGTCTCTGCTGTCATCCATGCCTTATTCTGGCGTTCTCTTTTCCCCAGTGTTTCTTCGCATGTCTCTTTCCATATATTTTTTACCTGTTTCCAATGATCTTCTATATTTATTGTATTTTCTAGTTGTTGGAGGACTTGGTATTTGTTTGATATTGTGACTGCGAATTTATCTTTAATTCCTTGTTCTTTAAGAAACCCTACATTGAAATACGTTCTGCCCTTATTCGTTGTAGTATACCTTTTTAATTTAATTTTAAGTTTGGCTAACAGCAGATGATGATCAGAAGCTATATCTGCCCCTCTATATACTTTTACATCCTGTAAGGATGACTTAAACTTATTATTAATACATATGTGATCAATTTGATTTTCCGTTCTATGATCTGGTGACACCCATGTAGCTTTGTGTATTCTTTTATGTTGGAATATTGTTCCTCCTAGGCTCATTTGATTAAGGGCGCAGAAATTCACAAATATCTCTCCATTCTCGTTTATATCTCCAAGTCCATGTTTTCCCATAATCTCTTCAAAGCCTCTGTTGTCTGATCCTACCTTAGCATTTAGGCCTTTATTGTTTGTTTCCACATATTCACTCTCCCCTCCTCTTAATCTTTCTGCCTCTCTCTCCCCTTCTTTCTTGCTCTCCCCCTTCTCTATTTGCTGCTCTTTCTTTTCACTTTACACCATTTTCATCTTTATGTCTCTCGTTTTTTTTTTATTTTTCATTTACTTCTTTTTACTTATTCTCTCAATTCCATGTTCTTTTTCTTTGAATGTCTCTCTCTCTCTCTCTCTCTCTCTCTCTCTCTCTCTCTCCTATATTCTTTCTCTCTTCTCACGCTCTGTATCTTGCATTTTCTTTTCCTCTTCTTATCTTCCTCTCTTTCTCTCTCCATATATCTTTCATTCTTCTTTCCACGATTTTTCATTCTTTTTTTCTCTCTTTCCATCTCTCTTTTCTTCCTTTCCCTTTCATCTCTTCTTTCTCGCTCTGTTTTCCTATCTCACTCTCTCTTTCTCTTCCACTTTCAATTTATTTCTTTTTAATCCACTTCTCTCTCCTTTTCTTCTCTTTCTCCCTCTCTATTCTTCCTTCAATCCTCAATTCCACTCTTTCTTTTAATCACATCTCCTTTAGAAATCATCATAATTACAAACTTATTTTTCTACCATGTACATTTCCCTGACCTGCCTACACATTTGTCCTGCCCAGTATCCTCCAGCTGGTTCCATCTCCTATATTTATGTCTACATGTCGGTCTGTACACGTTATAAAGCCATCAAAACGTGATATAAGTGATTAAGACACCGCTTTAGTTGAAATAAAGTTCGATAACTCCATACACATTCCTAGTGATGATGTCGTTTAGAATAATTAACCAACTATCAACAGTGGCTTTCGATATCGAATTATACATTGCCGTTAATAATGTCGAGAAATTACCACGTTAACACTTGAAGTGTTGTATATAATTGCCACATCTGCGTCGTTAAACATTTGACTTTGATAATTGTTTTGTAAAATTCAATTCGGCAGGCAGAATAGGCAAAGAAAACAGTGGCGTAAACGTTACAACGACAAGTAGAATGACGAGGGAGGTGGTAGCAGTGACCAGGGCATTCATCTGATTAGAGTCACAAGACTACACCCACGCCTGTATACTGAGTGATTCGATGAGCAGGATAAGAAACGTGTAGGCGGGCTCGGTACGCAGGCAATGGGTAGAGACATTGCAGAAGTAAAAAAAAAAAAAACCGTAGGGTCTCCTTTGTCTACGTTCCTGGACATGCGGGAGTACGGGGAAATGAAGGAGCGGACAGGTTGGCTAGCTGCGCTGTCTTTGAAGACGGTCAACCAATGGATCGGGCGGACGTCATCAATGCCCTCCGAGATGCGGGAAGGGCACAGGACTTCGACAACCATGAGTCCACGTCACTCCTTCGGATGAAAGAGATGGGAGTTAAGATGGACACAGCCAGAAATGAGAAACTTAGTGGCCGTGTAAGAAGACAAATCAACCAACACAGAACTGGAGTCGTCAGTCGCTGGACACTGTGGGGCTTGCTCAGGAGGGGATCTGAGCACCTATGGGCATGTTCGGAGTGCAATCACGATGAACTGCAAATAACTCAATTGAATTGTTCTGCTTAGTTTGTGTGCAGCCTAAAAATTGTCAATCTTTCTGATGTTTGTATAATATTGTTCTTTTAGTCCTGAGTTGTATATGGCTAAATTACATCAGGAGGGATGTAAGCCTAGCTGTGATGTAATTTCCTGTGCCTGGTAGTCTGTGTAAATGTTGGGTTCTTGTATTAGTATAAGTCTGGTCTGTGCTGCGTGTCATAAAGATGATTTGATGTATTCAGGCCCTTAATGTTTATAATAAAAATGACAATTTCAGCCATGGTAAAGAAAACCAAAACAATATATGACAGCTTAACTTTATAAATTCTAAGAATAAAGACACACACAAATTGAACGTGTGTTCTTGAGATATGATCTGGTTCTGTTTCTTGCTTTTCTTGGCGCGGTTTCTTGATTTTTCAGACAGAACTTTGAGTTTCCTCGTCATCAATGTCGGTGACTTGTTAGAGCCATGTCATCACTGTCGTCTGATGAATCCATGGTCGGCGTTTGATGGTCTGGCGATTCTGTGGTTCGTCGCTTCCTTCTTGTTAGAACATATGCAGAGGTTGTTACCGCGGGGGCTGCTGCCTGTTCTGTTGTCTCCGCCAGAATTGCCGCTTGTGTGGTCCCGCGTAGGCTGCCGCTTGTGTGGTCTCCGCTTGGGTTGTCGCTGATGTGGTCTCCGTGTGCGCTGCCGCTTGTGTGGTCCCGCGTAGGCTGCCGCTTGTGTGGTCTCCTTGTGGGCTGCCGCTGATGTGGTCTCCGCGTGCGTTTTCGCTGATGTGGTCTCCGTCTGGGCTGCCGTTGGTGTGGTCTCCGTCTGGGCTGCCGTTGGTGTGGTCTCCGTCTGGGCTGCCTTTGGTGTAGTCTCCGTCTGGGCTGCCATTGGTGTGGTCTCCGTCTGGGCTGCCGTTGGTGTGGTCTCCGTCTGGGCTGCCGTTGGTGTGGTCTCCGTCTGGGCTGCCGTTGGTGTGGTCTCCGTCTGGGCTGCCGTTGGTGTGGTCTCCGTCTGGGCTGCCGTTGGTGTGGTCTCCGTCTGGGCTGCCGTTGGTGTGGTCTCCGTCTGGGCTGCCGTTGGTGTGGTCTCCGTCTGGGCTGCCGTTGATGTGGTCTCCGTCTTGGCTACCATTGATGTGGTCTCCGTCTGGGCTGCCGTTGGTGTGGTCTCCGTCTGGGCTGCCGTTGGTGTGGTCTCCGTCTGGGCTGCCGTTGGTGTGGTCTCCGTCTGGGCTGCCGTTGATGTGGTCTCCGTCTTGGCTACCATTGATGTGGTCTCCGTCTGGGCTGCCGTTGGTGTGGTCTCCGTCTGGGCTGCCGTTTGTGTGGTCGCCGTCTTGGCTGCCATTGATGTGGTCTCCGTCTTGGCTGCCGTTGATGTGGTCTTCGTCTGGGCTGTCGTTTGTGTGGTCTCCGTCTGGGCTGTCGTTTGTGTGGTCTCCGTCTGGGCTGTCGTTTGTGTGGTCTCCGTCTGGGCTGTCGTTTGTGTGGTCTCCGTCTGGGCTGTCGTTTGTGTGGTCTCCGTCTGGGCTGTCGTTGGTGTGGTCTCCGTCTGGGCTGCCGTTGGTGTGGTCTCCGTCTGGGCTGCCGTTGGTGTGGTCTCCGTCTGGGCTGCCGTTGGTGTGGTCTCCGTCTGGGCTGCCGTTGGTGTGGTCTCCGTCTGGGCTGCCGTTGGTGTGGTCTCCGTCTGGGCTGCCTTTGGTGTGGTCTCCGTCTGGGCTGTCGTTGGTGTGGTCTCCGTCTGGGCTGCCGTTGATGTGGTCTCCGTCTGGGCTGCCGTTGGTGTGGTCTCCGTCTGGGCTGCCGTTGGTGTGGTCTCCGTCTGGGCTGCCGTTGGTGTGGTCTCCGTCTGGGCTGCCGTTGGTGTGGTCTCCGTCTGGGCTGCCGTTGGTGTGGTCTCCGTCTGGGCTGCCGTTGGTGTGGTCTCCGTCTGGGCTGCCGTTGGTGTGGTCTTCGTCTGGGCTGTCGTTTGTGTGGTCTCCGTCTTGGCTGCCGTTGATGTGGTCTTCGTCTGGGCTGCCGTTGATGTGGTCTCCGTCTTGGCTGCCGTTGATGTGGTCTTCGTCTGGGCTGTCGTTTGTGTGGTCTTCGTCTGGGCTGTCGTTGGTGTGGTCTCCGTCTGGGCTGTCGTTGGTGTGGTCTTCGTCTGGGCTGTCGTTTGTGTGGTCTCCGTCTTGGCTGCCGTTGATGTGGTCTTCGTCTGGGCTGTCGTTTGTGTGGTCTCCGTCTGGGCTGTCGTTGGTGTGGTCTTCGTCTGGGCTGTCGTTGGTGTGGTCTTCGTCTGGGCTGTCGTTTGTGTGGTCTCCGTCTTGGCTGCCGTTGGTGTGGTCTTCGTCTGGGCTGTCGTTTGTGTGGTCTCCGTCTGGGCTGTCGTTGGTGTGGTCTCCGTCTGGGCTGTCGTTTGTGTGGTCTCCGTCTTGGCTGCCGTTGGTGTGGTCTTCGTCTGGGCTGTCGTTGGTGTGGTCTTCGTCTGGGCTGTCGTTTGTGTGATTTCCGTCTGGGCTGTCGTTGGTGTGGTCTCCGTCTGGGCTGTCGTTTGTGTGGTCTCCGTCTGGGCTGTCGTTGGTGTGGTCTCCGTCTGGGCTGCCGTTGATGTGGTCTCCGTCTGGGCTGTCGTTTGTGTGGTCTCCGTCTGGGCTGTCGTTGGTGTGGTCTCCGTCTGGGTTGCCGTTGGTGTGGTCTCCGTCTTGGCTGCCGTTGGTGTGGTCTCCGTCTGGGCTGCCGTTGATGTGGTCTCCGTCTGGGCTGTCGTTGGTGTGGTCTCCGTCTGGGCTGTCGTTGGTGTGGTCTCCGTCTGGGCTGTCGTTGGTGTGGTCTCCGTCTGGGCTGTCGTTGGTGTGGTCTCCGTCTGGGTTGCCGTTGGTGTGGTCTCCGTCTTGGCTGCCGTTGGTGTGGTCTACGTCTGGGCTGCCGTTGATGTGGTCTCCGTCTGGGCTGTCGTTGGTGTGGTCTCCGTCTGGGCTGTCGTTGGTGTGGTCTCCGTCTGGGCTGTCGTTGGTGTGGTCTCCGTCTGGGCTGTCGTTGGTGTGGTCTCCGTCTGGGCTGTCGTTGGTGTGGTCTCCGTCTGGGCTGTCGTTGGTGTGGTCTCCGTCTGGGTTGCCGTTGGTGTGGTCTCCGTCTGGGCTGCCGTTGGTGTGGTCTCCGTCTGGGCTGCCGTTGGTCTGGTTGTTGTCGTTTACGGGGGTGTCTCCAGGATCATAGTCAAGTCCTTCGCTGGAGTCTGCTTTCAATTTGGACATTGCCTTCCCCAGTGAGTGTCCGTGTCACAACATCCTGGCGTCGAGCCAGAGGTGACGAAAGGATCCGGACATCTGAATTTATTTTTTAGAGGTGGGGCTTCTCATCTGCGTCTCTAAGATAAACATACTCGTGGAATGGCGCCTTTCGCTTGCCACCAACAATTGTAGCAAAGAAAGGAAATAGGTGACTTAAAAAATGTGTCTTTCTATTTACTCATTCATTCTGACAAGTTAAATTATGTTGCTTTAAAGATGGACATTAATTTGTTGATTATGTATATGTAAAAACAGGTTAGGATTAACCGTTTTTAATTGAAATATGGCATCATTTTGATATGCCCACACTAAATGTGTGTATTTTAATAGTAGAATAAGTAATTTTGTGAAGTTTTCTTTTAAGTTCAAAATCTGGTGCTTCCAGTTCATGTTGAAACCTTAACTATTATGGTTTCTTTTGATATACGAAATCAGCTCAATATATATACATATCGAAATCAGCTCAAGTACAGTGGAATAGTTGGAAAGCAAGATTAGCAAGTACACCCGAAAATGGCTGGGAATACCACCAGGCCTTCAAATAAAAAAAAAAAAACATTGAGTTATAGTAGTTATTTGCAGTTCATCATTATTGCACTCCGAACATGTTCATAGGTGCTCAGATCCCCTCATCAGCATGTCCCGAAGTGTCCAGCGACTGACGACTCCAGTTCTATGTTGGTTGATAAGTCTTCTTACACGCCCACTAAGTTTCTCGTTTCTGGCTGTGCCCATCTTAACTCTCATCTTTTTCATCTGAAGGAGTGACGTGGACTCATGGTTGTCGAAGTCCTGTGCCCTTCCCTAATCTCGAAGGGCATTGATGATGTTCAAATATTGGGACATTGGTTGACCGTCTTCAACGACAGCCCAGCTAGCCAATATGTCCGCTCTTTCATTTACCCGTATTCCGGCATGTCCAGGGATGTAGAGAAAGGTGAGATTACGTATATTAACCTTCTGTAATGACTCTACCGCGAATTATAGGAGGAAGAGGAATGTTTTACAGCACTAAAAAACAATGACAAATAAACACTGCCACTCAGCCAACTTGAAAAAAAAAATTAGCTATGGCGAACGATGTCTTTCACGCAGGTGTTCTGACTGTAGCATAGGGTTACGATCACATTTCGGGAATAAATTGTATTTCTGTACTTTCCTATTAAGACAAGTATCTCCCGGTAGGGCTGAATATTTGTGTTGCAGACAAACATTTATAGGACGAAACTGCGCGAACAGTAGTTTCCAGTGGTTTTTAAACTGGAGACAAAATATAACAAATAAATATTTTTTTAGTTAGCTGAGTGGTAGTGTTCACTAGCGTTCGGCTTCTCGTGGCAAGGCGCAGTGACAAGGAATGCGGGTTCGATCCTGCTTCGAACCATATATTGTTCTTTTTTTAATTTCTGTTGTTTGTTTATCATTTTTCTGAGTGCTATAAAACATACCTCTTCCTCCTATGATTCGCTGAATTATCGCCTCGGAAGTTTCCCTCTATAATAATATTCATTCTTCAGGTATGAACAATCGTGGATGGCTGAAGTCCATAAGGAGAGTATGTGATATGAATGACATTAGGGATGGCAAGGATTGGATAGAAGTAGCAGCAGAGAAAAAGAGGCTAACCAAAGTAATCATTCAGCTTGGCAGGGAGTGTTGCTGTTGGGCCTATGGAGCTACAAAGGTCATAATAAGGGAATCCATCTATAAAGTGTTATCACCTCAGGATCTTAAGATACTGTAAAAAAGATAAGCTGAAAACAAACTTCACAAACATGGAAAGTCAAAGAAAAGAATAAAAGTAAATCCGCCATCCAGGAAAGATAAAGGCTCTCTGTCTAAAAGACGTATGAGGCAAGCCGGATAAAGCCGTAAGGAGTCTGGGTTGCCAACTCACCATTTATCTACCAGGAAATCCTCCAGAATTGGTATCTGGAATGTACATACACTAAACAAACAAGGAAAAGCTGCACAAGTAGCAGCAGAAATGAGAAATGACAAAATAGATATTCTGGGAATATGCGAAAAAAGATGACTAGGTACGGAAAGAATAAAACTAAATACAGGAGAGATGATTTTATGATCAGGAATCTGGAGCACAACATAGTGAAGGGATAGTTATAATGTTATCAAGGAATGCACAGAAGACACTACTAGAATGGAAAGCGGTAGGGCCAAGACTAATGAGAGCAACATTTAAAACAACAAAAACAAAATAAAATTACACATTATCCAATGCTATGCACCAACCAATGATAAGGATGATTTAGTTAAAGATGAATTCTATAAACAGTTACAATGTCAGATGGATGAAAGACGAGCCAGGAATATTATAATCTTGATGGGGGATCTAAATGCTAAAGTGGGAACAGACAACAGAGGCTTCGAAGAGATTATGGGAAAACATGGACTTGGAGATATAAATGAGAATGAAGAATTATTTGTGAATTTCTGTGCCCTTAATCAAATTAGTATAGAAGGAACAATATTCCAACATAAAAGAGTGCATAAAACTACATGGGTGTCACCAGATCATAGAATGGAAAATCAAATTGATCACATATGTATTAATAATAAGTTTAAGTCATCCTTACAGGATGTAAAAGTATATAGAGGGGCAGATGAAGCTTCTGATCATCATCTTCTGATAGCCAAACTTAAAATTAAACTAAAAAGGTATACTACAACGAATAAGGGTAGAAAGTATTTCAATGTAGGGTTTCTTAAAGAACAAGGAATTAAAGATACATTCACAGTCACAATCATCATCATCATCATGTGCCTTACCGGTTAGCGTAGGTGATCATGTCCCTCCACAATCTTCTATCCACAGTGCATCGTATCAGTTCTGTTGTTGACTGTTTTCCATGCCATGACACCAAGCTATCCAGTATTTTCTCTCTTTGTCGTCCGCGATATCTTTTTCCTTTTATTTTGCCAGTTGTAACCAAGTATTCCAACTTTCCTCTTCTCGTGATGTGCCCGAAAAATGGTGATTACTTCTTTCTGATGTTTTTTAAGAGCTACTTTTTTTTGTGTTGGCCTCTTTGAGAACTTCCTCATTGGTCTTTTTATCTGTCCAGGGAACTTTCAACATTCTTCTGAGAAATCCCATCTCTGTGGCCTCCAATCGTCTTTTCATTTGTCTGTCTACTGTCCTTGGTTCGCTTCCATAGGTCAGAATTGGTTCTATATAGCACCGATGAACTCTCTTTCTCATTTTTATTGACATAGACTTGTTGCATAAGATATTTTTCATTTTCTGAAATGCTATTTTGGCCTGAGCTATTCTACTTTTTATTTCTGTGGTGCATCTTCCATCTGATGTTATTATTGTGCCCAAGTATTTGACGCGTTGCACTTGTTTCAGATTTGTCTTGTTTATTTTTATGCTGCATGCTGGTGATGATTGTTTCTTCGATATAACCATTACTTCTGTTTTCTTGCTATTCAGACTGAGACCTTTCTTGATGCTTTCTTTTACTATTATGTCTATCATTTCTTGTAGTTCGTTCTCTGTCTCTGCTATTTAGACTGTGTCATCCGCATATCGCAAATTATACAATTATTTATGTTGTGACCGTCGACTTCAATTCCTTTTTTTGTATATTATTGATCTCATAATATATTCGCTGTAAAGTGAAAACAAATCCGGCGACAGAACACAGCCTTGCCTGACTCCTTGTTTTATATATTGGAATTGCCCTGTTTGGTTGTTAATTCGTATAGCTGCTGTTTGTTGCCAGTACATGTTTTTTATGATTCGCAGATCCTTGCCATCAATGTTTAATTTCTACAGCATATTGATTATTTCCACATGCTTTACCTTGTCAAATGCTTTTGTGTAGTCTATAAAGCACATATATAGATCTTTCTTTACCTCTATAGATCTTTCTATCAATGTTCTTAAGATTTATATTGCATTATTGGTGCCCTTTCCTTCCACAAATCCACATTGTTCCTCACTTATTTCTGGTTTTATTTTGTTCCTTACACGTCTCATGATTATTCTTAGTAATATTTTAGTCATATGGCTCATGAGACTAATAGTGCGATGGTCTTCACAATCAGTGGCTCCTGACTTCTACGGTATGGCTAGTAGTATACAATGTTGTATTTGACCCGAATTTAGGTGCTAAATTAACAAAGATATATAGTAGGTGCGCGGCGCACCTAATGTACCGTAGGTGCAGGGGGAGTTAACCGTGACCTCTAGTCCCGGTGACCCGGAAGTGCCCTGTTTATGTCTGGTGTGTGCTGACTTTGGAGTGCTTGGTGTACTTGAGCGATAGTGATAGGTTAGTAGATTATACAACATCAATGAAAAACATTAAATTTAAAACAGAAGACGAAGATATATTTTTTATTCTTTTATTATCTCAATAGGTGTATAACATACATTGATATTATATAACATTACAAAAATATTCAGTACAGTGCGTCAATATATAGTACATGGATAACATTTATTTATAGATAGGTAGTTGGATGTCTGCTTAGCTCTATGTCATAAATGAATCATAAGGGGTGAAACTTGTTAGAGATTGCTGGTTAGGCTAAGCGGGTAGTGTAAAGAGTTAAATATCTAGAGGCGTAGTCGAGACGTTATCATCAGCTACCTTTCTTTTTATATAGAAATAGGAAAGAGCATTTCTTGTTTGACTGTAGGAAAATATGGAATTATTTAAGACTTTGAAACCTACATTTTTCCCACCCTTGGCCTTTTGCGTGGCGAGAACCTCTAAAAACATATCTTTATCTAATTTGTTGTGTTGCTTGCTTAACCCTTTACAACTGATTTTATCGTAGTCCCCACTACAATGGTACGTCTTACTACATAAGCTAACAAGAGCTGTCCCTTCGTACTCTAGTTTAAAAAGCCCAGGCGTTCGTTTGGTGTACGCTTTAATACCCTTACAGTTTATACATTCTGTTTTGCTAGTATGTTCATCGCAGCAATGGGTGTATGGAGGTCGCCTAGTGTGTAATAAGGGCTGTATAGGGGTCGGCTAGTATGTCGTGATGGGTGTACGGAGGTCGTCTAGTGTGTCGTATTGGGTGTATAGAGGGCGTTTAGTGTGTCATGATGGTTGTATAGGGGTCGTCTTGTGTGTCATGATGGTTGTATAGGGGTCGTCTAGTATGTTGTGATGGGTGTACGGAGGTCGTCTAGTGTGTCGTATTGGGTGTATAGAGGGCGTTTAGTGTGTCATGATGGTTGTATAGGGGTCGTCTAGTGTGTCATGATGGTTGTATAGGGGTCGTCTAGTGTGCCGTGATGGGTCAATGGAGGTCGGCTAGTATGTCGTGATGGGTGTACGGAGGTCGTCTAGTGTGTCATATTGGGTGTATAGAGGGCGTTTAGTGTGTCATGATGGTTGTATAGGGGTCGTCTAGTGTGTCATGATGGTTGTATAGGGGTCGTCTAGTGTGCCATGATGGGTACATGGAGGTCGGCTAGTATGTCGTGATGGGTGTACGGAGGTCGTCTAGTGGGGTATGATGGTTGTATGGAGGTCGTCTAGTGTGTCATATCGGGTGTATAGAGGGCGTCTAGTGTGTCATGATGGGTGTATGTAGGTCGTTTAGTGTATCGTGAGGGGTGTATGGAGGTCGTCTACTGTGTCGTGAGGGGTGTATGGAGGTCATCTGGTGTGGTATGTGGGGTGTATGGAGGTCATCTAGTGTGATATAAGGCTGTATGCCGGGCGTCTAGTGTGACATGAGCGCTGTATACCGGTCGCCTAGTGTGGCATGAGGGCTGTATGGCGGTTGTCTGGTATATCATACTTTAATCAACCAATAAGAAAAATGAAGGAACATTACATTCAACATTACTTATCTTAACTACTTTACATCAATACAGTTGAATAACGTGTTATCGTTAAGTCTTACCATACTTTAAGAGAAAACATTCAAACTTACAGTATAAAATATAGTCTCAATCATCTACACTGAATATAACCTATTATCGATAACCCTTAACATACTTTAAGAGAAAACAAGCCAACTTACGGTGCAAAACTCCGCTAGACTGAAGTGTAGTATGACCTTCCTTGAATCAATCAAACTTATAACGCCGTCTAGTTTAAATATAGCCTGGTAAGAAATGAATAAATTAGCCAATCAGCGAGTGACTATGCCAACATCGACTGATACCTGGATCAACCAATCAGAGAAGAGTATTAGTATAGGAGGCGGAGCAAAGAAATGACTGACAGGTGGATTAACCAATCAGAGAAGTGCGTTAGCCCAAGCGTAGGTAGTGGCTGTCGGGTCAGCAGTGGGGGGAAAATGTTGGGTGGTGGATTACTTGAACTCGTTTTGACCCCTGAGGCAATTCCAGAAGAGTTCTATGACCTCATTTTGACCGCTGAAGGCTTTAATACCAATGTTTTCCACTTCAACGAACGACATACATCATTAAAGGTGATTACTTCAGCTCTTAGACTTTGGAGTTCCATATCTTTATCACTTGATTGAATGACAGACAACAGTAAAGATGCTCATTTCAGGTAAGAAAACTTAGTTCCAAACCCTAAAATTTCTACTCATAGTCACAAACTTTGATGCAAAACCCTAACAATTTAGTCCCAAAGTGATACTAGTTCGACACGACAGTCGTAAATGTTATATGCAAAGTCCAAAAGTTTGTCAAAAAGACAACCTTAACTCAAAATAGTTAGACACAAAGCCCAACAATTTATATGCAAAGTCTAAAAAGTTACTCCAAAAGACAACTAATGTAACACTTAACCCCAAAATTTCGTCGCATAACCAAACAGTTGAACTCAAAAGCCTAAAAATTTAGTCCCAAAGTGATACTAGTTCGACACAAAAGTCGTAAATGTTTATGCAAAGACCAAAAGTTTGTCAAAAAGACAACCCAAACTCAAAATAGTTAGACACAAAGCCCAACAATTTATATGCAAAGTCCAAAAAGTTACGCCAAAAGACAACTAATGTAACACTTAACCCCAACATTTCGTCGCATAACCAAACAGTTGAACTCAAAAGCCTAA
Organism: Megaustenia siamemsis; assembly: GCA_032433765.1. Taxonomy (NCBI): domain Eukaryota; kingdom Metazoa; phylum Mollusca; class Gastropoda; order Stylommatophora; family Ariophantidae; genus Megaustenia; species Megaustenia siamemsis. The sequence goes on from JAVIAB010000104.1 coordinate 2,588,349, forward strand.
AAATTTAGTCCCAAAGTCGTAATTGTTCGACACGAAAGTCGTAAATGTTTATGCAAAGACCAAAAGTTTGTCAAAAAGACAACCTAAACTCAAAATAGTTAGACACGAAAGGTCAAAAAAAGTATATGCAAAGTCCAAAATGTTACGTCAAAAGACAACTAATATAACAACAAGCCCTAAAATTTCGTCACGTAACCAAAAAGTTGAACTCAAAACCCTACAAAATTTAAACCCAAAGGCAAAATAGTTAGACACGAAAGACCAAATAGTTATATTCAAAGTCCAAAAGTTTGTCAAAAAGACAACCCAAACTCAAAAGTTTGTCAAAAAGACAACCCAAACTCAAAATAGTTAGACATGAAAGGTCAAAAAGGTATACTCAAAGTCCAAAATGTTACTTCAAAAGACAACTAATATAACAACAAGCCCCAAAACTTCGTCTCATAACCAAAAAGTTGAACTCAAAACCCTAAAAAGTGTCCACTTATCAACCAAAGTCTTTAATACAGCTGAGAAAACCCTAATAAATAATTACAATTTACTAAAAATGTTGCCCTTGATGATAGTTGCGACTGTGTCTAAATCATTATTGAAAATATTCATAGAACTCTAGTAAAAACCAAACACACTAAAACACCACATTGAAAGAATGAACTTAAAGTTCACGCCCCTGTCACAACTCTGCTAAGAAAAGTACTGCAAAGCATGAAAGTTATGTCCCCTGCTATAACTCTACTAAACGAAAGTATTACCAAACACGTAGGTTACACTCCTACCATAACCCACTAAGAAAAACAAGATTTTGCTTAAAATACCACATTTATGATTGTTACGTCCCTTGACCCTTTATGAGGGGACGCCCATGAAACTGTTAGAAATAGTAAATTTACACTCTAGGGTTACTCCAAACTTTATATTAAGCATCCCCATAGCAAAAATTTACTAAAAAACCACTTTTATGAGTGTTGCCCCCTTACCCATTTTTGGCGGTTACGCCCATGAAACTGTTAAAAATAGTAAATTTAACAGCTAGACATACCCCAAACTTTATAATAAACATCCCCGTATCAAGAATTTACATAAAAACAACTTTTAAAATTACTACCCCTGTACCCATTTTTGGCGGTTACGCCCATGAAACTGTTAAAAATAGTCAATTTAACATCTAGACATACCACAAACTTTATATTAAGCATCCCCGTATCAAGAATTTACTAAAAAAATCACTTTTGAAATTACTACCCCTGTACCCATTTTTTTTTGGCGGTTACGCCCATGAAACTGTTAAAAATAGTAAATTTAACATATAGACATACCCCAAACTTTATATTAAGCATCCCCATAACAAAAATTTACATAAAAAATCACTTTTGAAATTACTACCCCTGTACCCATTTTTTGTGGTTACGCCCATGAAACTGTTAAAAATAGTAAATTTAACATATAGACATACCCCAAACTTTATATTAAGCATCTCCGTATCAAGAATTCACTTAAAAACCACTTTTATGAGTGTTGCCCCCTTACCCATTTTTGGCGGTTACGCCCATGAAACTGTTAAAAATAGTCAAATTAACACCTAGACATACCCCAAACTTTATATTAAGCATCCCCATAACAAAAATTTACATAAAAACAACTTTTGAAATTACTACCCCCGTACCCATTTTTGGCGGTTACGCCCATGAAACTGTTAAAAATAGTCAAATTAACACCTAGACATACCCCAAACTTTATATTAAGCATCCCCATAACAAAAATTTACATAAAAACAACTTTTGAAATTACTACCCCTGTACCCATTTTTGGCGGTTACGCCCATGAAATCGATAAAAAAATTGAAGTTTAACCTATTGGCATACATCAAACATAATATGTGACACGCCCATGTATCAAATTTGCCTAAAAAATCAACCAAAAATTAGTAGTATATAGCCAGTGATTGACCAGGAAGACTCTCATATAAGGAAAAACGGCACCAAAAAATGTGCTTCCATGTACGGGCAGACTCTCATATAAGAATTTATGTGCGGCTGGAAGCACTTTTACGCATCCTTTCACTGGATATATACTACTAATTTTTGGTTGATTTTTTAGGCAAATTTGATAATTATTTAATGCGTCCCCTCATAAAGGGTCAAGGGACGTAACAATCATAAATGTGGTATTTTAAGCAAAATCTTGTTTTTCTTAGTGGGTTATGGTAGGAGTGTAACCTACGTGTTTGGTAATACTTTCGTTTAGTAGAGTTATAGCAGGGGACATAACTTTCATGCTTTGCAGTACTTTTCTTAGCAGAGTTGTGACAGGGGCGTGAACTTTAAGTTCATTCTTTCAATGTGGTGTTTTAGTGTGTTTGGTTTTTACTAGAGTTCTATGAATATTTTCAATAATGATTTAGACACAGTCGCAACTATCATCAAGGGCAACATTTTTAGTAAATTGTAATTATTTATTAGGGTTTTCTCAGCTGTATTAAAGACTTTGGTTGATAAGTGGACACTTTTTAGGGTTTTGAGTTCAACTTTTTGGTTATGAGACGAAGTTTTGGGGCTTGTTGTTATATTAGTTGTCTTTTGAAGTAACATTTTGGACTTTGAGTATACCTTTTTGACCTTTCATGTCTAACTATTTTGAGTTTGGGTTGTCTTTTTGACAAACTTTTGAGTTTGGGTTGTCTTTTTGACAAACTTTTGGACTTTGAATATAACTATTTGGTCTTTCGTGTCTAACTATTTTGCCTTTGGGTTTAAATTTTGTAGGGTTTTGAGTTCAACTTTTTGGTTACGTGACGAAATTTTAGGGCTTGTTGTTATATTAGTTGTCTTTTGACGTAACATTTTGGACTTTGCATATACTTTTTTTGACCTTTCGTGTCTAACTATTTTGAGTTTAGGTTGTCTTTTTGACAAACTTTTGGTCTTTGCATAAACATTTACGACTTTCGTGTCGAACAATTACGACTTTGGGACTAAATTTTTAGGCTTTTGAGTTCAACTGTTTGGTTATGCGACGAAATGTTGGGGTTAAGTGTTACATTAGTTGTCTTTTGGCGTAACTTTTTGGACTTTGCATATAAATTGTTGGGCTTTGTGTCTAACTATTTTGAGTTTGGGTTGTCTTTTTGACAAACTTTTGGTCTTTGCATAAACATTTACGACTTTTGTGTCGAACTAGTATCACTTTGGGACTAAATTTTTAGGCTTTTGAGTTCAACTGTTTGGTTATGCGACGAAATTTTGGGGTTAAGTGTTACATTAGTTGTCTTTTGGAGTAACTTTTTAGACTTTGCATATAAATTGTTGGGCTTTGTGTCTAACTATTTTGAGTTAAGGTTGTCTTTTTGACAAACTTTTGGACTTTGCATATAACATTTACGACTGTCGTGTCGAACTAGTATCACTTTGGGACTAAATTGTTAGGGTTTTGCATCAAAGTTTGTGACTATGAGTAGAAATTTTAGGGTTTGGAACTAAGTTTTCTTACCTGAAATGAGCATCTTTACTGTTGTCTGTCATTCAATCAAGTGATAAAGATATGGAACTCCAAAGTCTAAGAGCTGAAGTAATCACCTTTAATGATGTATGTCGTTCGTTGAAGTGGAAAACATTGGTATTAAAGCCTTCAGCGGTCAAAATGAGGTCATAGAACTCTTCTGGAATTGCCTCAGGGGTCAAAACGAGTTCAAGTAATCCACCACCCAACATTTTCCCCCCACTGCTGACCCGACAGCCACTACCTACGCTTGGGCTAACGCACTTCTCTGATTGGTTAATCCACCTGTCAGTCATTTCTTTGCTCCGCCTCCTATACTAATACTCTTCTCTGATTGGTTGATCCAGGTATCAGTCGATGTTGGCATAGTCACTCGCTGATTGGCTAATTTATTCATTTCTTACCAGGCTATATTTAAACTAGACGGCGTTATAAGTTTGATTGATTCAAGGAAGGTCATACTACACTTCAGTCTAGCGGAGTTTTGCACCGTAAGTTGGCTTGTTTTCTCTTAAAGTATGTTAAGGGTTATCGATAATAGGTTATATTCAGTGTAGATGATTGAGACTATATTTTATACTGTAAGTTTGAATGTTTTCTCTTAAAGTATGGTAAGACTTAACGATAACACGTTATTCAACTGTATTGATGTAAAGTAGTTAAGATAAGTAATGTTGAATGTAATGTTCCTTCATTTTTCTTATTGGTTGATTAAAGTATGATATACCAGACAACCGCCATACAGCCCTCATGCCACACTAGGCGACCGGTATACAGCGCTCATGTCACACTAGACGCCCGGCATACAGCCTTATATCACACTAGATGACCTCCATACACCCCACATACCACACCAGATGACCTCCATACACCCCTCACGACACAGTAGACGACCTCCATACACCCCTCACGATACACTAAACGACCTACATACACCCATCATGACACACTAGACGCCCTCTATACACCCGATATGACACACTAGACAACCTCCATACAACCATCATACCCCACTAGACGACCTCCGTACACCCATCACGACATACTAGCCGACCTCCATGTACCCATCATGGCACACTAGACGACCCCTATACAACCATCATGACACACTAGACGACCCCTATACAACCATCATGACACACTAAACGCCCTCTATACACCCAATATGACACACTAGACGACCTCCGTACACCCATCACGACATACTAGCCGACCTCCATTGACCCATCACGGCACACTAGACGACCCCTATACAACCATCATGACACACTAGACGACCCCTATACAACCATCATGACACACTAGACGACCCCTATACAACCATCATGACACACTAGACGATCCCTATACAACCATCATGACACACTAAACGCCCTCTATACACCAATATGACACACTAGACGACCTCCGTACACCCATCACAACATACTAGACGACCCCTATACAACCATCATGACACACAAGACGACCCCTATACAACCATCATGACACACAAGACGACCCCTATACAACCATCATGACACACAAGACGACCCCTATACAACCATCATGACACACAAGACGACCCCTATACAACCATCATGACACACAAGACGACCCCTATACAACCATCATGACACACAAGACGACCCCTATACAACCATCATGACACACAAGACGACCCCTATACAACCATCATGACACACTAGACGACCCCTATACAACCATCATGACACACTAAACGCCCTCTATACACCCAATACGACACACTAGACGACCTCCGTACACCCATCACGACATACTAGCCGACCCCTATACAGCCCTTATTACACACTAGGCGACCTCCATACACCCATTGCTGCGATGAACATACTAGCAAAACAGTGATGCACAATGCAAAAATGTTGATTTAAATTCTTGATCCATTTAAACTTCAGGTGACATAACGGACACTGAAATTCACCAGAAGTTGATTCGTTATGATCGTTCAAATTGGATGTGTTTGGTGGGTTGCCTGATTTGGCCTCACAAAGACATGACCATTCGATATAGCTTGCGGTTCATTTCTTACACAAGGCAGAGGGGTAGAAGACTGTGGATCAGTTGGTGTTGATGGGTGTGATGGTTCGCAATTGATGTATCTCACTATTCGATCTGAAATGTTTGATTGTGTGTGTGTGTGTGTGTATATATATATATATATATATATATATATATATATATATATATATATATATATATATATATTTAGAAATTGTGTTAAGTCACCTATTTAAACAGGGTAAAAACAATAAAGAAAATAAAATCATTTCAGTGGAATTATAACTTCAAGAATTTCTTAGTATGGCCTAGCTACTTTTTAGTGTAAGTTCAAGCTCAGAAGACGAGGAAAGTTCTGAAGAGTCTGAGTGGTCATTGGAAGTGCAAGCTTTCCCAACTTGGACACCACCTAATGCTTATTTTAATAATGGGTTAACTTTAGATTCCATCTTCAAGAAGATCCCCGATAGTGTGGTAAACAGAAATGAAACCTCTGATCATGTGAGGATTCAGCCACTTTCCATATTAAATTCTAGATCAGAGGATGAGGAGAGTGATGAAAGTTCCGAGATTAGAGGTGTAGAGAATTCTGCTCCGGAGTTAAATTATGAGGAAGTTAATGCTCGCTGGAATGAAATTTACCCTACTATCAGCAACACTTCCACTCAACCACACGATCCGACACAAAATATAATTAACAGGGTATGTATTTGTTCGTCGGTTACTTAGTGTTGCAGGCGATTTATAGTCTGATATACCAACACCAAACCCATATGTATCGGTCGTTAATTTCATGACTCCGGCGTGAGCGCGCAAGTTTTAGAACCGCCGACACACACACAAGTTTTAGAACCACTGGTGTCCATAGCCAGCGAGCGACAGACACCCCCGCGAACCCACTTGAGATAAGCCCCGGCGTGCTGCCCACTCGAGATAATCCCCCACGAGATAAGCGGTCACCCGACCACCGGGCCAGGTCATAACAACAACAAGATTGCATCGTACCAGAAATATGCAGGAATGGTGCCAACAATACTGCCTTAACGATGCAGGTACGGTGCATGGCATGAAAATTCAGGCTCAAAACCCTTTTTTATACTACTGACGTGGTCCCGAAAACACAGGTTGTGATCAAGCTTAACTCTGAGGTATGTCATCACCCTGTCCCAGGTCATCTCATCAGCCCCCCATTCGTACCACCGTCTGCGTGTTAACGATATGACTGTTAAGGGAGAACCGTGCAACTGGTGCTTTATTAGGATTGACCAATGCACCTGATACTCCACACCAGGAAGAGATGTGATCGAGTTTGTCTTCGGATGAAAGAGATGGAATTTAAGATGGGCACAGCCAGAAACGAGAAACTTAGTGACGTATACGAAGATTTATCAACTAACACAGAACTGGAGTCGTCAGTCGCTGGACACTGCCGGCTTGCTGAGAAGGGGATCTGAGAAGCTATGCAATGATGATGACCCGATCTGAAGAGCTATGTTCGGAGTGCAATGATGATGACCCGATCTGAGGAGCTATGTTCGGAGTGCAATGATGATGACCCGATCTGAGGAGCTATGTTCGGAGTGCAATGATGATGACCAGATCTGAGGAGCTATGTTTGGAGTGCAATGATGATGACCCGATCTGAGGAACTATGTTCGGAGTGCAATGATGATGACCCGATCTGAGGAGCTATGTTCGGAGTGCAATGATGATGACCCGTTAATAACTGCTGATGATTTAATGCAATTTATCATAATTCATGATACAGGGTGTTTCTAAAGTCGCAGTGCAGTGAATTTCTACTCTCGGAAGAAAAACGTCACCAGAAATGCGGTTAACTAATGCGTCACACAAATTGTAAAATAAATGGTATTATTCAAATATACTTGACTGCTATCGGCGAGCTTATAATGGGTAATGTTGGTATTAACACAATAAAGTTGTGTCTAAAGCATATGTTGAAAATGTCCACCACGGGCCTCAAGACATGTCGTGATTCGTCTTTCCATATTTGCGAAAACCTTCAGAATAATGTCTGGTGATATTTGTTTAATCTTGTCTACTATTTCAGTCTTTAGGTCATTAATTGTCTGCGGATTATTTTCATAAACTTTCCCCTTCAATGCCCCCCACAGATAATAATCTGGGGGTGTTAGATCTGGTGAACGAGCAGGCCAGATTCCACGTGAAATAATGCGATTTGCAAATATGCTTTCTAAATAATTGAGTGTTGTTGTGGCTGTGTGTGCTGTTTCCCCATCCTGCTGAAACCAGGATTCCATAATTTCCCGTTCTGTAAGGTGTGCTATCAACGGTTCCAGAATTAAAGTACGGTAACGTTCTGCATTTATTGTTTCATTAAAAAATATAGGTCCTATTATCCGCATACGACTTATAGCGCACCACACTCCGACTTTTTGATCGTAAAGCGGCACTTGATGAAATTCATGGGGGTTTTCACTGCTCCACAGCCGATTGTTCTGACTGTTCACATAACCGGATAAATGAAACCAGGCCTCATCAGTGAAAAAAGTGACGTCAAGGATGGCAGCGCCATGTTCATAAATAAAATTCTGAAACCACATGCAGTAGTTTAAACGGGATTCATAATCTCTTTCTTGGAGTTGAGACACTTCAGTTAATTTGTATGGACGATATTGTAGTTCACTTCTTAAAACCTTGTGAACAGAACTCTTAGATATTTGCACCTGTTAAGACAAGTGGTTTAAAGATGCATTTGGACTCATTGTAATTCTGTCTTGGAGTTCCATAATTTGGTCTTGTGAAATTGGAGGTCTTCCAGATCGGTATGCATCTACCACACTACCGGTTTCACGAAACTTTTTGATCAATTTTGTAACAGAATTTTGGTGAGGGACTTGTGAGTCTGGAAATTTCCTCACGAATTGTCTAATGACCTCATCCGTATATTTACCGCCATTACGAAAGACATGCTCAACCAGAAATACCCTGTTTTCAATCGTCAACACCATCGTAAGCCAGATCTATCATGTAGCAGTGATGTTTAAATGAACACGTAAATGGTGCTTGAACTATTACGTCATACATAGATCAAATTTAGGTGCGTAATTATTTCAACAACAAAAAATGCACAGTCATTAAAGAGACACCCTATAGATAAAGAATGATGGTCAGGTAAGAATGGCAAGTGACTGTAGATTATATATCGAATCGATGCTGAAACGGAAATGAGGAAGGAAATAACAAGAAAAAGAGGAAGAAAGATCACGTGCATTGGCCTTATGAACCTTTAAATGTTGTTTCTTTATGTATTCTGTGACAGGAATTACATATTTTCGTTTCTTACTAACAGGTAAAAAAAAAAACTTAAATATTTAAGAACTGACAGGAATTATAGGCCTATATTTTAGTTTCTTACTAACATGTAAATGAACTTAAATATTTAGGAACTGACAGGAATGATATATTTTAGTTTCTTACTAACAGGTATAAAGCTTTTTATAGAGTACACCACAAACAACTTACAGAATGCCTGAAAGAGATACATCTAGATGACATGGACATACGACTTTTATACAATCTATACTGGGAGCAAACAGCAATAATAAAATATAACAAAGAGAACTCTACACCCATTGATATAAAAAGAGGAGTAAGACAGAGATGCACCCTATCACCAAGCTTGTTCAATCTATACACTGAGCAAATTTTTAAAAACATCATAGAGATGCCAGACCTACAAATTAATGGAAAGATAATCAATAACCTAAGATATGCTGACGATACTGTACTACTAGCAGAAAATCCTGAAGATCTACAACAATTACTTAATGAAATAAACATGACAAGCAAAAAATATGGACTAGATATGAATATCAAAAAGACTAAAACTATGATCATAAACAAAGAAGATACTCAAAACCCAAAAGTGGATATCAAAATAGAAGGAATAGACCTGGAGACAGTTCATAACTACAGCTACCTTGGACATACTATAACCAGTGATAGAAAATGTACACCTGAGATAAACAAAAGAATAGTAATGGCAAAAAATAATTTTAATGTCATGAAGAACATATTAACATCAGAACAAATATCAGCAGGGCTAAAACTAAGAATAGCAAAATGTTACATCTTCTCAATATTCCTATATGGTGCAGAGACTTGGAAATTAGACAAGAAAACAGAACAGAAAATTGAAGCCTTTGAAATATGGATATATAGAAGAATAGGTAGAATTGGATGGAAGAATAAGAAAACAAACGATGAAGTCTTAAAACAACTAAAAATGAAAAGAGAACTACTAAACACAATTCAAACAAGACAAATGCGATTTTGGGCCATGTTAAAAGACACAACAGGCTACTAAAAGTAATGGAAAGATGGGAGATACTTGCATTAATAGGAAAGTACAAATATACAATTTATTTCCGGTCTGTGATCGTTACCCTATGCTATAGTCATTGTGAGCGCCTTTCGTGCAAGACACTGCTGCAATAGCCAATTTTTTAGTTGGCTGCGTGGCAGTGTGCCAAGCGTTCGGCTTCTCGTGGCAAGGCGCAGTGCCACTGAGTACGGGTTCGATCCCACTTCGGACCATATATTGTTCTTCGTTTTTTTCTATTGTTGTTTGTCTGTCAATTTTTCCGGGTGCTAACACATACTTCTTTGTTATATTATTCCTTACTAAAAGTAATCCTGGAGGGGAAAATACAAGGTGGCAGAGGCAGACCAAGACTAACATGGACGTGTAACATCAAGAGATGGACAAATCAGTCTATGACAACCTGCACCATCAAAGCAAGAGACAGCAGAATGGCGCTCCATGGTAGCCAACCTTCGTTGCGGAGAAGGCACTCGATGATGGTAACTAACAGGTATATGAACTTAAATATTTAGGAACATTGTTAACATCAAATGGTAGATATACAACAGAGTAGAGATGCAGAATGGCTCAGGCAAAAGCAGCTTTCCAAAAAAAGGGGGAAGATACTATGCAATCCATTTTTGACAATAGAAACAAGAAAAAGAGTTCTTAAAGGTTATGTAGAGCCAGTCTTAACATATTGATGCGAATCATGGACAATAAGACAACAGACAAGGAAACCACTGGAGGCTGTAGAAATTTGGTTTTACAGAAGAATGTTGAAAATACCATGGACATCTAAGAAGAGTAATGAAAAATCTTCTGAAAGAGACCAAAGCAAAAAAAGTGCTAATTTCCAATATTAGAAAGAAACAATCATCATTTTTTGGCCGTGTAATGAGAAAGGAACAGCTGGGGTATATTGTGACAACTAGGAAAATTGAGGGACGTAGAGATAGAGGGAAGCAAAGAGAACAGATACCTGACTGTTTAAGAGAATAGCTTGGCAGAAGGTCAACAACAGAAATGATAAACTGTCAAGATCGAAAGTTGTGGAGAGACATGATCACCTATGCCAGCAGGCACGGTATTTTTGGAGTTTGGTGAACATGTCCCAGAAGACTGGCAACAGGCAATCATCATACCAATATGGAAAAAGAAAGGTAGCAAAAGAGACTGCAATCAATATAGAGGTATATCTCTGCTCAGCCATGTAGGAAAGCTATACGCCAAAATCTTGGAAAAAAGACTGAGACCAATAATAGAACTACAGTTAAGCGATTCTCAAATGGGGTTCCGAAAAAACAGAGGATGTACCGACGCACTATTCACACTAAAACAGCTTGCAGAAAAAACGACAGAACACAACCAAAACTTATACATAGCCTTCATTGACCAGGAAAAAGCATTCGACAGAGTAAACAGAGAACAACTGTGGGAGATACTAACAACATACGGAGTAAGCCAACATCTAACCAACATTATTAAAAGTCTCTACGCCAACAGCAGCTGCAGGGTCAGAACAGCAACAGGCTACACAGACCACTTCGAAGTTAGATCAGGTGTAAGACAGGGGTGCGTACTATCCCCCCTACTGTTTATTACATACATGGACCATATATGCAAGCTAGCCAACCCATCAGAGACAGAGGAGATCAACGAGCTTCTATTTGCAGACGACCAGGCACTAATACATGAAACAATAGAAGACCTACAAGAACACTTAAACAAACTCAACATCTTAGGAACAAAATACAACATGAAAATCAACATCAACAAAACAGAAGTCATGAATGTCGCCAAAAATAAACAGAACATCAACATAACTATAGAAGGCAGACAACTAAAACAAGTAGAGGAATTCAAATACCTAGGAAGTCTAATGACAAACGACAATTCCCAAACAGCAGAGATAGAATCAAGATGCAACAAAGCTTGTCAAATCATCGGACAGTTATCACCACTATTGTCCAACAAGGAAATAACTCTGGAGGCAAAACGAGCACTCTACAATACAATCTTCATTCCAACGTTGTGCTACCAATGCCAGACCTGGACTCTAGATGCAAGAACAATAAGAAAAATAACCTCTACAGAGATGAAATGTGTTAGACGAATGACAGGAAACAGTCTGAGAGATAAGATCAGAAATGTAGAACTGAGAAAAAAGCTAGGAATAGCCCCAGCCATAGAATATATAAGGAAACAACAGATAAAATGGTTCGGCCACGTGACAAGGCAGAAAGAACAAAACACAACACAACGAGCCTTCAACAAACGTTGTGAGAACAACAGACCCAAGGGTCGACCACGAAAAAGATGGATCGATGGAATATTAGAAGCACTAGGAAACATAACAGCAGCAGAGGCGAACATAAGAGCAAAAGACCGCAAATTATATCTCCCCTCGACGCTGAAAGGCAGATGAGGAAGGAAAGAAGAAGAAGAAGAAGGTGAACATGTGATTTCTCATTCTGTTGTGGCCAGTGCATAGACGAAATATGATGACGTGAAGCCTCCTTGATAGTTGGAGGTATCCAACTCTCTTGTTATACTTTGGGTGTTCTTGTTTCCATTTTTCATGATACTGGCCTTTGATGGTGGATTTGGCTTCATCATAGCTGATTAGATGGTTCTCTTGTGGTAATCTCCCTCTCTCTTTAGCTAATTTGTCTCGCGTTTGTTTTCGTGTATGTTACAATGTGATGGTATCCACTGGATGACCACTCTCTAGAAGTTATTGCACAATTGGTCTAGGGTTGTTTTCAAGTCATCTAGCTCACTGTTCCTGGGAGTTAACAACGGAAATGATAAATAACTGTCGAGATAGAAAGTTGTGGAGAGATAAGATAACCTACGCCAGCTGGCACGGTACTTGATGACGATGAGTTTCTTTGAGTGATGCTAATAAATTCATTAAATGTTTTTGTGTTTTCAAGAGCAGCAGGATTCGGCTCCCTCAATGAGATAGAGCTGCTTGCACAGAACAGAGACAAATGGCGAGATTTGATAAAATATCTTTAAAAGAAAACTGCTAGAACAAAAATTCAGATATGAGAAGGTGTATCTTGGTCTACGCCCTATGGGCCGGCAACGGCTCGAAAGGTCAATAGATAAATAGATAGATTTGTCTTTTCAGTGGCATTTTTATTCATCGATCAGTAACGGGAAATAGCCGTAGAGTAGAAAAGATCGTTATTTGGCTTTAAACTGCGAGTTAAATCTGGCAAGCTGACGTCATTAACGTCTGCTGGAGCTTCAAATCTGGGACCTGGAGCTTGGCCGGTGGGAGAAACTTTCACGGGAAATTGGAAGATATCGCTGCCACAAGTCGTCAACTTGAAACAACAAGATAGGTAAACTTATAGTAGCCTCCATCATCAATGTTGTTAAGCTGCATATAAGCATTTCTTGACATAGGCCTAAGAAGCTCGTTTGGTGACCTGGCTTCTTGCGAAACTGTTCGCCTTTTGCCTTTTTCGCCATTGTTATTATCTTCTTATTGGAAATTGTGTAGCATCAAATCGATGACAAACATCAAACATGAACAGAATAACTTCCCAATCGCGTGATTACGTACCATACAAAACATACATCATTAAAAGAGAAGAAGGCAGAAGAGCAAGAGACTGAAGAGGGGGCAAAGTCGCCAAAAGGACAAGAACCAGAACTGAGAACTCTGAGAACTTTGTACCTCCTTCGACACCCGACGGGTACAAACGGAAGTGAATAAAGAAATAAATAATAGGATAGGCCATAACATAAGAATATCTCTGTAGCCCTAGGCTTACTTTAGTAGTGTATTAGTGTATTGTAGTGTAGTACAACGACTTGTTGCAAAGTAGCTTTTAGGTGGTGATCTTCGTAGTTATTTCTTGTGATGGTCGTCATTGTTGGTTGACGAGTATTTATTATATGGCGATTATTTCAGTGATGTGGCGATTCATGATTATTTATAAAAAGAAATTACGACGGTGGTTTTCTGTTGCCTTCGCCTTCCGTCGGTTTTCTGTTGCCTTCCGTCGGTTTGTTTACGGTTGACTCCGCTAGCCTTTGACTAAAAAGTCTCACCCACAAGGCAGTGGGGTTTACTTCAGGGTACCCTCCCATAGCCTTTTACTCTCCCGAGCTTACCTGCAAGGCAGCAGGGCGGCCACAGGTTGTACTGTTTACTGCATACAGTAGCAGGTAAAATTACCCGACCTGACCTCAAGACAATAACATCACCTCAGTGCAAAATAAAGACAAGTGGAACAATATTAAAACAGGTAAATGAATTTAAATATTTGGGAACTTTGTTAACCTCAGATGGAAGATGTACAAAAGAGGTGAGATGCAGAATGGCTCAGGCAAAAGTAGCTTTCCTAAAATTGAGGAAAATACTATGCAATCCATTTTTGACAAAAGAAACAAGAAAAAGAGTTCTTAAATGTTACGTAGAGCCAGTCTTAACATATGGATGTGAGTCATGGACAATAGGACAACAGACAAGAAAATCACTGTAGTCTGTAGAAATGTGATTTTACAGAAGAATGTTGAGAATACCATGGACAGCTAAGAAGAGTAATGAAGAGGTTCCTAGAGAGGTCAAAACAAAAAGAGAGCTAATTTCCAATGTTAGGAAGAGACAATCATCATTTTTTGGCCATGTAATGTGAAGAGAACAACTTGAATATATTGTAACAACTGGAAAAATTGAGGGACGAAGAGATAGAGGGAAGCAAAGAGAAAAAATAACAGACAGCTTAAGAGAATGGCTTGGCAGAAGGTCAACAACAGAAATGATAAATAGCTGCCAAGATCGAAAGCTGTGGAGAGACATGATCTCCTACGCCACTAGGCCCGGTACTTGATGATGATGATGATTTCAGTATTTTTCTTTGGTAAAGGTTGAGTTTAGTGCCCCCAATTATTCTTGCTCGTAACGTCCCCTTGCACTTAATTCAGCTGCTCTCTAATCTGTCATTAGAAGATCTCTGGGTCATTTTTATGTTTTGGAACAGCCTAAAACTAACCTCAGACCTTGTTAGAAAAAAAATAAATAAATAAATGCACAAACAAGAAACATTTGATAATTCAAGTATGTCCAGTCAGTGTGGGAAGATCACTCATTTAGCAGAAACAATTTGGTACACTTAACTTGACCTTTACCTTTTCTTTTACTTTACTTTACAAGCATGAAATGAGTACCATAGAGCAATGTGTGAAGATACTTCAAAGCAATCAGATATTATTACAAATGAAGAAAAGTAACCAGAGCTTATATTAGATGAAGCATGCTCCTATATAGAAAATCTGAAGAGAAGGAAGTCACTAGGATGTGATGACATTCCACCTGCATTCGTCCAGGCAGGAGAGGAGGGAAGTATTTATATCTATTGTACACTTTGTGTGGAGATCTGGAAGTGTTGTGCCTGGCCAAAAGTCTGGAAACAATTGGTGGGGATTCACTTTCCAGAGAAAGGAAATCTGAAACTGTCTACCAACTGCCTTATGATTGCTCTAATAAGCCATGCCAGTAAAATACTCTTACAGATCGTTATGAAGAAATTATAACAGGAACTTCATGTAGTTCAGGCAGGTTCCAGGCATAGTAGAGGCACATGTGACCACATCTTTAACATGAAAAACATATTTTAAAAGTGTGTGGAGTTAATATAGAACTGCTTACTCGATTCATAGATTACAGCCAGGCCTTTAACTGTGTACAACATCAGAAATTATGGAACATCTTATAAGACATGGGTCTTTTAACACACCTAATGTACTTTATGAGATCACTAAATCACAAATCCATTTTTGACAATAGAAACAAGAAAGAGTTCTTAAATGTTATGTAAAGCCAGTCTTAACATCTGGATGTGAATCATGGGCAATAGGACAACAGACAAAAAAATCTTGGAAAAAAGGCTGTGACCAATAATAGAACTACAATTAAGCGATTCTCAAATGGGGTTCCGAAAAATACAGAGGGTGTACTGATGCTCTATTCACATTAAAACAGCTTGCAGAAAAAAAACAACAGAACACAATCAAAATTTATACATAGCTTTCATTGACCAGGAAAAAGCATTTGACAGAGTAAACAGAGAACAACTGTGGGAGATACTAACAACATACGGAGTAAGCTAACATCTAACCAACCTAATTAAAAGTCTCTACATCAACAGCAGCTGCAGAGTAAGAACAGCAGCAGGCTACACAGACCACTTCGAAGTTAGATCAGGTGTATGACAGGGGTGTGTACTATTTCCCCTACTGTTTATTAAATACATGGACTATATGTTACAGTGTGACTCAGCCATGAACGATAATGGGAAGAATAGAAGAAGAATATGACGATAGATAGAAGAATAAAAGAATGATACGATACAACGATGATAGGAGGTAAAATAGTTTTAGGCGGCGTGGAATTAAAGTGAAGTCTTGAGGATTAGCAAGAAGACGTTTAGTCTACCAAACTCAGACACGGTGATGTAAAGAACTTTAAGATTACAAGGGAGGTGCGTACAGGTGGTCAGTAGCTGAGCTTGTAGGTCCAGGGAGATGTTTGCTCTGGCCGACAAAGTTGCGTAATGCAACGACGCTTGACTCTGGACCCCGTCGAACAGGTGCTGACACGAGATAGCTAAATTCTTGTGTCGGCAGATGCCTTGAAGTACAGATAGACAGTCTGAGATGAAAGAATTCTGACGAACAAGAATCGCCGCGAGTTTTAGCTGTTAGGGAACGATACTTAGGAAGATTGACAGGACGCCTAAAGCAATAAGTCCATGGACATAATTAAAAAGGAGGAGCTAACAATAGTGACGGTAGACTGATGAAGATAAGCCATATCTAGACTAGATTCCCATGATGCTTTGGCCAGGTGGGAGTGGCTAGATGGACTCAGGCAGACTTTACTTAACTTGAAACAACACAAGAAGATGGAAGGCAGAGAGAACACTGACACTCAGAGTTAGATCAGAATTGCAGAGAGAACACTTAGATGGAACTTAGACTTGAATGTACACTCAGATTAGAATTGGAGAGAGAACACTTAGATAGAGACTACAGCAAAGGAGATCAGATACCCGCCTCAAGGCAGAAGGTAGAGTTGGACTTAGACAATTTAAATAGTTCGTTTAGAGGATTTGTGATACATTTTGGACTTAGATGTATAATAGTTGAAAGAAGTCCAACTGTGTAACTATAGAGTCGAGTCAAGATACTAGTTCCTCAGAATCACCAGATAGAGACATGCAGACATTAACAAAGAACACTATACGTTCCATGAAGTTACTTACATGATAACCATCGCTGGTCGGCTCCATTAAGTAACGACAGATTTTTTGTAAGAGAATATATGAAACATGTTGAGTGAATCAGAGACATTGTCAACCCATTGTAAAACAGGTGGATATCATCAATAAAGACTTTGTTTATCATGTTCGAAAATGATGATGAGTTATGTTTGTGTCACTAGCCATAGATATAGCTATAGAAATATATATATACGAAAGAACAAAATAATTGCAACATATATATGCAAGCTAGCCAACCCATCAGAGACAGAGGAGAGCAACAAGCTTTTATTTGCAGACGACCAGGCACTAACACATGAAACAATAGAAGACCTCAAGAACACTTAAACTCAACAGCTCAGGCACAAAATACAACATGAAAATCAACATCAACAAAACAGAAGTCATGAATGTCGCAAAAATAAACAGAACATCAACATAACTATAGAAGGCAGGCAACTAAAACAAGTAGAGGAATTTAAATACCTAGGAAGTTTAGTGACAAACGATAATTCACAAACAGCAGAGATAGAATCAATGCAACAAAGCTTGTCAAACCATTGGACAGTTATCACCACTATTGTCTAACAAGGAAATAACTGGAGGCAAAATGAACACTATACATTACAATCTTCATCCTAATGTTGTGCTACCAATGCCAGACCTGGACCTTAGATGCAAGAACAATATGAAAAATAACCTCTACTGAGATGAAATGTGTTAGACGAATGACAGGAAACAGTCAGATAAGATCAGAAATGAAGAACTGAGAAAAAAGATAGGGAAAGCCCCTGCCATATATAGAATACATAAAGAAACAACAGATAAAATGGTTTGGCAACATGGCAAGGCAGAAAGATCAAAACACAACACAACAAGCCTTCAGCAAACGTGAGAACACCAGACCCAAGGGTCAAGCACGAAAAAGATGGATTGATGGAATATTAGAAGCACCAGGAAACATGACAGCAGCAGAGGCGAACAGAAGAGCAAAAGACCGCAAATTATATCTCCCCTCAATGCTGAAAGGCAGATGAGCAAGGAAAGAAGAAGAAGAAAATTGAAATATATAGACAGAAGACGAAATATAATAGAATTTATTGAAATATACAGAAGACTAGGTGGTCTAGAGATGAGCTGTTAGCTTCTGGTCCTGAGTTCAGTTTCCACCACAGGTGGTAGACATTTAAAAAAAAAATCCAACTCATGGTTTCTTTGGAGGAGAAACTACTGCTGTTATCTCAAGGTTTCTTTGTTTGCTGTACCCTCCCCTGGTCTTTGGGTAGTGAGATCTTGTATCTATCCCTCTTGGAAAATGGTTAAAAACAGGAGGCCCCCATATCTATCCACTCACTTACGTTAAAGAACTCTTCGCAATTTAAAGTCAAAAAGAGTAGGCCAAAAAAAATGTTTGCTCTTTGGGCAAAATTTGTTAAGCAAATGAACCCATCTTTGCTGAAAAAGGGTGTGTTAGGTCGAGAGGCACATTTATCATGGCTATGCTGTAAACTAGCGACTCAACACATACACGCCCAATTATTGGATGAATGCTAATAGAAAACAATCACACAGTACAATTTATTGAAATACACAGAAAAAAAACTAAGATAACATCCACTGACAATGACAAATTTGAAATTGTAACAAGTCTTTAATGTTTGGGATCTGTAATACCCAACAATGCAAACTAATAGAAGGAAATCAAAAAAACGAAAACAGTAGTTGCACAAAATTTAAACACCATGAAAAACATATGACACAATGTCAACAAGGCAATAAAAGTAATACTAATGAGAATGAATATCTTCCTGTTAGCAACATATGCTATGGTGATTAATAATGGACATTCTTGTAAACAACAATACAGAAAATAAGTTCATTTGAACAAAAACATTGCAAACAAAATTCTTAGATACTATTAATAAAGATAAAGAAAAAATGAAGACATATTGAAAGATATAAACATTAAGTGCAATTAGCTTAGAAACAACATCTTAAGAGGAAAATAAAATATTACAGCCACATTAACATGCACAGGGGTCTTGATAGAACAATAATGGAATGTATGGTTTCAGGAAGATGAAGTAGGTGCAGATTGAGAATAGAAGTGAATTTTGCCATCAAAACACCTTGAACTTGACAGGAGATGAGGTGAAAGATCTGGCTAGAGACAGAATCCATGAGAGCCACATTCAACAAAGGACAGGCAACTAAATGATGATGATGTTTCACTTCTGTAACAATTTTCATGAACAATGAATTTACTCTCAAAAGATGGAAGTAACAAATTGCAGGTGACATTCTATTGTCTTCATTTAGTTTTTCTTCTAATGTATTTTCAAGCTAAAACTAAATATGTTTTTTTGTTGTTGCAGAAAGTGGGAAGTTCAAATGATAAAAGTCTTGGCTTAGATACAACCAACTTTTTGCCAGCAATGCTTGTACAAAAGCAAGTTTAACAAGAATCTGCTATGTACAGACTCATAAAATCAGTTTCTTTATCACATGATGGGCAAGAAATAAAACCTTGACTTGTGAAATAATCTGTACTTTTTAGCTGTGTTAAAGTTATGAGGCTCTCAAAGCAGGTGTTCTTACTTGTGTGGAAGAACTGGCTGCTGCAGAGAAAGAAAATCTGTGTCACCGCATCTATGATTATTATTCCAGCATTAAGTTCTCTCATATTTGTATTAATTAGAAATGTTTTTGGAAGTGATCATATTCCTCCAGAATATTACACAGCAGAATTGATTTCTCCAAACTTCCCAGAAAACGTTACAATTATTGGGTATACTCCAAAAACAAGAGCTACTGACATTGTCATGAACAACGCTTTGATGATCCTGAGAAATCATCTGACAAGAAATGGTAAGTGATAGTTTTTTTCAAGCTTGTATTAATTATAATTAAAATTATGTATAATTTGTTTCTGCTTAAACTAAGGTAATGTGTACTTCCAAAATTGTTTCAACAAAATAGCCCTGAAATGAATTCACAACCACTTTCAGTGAAATATGATTCTCTACATTTTGAAAAGTAACATTTTCTCTCTCTTTTTTTTAATTTTTTACTCATAATCTTCTTCCTTTCATCCCTCCTGTGGAGCATCAGTTTTCAACAAACACATTTCAAGCCATTCTGTTTCTTGCCATTCTTTTAAGATGATTCCATGTCTTCCCCATCCTCTTCATTTCTGCATTCATATGTCTTTTTCAAGAATGTTTTGGTCTTCCTCTTTGACTCCTCTCCTGGGGAGTCCGAAAAAGGGTTTGTCATGTAAACTCTCAGCTGGGTTCGCAGTGTATGATCTATTCAGCACCATTATCTTCATTGTATTTCTTTGTCCACTGGTACTTTCCCATAATTCTATGTTAGTAATTTTATCCTGCTCTTTCTGTCCTTTTATTCTGCACAAGCATCCACTAATGAAGGTCTGTATCGTCATGATTATCATTTTTGTTGTTCTCCATGTTTCAGGGCCATATAATAAGCCTTAAAATGATTTTACATTGCAGTAAAAAAAAAGTTTTTTTATTTTTTTTTAAATATTATTTTTAGGGCTAGGATTTTTGTGATAGTGTTCTATTGTATTCTTTTGTTTTCTGAATTGACTGGTCTAGGATTCCTTGTTCTAACTTAGATGTTTGTCCTTGACAGTGAGCTATCATCTGACAAGATTACTTTTACAATACACTAGTACATTCAATTGAATTGACAACTCACAATCATTGGAACAAGATCACATCAGTCTTTATTATTTTTTTTTCTACTTGACTCACTGACATTCTCCATACACAGTCAGCATTGCACTTCTGTTCCACACTATTCGTGGTGTGTTACAATACCTAGCCTATCAGCCATCTTGATGTATTTGTAACTGGTGATCATATGTAGAGCTCCCTGAACAATCTAATTAGTTCAGTTATACTGGAAAACTCATTCTGTAACTTCATGGTTCAGTCTCTGCACTTACATCCATAGGAAAATTATAGAACCTTTAGAAAATTCTCTTGTGCTGTTAACTATAATAACTCCTGTGGTTCAGAAGATTTCTATAAATTTCTATTCTAATGTTTCTACAGTTCTGCTGAAAACTTTTAAAGCTTCTTATCTATCTGTCTGTCTGCCTGCCTGCCTGTCTGTCATTCTATCTAATCTACACTCTTCTGTCTAGAGGCAGGTTCCTAAATTGGTATAATTCTTCTTCTCCTGTTGGCTTCCCAAGAGTATGTGTAAAAGTGTCTAGAAAGTCATCGCTTGGTGTTTTTGTTGCCAGTTAGGCTCCGTTTTCTTGGGCATTCTGGGTAACTGGTGTGGTCAGTCCGGGGCACTCTGCCTTACAATCCTAGGACATTCATCCCACTTACTAATTGCTTGTCAATCACCCATTATTTCACATGGAGTCTTGACAAACATCTGTCAATCATTCCTATTACTTAGCTACAAGCAAGATAAAGCTGCCATTGATCTCCTTAACAGATGCAGGTTCTCTCTCAGAAATATTTTGATCTCATTCACTCTCACT
This sequence comes from Megaustenia siamemsis, assembly GCA_032433765.1. Taxonomy (NCBI): domain Eukaryota; kingdom Metazoa; phylum Mollusca; class Gastropoda; order Stylommatophora; family Ariophantidae; genus Megaustenia; species Megaustenia siamemsis. Next base: position 2,610,019 of record JAVIAB010000104.1, read on the forward strand.
GGCATTAGAGAACTCTCTGTGTCTACCAGCGCTGGACATCAGAGGATGTCTTCGGTTCTTGGAATGTTCCGTTCGTCTGCTTGGTCTTTTACATCAAGCCAGCCAGAAATCTACGCTTCTTACTGCTACTTATATTTCTTACCTATGTTCATAGAATGCTAGCATAACCTTCTGTCTCCCTCCTTCAGCCGCGGTTGTGTCAATTTAAGCTTGTCATCTCCAAATATTTCAGAGTCTGTCTAACGATCTCTCCGACAAAGTGTGCTGACGTGTAGAATCACCATCCTTATGAATCCAAGATCATTAACTTCTTGATCTCTTTGACTCTTGTTTAATTCATTTCCTGTTTTATCCCTTCAGATTGCTAAGACTATTACACTTTTATAATGTCACATTTTATCCTAAATATGTATTTTTGAAATTTAAATTAATTTAAATATGTTTCATGCCATTCTGAATATTCTAATGCTGTTTTTATTGGTCGTATACATGCATATTTTGACCATAATTTAGGTTTAGGTCATATTTTGACCAAACTGGGGGTTTAAATACATATTTTTGACAATATATTTGGTCATATTTGTTGTCAATTTAGGTACAATGAAACTTTCATTTAGATGGCGTTTTCTTGAGCAGACAAAATTTGGCTTTGTAATTTTATTTTAATTCAACACTTGAAAAGAGGCAAAGCCCCAGGTGCCGACAATATAACAATCAAAGAGATAAATGGTTTAGGAAAACTGGGAGTACAAGTCATAACAAATTACTCAATGACATATGTAACACTAGACACATGCCCAAAAATCTACTAAAATATATCTTTGTAGCCATACCGAAGAAGTCAGGCACCACTGATTTTGAAGACCATTGCACTATTAGTATCATGAGCCATATCATGAAAATATTACTAAGAATTATCATGAGATGTGTAAGGAACAAAATAAAACTAGAAATAAGTGAGGAACAATGTGGATTTGTGGAAGGAAAGGGCACCAATAATGCTATATACATCCAGAGAACATTGATTGAAAGAGTTATAGAAATAAAGAAAGATCTATATATGTACTTATAGACTACACAAAAGCATTTGACAAAGTAAAGCAGGTGGGAATAATCCATCATCATCATGTACCATACCAGTTGGCGTAGGCGATCATGTCCTTCCACAATCTTCTATCTACAGTGCATCATATCAGTTCTGTTGTTGACTGTTTTCCATGTCATAAAACCAAGCTATCCAATATTTTTTCTCTTTGTCGTCCGCAATCTCTCTTTCCTTTTATTTTGCCAGTTGTAACCAAGTATTCCAACTTTCCTCGTCTCATGATGTGCCCGAAAAATGTTGATTGTTTTTTCTGATGTTTTTTAGGAGCTGCCTTTTTGTGTTGGCTTGTGTTTTTGTCTTTGAGAACTTCCTCATTGGTCTTTTTAGAATAATCAATATGTTGGAGAATTTAAACTCTGATTGTAAGGATCTGTGAATCTTAAAAAACGTGCTGGCAACAGACAGCAGACATAGGAATTAGCAGGGAACAGGCAAATAATTGCAATGTCCTTCCACAATCTTCTATCTACAGTGCATCGTATCAGTTCTGTTGTTGACTGTTACCGTTTGTTGTCGTTGTCCTTGTATTCTGAAGAAGGCCACAAGCGAAACTTCAGTATTGTGTTGTGTTCCTTCCTTGTAAAGCTGTCATCATACATTGGAGTGTTTAGCACACCCTACCACTGGCTCATAAGAATTAGCAACCAAATCGGACAGTTCTAATATATAAAACAAGGAGTCAGACAAGCTGTGTTCTATCGCCAGATTTGTTTTCACTTAACAGTAAAAATATGAGATCAATAATAGATATAAAAGGAATGGAACTCAACGGTCAAAACATTAACAACTTGCGATATGCAGATGACACAGTATTAATAGCAGAATGAGAGAATGAACTATAAGAAGTGGTAGACATAATAGTAAAAGAAAGCAACAAGAAAGGTCTGAATCTGAATATTAAGAAAACAGAAGTAATGGTCATATTGAAGAAACAATCATCACCATCATCTATCTATCTGCCTGTCTACCTATCTACATATCTATCTATCTATCTGCCTGCCTGTCTGTCTGTCTGTCTTATCTATCTGTCTTATCTATCTATCTATCTATCTTATCTATCTATCTATCTTATCTATCTATCTTATCTATCTATCTTATCTATCTATCTATCTTATCTATCTGTCTTATCTATCTATCTTATCTATCTATCTATCTATCTATCTATCTATCTATCTATCTATCTATCTATTTATCTATCTATCTATCTATCTATCTATCTATCTATCTATCTATCTATCTATCTATCTATCTATCTATCTATCTATCTATCTATCTATCTATCTATCTATCTATCTATCTATCTATCTATCTATCTATCTATCTATCTATCTATCTATCTATCTATCTATCTATCTATCTATCTATCTATCTATCTATCTATCTATCTATCTATCTATCTATCTATCTATCTATCTATCTATCTATCTATCTATCTATCTATCTATCTATCTATCTATCTATCTATCTATCTATCTATCTATCTATCTATCTATCTATCTATCTATCTATCTATCTATCTATCTATCTATCTATCTATCTATCTATCTATCTATCTATCTATCTATCTATCTATCTATCTATCTATCTATCTATCTATCTATCTATCTATCTATCTATCTATCTATCTATCTATCTATCTATCTATCTGTCTATCTGTCTATCTCTCTTGTCTGTCTGTTTGTCTGTCTGTCTGTCTGTCTGTCTGTCTGTCTGTCTGTCTATCTGTCTATCTATCTATCTTATCTATCTATCTTATCTATCTATCTATCTATCTATCTATCTATCTATCTATCTATCTATCTATCTATCTATCTATCTATCTATCTATCTATCTATCTATCTATCTATCTATCTATCTATCTATCTATCTATCTATCTATCTATCTATCTATCTATCTATCTATCTATCTATCTATCTATCTATCTATCTATCTATCTATCTATCTATCTATCTATCTATCTATCTATCTATCTATCTATCTATCTATCTATCTATCTATCTATCTATCTATCTATCTATCTATCTATCTATCTATCTATCTATCTATCTATCTATCTATCTATCTATCTATCTATCTATCTATCTATCTATCTATCTATCTATCTATCTATCTATCTATCTATCTATCTATCTATCTATCTATCTATCTATCTATCTATCTATCTATCTATCTATCTATCTATCTATCTATCTATCTATCTATCTATCTATCTATCTATCTATCTATCTATCTATCTATCTAATCTATCTATCTAATCTATCTATCCATCCATCCATCTTTTGAGCCATAGCCATCCATAGGGCATAGACCCAGATACTGTTTCTCTTATCTAAATATTTTTTCTAGCAGTTTTAAGTCCTTGTAAAGATCTTTTATAAAATATTGACATTTGTCTCTGTTCTGTGCAAGCAGCTCTATCTCTTTGAGGGAGCCAATTCCTGTTGCTCTTGCCTCTCTGGTCAATGTTCTTCTCAGTGTCTCTCTAGGTCGGCCTCTTTTCCTCTTACCTGTTGTTTCCCACATGAGGGCTTGCTTTGTTGTTTGGTTATTATCTCTTCTCATCACATGTCCAACAAATGACCATCATCTTTTCTTTAATAGTGAAGATATTAGTGGTTGATTTGCAATTTCTCTAATTTCCTCGTTTATTTTGAATTTGTTTCACGCTATACCAAGTGTTTTCCTTAGACATTTATTTTTGAATGTGTTCAACTTTTTTTCTATGTGTCTTGTTGTTTTCAAGCTCTTACATGCATAGGTAAGTGTTGATAGCATGTTTGATTTGAATAGTCAAACTTTTGTGTTTGTGCTGATAAGTTTTGATTTCCGTAACTTTTCAAGGCTTCTGAAAGACATTGCTGCTTTAGCTATTCTGATTCTAATTTCTTTACTTGTATCCCCGTCCCAATCAATGTGACTTCAAAGATAGATAAAGTGATCAATCTCTTCCACTGGTTTGTTTTCCATGTATATTCTGTCATCTTTTGGAATTAAGCTATTCATGACTTTAGCTGTATCAGGTCTATGTTTAATTAACAAAAGCATTTTAATGATAGCAGCTTGTTAAACCTCTGATCAATGGTTCTGTACCAAAAATAAATCCTCCATCTTGGGTCCAACCTGAAATCACCATCATGCAGCATATAAAAATATGTAGGACAAATCTGAGACAAGTGCAACATGTCAAATACTTGGGCACAATAATAACATCAGATGGAAGATGCACCACAGAAATAAAAGGCAGAATAGCTCAGGCCAAAATAGCATTTCAGAAAACATCTGAAAAACATCTTATGCAGTAAAAATATGTCAATAGAAGTGAGAGAGTTCATCAGTGCTATATAGAGCCAGTCCTGACCTATGGAAGTAAATCATGGATAGTAAACAAAGAAATGAAAAGATGATTAGAGGCCACAGAGATGGCATTTCTCAGAAGGATATTTAAAGTTCCCTGGACAGCTAAAAGACCAATGAGGACATTCTCTAAGAGGCCACAAAAAAGGGGCTCCTAAGAAACATCAGAAAGAAACAATCAACATTTCTTTTTGGCACATCATGAGAATAGGAAAGTTGGAATACTTGGTTACAACTAGCAAAATACAGGGAAAGAGATTGCGGATGACAAAGAGAGCAAATACTAGATAGCTTAGTGTCATGTCATGGAAAAACATCTCCATATGTGAAAATGATTGAGAACATCTGGCAAGTGATTGCACATTATGGAGAGCATGTATAAGGAATGGTATAACATCATTTGAGACTGTGCTAAGCAAAACTTAGAAGAGAAAAGACTCATGAAAAAGGATGGAAAACCCTGTGGACCAGTAGGCCTGACTTGTTCATTCTGTGACCGTGTGTGTTTGTTAAACATTGGTTGAATTAGCCACGAGAGAAGCAGTTCGACAAAAACAAAACCTAAAAATAATACACAATAGCCTCCTTAGACCCTCTAACAAGACAAAATCTGCCATAAACATATGGCATGGAAAGCAGTCAACAGCAGAAATAATACTTTACACGATGGATAGAAAATTGTGGAAGGACATGATTGCCTATGCCAACCAGTTCTATTGACCTTTCGAGCCGTAACCGGCCCATAGGGCGTAGACCAAGATACACCTTCTCCTATATGGATTTTTTGTTCTAGCAGTTTTCTTTTAAAGATATTTTATCAAATCTCGCCATCTGTCTCTGTTCTGTGCAAGCAGTTCTATCTCATTGAGGGAGCCGACTCCTGCTGCTCTTGCCTCTCTCATCAATGTTCTTCTCAGTGTCTCCCTGGGTCTTCCTCTTTTTCTTTTACCTGTTGTTTCCCATATGAGGGCTTGCTTTGCTATTCGGTTATTATCTCTTCTCATCACATGTCCAACGTATGACCATCGTCTTTTCTTTATTACTGAAGATATTAGTGGTTGATTGGCGATTTCTCTAATTTCCTCATTTGTTTTGAATTCGTTCCATGCTATACCAAGTATTTTCCTTAGACATTTATTTTCGAATGCGTTCAACTTTGTTTCTATATCTCTTGTTGTTCTCCAGCTTTCACACGCATACGTAAGGGTTGATAGTACATTTGATTTGAATAGCCTAAGTTTTGTGTTTGTGCTGATAAGTTATAACATTAGTTGATAACATTATATCGACAATGATGGTAATTTTATTTCTAAGAAACAAGGAAGCAACCCATTCATACCTGACTACTGGATCAAGAAATTAGAGAAAACTAAGACTCTTCTTTGATCCTAAATAGTAATCCTGGAATTAGGCTTATCAAATTTGTAAGGATTAAAAGGAGAAAGGTCTCTGGCAACCCCAAAAAATCTGATCTGTTGACCTTCTTCAGCGATCAGATAATGCTATGTATTTAGACATTTAGACCAGCTTGAGTCACGAACAAGACAGTGCATTTGAGGTCATCACTGGTTGCCCATTGCTTGTCATGTAAGGTTGTTTCTGTGGGCCATATTTGTGTTCTTAGGATGTTTAGAGTGCTGCAGTCCTATAGTATATGATCTGGAGTTTATTTGACTGCTCTGAATTCACATGTTACAATGTCACTGAGTCCTATCTAGTGTAGATATGCACTATCATGAGGTCACAATGACCTGTTCTGAGACTGAATATCTTCATCTGCACAAGTCTGCTAAGTTTGTCTAGGCTGTCATGTTCTGGATCATATTTTCCATGCAACTTCCTACATTCTGTTTTTCTAGCTTGTTTCAGGATTATTTGTATTTCTTTGAGGCTCTGCGGTTGCTTGGACAGTTGAAGGTTCCTACCTTCTTTTTCAAGTTCTTCTGCTTTCTTATTTCCAGGGATGCCACAGTGTGCTGATACCCACTGCAGGACCAGCTCTTTCTTTTGGTGTGTTGACCAATATTTGCAAATATCTCATCCCTGTTTAACACCATCTTGCAATCCTTTTCAGTGTGCACAAAGCAGAGCTTCATTCATAGGACGAGCTAAAATATAAAAAGTAGTAATCTATCGTTGTATTGTAGTCTCTTGTTCTTCCATTATTCATTTATTGTATTCCTTTGCTCATGTTTACATTCAAATGAGATTCTAGGGGATCCAAAATATTAGTAAAATAATGTTGTCAAAAAGTAACGAAATGTGATACAGATTTCATAGTTTAAATAAAGCATTATTTTCCCAGACATTGTTGTTGAAAAATGAAAAGAGAACTACTATTGGTCGTTTCAAATCTAAATGTTCACGATTAACATGAAATATCTCCTCTTTCCCTGCACTTACAAACTTGATTTTTTGCATCTGGCCTTGTTTTTCCAAGGTCCCACCGATTTCACAAAATTTAATGATGTAGGAAGTATGCTTCATCATGAAGCAGCACTTTCCTTTGATCTCAGTGAATTTACGGATCTTTTTGCTCCTGGAGAAAATAATTTACCGTACATTAATGGAAATCAGCTTCTCGACATAGGCGTCTCTACACAACTTGAAAGTTGGAGGCGTTTATCAACTGTTTACTTTCTATTGTTTACTTTCTTTAAAATACTATGAGAATGTCAATGTTATAGCCTTTACAGACAGTCTAAAACAAATCAGCGTATAAACAGTTCCATTAATGAAAACTATTTAAACAATATACAACAAAGAATACATTTAAAAAAATTAATTATCCGTTGCGAGCGATAACGAGCATGACATATCAAGCAAAGTTATTGTTTATGGGTACGCATGTGACTAAAGAGTCCGATGTAAGCACGGGATCCTCTTCACTGTAAAGAGCTACATTGTTCGTTTTATGTCTTTCCATGTGAATTTCATTATTTTACGTAAACAAGACATATGAAAGTGATTTAGTTTCTTTGCATGCCTGCAGTACACATATCAAGAATCTTTACATTTTCAAAACGTTATCAACTTTAGCTAAAGATTGATCATGTGGACATATAAAAACGTCCATTATTATTTCATTTATTCTGAATCAGAGGAGTCTAACATATTGATTACTAATCTGGGCTGAACGAACGATAGTCCATCTTTTTTCCAATAGTCATTTTCTTCTTTTAAGACATGATCTTCACATTTGCACCAAAAATCTTTGTCAATCTGTGATAGAGCAGCATATGTCAGTCCTTTTATATCGCATAGTTTAAAACTTGTATTCTCAGCTGCCACCTGCCCTTTAATTTTTGCCCAAACGAGTTCAATGGGGTTTAATTGTGGATGATAAGGGGGCAGTCTCAAGCACGTATGACCATGCTGTTGAATGATTTTGTCTATTTGGAATACTTTGGTCTTTTGCGATTTCTTAACAAGTGACAGTAATTCAGGTTTCAAAAATCCCTCGTTAAATGGAATTCCTTCCTTTCTTAGCCAAATCTTTATAACATCTTTTGTACTGGTAGATGTAGGAATTTTGTCTTCTTCTGCCACAGCGTTGTGGTACGACGCGTTGTCCATTACCAGACAGGATGGTCTGTCTAGAATTGGAAGAAGAGTATTTTCAATCCACTCTCTAAATATATGGCCATTCATCTCGGTGTGATAGTCCCTGTTGTCAGTATAATTAGAGGTGAATATAAGTTCTGCATTTTTCACCAACCCTTCTTTTCGGCTGCCTGCATGTGCCATTATAATACGCTGTCCTTTTCCAGTGGGTACACATCTTTTAATACTTCCATCAGATAACTGCCATTCCTTTGCACTTGTGTGGTGAGAATTTATCCAAGATTCATCTAGAAATACAATATCATAACCTTGGTTACGCATTTCCCGTATTTCACGTAAATATTTACTCCTCATAGAAACTAAGTGCGGCTTCTCGCAGATGACATTTCTACCACTATCGTACTTTCTAAACGTAAAACCGATGCTTCTAACAGTTCTCCATAATGTTGTTTTCGACACAACAATGTCATTTTCTGCTCTCAGTCGAATTTTCAGTTTTCTTAAAGTCACAGTTTCTTTGGAATCGAACATTTTACAAATTGCTCTTCTAATCACTTCCTTGTCAAAACTATCTACTACTTTCTTTCTTCCTAGCGTCCTAGTCTTGATTGAACTGGACACTCCGTTAGCTTTAAGCACTTGTTTGAAAAAGCGTTTGCTTATACCCAATGCGTGAATAGTTATCTTTTCTGGCTTTGAGATGCTTCGATACAGTTTTCCATGCTTAGCTTCTATGCAAAAATATTTATACACCTTTATTGCCACTGATTGCAATGTAAGGAACTTTACTTTTATACCCATTGACTAACAGATCACAAATTTAACGAAATTACCCAATAATTAGGATACGCCGTTGCACATAAATCACAACAAAACGACAGGAAATGGGATGCACCGGATATAAAATTATAACTATGACGCGTTTTATGTGTTTTTTAGTGCTTAAAACAGGGAAATTGGCGCGCATTACGTTCAAGATGACAAGTCCGTGGGTGCTCACTCATATGAAGCGGTAATTCCTCCAAATATATGGTTTGACCAAAATGCCTTAAATTTGTATACTTCAAATAAAGAATATTTAAAACTATACGTTTGTTGGTGAGGAAATGAATGTACTTCTTGGGACCAAAAAATCACAAGACCATATGCAAAATTTCAGCATTATCAATCAATTGGTTGCAGAGATATGGAATTTTAAACACCTTCAAAATATTTTGAAACGACCTATAAACACAATTAGAGCAAAAAGGAAACTTTTGGGGCATGTTAAAAAACACAACAGCCTACTAAAAGTAATATTGGAAGGGAAAATACAGGGTAATAGAGGCAGAGGCAGACCAAGACTAATATGGATTAGTAATATCAAAAGATAGACAGGGCAGACTATGACAACCTGCACCTTCGAAGCAAGAGACAAAGTGGATTGGCGCTTCATGGTAGCCAGCTTTTGATGTGGAGACTACATTCGATGATAATTATTGTAACTAAATTTTGAAACTTTTACACCACAGGATTTTAATTTTTAGATTTAAATGTTGTAGATTTGCTGAGAAGTTTTGGCTGGAATAATTTAAATAGCTGGGAGCTGTGATAGCTCACTGAACTTACTGAAAACAAGAGCTTGATCCTGGTTGATGACTTTCAGGTTCACCATCATCTTGTGCCATACCGGTTGGCATAGGCAATCATGTCCTTCCACAATTCTCAGTGTATCATGATGTGCCCGAAAAATATTGATTGTTACTTTCTCATGTTTTTTAGCAGCTATCTTCTTGTGCTGGCCTCTGAGAATTTCCTCATTGGTCTTTTTAGCTGTCCAGGGAAGTTTCAACATCTTTCTGAGAAATGCCATCTCTATGGCCTCTAATCGTCTTTTCATTTCTTTGTCTACTGTCCATGATTCATTTCCATAGATCATAGTTGGCTCTATATTGCACCATTGAACTTTCTTTCTCACTTCTATTGACATAGACTTGTTGCACAAGATGTTTTTCATTTTCTGAAATGCCATTTTGGCCTGAACTATTCTGCCTTTTATTTTTGTAATGCATCTTCCATCTGATATTATTGTGCCCAAGTTAGCTAGTTGAAGACCCCGGTATCATTGCAAACAAATTAAATTAAATCCATAATTACTCAACCACCCATGCTGGTGGAATCATCCAAATTAAAACTCATCTCATTGAAGGATCCAAGCAAAGAAAGGCAGCTGCACCAAAAGACTTAAAAGTCAAAGCAGCACCGAAAGTGAACACAGCTGAACTGTCCTTCATCATATGATACCATTATTCATTGTAAACAATCATAATATCGAAACACAATCTGGATGAAAAACAGTGCGCACAAAGCACTAAACTCAGTAGCTCTGGCAGCAAGATGGAATATGAGGAAACTGCAACAAGGAACACTTTTCAGACACAACCTCAACAGTTTCTGTCGCCTATCTGCCATATTGATAGAAGTCAACTTGTGCCCAAGTATTTGAAACACTGCATTTGTTTCAAATTTTTTCCTGATTATTTTTATACAATAAAGGTTCACCCAGCCTTCAATGGGTACCAGATTTTTTTTTTTCCCTGGGAAACAGACATCTTCTTTGGCTGAAGGGGTTTGTGGTTGAAAATAAGTTTGGAAATCATCGATAAGCTCATTTCACCAATGCAGGTCCTACAACATGGTTGGATGATTTATTATATTACTTGGGGAGGGATGGGGGGTACAAGTCAGACCCTCATTGATATTAAAACTTTCTCCAAAGTGTCTTTTGTTGATTACATTTTCTGGATTATGTTCAAAATATATTATACATAAAATATATAGTAAAATGTTTTTTCCTTCTAGTGTCCATACATGGTTTTATGTCAGAGGAGGATGCAGTTGACTTTTATCATAAAAATTCACACCAAATGGAACAGATCTTTGTATTTCATATCCCTGACATGGGAGATCTGCTTCCCAGGAAAATCAAGATAACAATACGGCCTCCTGTAAAATATAAATGGAAAACTTACAAAACATACACTTTAAAAGAACATAAAAGGCCAATTTCTGAAAAACAGAGTGAGTGAATATTTTTTTCAATTTTGCTTGATAATGTAGAAAATGTTCAGGTACAAACATGTAGTGGGCCAACAATACTTCAACATATAATCCACACTTTTATATTTACATATAAAATGTAATCCTCGCTGTTATACTTACAGACAATATCTAATCCACACTTTTATACTTATCCTTGGTGGCTGAGTGGTTAGTGCGCTTATTACTGGCCAGAAAGTAAAACAGGTCCTCTCCACACATTAAGGTAATCATGGGATATGATTTCCATATGTTTTAAATGATCAACAGCATATTTTATGTGTGTTGAGGTTGGTATCATATCAGACAACTATACTTTCATAGAAAAAAAAACAGGTAACAAAGGTGGAATGACCTAGGAGCCATGGGCCAGAACCCAACCTCTTATCTCTGGAAGTGCAGGTCACTAACTACTGAGCTACCATGGCTCTCATTGACCAGAGGGTTCCAGTTTCAATTCCCAGGTGTGGTGATTTTTTTTTTAACCCGACACAAAATTTTTTGTCTACCTCTTCTTCTTCCTTTCAAAATTATCTGTAGAATCATCTTTGCCAGGCTAAATGATCGAGATATGTGGCCAAATAATTTCTACAATGTCTCAATGGCTATTGGTCACAAGCTTATTTTTTTTTTTTCCCCCTGCATTTCCAGCATTATTCACCAAAATGAACTATCATCAATAGCCAGCACAATTGGGCTTGAGATCAATCATGAACAGACTAAAGTCATGAAAAGCTTAATTCCAACAGATGACAAAATATACATGGAAAACAAACCAGTGGAAGAGATTGATCACTTTATCTATCTTGGAAGTCACATTGATCGAGAAGGGGATACAAGCAAAGAAATTAGAATCAGAATAGCTAAAGCAGCAATGTCTTTCAGAAGCCTTGAAAAGTTGTGGAAATCAAAACTCATCAGCACAAACACAAAACTTAGACTATATTCAAAACAAGACTTACACATATTCAACTAAAAATACCCTCCTTTGAACGCTTTACACCATTTCCTTTCAGCAATGAAAGTGTGGACATAACGGCTTGTTGTGTTATGCTGTAGTCATATGGACAAATAATATCATGAAATAAATTTCATCAGTCGGTGATGTAATTTCAAAAGTTTTTTTCAAAAATCACTGCACAGCGACTTTATAAACACCCTTCTTGTATGTGTATATAAGGTCTACAGTGGCAATCATGTAAATAATTTATGATATAAATGTCCACACTGCCACACTTACAATATATTTCGGCCTACATTGCCACACTTGCATTCAAGTTTAGGTCTACTTTGTCAAACAGGCATTCATGTTTGGGTCTACATTGTCACACTGACATTCATGTTTGGGTCTATATTGCCACACTGGCATCCAAGTTTAGGTCTATATTGTCACACTGACATTCATGTTTGGGTCTATATTGCCACACTGGCATCCAAGTTTAGGTCTATATTGTCACACTGACATTCATGTTTGGGTCTATATTGCCACACTGGCATTCAAGTTTAGGTCTACTTTTTCAAACAGGCAATCATGTTTGGGTCTACATTGTCACACTGACATTCATGTTTGGGTTTATATTGTCACACTGGCATTCATGTTTGGATCTATATTGCCACACTGGCATTCATGTTTGGGTCTATATTTCCACACTGGCATTCATGTTTGGGTCTACATTGTCACACTGACATTCATGTTTGGTTCTACATTGCCACACTGGTATTCAAGGTTAGGTCTATATTGCCACACTGGCATTCATGTTTGGGTCCACATTGTCACACTGTCATTCATGTTTGGGTCTGTATTGTCACACTTACATCCATGTATGTGACTACATTGTCACACTGACATTCATGTTTGTGACTACATTGTCACACTGACATTCATGTTTGGATCTACATTGTCACACTGACATTCATGTTTGGTTCTACATTGCCACACTGGTATTCAAGGTTAGGTCTATATTGCCACACTGGCATTCATGTTTGGGTCCACATTGTCTAACTGACATTTATATTTGGGTTTATATTTTCACACTGGCATTTATGTTTGGGTCTATATTGCCACACTGGCATTTATGTTTGGGTCTATATTGCCACACTGGCATTCATGTTTGGGTTTACATTGTCATACTGACATTCATGTTTGCGACTACATTGCCACACTGACATTCATGTTTGGGTCTATTTTGCCACACTGGCATTCATGTTTGGTCTACATTGTCACACTGACATTCATGTTTGTGACTACATTGTCACACTGACATTCATGTTTGTGACTACATTGTCTCACTGACATTCATGTTTGGATCTACATTGTCACACTGACATTCATGTTTGGTTCTACATTGCCACACTGGTATTCAAGGTTAGGTCTATATTACCACACTGGCATTCATGTTTGGGTCCACATTGTCACACTGTCATTCATGTTTGGGTCTGTATTGTCACACTTACATCCATGTATGTGACTACATTGTCACACTGACATTCATGTTTGTGACTACATTGTCACACTGACATTCATGTTTGGATCTACATTGTCACACTGACATTCATGTTTGGTTCTACATTGCCACACTGGTATTCAAGGTTAGGTCTATATTGCCACACTGGCATTCATGTTTGGGTCCACATTGTCTAACTGACATTTATATTTGGGTTTATATTTTCACACTGGCATTTATGTTTGGGTCTATATTGCCACACTGGCATTCATGTTTGGGTTTACATTGTCATACTGACATTCATGTTTGCGACTACATTGCCACACTGACATTCATGTTTGGGTCTATTTTGCCACACTGGCATTCATGTTTGGTCTACATTGTCACACTGACATTCATGTTTGTGACTACATTGTCACACTGACATTCATGTTTGTGACTACATTGTCTCACTGACATTCATGTTTGGATCTACATTGTCACACTGACATTCATGTTTGGTTCTACATTGCCACACTGGTATTCAAGGTTAGGTCTATATTACCGCACTGGCGTTCATGTTTGGGTCCACATTGTCACACTGTCATTCATGTTTGGTCTACATTGTCACACTGGCATTTATGTTTAGGTCTGTATTGTCACACTGACATTCATGTTTGGTTCTACATTGTCACACTGGTATTCAAGGTTAGGTCTATATTGCCACACTGGCATTCATGTTTGGGTCCACATTGTCACACTGACATTCATATTTGGGTTTATATTTTCACACTGGCATTTATGTTTGGGTCTATATTGCCACACTGGCATTTATGTTTGGTTCTACATTGCCACACTGGTATTCAAGGTTAGGTCTATATTGTCACACTGACATTCATTGTTGGATCTACATTGTCACACTGGCATTCATGTTTGGGTCTACATTGTCACACTGGCATTCATGTTTGAGTCTACATTGTCACACTGGCATTCATGTTTGAGTCTACATTGTCACACTGGCATTCATATTTAGGTGATTAATGGACTAGGCCAGATGGTTAGTACACTAGGTTTGATTAGATATACAGATTTAAAAAAAACAGACTTTCAGATAATACTCTGTTTTCCTGGTTAAGATTGTTAAACGTTTAGCTTGTTGACCTGCAAAGGAAAGAGATAGCATTCAAAGGCATGCCATAGCCATAATGAGGCAAGATCATAATACACAAATTGTAACTGACAACATTTACAAAGACAAAGTAATTTGTGAATACAGAATTGGTATACTAAACAAAAATGGGGATAAACTAATACATTTCTATGGGGGAAACAAAATGAAATGGTTATTTAGACTCACAATTTTCATAAAAAGCATTAAACTTGTGATTTTTGAGCTTATTTTATTTGACAAAAATTAGTTTGACCAATTCTTTTTCTCCTGAACTCCTCCTTTCACCCAATTTTATGTCGACTCAGTAGTCAGTACTATGATCCAGATTGTTTTATCAGTCAAAACGAGCAAAAATGTTTTATGGCAAACTTGTATGACTTTAACAGTTCTGGCATATCAAATGACACCCAATTAAAAGCAAGAATTGCAGCAACTTTACATTATTATGTTATATGTAAAACAAACATAAAATGGTATTGAGCAGCTAAACTAATAGAAAGACATGACACAAATGTTTCAGTAAAAGCCATCATCAGGTATAACACGCATACTATTAAAATGGAACAATCAAATCCAAGCCAGAAAACACAACATTAATCTAAAATATTACAGAAAAACAACGGTAACCAGGATTTATAAAGAGATTGTTTCTCCTTCATGTCCTTTGCACAATTCTCCACAGCCTGTCTCATAGAATCTCTGTCTCCAGGAGTAAGTGGTGTGGTGTAGCGTACACTCCTACAGGGTATGGCAACAGCTTTATAAAAAAAGAAAGACAACAAAATATTGACAATTCAGCCCACATGTGACCTTCTTCAGAAAATGAGAACAACACAAATGGAATAAAGATAAACTCTACTACATGAGGGAGCCATGATAGCTCAGTGGTTAGTAACTGGGCTACAAAGGACAACAGGTCAGGTTTGATCCTGACCAACGGCTTCTGGTTTCACACAGCCTTAAATGGGCATCATATTTTTTCTAGGAAAGTAAAGTGGCACAGGCATTCCCATATTCCATAATCATCACTTGGCATGACAGGGCTCTTTACTTTATGTCTAGAATGGGTGGAACAAGTAAATCAAGAAGAAATAAAAAGAGGGATAACAAATGTAATGATAAAATAAAAGGGAGATTACTACATTATGGGAGAATAGAAATGGATAGTATATAAAAATTAGTAAACTAAACATATTTATACATTAATGTGAAACTTAGCAGAGACTTGATCCAGAAGGTCCCACTGTGTGGATGACATTAAGTCAAATGTGAATGTGATGAGACGTGAGAGGAGGTGGGGGGGAATCATTTAAGTGATTAGTAGGACTGGGAGGTGATAACCAGTGGTGCGAATGGCAGTCTAGAATTAGACGGATGTCGGCTGAGAATGAGAAATATATACTAGGGCATGAAAACATGAGCAAGCAAAGCCAGACATGCCTGGGGAAGCAGAAGTGCCTGTGACCTGCAGTTGCAATAGCAGTGTCGGTGCACCATCAGCTGACCAAGATCTAGCAGTTCTACCTCCTCGTAATCTCCCCTGGTAACAGTCTGCGTCAAAACAGGCTGGCTAACAGAATCTAGGATCGCCATATTCCTTATAGTGGTGGCTGTTACTGATATAGAGGACCCAGTATTGCAGCACCTCTGGGCTGGACTAGTAATTTCCCAGCATAGCCTGGGACAGGCGAACTCCAACGTCTCCAGTAAGAGCCAGGAATGTCAAGAAAGTCATTATGACCCGCCACATCAAATGAGTCAAAGGGCAATCAACTCGAGGCATTCTGTCAACAACAACCAGACATGCCTCGGGCAACAATCGGAAGAATGGGGCGTGAAAGAGGATCATGGAAGACTAGTGTAAACATGTGGTGTGATCTACAGGAAGGAATGGGATGGTAGTGTGTCTGAAAGAAATAATATAATAGCAGCTATGTGGAAATTGAAGAAAAAGAAGAAAAAAAAGAGTAAGATAGTACTTGACTATACAGTGAAAGAGAAGAATATGGCAGAATACATATTGGTAAGGATTATAAAGTTGGTAAAGAGGGATTTTGACTTCTGTTGATGAGTGCCAACGTACCTCCAGATATGTGGTGTAGACTTGAGTATTGCCTGGGGAAATCATGTTTGCCTCTAGCAGATCTCTCACTTCTTTTGTTGTCATGTTCAAAGTCACCTTGATGTCTTGAAATCACCTTCTTCTTGGTCTGTCCCTGATGTGTCATTCAGAAACCATTATTGTTCTTTCGAGCCCGCTGTGTATTTTGACGTGGTCGTAATATTTTAATTTCCTCTGTAGAATGGTGTTTGTAAACCTGTCATTTTTAATGTTTACATCTTTTAATAAATCTTCATTGCTTTTTTTCATTATTCAAGGTATCTTAATGATTTGTCTGTAGCATTTTGGTTGGTTGGAGAGGTTGGTTATAAGATGACAAATAGGGCAGGTAGGATTTGATTGGACCAAATGGAGCTAAATAGTGAAACAGAAATAGAGTCTCATGAGGAAGGAAGAACAGAGGTGTCTCATAGGATATGATGAAAGCGAAAAAAAAAGAAAAGATATAAAAGAAAAGTGTCCTTAAATGCTTAGTTGTCAAGTCATTGTGCCTACTGCGTCATGGTTTTGAAAGTTGTTCTATAACTACCTAGTATTTGTTCATGACTGATTACTTTCAGCTAACTCAAGTAGAATGATGTGCCATATCAACTGGTGGTCCCCCTTTAAGAATATTGCACCAGCACTATGATGTTTGTGCACCTGGCTGCAGTCATTTCAGTAAATCAAGCATTGTAGGTACATCCATTGTTGCCAAACGTGAGTACAATGTCATTATGGACAGATTGCATATCCCCTACCACTCAAGTTCAAGTGAGCTATGGGGGAACAAGGGGTGACTTATGAACTGGGAGCCATCTACTATAAGCAGTTAACAAGATAAATATGATAGTTTTATTTCTGTCATTTCACGCTGCAGGATTTACTGAGGAGGAGATCTCAGCACTTACGGACAACTGTGCAATGAAGATAATCCAGTGACTAACACTATTTGTGCTAGTTTTTTGCTGTTTTGTTTATACAAGGCTTTTGTGTACATCAAGCATTTTTATATGTTGTCCTTTTACATCATAGAGTTGGTACCATTAATTTCAATTTATTTTTTTTCCACTTGACCCTACTACACTATGGTAGATTTGTTTGTAGTTTTGATCATAAATTGCTATTCTATCTCTACAGGTTACATATCATCTGGATTTTTGTTCTTCCAAGCCTTAATTTGTCAAGCACTCTTGAAGTACTGGTCACATAATGAGATCACCTTTCAAGTTTTAGTGAAACGCATGGCTGATCCACAGTATCATCTTGATAAAATAGCAGAGAATGTTTCAACTTTTAGCTTTTACATTGTTCTGAGCATTCTTATCAGTGTTGTTGTCAGTACCAAGATGATAGTCTATGAGAAGGAGATGAAGATTAAGGTAAGGCTAACAACAATGTATGATCTCACTAAGTACAAACTAACATGAAACATCCTTCTAGTGCTGTTAGGACTTGCAGTGTACTTTACTCTATCCCAGGAAGGCTTTTCATTCTAAGTAAGAGATTTAAAACCCAAAAAAGTTACAAATAAATATCTAAAGTTTCTCATGAAAGATCTTCAAATTTAGAGAGAAGTGAGAAATATGTTATTTCTGTTAATATTTTTATTGGAATGATTTCTTACAAATTCTATTCGTGGAATCAGTTTCATTGCAGCTGGGGTATCCTATATCTGCTCCATCATCTCCTCTCTCCTCCCCCCCCCCCCCCCCCCCAGTATTTCTCAAATTTGAACCGTATATAGACTGACTTTTACTGTAAGGTGTTGATCATAGATACATCTTTTTTCCCACTAAGCTCTCTGGATCGACCAAATCCCTTTTCCATCTTTAGATACATCAATCTCTCAATATATACATCATTGTCCCACCTTTAGACACCTCAATCTCTTAATATATACATCATGGTCCCACCTTTAGACACCTCAATCTCTCAATATATACATCATTGTTCCACCTTTAGACACCTCAATCTCTTAATATATATATCATGGTCCCACCTTTAGACACCTCAATCTCTCAATATATGCATCATGGTCCCACCTTTAGACACCTCAATCTCTCAATATATGCATCATGGTCCCACCTTTAGACACCTCAATCTCTCAATATATGCATCATTGTCCCATCATTTCTCCTCCTTTTCTCTTAAGGAATGAAGAACAAACTTGACGATGTTCTCTTTGTCAAAAGTAAGACCACACTCAGTGTCAGAGTTGCCAGCGAGCTTATTGACTAGTTCATTGCCATGAACACCAGTGTGCCCTGGACAGTACACCCAAGTTAACACACAAACTTTTAGAGTCATCCATGAGCTGCATCCACTTTGGGATACAGAACCATCCATCTAGATGATAGGATTCTGAGGTGATGACACTTTTTTGATGGATTCCCTTATTAAAACCTCTGTAGCTCCATAGGCCCAGCTGCAACACTCCCTGCCAAGCTGAATTATTACTTTTGTTAGCCTATTTTTCTCTGCTGCTATTTCTAT
The DNA here is from genome assembly GCA_032433765.1 of Megaustenia siamemsis. Lineage (NCBI taxonomy): Eukaryota > Metazoa > Mollusca > Gastropoda > Stylommatophora > Ariophantidae > Megaustenia > Megaustenia siamemsis. The sequence goes on from JAVIAB010000104.1 coordinate 2,629,313, forward strand.
CCAATCCTTGCCAGCCTAATGTGATTTATATCGCATACTCTCCTTATGGATTTCAGCCATCCATGATTGTTAATACCTGAGGTGTTACCCTTGATCACACCCAATTATGAATACAAGGGATGATCTATGTTCCTTACCACATTCAAATAAGCCCAGACTTTGGCAGATCTATATCACACTCTAATGCCTGGTAAGTCAAGTACCTCATTGAATGGATAGGTGTTTCTCTGTTGCTACCAAGAACTGCATGTAGGCTCTCATTCTGAATCCTTTCCAACTTTGCGGTCTGAGTTGATGAGAGAATGAGCATACACAAACCATAATCTAGTACTGAGAGCACCACAGCCTGCATAAGTGAGAATAGAAATGATTGCTGACTATGGTCTTAAAATAGTCGAACACCTCATGATGGTTACACCATTGCAGTTTATGGCTGAGAAGGTGTCTTTAACTATTTTGTTGTTTAGCAAACACCACATTACAGAAGCCTTGTTTGGGTTTATGAGTGCTTTGTAGTTATTGCACCAAGTTGTTATCTAACTCATGCTTTCTTGCAATTGCTCAGCCATTTCTACTCTATCACAACCGTGTACATATGTCATGGTGTCATCTGCAAAAATGAGAGTATGACTCAGTTCAACACTATACAGTTGTGCTACCTTGGCAGCATATATATATATATGTTGAACAAAGCAGGTGACAACGGCGATCCTTGTGCAATATCAGCTATATATATCTCGGTTCAGATGTCCAAGTACTGAAATGTAGCGCCACTTTTTTTTTTGCATCAGCACTGATGCCACCCAGCGCACAAGCCGTGTGTCAACGCCTGTCTCACTAAGTATGTGTATGAGTGTGCCATGCTCCACTTGATTTATTCACCAATAAGATCAAGGACAGCCAGTGCTGATTACTCTTTTCTTTGAAAGGATTTGTAGACATCATAAACAAGGATGAAAACATTAACATCAGTATCCCAGTCCAACCTAGTGTGTTTGACAACAATCCTTTGATTTCAAGATGCGCCGATAGCTTTTTGGAGAAGACTTTTTCAAGAACCTTTCCATAGACATTCTGCATGATAATAGCACTCACTGTGGAATTATCTTTGGCCGCTTTAGGGAGCGGAACCAGATAGCCAAGTAACCTTTCTTCTGGGACATCCCCAGTCCTGATGCTCTGATTGAAGTCTGCAGTAATCCTTTTTACAATGTCAGGGCCAGCCTCCTTTAAAAGACTGTATCTTAGACCATCTGCCCCTGAGGAGCTCTCTGTGGCATTCTTGATCATGCGAACTACATCCTCAAAACTGATTGGATCCTTGGGAAGTACTTGTCCCAATGAAGTTAAAAGTGTGTTTCTAACCATCTGGCATGATTAGATGTCATCCTGTTCTGTTTGTGCAGTGTACCTCTCCAACAGGGCCCTGCCTTTTTCCTTATCTGTGAGTAGCATTCTGCTCTCATTGTCCTTGATGACATTGTTAACTCCAGGGTATGTTTGTACCTTTATGCATGCACAGAGAGACCAAAACGAGTGCTTTGTCTGATGCCAACATCTCTGTGGACCGAATCCATCACTCTCTCTTAGTCTCTGCTATCAGTTGTTGGAAATTATTGGTGGCCTTTTTCATGTCCTGCTCAAAATCTGACTTTTAATGAGGAAGGCAAAGGTTCAATTTTCATCAAGACTGACATAGCTTCAGTATGTGTCTCATTTCGAGCCAGACCAACTCTACCTCCTGTGTTCACCATAGGGGTCTAAAATCTAGGATTCATCTTTCCCTATGTCTCCATGTCCATTGACATATTTGTCCCAACACAAATGAATGTTTGATTATACCTGAATGGATGCATTATCCTTCCAACAATATAATTAAGATGCTCCATTATTTACAGAACACCATTAAAGAGTAATAAAAGAACATATAAATCTAGCATAAGCAGACCGTAACATGGTCTCTGCTGACATAGACTGTAGTGACTGTTTAGAGTCATGTAGGAAGTGACCATTCACCATCACCTCAAATTGTCTGAAGTCTAGAAGCAAAATGAAAAACTTCAGGAGTTTTAGTAAAACTAACTGGTCATTGTTTGAGAACCTGACCAACGGAGCAGGTATGGAATCATTTCACATAAAGGGACTTATTGATGCACTTAATAATAATAGAACTGTTGTTATTCCAGAAACTTCTAAAAGAGCCAAACCAAAATACAAACCTTATAAAGGCTGTCAGTGAAAGAAAATTGTCAGGAGGCTTGTTGGTAAAGATTTTAGTCCAAACAAAAAGATTGCCTGTGTTTGACTGGTAGAATTTGCTGTCTTGTGAAAGCAGATAAGAAAGAGAAATGGGTAGATATCAGCTTAAAACTGTAAATGTCTTAGATGCCAAACCCCATTAAAGTTGATATCTAAATACAACTGAGAACCAAAAAGAAAGATGTGATATTCAATTAATATCTTGCGAATGTTGAGTAAAATAAACTGCTAGAAAAACAATTAGACAAGGCATTATAGACGGTCCTAAATAAAAAGTCTATCTATACACTGAGCAAATCTTTAAAACATCATAGAGATGCCAGGCCTACAAATTAATGGAAAGATAATCAATAACTTAAGATATGCTGATGATACTGTACTACTAGCAGAAAATCCTAAAGATCTACAACAATTATTTAATGAGATAAACATGATAAGCAAAAAATATGGACTAGATATGAATATCAAAAAGACTAAAACTGTGATCATAAACAAAGGAAATACTCAAAACCCACAAGTGGATATCAAAATTGAAGGAATAGACCTGGAGACAGTTCAGAACTACAACTACCTTGGACATACTATAACCAGTGATGGAAAATGTACAACTGAAATAAACAAAAGAATAGGAATGGCAAAAAGTAATTTTAATGTCATGAAGAACATACTAACATCAAAACAAATAACACCATGGCTAAAACTAAGAATAGCAAAATGTTACATCTTCTCAATATTCCTATATGGTGCAGAAACATGGACATTAGACAAGAAAACAGAACAGAGAATTGAAGCCTTTGAAATGTGGATATATAGAAGAATAGGTAGAATTGGATGGAAAGAAAAGAAAACAAACGACAAAGTCTTAAAACAACTAAAGATGAAAAGAGAACTACTAAACACAATTCAAACAAGACAAATGTGATTTTTGGGCCATGTTAAAGACACTACAGCCTACTAAAAGTAATCTTGGAGGGAAAATACAAGGTAAAAGAGGCAGACCAAGAGTAACATGGACGAGTAACATCAAAAGATGGACAAATCAGCCTATGACAACCTGCACCATCAAAGCAAGAGGCAGTGCAGAATGACGCTCCATGGTAGCCAACCTTCGTTGCGGAGAAGGCACTCAATGATGATAGAAGCTGCAATGATGGTGCTGAAGCATCTCTAATCTAGCAATGCTCCAAAACAGCAGCATGAAATAATATAATAATAAAATAATATTCTGCTCTGTCCTAGATTTGCTAACTTGTGATCCTTAAGTATAGTCTTGTTTAATGTGCATCTTACAATAATTCACTTATGTCTAGCTGCTATTTTACAAGTTTCTTTCCATAGAACTTTTTAAGATCTATAGTCTGTTTTGTTTGTGCCCTACCCTGTTGAACACCTTAGGGTTAAAAAAGATTTGTTTGTTTTGTCAGCAAATCTGAAACATTATATTATTCATCTTTCTTTTAATCGAATGCCTCATTTGCTTTCAAAGAGTTATGAAAATATTTTAAACCTGAATTGAAAAATACAAATTTTCCTTAGTAACTCAAAATAAAAGATGTTACAATTATTGTCCTCAAGAAGAAATCTTCGTGTTGTCCATTCCTTTCCTACAAGTCAGTGATAACTGATTGTAACTTATTGTTAACAGTGGTAACTCATTTAACTGATTGTGCATAAAATTTGTTTTTCCGTTTCTTCAAATTTTTGTTAAAATCATCCTTCTTAAGCTTCTCTCATTTGTTTTGGATGTTTATTTTATCTGTGAGAGTCTTTAATTAATTAGTTGATTTTATCTGCGAGAGTCTTTAATTAATTAGTTTATTTTATCTGTGAGAGTCTTTAATTAATTAGTTTATTTTATCTGTGAGAGTCTTTAATTAATTAGTTTATTTTATCTGTGAGTCTTTAATCAGTTAGTTTATTTTATCTGTAAGTCTTTAACTAATTATTTTATCTGTGAGAGTCTTTAATTAACTATTTTATTTTATCTGTGGGAATCTAATTAATTAGTTTATTTTATATGTGAGAGTCTTTAATTAATTAGTTTATTTTATCTGTGGGAATCTAATTAGTTTTATTTATATGTGAGAGTCTTTAATTGAATAGTTTATTTTATCTGCGATAGTCTTTAACGCCCGTGCGCTGCCGGGGCCCGAAAGGGGAGTAAAGAATAGCGGCGCTGTACCCTACCAGGCATGTTCGTAAGAGGCGAGAAAGGAGGGTTAGGCATGGGACTGGCTATCCCATACTGTAAAAAAAGTAAGCCGAAAAAACTTCACAAACATGAACAAGTCAAAGAAAGATAAAGTTAATCCGTCAACCAGGAAAGAGAACGGCTCTCTGTCTAAGAGACGTATGACGCAATCCGGAGAAAGCCATAAGGAGTCCGGGTTGCCGACTCACCCTTTGTCTACCAGGAAATCATCCAGAATTGGCACCTGGAATGTTCGTACCCTTAACGAACAGGGAAAAGCGGCACAAGTGGCAGCAGAAATGACCAACTATAAGATAGATATTCTGGGAATGTGTGAAACAAGATGGCTGGGAGCAGAGAGAATAAAATTGAATACAGGGGAGATGATTTTATCATCAGGACACCAGGAACCAGGAGCACAACATAGCGAAGGGGTAGCTATAATGCTATCAAAAAATGCACAGAAGACACTAATAGAATGGGAGGCAGTGGGACCAAGACTGGTGAGAGCAACATTTAGAACAACCAAAAACAAAATAAAATTACACATTATACAATGCTATGCACCAACCAACGATAAAGATGACTCAGTTAAAGATGATTTTTATAAACAGCTACAATGGCAGATGGATGCAAGACGAGCCAAGGATATTATAATCTTGATGGGAGACCTAAATGCTAAGGTAGGATCAGACAACAGAGGCTTCGAAGAGATTATGGGAAAACATGGACTTGGAGATATAAACGAGAATGGAGAGATATTTGTGAATTTCTGCGCCCTTAATCAAATGAGCCTAGGAGGAACAATATTCCAACATAAAGAATACACAAAGCTACATGGGTGTCACCAGATCATAGAACGGAAAATCAAATTGATCACATATGTATTAATAATAAGTTTAAGTCATCCTTACAGGATGTAAAAGTATATAGAGGGGCAGATATAGCTTCTGATCATCATCTTCTGTTAGCCAAACTTAAAATTAAATTAAAAAGGTATAATACAACGAATAAGGGTAGAAAGTATTTCAATGTAGGGTTTCTTAAAGAACAAGGAATTAAAGATAAATTCACAGTCACAATATCAAACAAATACCAAGTCCTCCAACAACTAGAAAATACAATAAATATAGAAGATCATTGGAAACAGGTAAAAAATATATGGAAAGAGACATGCGAAGAAACACTGGGGAAAAGAGAACGCCAGAATAAGGCATGGATGACAGCAGAGACCCTGGATAAAATTAAAGAAAGAAAGAACAAGAAAGCAGACATAAATAAAAGCAAAACAAGAAGTAATAAAGCCAAGACACAGGAAGCTTACACGGAGGTGAACAAAGAAGTGAGAAGATGCATTAAAAGGGATAAGAGGAAATATATAGATGAACTAGCTAAAGAGGCAGAAGAAGCAGCAAATAAAGGGAATATGAAAGAACTGTACAACAGCACAAAGAAATTAGGTGGAAAATACAAACAGATCAACGCCTTTATCAAAGACAAGAAAGGAAATCTGCTTAGTAATATAAGGGAACAAATGGAGAGATGGAAAGAACACTTTGAAGAACTTTTGAACAGACCCGGCTCAAATAATCCTCCAGATATACTACCAGCAGAAGAAGAGTTACACGTTAACTGCGGAAAACCAAGCAAAGAAGAAATAATGAAAGCCATCAAATTATTAAAAGATTGTAAAGCCACAGGACCAGATGAAATTCCTTCGGAAGCCATCAAAGCAGATATTAACACCTCTACCAAGATGTTACAGGATCTATTGGATAAAATTTGGGAGAGGGAAGAAATACCTAAAGACTGGAGAGAAGGTTATATGATCAAACTACCAAAGAAAGGAAGTTTACAGGAGTGCACAAATTATAGGGGAATTATGCTACTATCAGTGCCAGGAAAAATATTAGGCAGAATCATTCTGGAGAGACTAAAAGAGGCTATAGAGAAACACTTGAGAGATGAACAAGCAGGTTTTAGGAAGAACAGATCATGTGCTGATCAAATAACTACCCTACGTATAATAGTTGAACAAAGTTTAGAACTAAAATCCCCACTATATATTGGATTCATAGATTACGAAAAGGCATTTGATAGTTTAGACAGAAGAATGCTTTGGAAGTTGCTGAGTCATTACGGAATCCCCATAAAGTTTATTAACCTGATAAAAACAATGTATGAAGGAACAAAATGTAGTGTGGTGCATGAAGGACAGCTTACAGAAGCATTTGAAATAAGAACAGGAGTAAGGCAAGGATGCCTCCTGTCTCCATTTCTCTTTCTACTGGCCATAGATTGGATTATGAAAATAACTCAAAACAACAGAAATGGGATCCAGTGGTCACTGACCAAACAACTTGATGATTTAGACTTTGCTGATGACATAGCTCTCCTATCACACAGCCATCAACAGATGCAGGATAAAATGAGTATATTAGATGAGAGATCACAACAGCTAGGACTAAAGATTAATAGAGATAAGACCAATATTATGAGAATTAATGCAGTTGGCAATAACCATATAAAACTAGGAGAAATACCTCTACTAGACGTACAATCTTATATATATCTGGGCAGTAATATAGATAAAGAGGGAGGAACAGAAAATGATACCAAAATAAGGATATCAAAAGCAAGAGGAGCTTTCATTGCACTGGGAAACATATGGAAATCCAAAGAAATTAGGCTAAATACAAAAATAAAAATTTTCAACTCAAATGTTAAGTCGGTCCTATTATATGGCTGTGAAACATGGAGAATGACAAAATTGACAATCACGAAAGTACAGACTTTCATTAATGGATGCTTGCGCAGAATAAAGGGATGGAAATGGCAGGACAAAGTCACTAACGTGGAATTATGGAAATGTACCGGTCAAATACCAGTGGATAAAGAGATACAGCGAAGACGATGGCGATGGATAGGACACACACTACAGAAACCAACTGAGAGTATTACACAACAGGCCCTTTTTTGGAATCCCCAGGGGAAAAGACAAAGAGGAAGACCAAGGAATTCTTGGAGAAGACAGATAGAAGCAGAGATGAAGATGATGGGGAAGACATGGAATGATCTTAAAAGAATGGCAAAAAACAGAACGACTTGGAAAGTGTTTGTTGAAGACCTATGCTCCACCAGGAGCTAAAAGGTAAAAGAAGAAGAAGTCTTTAATAAATAACCAAAGTCGTTTCCGGTTGTTTCCAAAATGGAGGAATTATTTTTCTCTGGCTTGGTATAGAACCGTTGATCAGAGGTTTAACAAGCCGCTATCGTAAAAACGATGATGTTAATGAAACGCAGACCTGATACAGGATGTGTAAATTAGCAGTAGATAGTAGTGATAGTTTTTTCGGCCCTAAAACAACAACAAAAATAGGATTCTGGAATGTACGTACAATGGCCGCACCGACGAAACATGCACAGGTCGCGAGCGAGATGGATAGATACGATCTAGATATTTTAGGATTAAACGAAATGCGCTGGCTTGGAACAGGTAGGAGATCTATTGATAATAAAATAGTAGTTTTTTCTGGAAAGGAGGATGGAAACCACCACGAAGGAATAGGCATAATGATGACAGACATAACTGCAAGAAGTTTATTAAAATGGGAACTGGTAAATAGCCGTCTGATACGAACACGCTACAAAACAAAACATGGAAGACTTTCAATTGTTCAATGTTATGCGCCTAAAAACGAAGCTGATGATGAAGTTAAGGACAATTTTTATAACCAACTACAACAACTTATAAACAAAATACCTAAACACGATCTTTTAATTGTAATGGGAGATTTCAACGCCAAAGTGGGAAAAGACAATGCAGGAGTGGAACATGTAATGGGGAGAGAAGGCTGTGATACTACAAGTCAGAATGGAGAAAGATTAATAGAATTATGTTTAATAGAAAATTTAGTTATACGTGGGACATTATTTCCACACAAAAATATTCACAAAACAACATGGATATCTCCTGATGATAGAACCTCAAATCAAATTGACCACCTATGTATTAAACAACAATTCAGATCATCATTAATAGATGTAAGAGCATACAGAGGTGCTGATGTTAATAGTGACCACAACCTGTGCATTGGGAAAATAAGATTGAAATTTAGAAGTCAACAGAAGAGGTCAACTACACATAAAATTGATAGTCATAAATTGAAAGATGAAGCCATAAAGGAAAAGTTTAACATAGAGCTAAGTAATTGTTATACAGCACTCGGTGAAATAGACTTAGATATCAATGAGATGTGGGACTCACAGAGCAAAATACTAATGACAGCAGCAGAAGCAAGTGCCGGACTGAAGAAAATGGAAAAACGAGCTTGGATCTCAGACACCACATGGAAATACATCAAAGAGAAAAGAGAAGCGAAGAGAGCCATGACTAATGTAAAGACAGATCTTGGAAAGGTCCTGGCAAAAGCAACATACAAAGAATTAGACAACAAAGGGACAAGTTCAGCAAGAAGAGATAAAAGAGCTTACATATATATATAATTTGGCAGAGAAAGCAGAGACAGCTGCAATTACAGGAGACAGCAGAACTCTTTATACTGTACAAAAGATGCTGACAAACACCTATACATCCAGTGGAACACCAATTCTAGACAAATCTGGATTAATGCTAACAACAAGTGCAGACATAAAAGCCCGTTGGGCGGAACACTTCAAAGAAATTCTTAACCGTCCACTACCCCACAGTTTAATAGATTTTGAAGCTGAAACACCAGCGGCAGAATTAGATGTAAATTTAGATGACTTCACCTTGAGCGAAATAGAAACCACCTTAAAGCTTATGACCAATAACAAGGCTGCTGGAGAGGATAAGTTAACAGCTGAGATCCTCAAGGCAATTGATAGCCATAATCTAATACATCTCCAAAAAATGTTCAACATCATTTGGAAAACAGAGAAGACGCCTCATAAATGGAAAAAAGGAATCATTGTTAAGATTCCAAAAAAGGGCAATCTTAGAGATTGTAACAACTGGAGAGGCGTGACACTTTTGTCAATTGCCTCAAAGTTATTCTGCAAAATCATCCTAAATAGAATAAAGGATTCAATAGATACAGTAATGCGTGAAGAGCAGACTGGGTTTAGAAAAGGGAGAAGCTGCCTTGACCACATTTGCACTCTAACACTTATATTAGAGGAACACATTAAAAAGCAAAAACCTTTTGTACTTAACTTCATTGACTTCAAAAAAGCATTTGATAGTATTCATTGAGATTCTTTGTGGAAAATTCTGATGCAATATGGCTTACCATCAAAAATCATAAATATTATCAAAGACATGTATGATGGTTACACATGTGCAGTTTGAACAGAGGAAGGACTGAGCAAATGTTTCCCAATAGAAACTGGGGTTAAACAAGGATGTATTTTATCGCCCTTGTTATTTGGAATTGTTATGGACTTCATAATGAAGAAATGCTGCACTGGTAATAAAGGTATCGAATGCATACAAGGAGACCATTTGGAGGACCTCGACTTTGCTGATAACATAGTTCTCATCAGCAGTCAGATAAAAACGATGCAGGAAAACACAAATGAACTATCATCAATAGCCAGCACAATTGGGCTTGAAATCAATCATGAAAAGAATAAAGTCATGAAAAGTTTAATTCCAACAGATGACAAAATATACATGGAAAACAAACCTGTGGAAGAGATCGATCACTTTATCTATCTTGGAAGTCACATTGATCGAGAAGGGGATACAAGCAAAGAAATTAGAATCAGAATAGCTAAAGCAGCAATGTCTTTCAGAAGCCTTGAAAAGTTGTGGAAATCAAAACTCATCAGCACAAATACAAAACTTAGGCTATTCAAATCAAATGTACTATCAACCCTTACGTGTGTGTGTGTGAAAGCTGGAAAACAACAAGAGATATAGAAACAAAGTTGAACGCATTCAAAAATAAATGTCTTAGAAAAATACTTGGTAAAGCGTGGAACGAATTCAAAACAAATGAGGAAATTAGAGAAATCGCCAATCAACCACTAATATCTTCAGTAATAAAGAAAAGACGATGGTCATACGTTGGACATGTGATGAGAAGAGATAATAACCGAATAACAAAGCGAGCCCACATATGGGAAACAACAGGTAAGAGAAAAAGAGGAAGACCCAGGGAGACACTGAGAAGAACATTGATGAGAGAGGCAAGAGCAGCAGGATTAGGCTCCCTCAATGAGATAGAGCTGCTTGCACAGAACAGAGACAAATGGCGAGATTTTATAAGATATCTTTAAAAGAAAACTGCTAGAACAAAAATTCAGATAGGAGAAGGTGTATCTTGGTCTACGCCCTATGGGCCGGCTACGGCTTGAAAGGCCAATAGATAGATAGTCTTTAATTGATTAGTTTATTTTATCTGTGAGTCTTTTGTTGATTAGTTTATTTTATCTGTGAGAGTCTTTTGTTGATTAGTTTATTTTATCTGTGAGTCTTTAATTGATTAGTTTATTTTATCTGTGAGAGTCTTTAATTGATTAGTTTATTTTATCTGTGAGAGTCTTTTGTTGATTAGTTTATTTTATCTGTGAGAGTCTTTTGTTGATTAGTTTATTTTATCTGTGAGTCTTTAATTGATTAGTTTATTTTATCTGTGAGAGTCTTTAATTGATTAGTTATTTTATCTGTGAGAGTCTTTAATTGATTAGTTTATTTTATCTGTGAGAGTCTTTAATTAATTAGTTTATTTTATCTGTGAGAGTCTTTAATTGAATAGTTTATTTTATCTGTGAGAGACTTTAATTGAATAGTTTATTTTATCTGTGAAAGTCTTTAATTAATTAGTTTATTTTATCTGTGAGAGTCTTTAATTAATTAGTTTATTTTATCTGTGAGAGACTTTAATTAATTAGTTTATTCTATCTGTGAGAGTCTTTTGTTGATTAGTTTTTTTTATCTGTGGGAGTCTTTAATTAGTTTATTTTACCAGTGGGATTATTTAATTATTTTGAGATCAATAGTCGACAAAAGTAAATTGAAGTCAACGGTCACAACATAAACAATTTGCGATATGCGGATGACACATGCTTAATAGCAGAGACAGAGAATGAACTACAAGAAATGATAGACATAATAGTGAAAGAAAGCAACAAGAAAGGTCTCAGTCTGAATAGTAAGAAAACAGAAGTAATGGTTATATCGAAGAAACAATCACCACCATCATGCAGTATAAAAATAAACGAAACAAATCTGAAACAAGTGCAATGTTTCAAATACTTGGGCACAATAATAACATCAGATGGGAGATGCACCACAGAAATAAAAAGCAGAATAGCTCAGGCCAAAATGGCATTTCAGAAAATGAAAAATATCTTATGCAACAAAGCTATGTCAATAAAAATGAGAAAGAGAGTTCATCGGTGCTATATAGAACCAATTCTGACCTATGGAAGCGAATCATGGACAGTAGACAAACAAATGAAAAGACAATTAGAGGCCACAGAGATGGGATTTCTCAGAAGAATGTTGAAAGTTCCCTGGACAGCTAAAAAGTCCAATGAGGAAGTTCTCAAAGAGGCCAACACAAAAAGGGAGCTCTTAAAAAACATCAGAAAGAAGCAATCAACATTTTTCGGGCACATCATGTGAAGAGGAAAGTTGGAATACTTGGTTACAACTGGCAAATTACAAGGAAAGAGAGATCGACAAAGAGAAAAAAATACTGGATAGCTTGGTGTCATGGCATGGAAAACAGTCAACAACAGAACTGATACGATGCACTGTAGATAGAAGATTGTGGAGGGACATGATCACCTACGCCAACCGGTACGGCACATGATGATGATGATGATTATTTAATTAATTAGTTTATTGTATGTGTGGGAGTCTTTAAATAATTAGCTTATTTTTAGTATGTTGGAATCCTTAATTGATTAATTTATCTCATCCTTACAAGTTTTTGATTAACTAGTTCCATTTATCTTCTATGTAGGAATCATTGAGTTTGATGGGATTGTCACCATTAGCACAGAGGATTGCATGGTTCCTGACCTTAAGTTGCTACTTAATTCCAACAATGGCACTTTTCACACTGGCTTTTTGTCTTGAAATCTCAACAAATGGAGCTGTTTTACTTCACAGTGATGGAACTTTATATTTTGTCTTTCTGCTGTGTTATGCCTTTGGTGTAATCACTTTCTGCTTCATGATCAGCACTTTTGTCAAAACAGGTAATGATTTAAAAAAAAATATTTCCTAGTTTAATCTTCATTTTGCTTACAGTAGCTTGATGATGATCAGGTATCACCTGTAGCATCTGATATTCCCTACCAAACGAGAGTTTTCCATTGGAATCCCCATTTAAGTTGTTGTGAAGTCTAAAATTGTGGTGACACATGATTACACAAAGAAGTTACGACTGTGGTTTTCTGTTGCATTCTGTTAGTTTGTTGACAGTTGACTCTGCCAGCATTTGTCTAAAAAGTCTTACCCACAAGGCCGAGGTTTTTTTTTTACTTTAAAGTACTCTCTTTAGCAAACCTGCAGGGCAGCTGCATGTTGTACTGGCTACTGCATACTGTAGTGAAAGATACTGTGCAATCCATTTTTGAAAAGAGAAACAAGAAAAAGAGTTCTTAAATGTTATGTAGAGCCAGTCTTAACATATGGATATGAATCATGGACAACAGACAAGAAGCAAGAGGCCATAGCAAAAAAAAGAGCTAATTTCCAATATTAGGAAGAAACAATCATTTTTTTGGCCATGTAATGAGAAGGGAACAGCAGGGAAATATTGTGACAATTGGGAAAATTGAGGGATGAAGAGATAGAGGAAAGCAAAGAAAAACGATACCAGACAGTTTAAGAGAATAGCTTGGCAGAAGGTCAACAACAGAAATGATAAATAACTGTCGAAATTGAAGAATGTGGAAAGACATGATCATCTACGCCAGCAGGCATGGTGCTTGATGATGATGAGTTTAACTGCCAAAAATAATTTCTTACATAGGAAGTAGAGCACAGTGCAGTGGAATAATGAATCTTGAAATCAAGTCTCAGATAATTAATTATATGGAGGAATTTGATTAAATGAATAGTCAGTGCTGTATGAAAGGATATCAAGATGGGTATTCTGTGCTTGAATGATTTGGGAGAAAACATTGTAGATGAGTGGGAATGGGAAGGGGTTGATAGTGTCTTCCAATATTAAAAAGCCATCATCATGTAAGACATAAGGGGATTGAATACACAGTTCATGATGAAGCCTTGGAAAGAGGTGTGAGTCTGCTGTTGTGATCATGGAAAAGTGAACATCCATGAAATAGATGGCTGGTCATCATCAACAGTTATGGTAAGAATATAACCCATGATTGGAAAGAAATAACTGAGATTGCTCAATGAATGTCCTGCTGGTGAAACAAAGTAATTTATATAGCTTTCTTTAGTCCTGAGTTTGTTGTAAGTTTGACATGTAGGAAAAAAACAAAATAATTTATATAGTTTTAGTTCTGAGATTGTTGCAAGTTTGACATGAAGAAAAAAAACAAAATAATTTATATAGTTTTAGTTCTGAGATTGTTGCAAGTTTGACATGAAGGAAAAAAAACAAAATAATTTATATAGTTTTAGTTCTGAGATTGTTGCAAGTTTGACATGAAGAAAAAAAAACAAAATAATTTATATAGTTTTAGTTCTGAGATTGTTGCAAGTTTGACATGAAGAAAAAAAACAAAATAATTTATATAGTTTTAGTTCTGAGATTGTTGTAAGTTTTACATGAAGGAAAAAAACACAATAATTTATATAGTTTTAGTTCTGAGATTGTTGCAAGTTGGACATGAAGAAAAAAAGTAAAATTATTTATATAGTTTTAGTCCTGAGATTGTTGCAAGTTTGAAATTTAGGAAAAACAAAGATATAGATTAGGGTCCTGAGATTGCTGCAAGTTTGAAATTTAGGAAAAACAAAGATATAGATTAGGGTCCTGAGATTGCTGCAAGTTTGAAATTTAGGAAAAACAAAGATATAGATTAGGGTCCTGAGATTGCTGCAAGTTTGAAATTTAGGAAAAACAAAGATATAGATTAGGGTCCTGAGATTGTTGCAAGTTTGAAATTTAGGAAAAACAAAGATATAGATTAGGGTCCTGAGATTGCTGCAAGTTTGAAATTTAGGAAAAACAAAGATATAGATTAGGGTCCTGAGATTGCTGCAAGTTTGAAATGGAGGAAAAACAAAGTAATTTATATGGTTTTAGTCCTGAGATTGCTGCAAGTTTGATATGTAGGAAAAAAACAAAGTAATTTATATAGTTTTAATCCTGTGATTCTTGCAAGTTTGACATGAAAGAAAAATAACACATGGATGGAAAATTGGGAACACTTAGTCAAAAGTTTATAGAAATCTTGACCATTTATGTCCATCTCTGAAAATGGAATGAAAATGAACACATTTAGGTCTAGCCACTGTGCAATGATAACATTTCTTGTCATCAATAAGAAAGTATTTATTGAGCTGTACATACTTGTTTTTTAGAATAAAACTAAATACAGGAGAGATTATTTTATGATCAGGAATCTGGAGCACAACATAGTGAAGGGGTAGCTATAATGTTATCAAGGAATGCACAGAAAACACTAATAGAATGGGAAGCAGTAGGGCCAAGACTAACGAGAGCAACATTTAAAACAACAAAAAACAAAATAAAATTACATATTATCCAATGCTATGCACCAACCAATGATAAGGATGATTTAGTTAAAGATGAATTCTATAAACAGTTACAATGTCAGATGGATGAAAGACGAGCTACGGATATTATAATCTTGATGGGAGATCTAAACGTTAAAGTAGGATCAGACAACAGAGGATTCGAAGAGATTATGGGACAACATGGACTTGGAGATATAAACGAGAATGGAGAGATATTTGTGAATTTCTGTGCCCTTAATCAAGTGAGCGTAGGAGGAAGAATATTCCAACATAAAATAATATATAAAGCTACATGGGTGTCACCAGATCATAGAACGGAAAATCAAATTGATCACATATGTATTAATAATTAATAAGTTTAAGTCATCCTTACAAGATGTAAAAGTATATAGAGGGGCAGATGTAACTTCAGATCATCATCTTCTGATAGCCAAACTAAAAAAGATATACTACTCCGAATAAGGGTAGAAAGTATTTCAATCAAGGTTTTCTTAAAGAACAATGAATTAAAGATAAATTCGCAGTCACAATATCAAACAAATGCCAAGTCCTCAAAATCATTATCATGTGCCATACCGGTCGGCGTAGGCAATCGTGTCCTTTCACAATCTTCTATCTACAGTGCATCGTATCAGTTCTGTTGTTGACTGTTTTCCATGCCATGACACCAAGCTATCCAGTATTTTCTCTCTTTGTCATCCGCGATCTCTCTTTCCTTTTATTTTGACAGTTGTAACCAAGTATTCCAACTTTCCTCTTCACATGATGTGCCCGAAAAATGTTGATTGTTTCTTTCTGATGTTTTTTAGGAGCTCTCTTTTAGTGTTGGCCTCTTTGAGAACTTCCTCATTGGTCTTTTTAGCTGTCCAGGGAAGTTTCAACATTCTTCTGAGAAATCCCATCTCTGTGGCCTCTAAATGTCTTTTCATTTGTTTGTCTACTGTCCATGATTCGCTTCTATAGGTCAGAATTGGTTCTATATAGCACCGATGAACTCTCTTTCTCATTTTTATTGACATAGATTTGTTGCATAAGAGATTTTTCATTTTCTGAAATGCTATTTTGGCCTGATTCTGCTTTTTATTTCCATGGTGCATCTTCCTTCTGATATTATTGTGCCCAAGTATTTAACGCATTGCTCTTTGTTTCAAATTTGTCCTGTTTATTTTTATGCTGCATGATGGTGATGATTGTTTCTTCGATATAACCATTACTTCTGTTTTCTTACTATTCAGACTGAAACCTTTCTTGTTGCTTTCTTTTACTATTATGTCTATCATTTCTTGTAGTTCATTCTCTGTCTCTGCTATTAAGCCTGTGTCATCTGCATATTGCAAATTATTTATGTTGTGACCGTTGACTTCAATTCCTTTTTTCAAATACCTACTAGAAAATACAATAAATATAGAAGATTATTGGAAATAGGTAAAGGATATATGGAAAGAGACATGCGAAGAAATGCTGGGGAAAAGAAAACACCAGAATAAGGCATGGATGACAGCAGAGACTCTAGATAAAATTAAAGAAAGATAGAATAAGAAAGCAGACATAAATAAAAGCAAAATGAGAAGTAATAAAGCCAAGACACAGGAAACTTACACAGAGGTGAACAAAGAAGTGAGCAAGATGCATTACAAGGGATAAGAGGAAATATATAGATGAACTAGCTAAAGAGGCAGAGGAAGCAGCAAATAAAGGGAATTTAATATGAAAGAACTGTACAACAGCATAAAGAAATTAGGTGGAAAATACAAACAAGATCAATGCCTTTATTAAAGATAAGATAGGAAATCTGCTTAGTAATATAAAGGAACAAATGGAGAGATGGAAAGGGCACTTTGAAGAACTTTTGATCAGCCCCGGCTCAAATAATCCTCCAGATATACTACCAGCAGAAGAAGAGTTACACTTTAACTGTGGGAAAACCAAGCAAAGAAGAAATAATGAAAGCCATCAAACTATTAAAAATGGCAAAGCCACAGGACCAGATGAAATTCCTTCAGAAGCCATCAAAGCAGATATTAACACCTCTACCAAGATGTTACATAATCTATTACATACAATTTGGGAGAAGGAAGAAATACCTAAAGACTGGAAAGAAGGTCATATGATCAAACTACCAAAGAAAGGAAATTTACAGGAGTGCACAAATTATAGGGGAATTATGCTACTGTCAGTGCCAGGAAAAATATTAAGCAGAAACATTCTGTAGAGACTAAAAGAGGCTATAGAGAAACATTTGAGAGATGAACAAGCGGGGTTTAGGAAGAACAGATCATGTGCTGATCAAATAACTATTGACCTTTCAAGCTGTAGCCAGCCCATAGGGCATAGACCAAGATACACCTTCTCCTATCTGAATTTTTGTTCTAGCAGTTTTCTTTTAAAGATATTTTGTCAAATCTCGCCATTTGTCTCTGTTCTATGCAAGCAGCTCTATCTCATTGAGGGAGCCTAATCCTGCTGCTCTTGCCTCTCTCATCAATGTTCTTCTCAGTGTCTCCCTGGGTCTTCCTCTTTTTCTCTTACATGTTGTTTCCCATATGAGGGCTTGCTTTGCTATTCGGTTATTATCTCTTCTCATCACATGTCCAACATATGACCATCGTCTTTTCTTTATTACTGAAGATATTAGTGGTTGATTGGCGATTTCTCTAATTTCCTCCTTTGTTTTGAATTCGTTCCACGCTATACCAAGTATTTTCCTTATACATTTATTTTTGAATGTGTTCAACTTTGTTTCTATATCTCTTGTTGCTTTCCAGCTATCAAATAACTACTCTATGTATAATAGTTGAACAAAGTTTAGAACTACAGTCCCCACTTTATATTGGATTCATACATTATGAAAAGGCATATGATAGTTTAGACAGAGGAATGTGTTGAAAGTTGCTGAGTCATTACGGAATCCCCATAAATTGTATTAACCTGATAAAAACAATGTATGAAGGAACGAAGTGTAGTGTGGTGCATGAAGGGCAGTTTACAGAAGCATTTGAAATAAGAACAGGAGTAAGGCAGGGATGCCTTCTGTCTCCATTCCTCTTTCTACTGACCATAGATTGGATTATGAAAATAACTCAAAACAACAGAATTGGAATCTGGTGGTCACTAACCAAACAACTTGATGATTTAGACTTTGCTGATGACATAGCTGTCCTATCACACAGCCATCAACATATGCAGAATAAAATGAGCATACTTGATGAGAGATCTCAATAGCTAGAACTGAAGATTAATAGAGATAAGACCAACATTATGAGAATTAATGCAGTTGGCAATAACCAAATAAAATTAGGAGAAATACCTCTACTAGACGTACAATCTTACATATATCTGGGTAGTAATATAGATATAGAGGGAGGAACAGAAAATGATACCAAAATAAGGATATCAAAAGCAAGCACACTTAAACAAACTCAACAGCACAGGCACAAAATACAACATGAAAATCAACATCAACAAAACAGAAGTCAGGAATGTTGCCAAAATAAACAGAACATCAACATAACTATAGAAGGCAGGCAACTAAAACAAGTAGAGGAATTCAAATACCAAGGAAGTTTAGTGACACGCGATAATTCTCAAACAGCAGAGATAGAATCAAGATGCAACAAAGCTTGTCAAATCATTGGACATCTATCACCACTATTGTCCAACAAGGAAATAACTTTGGAGGCAAAACGAGCATTATACATTACAATCTTTATCCCAACGTTGTGCTACCAATGCCAGACCAGGACCCTAAATGCAAGAACAATAAGAAAAATAACCTCTACTGAGATGAAATGTGTTAGACGAATGACAGGAAACAGCCTGAGAGATAAGATCAGAAATGAAGAACTGAGAAAAAAGCTAGGAACAGACTCCGTCATAGAATATATATGGAAACAACAGATAAATAGGTTTGGCCACGTGACAAGGCAGAAAGATTAAAACACAACACAACGAGCCTTCAGCAAACGTTGTGAGAACACGAAAAAGATGGATCAATGGAATATTAGAAGCACTGGGAAACAGGACAGCAGTAGAGGTGAACAGAAGAGCAAAAGACTGCAAATTATATCTCCCCTCAACGCTGAAAGGCAGATGAGGAAGGAAAGAAGAAGAAGAAAAGCAAGAGGAGCTTTTGTTGCACTGGGAAACATATGGAAATCCAAAGAAATTAGGTTAAATACAAAAATAACAATTTTCAATTCCAATGTTAAGTCAGTCCTATTATATGTCTTTGAAACATGGAGAACAACAAAATTGACAATCATGAAGATGCAGACTTTCATTAATGGATGCAGAATAAAAGGATGGAAATGGCAGGACAAAATCACTAACATAGAATTATGGAAATGTACCAGGCAAATACTAGTGGATAAAGAAATACAGTGAAGACGAAGGTGCTGGATTGGACATACACTACGGAAGCCGACTAAGAGTATTACACAACAGGCCCTTTTTTGGAATCCCCAGGGGTAAAGACAAAGAGGTGAAGACCAAAGAATTCTTGGAGAAGACAGATAGAAGCAGAGATGAAGATGATGGGGAAGACATGGATTAATCTTAAAAGAATGGCAAGAAACAGAACAACTTGGAAGGTGTTTGTTGAAGACTTATGCTCCACAGGGAGCTGAAAGATAGAAGAAGAAGACATAACTGTTTATTGTATTCAATTCTTTGATGAGAAAGCCAAGCAAAAATTTGGCATGAAAGTTCAGTCAAACTCCTGTGTAATGACTGTCAGTTACAGACATTCAGAATCGTGTACTGTCTTTACACTTATTCAGCTCCTTTTATTCAGATTACATCTAAAGAATCTTTGCATCCTGACTTGCATTAAAATAAATTAGCTCAAAATTCTATCTACTCTATTTAAATAATTGACAGATCAAAAGATTTCATTTATGTTATAACTTCACTAATTTGTGTTGTAACTTTACTAATTTATGTTATAACTTCACCAATGGCTTTTTAACCACAAAATGTGTAGAAAATATGATTTGTCCAATATAGAAAATAATTAAATGGCAATAATCATCAGGTACCATGCTTGCTGGCATAGGTGATTATGTCTCTCCACAACTTTCGATCCCTACAATTATTTATCATTTTTTCTGTTGACTTCTGCCAAGTCATTCTCTTAAGCTATCTGGTATCTTTTCTCTTTGTCCCTTAATTTTCCCATTTGTCACAATATATTTTGGCTGTACCCTTATATAATATGTAGTTGTAGTTAGTCAAAGCCCTGAACTGACATCAGCCATTTGATTTCCAATATCGTATTACATCAGACAGCACGAATCAACAATTAAACAAAACGTGTTTACTTTCATAATGCATTTTTTCCTTTAATTTTAATATATTCTCAGAGTTGTCAATGTTAACCTCAAAAGATAATGCTGCCACCCCATCTTCTTCTTTTTCTTAATGCTCTGAACTCCGGTCAGAGCACAAGGCTCTCACAAGAGATCTCAACCCAATCTGGTCTTGGTAAGCATGGACAACTCTCAGCAGGACCTGCCGGTCTCTTACATTTCATCATGTATGGTTCGTCACCATGTACCCAATAGTCTGCCTCTTCTTTGTTTGCCAGGTGGTGTCCATGTTAATGCCATTTGTGGATGACTGGTTCCTTCCTTTCATAGATTGTGGCCTAGCCATTTCCAAAGTTTTCTTTTCAGTTTTTGATTGATGTTAAAGCTTGATCTTCTGGCGACTTCTTTATTTGTGATATTGTGATCTGTGTTAGTCACCTCTAGTGACTCGGGCAGATGCTGCTCGTAAACCTGGGAGGGCAGACCATCTAAGGGCAGATTCCCCCTACAGAAAAGACAATCTGCTGCCTTGCAGGAAGATTGGGGACAATCAAAGGCTAGGGAAAGCAAACCCAAATAAAATGCTGGCTGAAATCGGATGCACTGGGCCACTGGCGCAGAACACAGTGCAACGTATTAACGGGTGTTCAGTCAGAGTGGATCTGACAGACTCTAATTGTGATGTTCTGTCTGTGGGGGCGATCAACACACTTAGCCTGACAGCTGACTTCATATGAGAGTCTGGAATCCTTACTCTGGTTGAGCCCTGAAAGCAGAGAGAGAGAGAGAGATTTGTGATATGTTGAAGACCGCGACCTTCAAATCCTCTATGTCGACTTTCTAGCTTATGGTTCATTTTCCACATTTCTGCTGCAAATAGTAGTATGGATCATACATTTGACTTGTAATTTCTAAACTTGGTGCTGACATGGAGACTAGTTGAATGCCAAATGTTTCTAAATCTAATGAATACCTGGGCTGACATGGAGACTAGTTGAATGCCAAATGTTTCTAAATCTAATGAATGCCTGGGCTGACATGGAGACTAGTTGAATGCTAAATGTTTCTAAATCTAATGAATGCCTGGGCTGACATGGTGACCAGTTGAACGCCAAATGTTTCTAAATCTAATGAATGCCTGGGCTGACATGGAGACTAGTTGAATGCCAAATGTTTCTAAATCTAATGAATACCTGGGCTGACATGGAGACTAGTTGAATGCCAAATGTTTCTAAATCTAATGAATGCCTGGGCTGACATGGAGACTAGTTGAATGCTAAATGTTTCTAAATCTAATGAATACCTGGGCTGACATGGAGACTAGTTGAATGCTAAATGTTTCTAAATCTAATGAATGCCTGGGCTGACATGGAGACTAGTTGAATGCCAAATGTTTCTAAATCTAATGAATGCCTGGGCTGACATGGAGACTAGTTGAATGCCAAATGTTTCTAAATCTAATGAATGCCTGGGCTGACATGGGGACTAGTTGAGCGCCAAATGTTTCTAAATCTAATGAATACCTGGGCTGACATGCCTATTCTAGTAATCTCTTTCTCAATGTCACTATTTGATGAAAGATAGTTCCCCAAGTATTTAAAGTGATCCACTTTCTCTAATCCCATTTCTCTGAATGTAACTTGTTTTGTACTTTTGGCAATTATTTTCATAATCTTAGTTTTCACTGAATTAATTTTCAGTTCCACAGTGTTAGCAAACTGATCTACTCTAATTGTTTTCTCTTGTATGTCTTGGTGACAGTGGGCAAACAATCTAACATCATCTGCAAAGTCACTATTTTCTAGATAATTCCTCTTGGCCTGTCACCCCAACAATCACCTATATAACAATCACTAGTCTGATGTCTTCTGTTCTTTCATTTCCTTCCAATCTCACTTACATTTCTCTTATTTAACAATCACTAGTCTGTTGTTTTCTGTTCTATCATTTCCTTCCAATCTTACTTACATTTCTCTTATCTAACAATGACTAGCCTGATGTCTTCTGTTATATCATTTCCTTCCAATCTCACTTACATTTCTCTTATCTAACAATCACTAGTTTAATGTCTTCTGTTCTATCATTTCCTTCCAATCTCACTTACATTTCTCTTATCTAACAATCACTCGTCTGATGTCTTCTGTTCCATCATTTCCTTCCAATCTCACTTACATTTCTCTTATCTAACAATCACTAGTCTGATGTCTTCTGTTCTTTCATTTCCTTCCAATCTCACTTACATTTCTCTTATTTAACAATCACTAGTCTGATGTCTTCTGTTCTTTCATTTCCTTCCAATCTCACTTACATTTCTCTTATCTAACAATCACTAGTCTGATGTCTTCTGTTCTTTCATTTCCTTCCAATCTCACTTACATTTCTCTTATTTAACAATCACTAGTCTGATGTCTTCTGTTCTTTCATTTCCTTCCAATCTCACTTACATTTCTCTTATCTAACAATCACTAGTCTGATGTCTTCTGTTCTTTCATTTCCTTCCAATCTCACTTACATTTCTCTTTTTTAACAATCACTAGCCTGATGTCTTCTGTTCTATCATTTCCTTCCAATCTCACTTACATTTCTCTTATCTAACAATCACTAGTCTGATGTCTTCTGTTCTATCATTTCCTTCCAATCTCACTTACATTTCTCTTATCTAACAATCACTAGTCTGATGTCTTCTGTTCTGTCATATCCTATAGCAGATGTCTTATTTCTTTGTTGTATAATAATAATCATAATTCTTCATTCCTGACTTTGACTTGAAGATGAAGAGAGTCCGGTCTGGATAACAATCTCCCTTTGTCAAAGTTCATGCCGTCCTCAAGCTTATCCATTTTTAATGTTGTTTATTACATATTAGAATTGTTCATATTGTTACAGTCCTTCCAATCTCACTTACATTTCTAATACTCTTGTCTAATAATCATTAGGCTGATGTTTTCTGTTCTGTCTTGTCCTTGCAATCTCACTTACATTTCTAATACTCTTGTCTAATAATCATTAGGCTGATGTTTTCTGTTCTGTCTTGTCCTTGCAATCTCACTTACATTTTTAATACTCTTGTCTAATAATCATTAGGCTGATGTTTTCTGTTCTGTCTTGTCCTTGCAGTCTCACTTACATTTCTAATACTCATTTCTAACAATCACTAGACTGATGTTGTCTGTTCTACCATGTTCTTCCAATTTCACTAACATTTCCAATACTCTTATCAAACAACCACTACTAAATGTGTATGGAGTTGAAAGAATTGTTGCTAAGTTAAGATGTTGCTTTTTGTTACTGACAAACATTTTTATTTGTTGCATAAATTGGTTGTATAAACAATTTCTTGTATAACTGATTAGAAAATGCTTTGATTATATTTTTCATTTAACATTATATTATTAACAGCTTTAAATACAAATTTTTGTTTTCAGCAACCTCGGGAGCTGTCCTTTCTTCATTCCTGTTCATTATATTGTATTATATTTACTTGTCTAAGGGAAATAATTTTGTCACTGAGAGTAGAGCATTCAAATTTATCTACAGCCTTTCACTCAACTACGCTATGGGCATAGGATTTAAATTGATTGGCATTTATGAGTCAGAAGGTAAATGTTTTGTATTGTCTCTGTTGTTGTTCTTATGTTTATTAACTTAAAATTTTGTATCATGTCTTTAATTTTTGTCTTTTAGTGTAACCTTTACATCCTCATATCTTTATTTTTTGTATTATGCCTTTATTTTTTGCCAACATATTATATTAATACATGTGTAGTTTATTTGTTATCTTTTATATGTTTATGTGCATAATTTCTGTATTATTATATTTTCATTTTTCTCTGTTAATGTATCTTATATTAATTTTGTATCATAGCACCTCTATTTTGATACATGATATAGATCAGGGATGGCCAATAAGTTGCCGCGGGCCACTTGTCCTTTTTTTTAGGTGGATAAAAAATAAAATCAGGTTGCATTGAGCAAAATGTCATTAAATAATAGTACAAGTAGACCTATGTTTAACACTCAGAAGCTCTAGTAGTTAGTTTAACATCACCTTCCCATCATTCCCGACCCATCCTTTTTTCCATTTGATCATCCTGCGATTGACTGAAACAAAGGAAGAAGCTGACGAATGGTTCTAGAACCAACTCTCGGTTTGGCTAGTTCAAACAGTTTCCGCCAAGAAATACTGCCTGTCACCCACCTCCTCCTCCCCAACACATTCATCCTACAATTATTTTACTTTCAGTTTCTTTCTCTCCAATCCTCTTTTCATCAGTAAAAATTATATATCCGATCTGATCATTCTGATTTTGTCGAGTTACAGTGAACAGTTCCATTTTAAACAGGAAATAGTGCTATTGTTGTAATCTGTGTTTTCATTGTCTGTTGCTTTGGTTGTGGTATAATATGAGCAATAAACGTCAATTAAATGAAAAAATCTAATTTTTTCATGATAAATGGGAACATGATTTTTTATTTATCAACAATAAGGATAACAAACCGTGTGTTTGCAATTGTTGTCTGTAAATAAAGAGAATAATCTTAAACAGCATTACACACTTTGTAACAAAGGTCTACATGAAGAGATTACATCTGTAGAGAACAAATACAGTGATCACATTGTAACAAAGGTCTACATGAAGAGATTACATCTGTAGAGAACAAATACAGTGATCACATTGTAACGAAGGTCTACATGAAGAGATTACATCTGTAGAGAACAAATACAGTGATCACATTGTTACAAATGTCCCACATGAAGAGATTACATCTGTAGAGAACAAATACAGTGATATTGTTACAAATGTCCCACATGAAAAGATTACATCTGTAGAGAACAAATACAGTGATCACATTGTAACAAAAAGGTCTATATAAAGAAGTTACATCTGTAGAGAACAAATACAGTGATCACATTGTAACAAAGGTCTATATAAAGAGATTACATCTGTAGAGAACAAATACAGTGATCACATTGTAACAAAGGTCTATATAAAGAGATTACATCTGTAGAGAACAAATACAGTGATCACATTGTAACAAAGGTCTACATAAAGAGATTACATCTGTAGAGAACAAATACAGTGATCACATTGTAACAAAGGTCTACATGAAGAGATTACATCTGTAGAGAACAAATACAGTGATCACAGTGTAACAAAGGTCTACATGAAGAGATTACATCTGTAGAGAACAAATACAGTGATCACATTGTAACAAAGGTCTACATGAAGAGATTACATCTGTAGAGAACAAATACAGTGATCACATTGTAACAAAGGTCTACATGAAGAGATTACATCTGTAGAGAACAAATACAGTGATCACATTGTAACAAATGTCCCACATGAAGATATTACATCTGTAGAGAACAAATACAGTGATCACATTGTTACAAATGTCCCACATGAAGAGATTACATCTGTAGAGAACAAATACAGTGATATTGTTACAAATGTCCCACATGAAAAGATTACATCTGTAGAGAACAAATACAGTGATCACATTGTAACAAAGGTCTATATAAAGAAGTTACATCTGTAGAGAACAAATACAGTGATCACATTGTAACAAAGGTCTACATAAAGAGATTACATCTGTAGAGAACAAATACAGTGATCACATTGTAATAAAGGTCTATATAAAGAAGTTACATCTGTAGAGAACAAATACAGTGATCACATTGTAACAAATGTCCCACATGAAGAGGTTACATCTGTAGAGAACAAATACAGTGATCACATTGTAACAAAGGTCTACATGAAGAGGTTACATCTGTAGAGAACAAATACAGTGATCACATTGTAACAAAGGTCTACATGAAGAGATTACATCTGTAGAGAACAAATACAGTGATCACATTGTAACAAAGGTTTACATGAAGAGATTACATCTGTAGAGAACAAATACAGTGATCACATTGTAACAAAGGTCTACATAAAGAGATTACATCTGTAGAGAACAAATACAGTGATCACATTGTAACAAATGTCCCACATGAAGAGGTTACATCTGTAGAGAACAAATACAGTGATCACATTGTTACAAATGTCCCACATGAAGAGATTACATCTGTAGAGAACAAATACAGTGATCACATTGTAACAAAGGTCTATATAAAGAAGTTACATCTGTAGAGAACAAATACAGTGATCACATTGTAACAAATGACCCACATGAAGAGGTTACATCTGTAGAGAACAAATACAGTGATCACATTGTAACAAAGGTCTACATGAAGAGGTTACATCTGTAGAGAACAAATACAGTGATCACATTGTTACAAGGGTCAACATGAAGAGATTACATCTGTAGAGAACGAATACAGTGATGACATTGTAACAAATGTCCCACATGAAGAGGTTACATCTGTAGAGAACAAATACAGTGATCACATTGTTACAAGGGTCAACATGAAGAGATTACATCTGTAGAGAACAAATACAGTGATCACATTGTAACAAATGTCCCACATGAAGAGGTTACATCTGTAGAGAACAAATACAGTGATCACATTGTAACAAAGGTCTACATGAAGAGATTACATCTGTAGAGAACAAATACAGTGATCACATTGTAACAAAGGTCTACATGAAGAGATTACATCTGTAGAGATCAAATACAGTGATCACATTGTAACAAAGGTCTACATGAAGAGATTACATCTGTAGAGAACAAATACAGTGATCACAGTGTAACAAAGGTCTACATGAAGAGATTACATCTGTAGAGAACAAATACAGTGATCACATTGTAACAAAGGTCTACATGAAGAGATTACATCTGTAGAGAACAAATACAGTGATCACATTGTAACAAAGGTTTACATGAAGAGATTACATCTGTAGAGAACATATACAGTGATCATATTGTAACAAATGTCCCACATGAAGATATTACATCTGTAGAGAACAAATACAGTGATCACATTGTTACAAATGTCCCACATGAAGAGATTACATCTGTAGAGAACAAATACAGTGATATTGTTACAAATGTCCCACTTGAAAAGATTACATCTGTAGAGAACAAATACAGTGATCACATTGTAACAAAGGTCTATATAAAGAATGTTACATCTGTAGAGAACAAATACAGTGATCACATTGTAACAAAGGTCTACATAAAGAGATTACATCTGTAGAGAACAAATACAGTGATCACATTGTTACAAATGTCCCACATGAAGAGATTACATCTGTAGAGAACAAATACATTGATCACATTGTAACAAATGTCTACATGAAGAGATTACATCTGTAGAGAACAAATACAAAGATCACATTGTTACAAATGTCCCACATGAAGACATTACATCTGTAGTGAACAAATACAGTGATCACATTGTTACAAATGTCTGACATGAAGAGGTTACAACGGTGAAGAACAATAATACTTGTGCTAGTGATGTGGTTATCACAAAATGTAATGGTCTTGTCTAGAGAAGGGTGTATAGTTCATTCAGAAATTCGTGCCCACAGAGTTGATTAATTATCTCAGAAACTGATGAATTTATGTCATTCTTTTTCATGAAATCTTATTTTTTCACCTTCAGGTTTTTTTAATAAAAGTAGAAAGGTAGTCTGAATTTTGCTCAAAATGTTTTTTGTTATATAATTTTAGGAAAATATCAAACCATGTGCTCTAAACATTGGATTTTACTGTCAACTATGTTAATTTTTTAAACCAAACATCTCCGTGGGTTGAGTCTTACAACTTATGGTTCACTGAGCACGAGATGGTGCTAAGATTGCGTGGAGAGCACATGAAATTTGCCTTTTTAAACGGTGAGTTGATTACAATAAATGTGGGCATTCTAAATCCTAAAAATCAGGACAACCAAGAAAATCATATTTTTATATGCCTCAAATACGCAAAAATCTTTCCTAAATACATGACGGTAGAGAAAAAAATCAGACTTAAGGTCCGTGAAAATATAAGATTTCATGAAAAAGAATTACAGAAATTTATCAGTTTCCAAGATAGTTAATAAACTCTGTGGGCATGAATTTCTGAACAAACTATAGAGCAATATTGAGATGCCAATAGCAGAGAGAATGAGGTGGGGTGGGAGAGCGGAACATTTTTTTCATAAATAAAAAAAAATTCACTAATTAGAGGATTTTGCTTGAATCTCCTTTACAAAACCTGTCTAAATTTGGTGATGTTTGATCCATTTCAGTTAGAGGATTGTGCTTGAATATCCAATACAAGCATGTCTAAATGTAATGTTTCATTAAATTCAGTGAGGATTGTGCTTGAGCTTCCAATACCAGCCTGTATAAATGTGCTGATGTTTGATTCTGTTACAAATAAGCATAAGAAGATGTAGTTGTTGCCCATTGTACTACTTTCAATCTTGGTTTACAATGTTACCTGACATTTTGTGCTCATATACAAATAGTTTTATAACCTGACCACAACAGGAATAGGAGTCAAGTGGAGCAACTTCTATAAGCCACCAACCGTTGATGGCAACTTCAGTCTGTTGGACTGTATGTTAATGTTGCTGCTTGACTCTGGGATCCATATCCTCATTGCTTGGTACATGGAGAACGTCATGCCTGGAGAGTTTGGAGTACCTAAACCTTTCTATTTCTGTTTCACTGTAAGTTGTTAGATAGGATCAGATATATAGAAAGTTAGTTGTTTATGTACTTCTGCATTTAAGTGCCAGCTCTGCTTGACCTACTCATGTTAGCAGCAGGTCATACTTTCTCAAATAGAAATATTGTAAATAGTAAGTATGATGAAAGCAGGATTCGGCTAGTAGGCTGTTGTGTATTTTAACATGACCCAAAAATCGCATTTGTCTTTTTGAATTGTACTTAGTAGTTCTCTTTTCATTTTTAGTTGTTTTAAGACTTCATCATTTGTTTTCTTTTCCTTCCATCCAATTCTACCTATTCTTCTATATATCCACATTTCAAAAGCTTCAATTCTCTGTTCTGTTTTCTTGTCTAATGTCCATGTTTCTGCACCATATAGGAATATTGAAAAGATGTAACATTTTGCTATTCTTAGTTTTAGCCCTGGTATTATTTGTTTTGATGTTAGTATGTTCTTCATAACATTAAAATTGCTTTTTGCCATTCCTATTCTTTTGTTTATTTCAGTTGTACATTTTCCATCACCGGTTATAGTATGTCCAAGGTAGTTGTAGTTCTGAACTGTCTCCAGGTCTATTCCTTCAATTTTGATATCCACTTGTGGGTTTTGAGTATTTTCTTTGTTTATGATCATAGTTTTAGTCTTTTTGATATTTTATCTAGTCTATATTTTTTGCTTATCATGTTTATTTCATTAAGTAATTGTTGTAGATCTTTAGGATTTTCTGCTAGTAGTACAGTATCATCAGCATATCTTAGGTTATTGATTATCTTTCTATTAATTTGTAGGCCTAGCATCTCTGTAATGTTTTTAAAGATTTGCTCAGTGTATAGATTGAACAAGCTTGGTGATGAGGATGCATCCCTATCTTACTCCTCTTGTTATGTCCATGGGTGTAGAGTTCTCTTTGTTATATTTTATTATTGCTGTTTGCTCCCAGTATAGATTACATATTAGTCGTATGTCCATGTCATCTAGATGTATCTCTTTTAGGCATTCTATAAGTTGTTTGTGGTCTACTCTATCAAAAACTGTGGTGTAGTCTATGAGGCAGGCATATATTGGTTTGTTTACTTCTGTGCACTTTTCAATCAATGTTCTCATGCAGAATATGGCTTCTTTTGTACCACTATTTTTCCTAAATCCAAATTGCTGCTCATCTAATTCAGTATTGATTTTATTCTGAATCCTTCATTGTATAACATGTAGCAAGATTGTTCTAAAGTCACTGCATTCAACTGCACCATTCTTTTTAGACAATGCAATGAAATTTGATGTTTTCAGTTCATTTGGTATGTATCCTGTGTGGTATATGTCGTTGCATATGTCTGTAATCCCTTCAATGCCAAAATCTTCTAGTGCCTGTATTATCTCTATCTGTATATTGTCAGGTCCTGCTGCTTTTCCCTTTTTCATTGTTTTTATAGCTTTTTCCACCTCAGATTTTAAGATTTTATAGACTGATGTACATTTTATAATTGGTTTCTTGTCCCTTTGATCATGAAATAGTTCTGTTATATATTCCTGCCATCAATCCATAATATTCTTATTGTCTGTTAGCATTTTTCCTTTTTTGTCTGCAATGCATCCACCTTCTGTGGCTTTTTTATTTTTATTAGTCATTCTCTTTACTTCTGTGTGCATTCCTCTTAAGTCTTGTTTACTTTCCATAGTTTCTATTTCTATACATTTTTGGCTGAGCCAGTCTTCTTTTGCCTTTTTGCACATTTTGCGTACCTCATTATCTATTTTATTGTATTGGGCAGTGTTCTTTGCTTGTCTCCTTTCTTCCATTTTTTCTAAGATTGTGTTGGTTATCCATTTTTGTTTTTTGCTCTTTTCTCTTTTGGGTAAGGTGTCGCAGGTTTTTTGTATGCTTTTCTTTATGCATTGCCATTTGGTTGTTATTTTTTCATCAGGATTTTCTCTTCTGTATTGTTCAATTCCTTCTAGCAGCTTCTGGTATGTGTTCTTTACTTGTATTGTATCTTCTTCTCTTTTACCTTTTAGCTCCTGGTGGAGCATAGGTCTTCAACAAACACTTTCCAAGTCGTTCTGTTTTTTGCCATTCTTTTAAGATCATTCCATGTCTTCCCCATCATCTTCATCTCTGCTTCTATCTGTCTTCTCCAAGAATTCCTTGGTCTTCCTCTTTGTCTTTTCCCCTGGGGATTCCAAAAAAGGGCCTGTTGTGTAATACTCTCAGTTGGCTTCCGTAGTGTGTGTCCTATCCATCGCCATCGTCTTCGCTGTATCTCTTTATCCACTGGTATTTGACCGGTACATTTCCATAATTCCACGTTAGTGACTTTGTCCTGCCATTTCCATCCCTTTATTCTGCGCAAGCATCCATTAATGAAAGTCTGTACTTTCGTGATTGTCAATTTTGTCATTCTCCATGTTTCACAGCCATATAATAGGACCGACTTAACATTTGAGTTGAAAATTTTTATTTTTGTATTTAGCCTAATTTCTTTGGATTTCCATATGTTTCCCAGTGCAATGAAAGCTCCTCTTGCTTTTGATATCCTTATTTTGGTATCATTTTCTGTTCCTCCCTCTTTATCTATATTACTGCCCAGATATATATAAGATTGTACGTCTAGTAGAGGTATTTCTCCTAGTTTTATATGGTTATTGCCAACTGCATTAATTCTCATAATATTGGTCTTATCTCTATTAATCTTTAGTCCTAGCTGTTGTGATCTCTCATCTAATATACTCATTTTATCCTGCATCTGTTGATGGCTGTGTGATAGGAGAGCTATGTCATCAGCAAAGTCTAAATCATCAAGTTGTTTGGTCAGTGACCACTGGATCCCATTTCTGTTGTTTTGAGTTATTTTCATAATCCAATCTATGGCCAGTAGAAAGAGAAATGGAGACAGGAGGCATCCTTGCCTTACTCCTGTTCTTATTTCAAATGCTTCTGTAAGCTGTCCTTCATGCACCACACTACATTTGTTCCTTCATACATTGTTTTTATCAGGTTAATAAACTTTATGGGGATTCCGTAATGACTCAGCAACTTCCAAAGCATTCTTCTGTCTAAACTATCAAATGCCTTTTCGTAATCTATGAATCCAATATATAGTGGGGATTTTAGTTCTAAACTTTGTTCAACTATTATACGTAGGGTAGTTATTTGATCAGCACATGATCTGTTCTTCCTAAAACCTGCTTGTTCATCTCTCAAGTGTTTCTCTATAGCCTCTTTTAGTCTCTCCAGAATGATTCTGCCTAATATTTTTCCTGGCACTGATAGTAGCATAATTCCCCTATAATTTGTGCACTCCTGTAAACTTCCTTTCTTTGGTAGTTTGATCATATAACCTTCTCTCCAGTCTTTAGGTATTTCTTCCCTCTCCCAAATTTTATCCAATAGATCCTGTAACATCTTGGTAGAGGTGTTAATATCTGCTTTGATGGCTTCCGAAGGAATTTCATCTGGTCCTGTGGCTTTACCATCTTTTAATAATTTGATGGCTTTCATTATTTCTTCTTTGTTTGGTTTTCCGCAGTTAACGTGTAACTCTTCTTCTGCTGGTAGTATATCTGGAGGATTATTTGAGCCGGGTCTGTTCAAAAGTTCTTCAAAGTGCTCTTTCCATCTCTCCATTTGTTCCCTTATATTACTAAGCAGATTTCCTTTCTTGTCTTTGATAAAGGCGTTGATCTGTTTGTATTTTCCACCTAATTTCTTTGTGCTGTTGTACAGTTCTTTCATATTCCCTTTATTTGCTGCTTCTTCTGCCTCTTTAGCTAGTTCATCTATATATTTCCTCTTATCCCTTTTAATGCATCTTCTCACTTCTTTGTTCACCTCTGTGTAAGCTTCCTGTGTCTTGGCTTTATTACTTCTTGTTTTGCTTTTATTTATGTCTGCTTTCTTGTTCTTTCTTTCTTTAATTTTATCCAGGGTCTCTGCTGTCATCCATGCCTTATTCTGGCGTTCTCTTTTCCCCAGTGTTTCTTCGCATGTCTCTTTCCATATATTTTTTACCTGTTTCCAATGATCTTCTATATTTATTGTATTTTCTAGTTGTTGGAGGACTTGGTATTTGTTTGATATTGTGACTGCGAATTTATCTTTAATTCCTTGTTCTTTAAGAAACCCTACATTGAAATACTTTCTACCCTTATTCGTTGTATTATACCTTTTTAATTTAATTTTAAGTTACTTGTATTGTATAGGTATCTTTAATATCTTTTTGATTTAAAGCTGTTATATCTAGTGGATTTGTTGATAAATTAGACTTTTGCTTGTTTCTCTTTAGTTTGATTTTCATTTTAATCATTACAGGATTGTGATCTGAATTAATATCTGCTCCTGGGTAGGTTTTGGCTTTCTTTACGCTGTTACGGAACCTTTCTTTTATCATTATGAAATCTATTTGATTCCTCTTCCTATCTCCAGGGCTTTTCCATGTGTATAGTTTCCTTTTCTCTTGCTCAAAGTAGGTGTTACATATTATCAGCCTGTTTTCTTCACAGAATTGTATTAATCTTTCTCCTCTGTCATTTCTTTTTCCTAAACCATGATTTCCTATAATGGTCTTATATCTACCTTTTCCTACTTTAGCGTTCATGTCACCCATTACAATCAAGATGTCTGAAGATTTCACTTGTTTCATAACTTTATTTAGGTCTTCATAGTATGCCTCTATTTGTTCATCTGTGTAGTCTTGAGTAGGTACATATGTCTGTATTATTGCTATGTCGAATGGTTTACTTTCAACTTGAGTAGTATAATCCTATCACTGTATGTCCAGTGGGTACTATATTTTTTTAGCACTTTTTATCAATATTCTCCCCCCCCCCCCCCCCCCAATGTTCTGTTGTGTTTCCTGAGTATATAAATACATATTTTTGATCCTTTATGTACCCACATTCTTTCCATCTTGTCTCTGATATGCCTAAAATATCTATATTTATTCGTTCTGCTTCTTGAATCAGATTTTCCCTCTTGATAAGTCCTAACATTCCAAGTACTTATTTTAAGATCTTTCCTCCGACATAAGTTTGAATTCCTCTCCATGGCTTCCTCTGGGCTTCCTCAGGACTAGTACGCAATGAGGCTCCAATCTCTTTCACGGTGATCAAACTTGTATCTGTAATGCATCATATCAGTTATATTGTTGACTGTTTTTCATGCCATGACACCAAGCTATCCAGTGTTTTCTCTCTTTGTCATCCGTGATCTCTCTCTTTGTCATCCATGATCTCTCTTTCCTTTTATTTTGCCAGTTGTAACCAAGTATTCCAACTTTCCTCTTCTGTCAGACTGTGTCATCCACATATCACAAATTATTTATGTTGTGACTTTTGCCTTCTATTCCTTTTTTGTCTACTTTTGATCTCATAATATGTTCACTGTAAAGTGAAAACAAATCCGGCGACAGAACACAGCCTTGTCTGACTCCTTGTTATATATATATATATTGGAATTCTCCTTTTTGGTTGCTAATTCATATAGCTACTGTTTATTGCCAGTACATGTTTTTTATTGATTCGCAGATCCTAGCCATCAATGTTTAATTGTTTAATCCACATTGTTCCTCACTTATTTCTGGTTTTATTTTGTTCCTTACATGTCTCATGGTGATTCTTAGTAATATATTTGTCATATGGCTCATGAGACTAATAATGTGATGGTCTTCACAATAAGTGGATCCTAACTTCTTTGGTATGGCTAACAAGATATATTTTAGTAGATCTTCAGATATGTTTCCAGTGTTATATATGTCATTGAGTAGTTTTGTTGTGATTTGCACTCCCAGGTCTCCTAATGCATATCTCTTTGATTGTTTTGTTTATATTGTCGGGACCTGGAGCTTTGCCTCTTTTCATGTGTTGAATTGCATCCTCCACTTCAGTCTGCTTTATTGGTGGTTCTGTGTCTTTGTTTGAATTGTTTAGCTCTGATCTTTCTTCATCATAGAGTTGACTGATATATTCTGTCCATCTTTCCATTGTCTTTTCATGTCCCTTTATTATATTTTTTTCTTTTGATTTCACACATCCTGAAACTTTTACTTCTTTTCTTCATATTAATTCATTTAACTGATGGTGCATACATCTTTCTTTAGTTGTTTTTCTATTTCTCCACATTTCTGTTTTAAACATCCTTCCTTTTCCTTCTCTGCATTTGTTTTGGATCTCATGCAATATTTTGTATGTCCGTCCTTTCTTATGTTTTCATCATTCATCCATTAGTTGTAATATTTCTTCTGTCATCCATTTCTTTTTGTTGATTCTTTTAGTCCCTGGTATTACTTCCTCTGATGTTTGTTGAATCGATTGTTTCATCAGTTCCCACTGCTCCTTGATGTCCTGTATTTTCTCAGTAGAATTATTTCTATTTTGTACTATTGTACTGTACTTATCACTCATCTGCTTATCTACTCTTAGCATATCTAGTTCTAAAATTATATTTCTTAGGGATTTATGTGCCGTCCACAGTTTATTCTTATCTTTCCAACTAGTGGTACATGGTCACTATTGCAATCTGCTCCTGGCCTTGTTTTAACAGAAGTTAGACAATTCCTGAATCTTCTCTGTACCATTTATAAAATCAATTTGATTGTGTAATTTTTTTGTCTGGGCTTTGCTATGTCCATAGTCACCTAGGGTGTTTTTTTAAAGAACCAGACGTTACCTATAATCATTTCATGTGTCTTTGCCAATCTATCAGTCTATCCCCTCTGTCATTCATCTCTCAAAGGCCATGCCCCCCAGTCACACTTTGCACTTTAACTGTTCCTATCTTTGCATTGAATTACCCTAATATAATAATTTCTTGGGATTTCACTGTTCATTGGTCATCTCTAGCTCGTTGTAAAAAGTGTCGATATCTTCTTCTTCGCTGTTACTTGTTTGTGTATAAGCTTGAATTATGTTGATATCCATTGGTCTACCTCTCAATTTTACTAGCAGAATTCTGTCTGATACTGGCCAAAATCCTTTCATTGTTTTGCTCCTTTGTCTATCTAACATGATACCTACTTCTTTTTCATGTGTGGTTCCCCCAAGTAAATTACATTTCCGCTGTCGTGTTGTAATAATTCTGCGCCTTTCCATCTTATTTCACATAGTCCCAAGATGTTCAATTTCATTCTCAATTTTAAGAAATGAATTTCTTGGTTGATGCTTTCTAGTTTGCCTACTTGGAATGCTGATCTAATGTTCCAAGTTCCTATTGCTAGTGTCTCTTTATTTTTGATCTTACATACAGTAGCTTGATGATGACCGGGTGCCACCTGTAGCACATGATGCCCCTACCGGACGAGGTGGCTGTAGAGTCCCCATTAACGTTGTTAGCTGTAGATATTAAGTTGTGTTTTGACATGATTGTTCTAGGCAATATAGGAAGGAAGTTTGTCATTCCTTTCCTTTTTGGCAGGGATCATACTAGTCACATTAATATACAAAACAATAAAGATGAGTTCACAAACTATCAGGTTTTATTGTTACAAAGATGAGTTCACAAACTATCAGGTTTTATTGTTACAAAGATGA
Organism: Megaustenia siamemsis; assembly: GCA_032433765.1. Lineage (NCBI taxonomy): Eukaryota > Metazoa > Mollusca > Gastropoda > Stylommatophora > Ariophantidae > Megaustenia > Megaustenia siamemsis. The sequence goes on from JAVIAB010000104.1 coordinate 2,665,872, forward strand.
GTTCACAAATAATCAGGTGTTATTGATACAAAGATGAGTTCACAAATAATCAGGTGTTATTGATACAAAGATGAGTTCACAAACTATCAGGTTTTATTGTTACAAAGATGAGTTCACAAATAATCAGGTGTTATTGATACAAAGATGAGTTCACAAAAAATCAGGTGTTATTGATACAAAGATGGGTTTATGAATAATTAGATATTTTTGATACATGAAAAACAGAAAACCTGCAAGAACACTTAGACTTTTAACAACACAGGCACCCAGTACAACATGCAAATCATTACATAAAACAACAGGATAAATGAACATTGCTAAAGGAAAGCGAAACATTATAGATAACAGGAAATTAACGCAGGTAATGGGAAATAAAATACCTAGTACTTTTAATGAGGTGACAAAATGCAAACAGCACAACAATAGATTCAAGATGTAATGAAACTATCTGACACAGATGACACCATTGCTGCCTAACAAAGAAACAACCTTGGAGGCAAAGTCATCACTCCACAACACCTGTCATCATGCCAAACTTGTGCTACTAGAGTCATATCTGGAGGTAGAACAATCAGTAAAGTGTTGAGAGCACCACTGAAAGGTAAAATGATCACTCTACAACACTTGTCTTCGTGCCAAAGTTGTGCTACTAGAGTCATATCTGGAGGTAGAACAATCAGTGAAGTGTTGAGAGCACCACTGAAAGGTAAAATGAAACATTACTTCCCTTTGATGATGAAAGGCAGCAAACAATGGATCTGAGAAAAAAGAACATCAAAGAATTAAATTGTTTAATTTAGACTTTAACCAGAATGGAATCAAAATAACCTGCAGCATGATCAGACTACAAGGTGGAAGAACAAACCAGGCTAAGGAATAAGAGTTTTGTCTATAAATTCAAGATAAAAACATAAAAGTTACTCAACTATTGATGTCTAGAAAACTACTCATACAACACCCTACAATACATATTGTAAGACAAATGAAGGAATCAAAGGTAATCAATTGTCAGTGATACAATGTTTACATACCTATTGAGAATGGTTAACTTAAATTAATTTGTAATTGGGATCTATTCTTGGCTGTTCTAACGTTTTTTATTTTTGAACCGACCATTTTGACATAGGCCATCATCATGAGCTCTCCAACCCTTTCTGTCATTTACTGTCTCTTCTAGTCTTAGCCAGGTCTAGTTTATTTTTGTGATCTCTGCCTAAAGGTTTCATCTTCATGTATTTCTTTACTCTTCCCTGTTTTCTTTTTCCATGTTGGTTCCAAGTCAACAGAAGAGCTAAAGACCACTTGCCTGGTAATGTTTATAGTTGGCTCTCAAGGCACATATTTGGTCAACTCCACCATCTTTTGTTTAAATGACCTACTTCACTGTGGGTTGATTTGCTCTTTGTCACAGTTCATTACATCTAAGGACGTCTGACCATCTGATCTAAAACACCATCCTTATACAGGAGTTAACAAATTGCTGCAGATTCATTATATTTCTGCTTGATGTTGTCCATGTTTCTGATCCATACAAAATAACCAGTTTGACATTTAAATCAACCAGTCTAAGTTTGGTTAAGAGCAGGACTTTCCCAGATGTTCTTTGACTTTACAAAAACTTGTTTATGTCTGTGCTGATATTTTTGGTATTCTGTTGGTATTTTTTTTTAGATCTGTTGTTCTACAAAAGTAATGCAAAATGTGGATCCTTGACCTATTCCCATTGAATTCCATGTTTGCTGTTGCTGTTTTCATTATCCAGTCATTTGTCAGCAGGAAACATAGGACAAAAACAGGCATCTCTGTCTGATTGTGGTCTTTACCTATAAACTTTCTGTTGTCCTCCATGAGCTATTTTGTATGTTAATTCCTTGATATGAGATTTTTATGATGTTGACCAGCTTTATTGGTATTCCATAGTGTCTTAGATGTTTCCAGATTGTGGGAAATTTATTTCAGTTGACTGTAACAGGTAACAGGTAAATAGGGACTTCCGTTTCAAAATGGTGGAACGTTTCACATTCTCTCGATAGCTGCATACAATGCATCGGGGGTTTGATTAATTTCGGCTCTCTGATTGCAATTTTCTGTGTTGAAATCAAAATGATGTTCTACTTAGCAAATCTGCGCGACGAAGTGGACAAATCTGCACCGGCGATGTACATACAGCAATGTTTCTTTTTGACAAGTCAAGTATTGTAACGACGACCTTCACCATCTAGTGTTGACATGCGGTTTATGTCACAGTGAGTGCTGTTCAATGGCCGACTTTGGGATTTTGGAAGCAAGTTATTTACATGCTGAAACGCATTAATGGATATCTCCGTCAAGTCGACCGAAGATTTTCCTCTTTGGGAATTTGCACCGTGTTTCGTTCGTTGTACGCTAACCGCAGGGTCTGTTGTTTGATGTGTGACGGTGATAATTCGATGACTAACTGTGTGTTTATATGTTTGGTTGGTTAACTGTCAAGAACGATGTCCTAACATCATCAAGCGCTATACATTTTTTGTTCTCAATATGTCGATCATCATTTTCGGGAGGACGTGAACTTCCGGTATATGGTGGATAGGCGGCAGGAACCATTGAAGGCTATGTCTGAAGGGTGTTCCTCATATTCCAAGTCCGGCTTGTTGCAGGAGCTACTGAGTTAAGTGCTCTGTGCACACTGTGAGCTGTGTGTTCATCCATTTTGATCATGTTTCGATGTCCCAATTGTTCGATGAAGGATGATATCGTATGACAGGGAGCAGTAGACTGTGTTCACTTTCTGCATGGTTTCGCCTTATGTCTTTTGGCATGTGCTGAGACTGCTATGATGGGGACTACAGTTACCTTTCTTTGTTTGGGATATGAGTTAGTAATTCAGACGATTACACTGGCACGGGCGGTTGAGCAATTATGGATTTTGATGTGTTTGCAGTGATACCGAGGCCTTCCATAACAAATAACCAGGTAAATATCTGGGAACAATGTTAACTTCAGAAATGTAGATGTACAATAGAGGTGAGTTGCAGAATAGCTCTGGCAAAAGCAGCTTTCCAAAAAAAAATTGAAAGATTCTGTGCAATCCATTTTTGACAATAGAAACAAGAAAAAGACCACATAAGAGTTATTTAGAGCCAGTCTTAACATATGAATGTAAATCATCCACAAATATGACAACATGCAAGAAAATCACTAGACGCTGTAGAAATGTGTTTTTACAGAAGCTCATTGAGAATATCATGGACAGCTAAGAAGAGTAATGAAAACATTCTGAAATAAGCCAAAACAAAATAGAAAGCTAATTTCTAATATTAGGAAGAAACCATCATCATTCTTTGACCATGTAATGAGAAGGAAACAGCTGGAATATATTGTGACAATTGGGAAAATTGAGGGATGAAGAGGTAGAGGGAAGCAAAGAGAAAAGATACCAGACAGCTTAAGAGAATGGCTTGGCTGAAGGTCAAGAACAAAATGATAATTAACTATCGAGATCAAAACTTGTGGGGAGACATGTCAACCTACGCCAACAGGCAAGGTACTACTACAATGTACTCAAGCACCTTGCCTGCTGGCCGTAGGTGAACATGTCTCTGTTGTAACAGGTTTATCATGGTTTTATTTTTTGTAATTATTTAGAGATCATTCTGGAATCCTGAACCAGCTACCGAAACCATTGATTCTGATGGTAATAAACCAGAAAGTGATCATTTTGAACAAGATCCCACTGACAAAATAGCAGGCATTCACATTTTTGATTTGTACAAGGTATGTAGTAGTTAGTAATTTTATACCATGTGTTTGATTAACATCATTATCAGGTAGCATGTTCTTTGCTGAATGTTGCATTCACCACAGCCTGTCTGAAAGAATCACTTTTAGCCACATCTTGCACTTCTTCTATTATCATGTGTAAGGTCTCCTTGATGTCTTGAAACCATCTTCTTGGTCCATTCAATTATTGTTCCTTCCAGCCCGGTGTGTCTTTTGATGTGGCCATAGAGTTTTAATTTCCTCTGTAGAATGGTGTTTATAAGCCAGTTATTTTTAATGTTTAAATATTTGTATGTCTTCATTGCTCTTTTTCATTATCCAATGTATTTTAAGGATTTTTCTTTATAATTTTGTTTTGAATACAGCATTAAAAACTTATTGAAGTCTCACAAGTGACAAATCAAACATTGAAAACAGAATAAGTATATCAGAATGCAGATTGTGTTGCTATGAGCACAAAAACAGGACAGAACAAAGCAATACAAAATAATGAAATTCATCAGAAATAAATGGAAGCAACAAAAACTAAATTAGATAATAAAAGAAAGTACAAATAGTACAAAAAGTACAAATACAAAACAGCCAATTTAGTACTCAAATTTGTCAGTAACATAAAGAGGTAAATAAAGAGGTAAATAGATGGAAAGGTAAAATGCTGAGTAGAAGCATATAAACAATGGGACCAGATGCACACAAAAGTCAGTGCTGTTCCCTTAATGTCATTGAGATAGTAGAACTGAATTAGAACTTAATACTTGTTACTGGTGTCCGGTTAGCGCAATCGATAGGCGGTTGGCTTACCACGGCAACAGCCGGGGTTCGTACCCTGGCGAGGACACCTGGGTTTTACTAATTCCCTAAAAATTAGTAGGAGCCGCGATAGCTCAGTGGTTAGTGAACTGGACTACTACGGACAAGGGGTAGGGTTCGATCCCAACCGACGGCTCCGGGTTCACCCAGCCTTAAATGGGTACCGGATTTTTTCTGGGAAAGTAAAAGCAGCATGGGCGTAATACCGACCACATTACCCCAAAAACCATGTGCTGAAGGTCTGTAAAATATAGGGTCACTAACACCATATTTCCCTATACGCCACTTGGCGTGACGGGGGGTACTTTACTTTACTTTTTTACTTGTTACTAGACAAAAGATCATCGTCTTCATGGAATCAGTTTAATTGCAGGCATCCCCATACCTGTTCCAATGCCTTATCCCAGCATTTCTTGAAGCATGTACATATTGGTTGTTTCTGTAAGGTGTTGATTGAAGATACATCTGCTGTTTCCACTTTGGATCAACTCTTTTCCACCTTTAGACTCCTCATTCTTTCAGTGTAGACATCATTGTCCCACTCAATCTCCTCCTCTTCTCGTAAGGAATGAATAAATTTGGTGATGTCCTCTTTGTCCAGCATAAGCCACACTGAGTGACAGCGCTGCCAGTGAGCTTATCGACATATTTCATTGCCATATACACCAGCATGCCCTGGGCAGTACTTATATTATCACTTTAGAGCCATCCAAGAGCTGCATCCACTCATGTCACAGACACTGTCTACCAATCTACTGTAGCATACTTTGTGAGTCCATCACCAAGAGCTGCATCCACTCATCATGCCACAGACACTGTCTATCAATCTACTGTAGCATACTTTGTGAGTCCATCACCAAGAGCTGCATCCACTCATGTCACAGACACTGTCTATCAATCTACTGTAGCATACTTTGTGAGTCCATCACCAAGAGCTGCATCCACTCATGCCACAGACACTGTCTATCAATCTACTGTAGCATACTTTGTGAGTCCATCACCAAGAGCTGCATCCATTCATGTCACAGACACTGTCTATCAATCTACTGTAGCATACTTTGTGAGTCCATCACCAAGAGCTGCATCCACTCATGTCACAGACACTGTCTACCAATCTACTGTAGCATACTTTGTGAGTCCATCACCAAGACTGCATCCACTCATGTCACAGACACTGTCTACCAATCTACTGTAGGATACTTTGTGAGTCCATCACCAAGAGCTGCATCCACTCATCATGTCACAGACACTGTCTATCAATCTACTGTAGCATACTTTGTGAGTCCATCACCAAGAGCTGCATCCACTCATCATGCCACAGACACTGTCTATCAATCTACTGTAGCATACTTTGTGAGTCCATCACCAAGACTGCATGATCCATGTTTTTGTAGCCAAACATGTTATTACCACCATTGGTGCTTGCCTCCATTCTCATGCTGAACACCATAAATCTACAATAGCCAGATTCCCTAGCCACCTCTCTGCCATTGTGGTATGTCACAAAACCCCAACTGCTGTGCTCTCTGTGAGATAAAGAGTTGTGTAGATGATGGAGGTTCTGAGGTGATGACACTTTTTCAATGGATTCTCCTGATTCCTTTATTACATTGGTAACTCCATAGGCCCAGTTGCAATCTACCAGGCTGAATTATTACTTTGGTTAGCCTCTTTTCCACTGCTGTTACTTCGATCAAATCCTTGCCAGACCTAATGACATTCAAATCACATACTCTCCTTATGGTTCTTTCGCCTTTGCCATCCAGGATTTTACATGTCTGAGGTGTTTTATTTTTTTATTTTTATTTTTTTTTTTCGTTCGCCAGCTTTTACCTCTGACGAAGTCCCTAGAGATGTTATCATTAACATCATAGAGACTAGGAACTGAATTTTGCGTGTTAATCCATTTTTCCCTGGCAGCCGTGTGCACAGGAGTTCCTCGCCACACAGGCAGATAACTCCAACTTCGGAGGTACTCATATTTTTTCTGTCAATGAGTAATTGACGTTTCAAGCCGGGCCTCGCTGCTGAGACCAGGGGTGGTTGCCGCAGAGAGAAATCATAAATAAAAATCCCAACCAACTGGGATTTGAACCCACAACCTTTCTGTCTCGAGACAACCAATCCCCTCACACCCAATTCTGAATGTAAGGGATGATTTATGTCCCATTTCAGAGTCAAATAAGCCTGGACCTGTGCAGATCTATACCACACTCTAATGCTGGGTAAGTCAAGTAAGCCCCTTATTAAACAGTTATAGCTCGTTTCAAATCATCTGCCCAACTTTTAAAATCGATATCTTTTAATCTCTTTTTGTAATTTTTTCAAAATTTGCATGTAAAGTTATAATGATTAAAACCCAACAGGGAATTAATTTCATAAAAAAAAACATTTGGTTATTATTGTTGCTTATTTGATTTATATAAATTTATAACGACCCATTGATGTAGTCAAAACTTAATGTTTACAGTTTTTTAAGTTAAAAATAGCGATTAAAAATCCATACACGGTACAATTGACGTTTTTGCACACTTTCCACGTGGGCTTTCTGACACAATTAGACACTTGTAGAAGATACGAGGCATTGTGTGTTCCATTTCCGTTCATTCATAGGTGGAGACGTGGAACAATAACATTTATCATGAGTCTTAAAATGAAATTCTGCAGTTTACAAAACATCGCAATAAAAATGTATGACTATTTTTGCAAAGAGGCTAAACGAGGAAGATTATTTCATTCTTTAGAAAACCCTGAGAATAGGACAAGACACATTTTGGATTTATCTAAACGGTCATTTAATCGCTGGATTCAAGCACGTGACCGTCAATGTTCAAAATATACAAAATCACAAGGAAGAGCAAAAATGTTGGATAATTTCGACAGTGAACTTATTAGAAGTGAAATTCGCAAAATGTTGGGTATGAATGAAACTGTTACAATAAGAAAATTAAAAGTATCGCTGAAAAAGAACAACAGTATTGAAATATCAAAGTCTACATTATGGAGGAATGTGAGAGCTGCAGGCTTTACATTCAGAAAGTATTCCAATGGATGAAACATCATCTGTGAGAAGCCACATATAGTAGTCATGAGAAGCAAGTACTTACGTGAAGTAAAAGAGGTGCGCAAGCAAGGTTATGATATTGTGTACTTGGATGAAACATGGATCAATGCTCACCACACTAACCAAAGGGAATGGCAGTCATCAGATGGAAAGATTAAGAGATTAATACCTAGCAGCAAAGGACAGCGCTTGATAATTGCTCATGCAGGTAGTCGACAACATGGACTAATACAGAATGCAGAGCTCATTTTTCTTTCAAAATCCATAGACAATCGGGATTATCACTCTGAGATGAATGGTCACATATTTAGACATTGGATTGAAAATTCTGTTCTCCCATCACTAGATCGACCATCTTGCCTAATAATGGACAATGCAGCGTACCTCAACATTGTTGCACTTGAAGATAAAGTCCCAACGTCATCCAGTACAAAAGATGATATTAAGATATGGCTCACAAAGGAGCACATACAATTTAATAACATGTACTTAAAACCTGAATTACTATCTCTAGTAAATCAAAAACAGAGGACAAAGATTTTTTAAATAGATAAGATTATCCAAGAGCACGGTCATATAAGTTTGAGGCTGCCACCTTACCATGCTCATTTAAATCCAATAGAACTAATCTGGGCAAAATTAAAAGGACAAGTGGCAGATGAAAATACAACATTCAAAATATGCGATGTAAAGACTCTTGCTAATCTCGCTTTATTAAATATAGACAAAGATTATTGGGCTAAATGTGAAGACCACGTCTTAAAACAGGAAGAGGAATATTGGAAAAATGATGGTTTGTGGAATGTTCAACCCCAAACAGTTATTAATCTTTTAGACTCGTCTGATTCAGAATGAAAGTATATAGCCCCCACAATGTTGGCCCCTATATTACCTTAAATTAGTTCAACAAACGGTCCTTTTCAGGACCACACAACTATGAAAATTGGACATACAGGTATACCTTGATATTATCGTCCGTCCTCGAACTGAGCAGACAATAATTCTCCTGGTGTTTTGTTTTATCCAGTTATTTCCCCATTACGGCCACGCCTTTACCTAGTGAAAATTAATCATAGACCAGCAACTACGGTAATTTCTATTCTTTAGGGCTTCACAATTTACAATTTTGACAAACATCAAAGAAATATCACCGCTTTAAGAAAACTGCAGCTGCAAGATATTTGTTAAATATACATTTAAAGGGTCTTTTGCATTCTAATAACATTTGGAAAATTTCAAAAGGTTTTAACAAACGGTTAGAGAGTAATAGCGTTTTGAAGTTGGGCAGATGATTTGAAACGAGCTATAGTGTATCTCTGGTGCATCCGTGAACTGTCTGTAAGCCCTCATTCTGAACCCTTTCTAACTTGGTATATATTAGTAATCTGACTCTGGTGGAGATAGAAATGTGAAATGCAACTAAGTGTTAGCTGGTACATACTAGTTACCTGACTAGTGGAGATAGTTAGGAAAGTGAAATGCAACTGAATGGTATCTGGTACATAATAGTAACTAGATTCTTGTGGAGATAAAAAAGTGAAATGCAACTAAATGTTAGCTGGTACATACTAGTAACCTGACTCTAGCGACCACCATAGAAAGTCATCATAACTATAGAAATATTATATTCCTAGAAATGGACTTTACTACCCAGATTGTGAATACCAAGACAATTATGTTAACCCATTTGCTAAAATTTTGCAGTACATTGTGGCTGTGCCATTTTTCAGAATTATTTTTACCATTTGAAATAACAGCAAGAAAATTAATGAAAATTAATCGAAAACGTGCATTATGTTGGAACAATTAATTCACAAAGTCAGAAAAGCAGTTAATAATGTTGACGGATTACCACGAGTTGGTACGAGCATGTTTGCCCTTTGACTCATAGAATGTGGCGGGTCGTAATGGCTTTCTTGACATTCCCGGCTCTTACTGGAGAGGTTGGAGGTCATCTGTCCCAGGTTACGCTGGGAAACTACTAGTCCAGCCCAGAGGTACTTCAATACTGGGTCCTCAATCAGTATCAGCCACCACTACAGGGAACACTTTGATCCTAGCTTCTGTTAGCCAGTCTGTTTTGACACAGACTGTTACCGGAGGAGAACACGAGGAGGTAGAACTGCTAGGTCATGGCCAGCTGATGGTGCGCCGGCCCTGCTATTGCGGACGCAGGTCGCAGGCGCTTAAGCTCCCCCTAGCAGTTAATAATAGAATTAAAGGTTTTAACGAAAACTCTCAGCTAAAATGGTTTTCTGATTTGGAGCACCAGCTACTGGAGCCACATTTTGTGGCTCATAATAAGGTGAGTGTTAAAAGAGACTTAATGTATGATGCATCTGTTAGAAAATGAGTAAAGTTTCCTGGTAGGTAGTTGCTTACACTGGGAACCTAGCCCTATATCCCTGTACATGTAATCTAGTAATACATTTATGACAGGTCAGTGTAACGAGTGGTGTGAGTTAGGAGGGACCAGTAGAATGGTACATGAGACTATTAGAAGTGGCATATTACAAACAAGGACTTAGTGTTTCACATGATGAGTTAAGTAGTTCCTATATGTTTGTGAAATTCTCTGTCCTGCTGTTATACTAACTGCAAACAATCTCACAATTAAGATCACCAAAACTTCAAGATGTTGAGCAGACAAGTAACCAGTTGAGAACATGTGCATATGGAGCATAGTCAGTCAAGTGTGTCTGCAGGCTAACCTGAGGCCTGTTTTACCAGAGTTGGTGGTGAATATGTCCACACTTGGACACTACATTAAGCAAGATCTTTGTTGCATTATCAAATGCATTGAACAATACAAACATAACACATTTGTAGAATATATACTTTCATATATTCTTCTTCTTCTTCTTCTTCTTCCTTTTTAGCTCCCAGTGGAGCATAGGTCTTCAACAAACACTTTCCAAGTCGTTCTGTCTTTTGCCATTCTTTTAAGATCATTCCATGTCTTCCCCATCATCTTCATCTCTGCTTCCATCTGTCTTCTCCAAGAATTCCTTGGTCTTCCTCTTTGTCTTTTCCCCTGGGGATTCCAAAAAAGGGCCTGTTGTGTAATACTCTCAGTTGGCATAAAAAAGTGGAGGCGGGCTCTGTACGCATGCAATGGGTAGAGTCGTTGCAGAAATCCAAAATACGTAAGGTCACCTTTGTCTATGTCCCTGGACATGCAGGAGTACTGGGAAATGAAAGGGCAGACAGGTTGGCTAGCTGTGCTGTCGTTGAGGACGGGCAACCAATGGATCGGGCCCTCCGAGATGTGGGAAGAGCACAGGACTTCGACAAACACAGATCCACGTCACTTCTTCAGATGATGGAAATAGGAGTTAAGTTGGGCACAGCCAGAAATGAGAAACTTGGTGGCCGTGTAAGAAGACTTATCAACCAACATAGAACTGGAGTCGTCAGTCGCTGGACACTGAGGGAATTGCTGAGGAGGGGATCTGAGCACCTATGGACATGTTCGGAGTGCAATGATGAGGACCCACAAATAACTCAATAACTCTCAGTTGGCTTCCGTAGTGTGTGTCCTATCCAGCGCCATCGTCTTCGCTGTATCTCTTTATCCACTGGTGTTTGACCGGTACATTTCCATAATTCTATGTTAGTGATTTTGTTCTGCCATATCCATCCTTTTATTCTGCGTAAGCACCCATTAATGAAAGTCTGTATCTTCGTGATTGTCAATTTTGTTGTTCTCCATGTTTCACAGCCATATAATAGGACCGCCTTAACATTTGAGTTGAAAATTTTTATTTTTGTATTTAATTTAATTTCTTTGGATTTTCATATATTTCCCAGTGCAATGAAAGCTCCTCTTGCTTTTGATATCCTTATTTTCGTATCATTTTCTGTTCCTCCCTCTTTATCTATATTACTGCCCAGATATATGTAAGATTGTACATCTAATAGAGGTATTTCTCCTAGTTTTATTTGGTTATTGCCAACTGTATTAATTCTCATAATGTTGGTCTTATCTCTATTAATCTTCAGTCCCAGCTGTTGTGATCTCTCATCAAGTATGCTCATTCTGTCCTGCATCTGTTAATGGCTGTGTGATAGGAGAGCTACGTCATCAGCAAAGTCATATACCGTTATATATTGCATGCAAATTAAATCTCATATAACAAGTTTCTATCATAAATGTGGACATTCCAGACACTTTGTTACTTTAAACATTTAAAAAAAACTGAAATAAAATGAACATAAATGCCAATTATGGTTTATCCTCATGTGATGCGGAGTTCAGAAGTATGGGTCAACTATTGCTGTCAACGGGATTACTCTGAACATGTATGAAGGGCAGATCACAGCATTGCTGGGTCATAATGGAGCTGGGAAGACTACAACAATGTTTATGTTGACAGGTGAGAGCCCATAAATGTTGTCTCTGTTACTGCACACACTCTAGTAGGCTATTTAAAAGAGCTGATCTCATTGCTCTTGGAGCGGTCCCTTTCATAAGATATCATAGAGTGCCCTTAGTGTTGGTTCTAATAGCACAAGAACATAGAATCTGATGTAGAAAAGGTGCAAGTATCAAAAGAGTGCTGAATTAACTAGAACATTGGAGAAGCAATCATTAGAACATTGCAGAATCAATCATAATATTGCTGAATCAATCATTAGAAAATTGCTGAACCAATCATTAGAACATTGCAGAATCAATCATTAGAACATTGCTGAATCAATCATTAAAACATTGCAGAATAATTCATTAGAACATTGCTGAATCAATCATTAGAATATTTCAAAATCAATCATTAGAGCATTGCAGAATCAATAATTAAAACATTGCAGAATTAATCATTAGAAGGTTGCTGAACTTTAGTGTGTATCAAATTGGACAGAAATTAAAAGCAGACAACAAAACCCAGTGGCTATGGTTATGGAAGGCCCCAGTATCACTGCAAACGAATTAAAATCCATTATTGAACTGTCCATGCCAGTGGAATCATCCGAATTACTAACTCATCTCCCAAACAAAGAAAGGTAGCTGTAGTACCCATCATAACAGTCTCAGTACACGCTAAAAGACATAAGGTGAAACCACACAGAAAGTGAACACAGCCATCTGTTCCTTGTCATATGATATGATCATTCATCGTAAATAATAGAATATATCAAAACACGATCAAAACGGATGAAACACACAGCTCATGGTGTGCACAGAGCACTTAACTCAGTAGCTCCTGCAACAAGCCAGACTTGGAATATGAGGAAACTGCAACAAGGAACACTCTTCATACATATCCTTCAATGGTTCCTGTCGCCTATCCACCATATTGACCATATTGATTTTTTAGAATTCTTCTGTGGTGAGGGTACAGTCGCTTATACAGATGGGCCTGTTATACTGGAAAGGTAGAGCTCATAGTCCATCACTGTCATGGTTGGGTGGAAAACTGTGTTAGTTGTGTCACAGATGGATGGAGAACTGTACAAAAAAAAGGCTGTGTTAATTGTTCATTCTCTGAGAAGGTGAGGAATGGTGCCTAGCTCATGAGTCACGATGTTTGAGGTAACACTAGACAGGAGTATCTGAACATTTCTGGATAGGTGGCTGAGCACATTTGGGTAAAAACCAATGTGCTAAGAAACCTATTCTAGTCTTGTACCTTGACCTTGTGTTAAATGTGTCACAGATTGACAGAGAACTGTAAAAAAAAAAAAAAGACTGTGTTACTTGTATCACAGATTGGTGGAGAACTGTAAAGGAAGACTGTGTTACTTGTGTCACAGATGGGTGGAGAATTGTAAAGGAAGAATGTGTTACTTGTGTCACAGATGGGTGGAGAAATGTAAAGGAAGACTGTGTTACTTGTGTCACAGATTGGTGGAGAACTGTAAAGGAAGACTGTGTTACTTGTGTCACAGATGGGTGGAGAAATGTAAAGGAAGACTGTGTTACTTGTATCACAGATTGGTGGAGAACTGTAAAGGAAGACTGTGTTACTTGTGTCACTGATGGGTGGAGAACTGTAAAGGAAGACTGTGTTACTTGTATCACAGATTGGTGGAGAACTGTAAAGGAAGACTGTGTTACTTGTGTCACAGATGGGCGGAGAACTGTAAAGGAAGACTGTGTTACTTGTGTCACAGATGGATGGAGAAATGTAAAGGAAGACTGTGTTACTTGTGTCACAGATGGATGGAGAAATGTAAAGGAAGACTGTGTTACTTGTGTCATGGATGGATGGAGAACTGTAAAGGAAGACTGTGTTACTTGTGTCACAGATGGATGGAGAAATGTGAAGGAAGACTGTGTTACTTGTGTCACAGATGGATGGAGAAATGTAAAGGAAGACTGTGTTACTTGTGCCACAGATGGATGGAGAAATGTAAAGGAAGACTGTGTTACTTGTGTCACAGATGGGTGGAGAAATGTAAAGGAAGACTGTGTTACTTGTATAACAGATTGGTGGAGAACTGTAAAGGAAGACTGTGTTACTTGTGTCACAGATGGATGGAGAAATGTAAAGGAAGACTGTGTTACTTGTGTCACAGATGGATGGAGAAATGTAAAGGAAGACTGTGTTACTTGTGCCACAGATGGATGGAGAAATGTAAAGGAAGACTGTGTTACTTGTGTCACAGATGGATGGAGAAATGTAAAGGAAGACTGTGTTACTTGTGTCACAGATGGATGGAGAAATGTAAAGGAAGACTGTGTTACTTGTGTCATGGATGGATGGAGAACTGTAAAGGAAGACTGTGTTACTTGTGTCACAGATGGATGGAGAAATGTGAAGGAAGACTGTGTTACTTGTGTCACAGATGGATGGAGAAATGTAAAGGAAGACTGTGTTACTTGTGCCACAGATGGATGGAGAAATGTAAAGGAAGACTGTGTTACTTGTGTCACAGATGGATGGAGAAATGTAAAGGAAGACTGTGTTACTTGTGTCACAGATGGATGGAGAAATGTAAAGGAAGACTGTGTTACTTGTGTCATGGATGGATGGAGAAATGTAAAGGAAAACTGTGTTACTTGTGTCACAGATGGGTGGAGAAATGTAAAGGAAGACTGTGTTACTTGTGTCACAGATGGATGGAGAAATGTAAAGGAAAACTGTGTTACTTGTGTCACAGATGGATGGAGAAATGTAAAGGAAGACTGTGTTACTTGTGCCACAGATGGATGGAGAAATGTAAAGGAAGACTGTGTTACTTGTGTCACAGATGGATGGAGAAATGTAAAGGAAGACTGTGTTACTTGTGTCACAGATGGATGGAGAAATGTAAAGGAAGACTGTGTTACTTGTGTCATGGATGGATGGAGAAATGTAAAGGAAAACTGTGTTACTTGTGTCACAGATGGGTGGAGAACTGTAAAGGAAGACTGTGTTACTTGTGTCACAGATGGATGGAGAAATGTAAAGGAAAACTGTGTTACTTGTGTCACAGATGGATGGAGAAATGTAAAGGAAGACTGTGTTACTTGTGTCACAGATGGATGGAGAAATGTAAAGGAAGACTGTGTTACTTGTGTCACAGATGGATGGAGAAATGTAAAGGAAGACTTTGTTACTTGTGTCACAGATGGATGGAGAAATGTAAAGGAAAACTGTGTTACTTTTGTCACAGATGGATGGAGAAATGTAAAGGAAAACTGTGTTACTTTTGTCACAGATGGATGGAGAAATGGGAAGGAAAACTGTGTTACTTTTGTCATAGATGGATGGATAAATGTAAAGGAAGACTGTGTTACTTGTGTTACAGGTGGATGGAGATATGTAAAGGAAGACTGTGTTACTTGTGTCACAGATGGGTGGAGAACTGTAAAGGGAGACTGTGTTACTTGTATCACAGATTGGTGGAGAACTGTAAAGGAAGACTGTGTTACTTGTGTCACAGATGGGTGGAGAACTGTAAAGGTAGACTGTGTTACTTGTATCACAGATGGGTGGAGAACTGTAAAGGAAGACTGTGTTACTTGTGTCACAGATGGGTGGAGAACTGTAAAGGAAGACTGTGTTACTTGTATCACAGATTGGTGGAGAACTGTAAAGGAAGACTGTGTTACTTGTGTCACAGATGGGTGGAGAACTGTAAAGGAAGACTGTGTTACTTGTATCACAGATTGGTGGAGAACTGTAAAGGAAGACTGTGTTACTTGTGTCACAGATGGATGGAGAAATGTAAAGGATGACTGTGTTACTTGTGTCATGGATGGATGGAGAAATGTAAAGGAAGACTTTGTTACTTGTGTCACAGATGGATGGAGAAATGTAAAGGAAAACTGTGTTACTTTTGTCACAGATGGATGGAGAAATGGGAAGGAAAACTGTGTTACTTTTGTCATAGATGGATGGATAAATGTAAAGGAAGACTGTGTTACAGGTGGATGGAGAAATGTAAAGGAAGAATGTGTTACTTTTGTCACAGATAGATGGAAACTTGTCCACAAGTTACCTGGGTGTAGAGGGCATGGCTGGAACTAAAACAATATCTTGAGAAGACACAGACCTATATTTATTTATGCTTTCTTCAAGGCATAAAGAAAGCAATATCAGTTATCAAAATGTGGATATAAAATCCCTGAACATAAAGACAGTGCTTTACTAGTGATTTATTGACTACACTATATAATTTGATAATGTGAAGAACCATGAAATTGTTAAAATCCTCATCATCATGTGCCATACTGGTTGATCATATTCTTTAATTGGCATTGTTTATATGCTTTTGTTGGTGTTATTTTTATGCCTTAGTTGTTGTTGTTTTTATGCTATAGTTTATGTTGTTTATAAGCTTTTGTTGGTGTTATTTATGTACATTTTTGACATTGTTTTTATGCTTTTGTTGGTGTTTATATGTTTTAGTTGATGTTGTTTATATGCTTTAGTTGGGGATAGGTAAACTGTTCAGGACAATTTGACCTTCTGACAGTATTTTCAATCTTTATTTATATTAATTTTTTTTCTTTGTTTCTTTTTCCATCTTTCTACTTTCATTTTTTCTTTCTTTTACTATTACATGCTGACATGAATAAAAACTACAAATGTCCCCATGTAACCTTTCATGTCAACTGAACACTGCCATTTATCACTTTGCCTATGACTGTTCATTTGTTGGACAAGTATGCAACAGATGCTCTGTGTTCATGAGACTAGTAGACACACACTCACACTCTTCAGACCTATCAGTTTTGACAATGTAGACAGTGCTTCAAGTCTGTTTGGCCAGTGCAAAATGAGGAACTGATCAGCCTAGACATTGTAGACTTTATGTATGTGATCTGGGTGTTCTCTTTCTCATCTGGTTTTGAACATTTCTCTTATATTTTGTTGCCCTCTCATCTATACCTCATACTATTCTTGTCAAAATCTCTCCTTTCCTTGCCAATATCTCTATTTTTTTCGTTACTGAGAAAGTGAATATCTGAATCCACTGAATAGACAACATCCTCAGGTTGCATGTCCTTAGCAGAACATTGTGCTCATTATAGCTCGTCTGATTGAATTTCTGTCTCTAGCCAGATCTCCATTTTGTGTTGTTATATTAATGGTCTCTTTGATGACTTGAAACCACCTTCTTCTTGGCCTGTCCCTCTCTGGTCTTCCTGGAACCATGCCCTTTGCTAGTAATCTTTCCAGCCCACTGTGTTTCAAGACATCAGAGAGACTGAACATTCAACAGAAAATGTGGGAGATCAGGCTAGAGACATGGTAAGTTAATGACCAATCATTTAGTTTTTGTGTGATTTTCTTTTAGCCTTTGTTTTGTGAAAGTATCACAATTATACTGCTGCACTACTGTGAGAAGCATTCCTTCCTTTGAACCAGCCTGTACCTTCTCCCACTTAGTCCACCTAGTATATTGCAATAAGCACTACAGGCACTCAAGCTTCTCCCACTTAGTCCACTTAGCCTTATAGCAATAAGCACTACAGTCACTCAAGCTTCTCCCACTTAGTCCACCTAGCATATAGCAATAAGCACTACATGCACTCAAGCTTCTCCCACTTGGTCCACCTAGCATATAGCAATAAGCACTACATGCACTCAAGCTTCTCCCACTTGATCCACCTAGCATATAGCAATAAGCACTACAGGCACTCAAGCTTCTCCCACTTGGTCCACCTAGCATATAGCAATAAGCACTACAGGCACTCAAGCTTCTCCCACTTGGTCCACCTAGCCTTATAGCAATAAGCACTACAGGCACTCAAGCTTCTCCCACTTGGTCCACCTAGCATATAGCAATAAGCACTACATGCACTCAAGCTTCTCCCACTTGGTCCACCTAGCATATAGCAATAAGCACTACTGTCACTCAAGCTTCTCCCACTTGGTCCACCTAGCATATTGCAATAAGCCCTACAGGCACTCAAGCTTCTCCCACTTAGTCCACCTAGTATATTTCATTAAGCACTACAGGCACTCAAGCTTCTCCCACTTAGTCCACCTAGTATATTTCATTAAGCACTACAAGCACTCAAGCTTCTCCCACTTAGTCCACCTAGTATATTTCATTAAGCACTACAAGCACTCAAGCTTCTCCCACTTAGTCCACCTAGTATATTTCATTAAGCACTACAAGCACTCAAGCTTCTCCCACTTAGTCCACCTAGTATATTTCATTAAGCACTACAAGCACTCAAGCTTCTCCCACTTAGTCCACCTAGTATATTTCATTAAGCACTACAAGCACTCAAGCTTCTCCCACTTGGTCCACCTAGCATATTGCATTAAGCACTACAGGCACTCAAGCTGACTGACATATTATAATTCATTAAATATCTTTGTTCTCTCCACAGGTTTTACTCCTGCAACACGTGGCACAGCTTTTATCAACAATTATGATGTCAAAACCAACCTTGAGAATGCTCGCAAGGTTTTAGGCGTGTGTCCTCAACATGATGTCCTGTTTGGTTCACTATCAGTTTATGAACATCTCATGTTCTTTGCAATGGTAACATTCATCAATAAAATCTGTGTCACAGTCTTGTCACACATGAAGTTATAAAAATATGACCTAAGAAAGCTCATTGCATTGATCTAGCTGTGAAGATTTTCAAATAAATAATCTACTTCTGTACTAACAGAAATATCCAACATAGTCACAGCTTAGCCTGATATTGTGTATAATTATATCCACATGTATATTGTATTATGTTGATGCCTTGTGTTCTAGAGGATAGTTATGGTCTTATCTGGAGTCAAATTATAAGAATGTATTGAAGTGCCAAATGAAATCTGGAATAGCCAACATCATTCTTGGAAGCTCTTTAAATAGAATTTTGCAGAGCTCGGTAATCTGATCTTCAGAAGTGGTTCCCCATTAAACAAGTGTTATAACCATTTTGCTTTTGGACAGTTTAAGAGGGACACCTGAGTCTTACTCCCAAGCACAAACCCCCCTCAAAAAAAAAAAAAAAAAAAAATCCTTCTGAGCCTGAAATCTCACAGAACTTCCTAAATCAATAAATTATTAGACTCTACAACTAGCCTCTGTTGGTTGATACTGTAGCCTGCACACAATTTCTTGATTGTCTAGGTTGAGTTACAACTACTTGTCACAACTATACCCTGCTCTATAAATATCCTTCTTTGCCTCAACGCTTTAAGACATTGCCTAAATGGTCAAATGTCATGTGACATTTGTGTAACAATGCATCCATTCTGCTATGTTCATTTGATCCATTTAATATAGCACTCTATGAAACTCCCTCCCATAAAATCTGACCTAATTTTTTTATCTAGCCCGCCACTCCTAGTGGGACTATATAATTTATATTATGATCTGCATATTTCACCTTGTTTAATCTCTCATATTAACGTTAATCAGTTATATTTGTTTATGTGACAATATAATTTAATAATTTCTGTCAGTAAAATAAGTCATAATTTATTAGATTTTATTAAATGCATAGCACTATTGGACAGCGCCTTGCTTATGGATGTATCAGTCGGAGCCTTTGCTACAAAACTTTGTGTTTACCTTTTAAGACCGCAAGAATTGAATGCAATCATCATTTGCAGGTTTAGATCTGATTTATGACCCACAATTCAAACACACAGTGCTATCGGACTGTGCTTTGTTTATTGACAGTTTTATTGACGTGCTATCTGGTATAGTCTTGCTTCTAGTGTTCAGAACTGGCATTGGTAGCACAATGTTGGGATGAAGATTGTATTGTAGAGTGTCCATTTTGCCTCTAGAGTTATTTCCTTGTTGGACAATAGTGGTGATAGCTGTCCAATGATTTGACAAGCTTTGTTGCATCTTGCATCTATTTCTCCTGTCTGTGAATTGCCATTTGTCACTAGACTTCCTAGGTATTTAAATTGCTCTACTTGTTTTAGGTGTCTGCCTTCTGTAGTTATGGACAACACAACTGAACAGTAGATGTTGCAGCTGGGCACTGGATGTAATTGAGTGTGAGATCCAGAAAGTACTGGAAATGTAGCCGTGAGTAGGAAGGAGACCACGAGAAATGAGGGTGAGCAGGAAAAAGTGTGAATTGCGGGACAGACGATCAGATAGCCGAAAGTGGGAAGTTCACGAGAAGTTAGGAAAATATGTGAAGGGTGAATCTCGAGATAAGTGGGAGGGTCTAGTAGACGAGTAAATAGAGACATAGATTTAGTTGATTGGAGGAAAGTGGAGGAAGTAGTTTTTGATTGGATGATACAAGGTGTATTTGAAGACGGGACACAAAGAAACGAGAGGAGATATAGCTCTGAAGACAGAGTTATCACATGCCTAGGTGTAGATAGGGGCGGCCATGTTATGTGGTTAGCACATAAGGGCTGACAATGGCCCAAACTAATAAGTAGTGCTTAAGTTTTAAAGTTTAGACTAGGGAGGAAATCTAGCTCTGAAGGCAGAGAGGTCACACCCCGAGGATAGATAGGGGCTGACGATGGCCCAAGGTAGCCAGTAGTGTTCAAGAGGATTAGAATCAAACGACATGAGTAGATAGAATAGAGTAGATATTGATTGGGGAATTGTTCAGTGGGGAATAGTTCCCAAATATCAAGTTCACATAGTTAAGTGTGTGAGAGCCTAGGGCCCCAGTGATGAGTAATGTTGCTACTGGGCAGTGTGATCGACCATACGGCACAGATAGTTGGTCATGTAAATTATTTGTACATATGTTGGAATAAGTCACCCATGTGTTGGGTCAGTGAATAAAGACTTGTTCACCTCAAATTGGTCTATTGTTGTGTGTTCTAACAGTCAGCTGATCACGCCAGGCAGAGTGAGACTTGGGAAAAGAAACAAAAGTTGCAGCCACAACTCAACAAAGTACTATACTCAACCACAGGACACGGTTTTAGACGTCGATTCCCAAGCAAGCAGTTTTGTGCATGACCGAGTGTCAAGTGTCCAGAGATCAGAGACAGGTCGCCATTCATCAAATTGCACTACCAGAGACTGAGCAAATAAACAACATGCCGCGCGGTCCCATTCAGAAATAGCACCACCACCAGTGTAATGTTAACAGGAGGGGTGGGCTGCCTGTCACAAGTGGTGATGGGTCAATCAGCTGATGACAGTGTTACCGGGGTAGTCATCCATCAACATGTTCCTGGTAGCAGATCCCGTCGAAGAATATTACAATCATCTTAATAAATTAAACCAGCCATAAACATTCAATCCAGAAGAAGGGGACTGGGATATAAATGGTGTCTTGATTCTACTGGAAGTCTTGTGGAGACACAAATTCACTCCCAACCTCAAGACCTGATCATCTACACTGATTTCTCAATCACAAAGGATGTGTGGACTGGCTGGAGTTTTGTTGTGTATTCTAATTGAAATGTAATAGAGAAAGAAGCAGGAACATACATGACTACAACCTCCAGCACAAGCATAGATATGGAGGCTGTGATGGAAGCTATCACATGGCTACAACACATGCAGTCATTTTGACTGACTTTCAAAGAATACTTTGCCAGATTGACAAGAATATGCTTTACAAAGAGTGGGAGCACTTGATGTGTCTCACGTTAACAGCCTAACTTGTAAATATTACCCAAGGCAAACAGATGTTTGTGCAGTGAGACAGTGACGGTTGGTGGTGTCTGCAATTGCACAAGGTAACCTTAAAAATGGATATATATAACACTGTGAAGGTTTGTAGAGACCACCTCACACAGGAAGGTGACAATGATGTGTAGGATAACCCACATGTCAAAGAATGGGGAAATGCGGTACCACAAAGGATGAATGTAGGAAAAGCATCCCCAGCAGGAAAAAAACAACACATTCAGGACAGGAACAGTGGTTGATGTAATGGATGGCAAAATGGGTCTAGGAATGTCCCGGCTGCTGTGACACCAGTCTGAACGAAAGACTAAAGAAGAGAGCAAGCAGCCTTATAGAACTTCAACAATGTTGTGAACCATAGTTTTCATTGATAAGTATTGTGTTTGTAGCATTGACGTATGTTTTATACCGTGAACTATTTTGGCATCGTCATTGTCACCCACCGGGATGCATGCCAAACTCCATCAAATGCATGTTTAAAGTCAATGAACATGTGAGATAGGTCTTGGTATATGAGATAGGTCTTGGTATATGAGATAGGTCTTGGTATATGAGATAGGTCTTGGTATATGAGATAGGTCTTGGTATATGAGATAGGTCTTGGTATATGAGATAGGTCTTGGTATATGAGATAGGTCTTGGTATATGAGATAGGTCTTGGTATATGAGATGAGATAGGTCTTGGTATATGAGATAGGTCTTGGTATATGAGATAGGTCTTGGTATATGAGAAAGGTCTTGGTATATGAGATAGGTCTTGGTATATGAGATAGGTCTTGGTATATGAGATGAGATAGGTCTTGGTATATGAGATAGGTCTTGGTATATGAGATAGGTCTTGGTATATGAGATGAGATAGGTCTTGGTATATGAGATAGGTCTTGGTATATGAGATAGGTCTTGGTATATGAGATAGGTCTTGGTATATGAGATAGGTCTTGGTATATGAGATAGGTCTTGGTATATGAGATAGGTCTTGGTATATGAGATAGGTCTTGGTATATGAGATAGGTCTTGGTATATGAGATATATCTTGTAGAGAATTCTAAGATTGAAGATCTGTTTCACTGTACTTCCACCTGCAAGAAAGCCTGTCTGTTCCTTTGCAATGAGCATTTCTGATTGTGGTTCTAAGTGGCTGAATATTATTTTTAACAATACTTACTTCAATTGCTGACGAAAGGATGGTTCTGTGTTTCAGATAATGGCACAGATTTCCTTTATTTGGGATAGTAATGATTAGGGACTGGGTCCTTGTTGATGGCCACTCATCAGACTAGCAGATCTTGTTGCAGACAACAGTGACTACATTTAAAAGGTCCTCATTCTCTGTCTGAACAAGTTTGGTTGGGATGTTATCCATGCCAGGAGATTTTACTTGTTTCAATTCTTTAACAGCTGCTTCAACTTCATCACGAATAATAGCATAGTCTTCTCCCACAAAGTGTGGCTACTTTAGTTTATCTGGATCTCCATTACTTTCAATGTTGTACAGTTTTGATGTGAATTCATGTCCATTGATATGCATAAGAAAGATGAAAGCACGTATAACTGTTGCTGTTGTCATCAGTTTTTACAAATGAATGTCTTGGACCTACTTGGGGATTCACTCAGAGAATTGGGAACAAGAAAATATCAAAAGTAATTGATATCAAGGACAATGAATTTAACAACTATCTTTTGTACATTATGCAATAAACTTGATGAACTGAGAAACAATAAAGATAATATTGCTGGGCTATGCTTTTATGGCTTACATCTGTGTTAATGTGTTTCTTGATTATGATACCGTCATAAAAATGATGACCCCAGAATAAAAAAAATCTTGAAAATTTGACAGTTCTCCTTGGTCAAACATTTCTCCTCTCCATGTATTTTCCTAAATACTACTTCTGGTGACTCCTGAATGTTGGATTTCCTTCCTTTGATGTTGGATTTTTAAAATGTTAAATTACAAAGTACAAATGCCACTAAAATGTCACCAATTTTCAAGAAATTTTATTTATTTATTTTTTGCAATGACCAGGGAAATATCCCAGCTCGTTGTCATGAAATAAAATAATTCTTTATCTCCCGTGAAATACGGTGAACAAAGCTATGAGATAGTCGAACTTACGGTCTCTTAGACAATAGACAACGTAACATGTCCAGTCTATACCTCCTATTTGAGGTCAAAAATCAATTCTCAGCCAGGAAATGAGAGTCCCTGTGTCTCTCCTTGGGTAAACACACAGCTCTGTAGCAAAAGTTGGAAGAAAATATTAATTTTAGATCTCCGAGGGTTACAATTAAGTTGTTTTATTTGTTATGACGGTCTCATAAAATGGGGAGTTACAGCTAGGAATCATAATTAAGGGTTAAGTCCAATGTTTCCAACATTTGTTGTGTAAACACAATAATTTTTTTATCACTGTAGACTTAAACCTGAAGTACAACACATTGAATCAAACAACATGGCTGTGTCTTTCATTATTATCCCTGTAGGTGAAGGGAGTCATAAATTATAAGCTAATGTATGAGGTCAACCAAATGGCTCAAAAAGTTGGTTTGGAACATAAGATGAATACTTTGGTTAAAAATCTGTCTGGAGGCCAGAAAAGGAAACTTTCAGTTGCTATAGCTCTTATAGGAGAATCAAAGGTGTGTTGTTTAATGTTCATCTCTAACTTTTGTTTGTTTCATTTTAATTTATTTAATGGGAGCAGTAAGATAAAAATAAAGGAATTATCAATTTGGCTCTTTGTAGTCGGCATATTGAGCACAATTTGCCCAGCATAAAAAAATATACCTGGAAGAAAAGCAGTGGAGGAAGTAGATCACTTTGTATATCTTGGAAGCTGTATAGATCAAGAAGGAGACACAGGGAGAGAGATTAGAATCAGAATAGCAAGGGTGGCAACTTTCATAAACCTTAATAAAATATGGAAATCACAATTACTAAGCACAAGAACAAAGCTCAGTATTTTCAAATTACATTTATTAACTACCATTACCATTACATTATGGTTGTGAGAGCTGGGAAACAACTAAAGAAATAGACAATGAACTGGATACTTTTGAAAATAAATATCTGAGGAAAATACTTGGTATAACATGGACTGAATTTAAGACTAGTGCAGAAATAAGAGAAATAACAAAACATTCAAAAATATCATCTGTGATCCAGAGAAGAAGGTGGTCATATGTTGGCCATGTGATGAGAAGAGACAACAAGAGAAGAAGGTAGTCATGTGATGAGAAAAGACAACAAGAGAAGAAGGTGGTCATATGTTGGCCATGTGATGAGAAAAGACAACAAGAGAAGAAGGTAGTCATATGTTGGCCATGTGATGAGAAGAGACAATAAGAGAATATGGTGGTCATATGTTGACCATGTGATGAGAAGAGACAACAAGAGAAGATGGTGGTCATATGTTGACCATGTGATGAGAAGAGACAACAAGAGAAGATGGTGGTCATATGTTGACCATGTGATGAGAAGAGACAACAAGAGAAGAAGGTGGTCATATGTTGGCCATGTGATGAGAAGAGACAACAAGAGAAGAAGGTGGTCATATGTTGACCATGTGATGAGAAGAGACAACAAGAGAAGAAGGTGGTCATATGTTGGCTATGTGATGAGAAGAGACAACAAGAGAAGATGGTGGTCATATGTTGACCATGTGATGAGAAGAGACAACAAGAGAAGATGGTGGTCATATGTTGACCATGTGATGAGAAGAGACAACAAGAGAAGAAGGTGGTCATATGTTGGCCATGTGATGAGAAGAGACAACAAGAGAAGAAGGTGGTCATATGTTGGCCATGTGATGAGAAGAGACAACGAGAGAATTTCAAAGCAGGCCCTCAGATGGAAACCAGAAGGTGTAAGACAAAGAGGCCGATCTAGAGAAACAAGAAAACGAACACTGAGGTGAGAGGCAACAAAACAGGCATCAGTTCCCTCACTGAGATTGAGCAACTTTTCTCAGAACAGAGTCATGTGGCGAGATGCCAAAGCTAATCCTGTACAAGGTCTAATGCCTGATCGACTCAAAGTCTAGAATTTCTACCGTATGTGCCATCTTCGGCTTAAAAAGACAATAGATGGATGTTGAACACAGTAAATATTTATATAACAAGGTTTATAATATAGAAACTGGAGCTGCATTTTTAAAAAATGTTTTTTATTCTACTTATACATGCTTCTGGTTGTTCTTTGTTGAATATTAACATCATTAGTTGTCACATTTAATGTAAGGAAATAAATTGTCATAATTGTATTAAATAGTCTGCCTGTATAGTACTTCATTGTTATTAATTCAATCATTATCAACAGTGAAGGACTTGAAATTGTAACGAACTATGAATATCTGGGATCTGTGATAACTAACAATGGAGACTGCCAGAAGGAGATCAAAAGAATATTAGCAACAGCAACACAAGAATGAAATGCCATGAAGAACATATGGCACAATACCATCAAGCCAGTCAAATTAAAATTACTGAGGGCATGTATCTTCCCAATAGCAACATATAGTTGTGATTCTTGAACAAGCTAGCAAAAAACAAAGAAGAAAATCAATACATTTGAATCAAAAGGCTGCAGAAAAATCCTTAAGATACCTTGGACAATGAACAAGAGCAATGAAGACATATTAAATGACCTAACCATCAGAAATAACTGGCTTATATACACCATCCTACAGAGGAAATTAAAATTGTATCATCATCATGTACCATGCCTGCTGGTGTAGGTGATCATGTCTCTCCACAACTTTCGATCTTGACAGTTATTTATTATTTGTCTTGTTGACCTGCTAAACCATTCTCTTAAGCTGTCTGGTATCTTTTCCCTTTGCTTCTTTCTATCTCTTCTGTAAAATACTATGACCTTGTCAAAAGACACAGCATGCTGGAAGGAAAGAACAATAATTGAAGGCAATGTTCTTGGATGACATATCAGTGGTAGACCAAGAAGAAGATGGTTTCAAGGCATCAAATATACCTTAAACATGACAAAAGAAGAAGTGGAAGATCTGGCTAGAGATAGAGATTCTTGGTGAATGCAATGTTCTATAAAGGACATGTGGCCTGGGGATAAATACTAATTACATTACTACCAATGTAGATGCTAACATTAAAAATGAAATATTACAGCCAGGAAAAGATGGTTCAACGACATCCAGTTATAGACCAATCAGCCTTACAAACTGTTTGTGTAAAACAATTGAACATATAATAATCTCTGTAGTGGTACCTGGAAAGTGAAAGCCTCCTTGTCCCACAGCAAGCAGGCTTTAGACAGTGTTACCCTACCGAAGATCAGGCAACCTATCTTTCCCAGGAAATTGAGGATGTGTTTCAAGAAAAGAAACTGGTGCTAGCAGCATGGATAGACCTATGCAAGCACTACAGGGTTTCCCTGCAATGGATCCCATCTCACTGAGGAATACCAGGAAATGAGAAAGCAGATCAGTTGGCAAAGGAAGGTTCAACAGGCACACAACTAGATACTCTGGTTACATACCATCATAAGAAACAGATAATCAAATCAGTCAGAGGACCACAAGCCCCAAATCAGGATGCCTTTCATAATATGAATAGATGTGAACAAGTTATCATTATACGCCTCAGAACAGGACACAATCGACTCCATAGTCACATGTATACAAAATTCAAGATCGGCACCTCAACTACTTGTACATGGGGACAGGCACCCCATATTGCTGAACACATACTTCAAGACTGCACTGAATATAGTAGACTGAGGAAAATCCATTGGCCCATAGATACAACACTACAGACAAAACTATATGGGCCACTGTAAGAATTATAAAAGACAGTAAAATTTGTACAAGAAAGGACATTTGTAGATAAAGACAATACTTCAGGTGAACGAAAGATAGATAGATAAAATGAAATATTTTTCAATCAAAAATGAAAATATAGAATGAGCCTTACCTTTTCTGAGTAGTGATAATGGTATGTAGGAAGTGATGTGAATTGGAAGAATATTGTTTGGAGGGAGGATGATGGTCTTGATGGAGCAATGTTGTCATTGGTATTTCTATCCATCTCTAGATATTTATGGTCCACTTTCGTCTTTGTCTATTTCTGCTTCATTTACTTTATATTTTCTGCTCAAAGACAACTTGTATAGGTTTTTATGTCTTCTTAAGTATCCTGAAAAATGTCATTTGTCTTACGTGAATTGTATTAAGAAGCTATTTCTTATTTTCCAGCTGTTTTAAAAATGTTGTTCTTGGTTTTTTTTCCCGTCTACTCATCTCTTTCAAATCCTCTGTAAATTTGTGCTTCAATTCTTATGGATATTAGAAGTAGCCTTGGTCATTCATATTTGGCTATGAATTTTGCAGCATCCCTAGGAAATATTATTTTTGTCTTGTCTTTCACTGTGAATTCTATTTTATCTTTGAATCTGTCTACTTGTTGCTTGAGTTCAAACTTTAGAGTGCATTTCAAAGATTGAGATCTGCAGTTAACTCTTCCTAGGCTGCAAGGTTTATGTTCACAGTCTTCAAGTCATGTTTACATGCATCTATAAATATATCAGAGTTTTAGGCACCCCCTAGTTCTTTTGCCGTCTGCTGCTAGTTGTCCATAAAGTATATCTTTTGGTATGCAGCCCTCTTTCTAATGGTGCAAGTGGCCAAACCAGCATAGCCTATTTTGTTTGAGCAGCATGTAGATGTTCAGGAGGCCTGTTTATGTAAGTAGTCATGACCTCCATGTTTGTCACTTTGTCCATCAAGATGATACCAAGAATATGATGTGCACCATATATATGAAATTAATTTAGCTTTCTCTCTTGTTTTGCATATGTTGTCCATTATTCACTGCCATACAAAGGGATACTGGTGATGCAGGCATTGAAACTGCAGCCTTTGTTTTTTGTTGTCAGTTTGCTGTTTTGCCAAATGCTCCTAGAATGATGGGCGAAAGTGATAGCAGCTTTACCAATGTGGGTGTCAATTTCTGTGTCCAAAGATAGCTTGTCATTGACGATGGACCCCTGGTAGCTATACTGTTGCATGACATCAAGTCTGTAGTTGTTGATAAAGATGTCAGGTGTTGCTTCGACATCTTGACAGAGTATATTCATTTTCTGTGAACTTATTGTGAAGCCAAAGTCTCTACAGGATATTATATGTGCTCCTCAAGTTATAGGTATTATATATACAGTTCATGTCATAGGTATTATATATGCTCTTCAAGTTATAGGTATTATATATACAGTTCTTGTCATAGGTATTATATATGCTCTTCAAGTTATAGGTATTATATATACAGTTCATGTCATAGGTATTATATATGCTCTTCAAGTTATCATCATCATCATGTACATACCGGCCGGCATAGGTGATCATGTCCCTCCACAATCTTCTATTTACAGTGCATCGTATCAGTTCTGATGTTGACTGTTTTCCATGCCATGACACCAAGCTATCCAGTATTTTCTCTCTTTGTCGTCTGCGATCTCTCTTTCATTTCATTTTGCCAGTTGTAACCAAGTATTCCAATTTTCCTCTTCTCATGATCTGACCGGAAAATGTTGATTGCTTCTTTCTGATGTTTTTTAAGAGCTCCCTTTTTGTGTTGGCCACTTTGAGAACTTCCTCATTGGTCTTTTTAGCTGTCCAAGGAACTTTCAACATTCTTCTGAGAAATCCCATCTCTGTGGCCTCTAATCGTCTTTTAATTTGTTTGTCTACTGTCCATGATTCACTTCCATAGATCAGAATTGGTTCTATATAGCACCGATGAACTCTCTTTCTCATTTTTATTGACATAGATTTGTTGCATAAAATATTTTTCATTTTCTGAAATGCTATTTTGGCCTGAGCTATTCTGCGTTTTATTTCTGTTGTGCATCTCCCATCTGATGTAATTATTGTGCCCATGTATTTGAAACGTTGCACTTGTTTTAGATTTGTCTCGTTTATTTTTATGCTGAATGGTGGTGATGGTTGTTTATTCGATATAACCATTACTTCTGTTTTCTTGCTATTCAGACTGAGACCTTTCTTGTTGCTTTCTTTTACTATTATGTCTATCATTTCTTGTAGTTCGTTCTCTGTCTCTGCTATTTAGACTGTGTCATCCGCATATCGCAAATTATTTATGTTGTGACCGTTGACTTCAATTCCTTTTTTGTCTACTATTGATCTCATAATATATTCACTGTAAAGTGAAAACAAATCCGGGGACAGAACACAGCCTTGTCTGACTCCTTGTTTTATATATTGGAATTGTCCTGTTTGGTTGTTAATTCGTATAGCTGCTGTTTGTTGCCAGTACATGTTTTTTATGATTCGCAGATCAAGTTATAGGTGTTATGTATGCTCTTAAATATATGAAAGTGTGACATGTTTGACTTTGAAGTTCTTTATAGGGGAATTGATTACACACAACAAAGGTGTGATAGTTGATGAAAATATAATCCTAAGACTTTTTAATGTTTGGTGCTAGGAGTTGAAGTGGGGAACAGGGATAAGAGTGTGGTTTATATGACAGAGTCAGGGCTATTTAACCAGTTTAATCACTGAGACAGTCAGAATGAGCATTCAGGGTTATTTGATGCATCAGCTTTGTTATTTAAAAAAAAAAAAACACTCTGGTTATTTTCAACACACTCCTAATTATTTGCTGTTAATAACTTTATACTCTTACTTGCTACATTCTCTTAGTTATTTCTTGCATACTGTTAATTAATTGCATCATTCTCTATGTTATTTGCTGCATATAATTATTAAATTGCTACATTCTCTTTGTTATTTGCTGCATACTAATAATTAAGAAATAATACAACTTTTAGAAAGCATAAATGTCAACGGCAAAGATCTAAAAATAATAAAGAATGTGTACTGCCAACAAACAGTAGCCTAAGAACTTGAAATTAATTCGGAATGTTTCAACAAATAAAACAGGATGTTAGGCAAGGTTTTGTGCTGTCACCATATTTATTTAATATGTATAGTGAGATTAATTTAAGATCCATAAATGGCATGCTGATGCTAAGGTATGCTGATGATAAAGTCTTAATCGCAAAGAGTGAAAATAAGTTTTAAAAAATGTTAGACATTATCACAAAGGAGAGCAAAAATAAAGGACTTAGCCTCAACAGCAAAAAGACAGAAGTAATGGTAACAACAAAGAAAAAGACATCATCCAATGTGCAATTAAAAAAAGTGAAACAATATTAAATCAGGTAAATGAATTTAAATATCTGGGAACAATATTAACCTTAGATGGTAGATTAGATGTTTGTTACAACTTTGAATTCTTTACTTTTGATGATAATTTTTGGTTGGCTTTTTGTTTTGTCAATGGGCATCATCTTAGTTTTCTGTATGTTTAGATAAAGGATTTGCTCTTCACTGTGTTTTTTAACTCACTCAATTGTCTCTTTTAATCTGTCTGCACTGTTTGAGAGGAGGACTTTGCCATCAGTTTATCTGAGTTCTGAAATTATGTTGTCATTTATTGTGAAAGTGTTGAAAGTCACTTGCAGCATACTATTAATTATTTACAGTATTCTCTTTGTCTTTGTTACTTGCTGCATACTATTAATTAATTGCAGCATTCTCTTTGTTACTAACTGATCAACTAAATTTCACAGGTTGTGATATTGGATGAGCCAACATCTGGAGCCGATCCAGCAGCTCGACGTCAAATTTGGAGTATCCTACAGGAAGCTCGCAAGGACAGAACAATTTTACTGTCTACACACTTTATGGATGAAGCCGATGCTTTAGGTGACAGGATTGCCATCATGGTGGAAGGTGTTGTAAAATGCTGTGGCAGCCCTATGTTCCTGAAGAAGTTATATGGTGAGTGTTATTATCTGTACAACTCATCAATGTCAAGTCATTTATTTCTTCTATCAGTAAGTCCACAGTTTTAGTTAACAGGATAAATGTCACTGGCTCACTTAATCCTTTTACATTTCAAAGGACTGACACAACTAAATAATAAATATTGTTTTTATTTTTTCTCAAACTTTTGATGGATGGAACTACACAGCTGACATCATAAACATACTTATCTGACATAAATAAAACATTTGTAATTAAAGCATACATGGTAGACATTCTGTGAAATCAACATTCAGTTTTGTCATTACTGGATATAGTTTTCTTCAATAGAGTGTGTGTAATGATAATTTGTATCATCATCACATACCAAGCCTGCTGGCATAGGTGATCATGCCTCTCCACAACTTTTGATCATGACAGTTATTTATCATTTCTGTTGTTGACCTTCTACCAAGCCATTCTCTTAAGCTGTCTGGTATCTTTTCTCTTTGCTTCCCTCTATCTCTTCATCCCTCAATTTTCCCAGTTGTTATATATTTCAGCTGTTATTTTCTCATTACATGGCCAAAAAAATGATGATTGTTTCTTCCTAATATTGGAAAATAGCTCTCTTTTTGCTTTGGCCTCTTTCAGAATGTTTTCATTACTCTTCTTAGCTGTCCATGGTATTCTCGACATTCTTCTGTAAAACCACACCTACAGCCTCCAGTGATTTTCTTGTCTGTTGTCCTATTGTCAATGATTCACATACATATGTTAAGACTTGAATGTTCAATGACTTGAATATCTCTGATTGTTCAATGACTTGAATATATCTGATTGTTCAATGACTTGAATATCTCTGATTGTTCAATGACTTGAATGTCTCTAATTGTTCAATGACTTGAATATCTCTGATTGTTCAATGACTTGAATGTCTCTGATAGATCAATGACTTGAATATCTCTGATTGTTCAATGACTTGAATGTCTCTGATTGTTCAATGACTTGAATATCTCTGATTGTTCAATGACTTGAATATCTCTGATTGTTCAATGACTTGAATGTCTCTGATTGTTCAATGACTTGAAAGTCTCTAATTGTTCAATGACTTGAATATCTCTGATTGTTCAATGACTTGAATGTCTCTGATTGTTCAATGACTTGAATATCTCTGATTGTTCAATGACTTGAATATCTCTAATTGTTCAATGACTTGAATATCTCTGAATGTTCAATGACTTGAAAGTCTCTTATTGTTCAATGACTTGAATATCTCTGATTGTTCAATGACTTGAATATCTCTGATTGTTCAGTGACTTGAATGTCTCTGATTGTTCAATGACTTGAATGTCTCTGATTGTTCAATGACTTGAATATCTCTAATTGTTCAATGACTTGAATATCTCTGAGTGTTCAATGACTTGAATATCTCTTATTGTTCAATGACTTGAATGTCTCTTATTGTTCAATGACTTTAATGTCTCTAATTGTTCAATGACTTGAATGTCTCTTATTGTTCAATGACTTGAATGTCTCTGATTGTTCAATGACTTGAATATCTCTAATTGTTCAATGACTTGAATGTCTCTGAGTGTTCAATGACTTGAATGTCTCTGATTGTTCAATGACTTGAATGTCTCTGAGTGTTCAATGACTTGAATATCTCTGAGTGTTCAATGACTTGAATATCTCTGAGTGTTCAATGACTTGAATATCTCTGAGTGTTCAATGACTTGAATATCTCTGAGTGTTCAATGACTTGAATATCTCTGAGTGTTCAATGACTTGAATATCTCTGATTGTTCAATGACTTGAATGTCTCTTATTGTTCAATGACTTGAAAGTCTCTAATTGTTCAATGACTTGAATATCTCTGAGTGTTCAATGACTTGAATATCTCTGAGTGTTCAATGACTTGAATATCTCTGAGTGTTCAATGACTTGAATATCTCTGAGTGTTCAATGACTTGAATATCTCTGAGTGTTCAATGACTTGAATATCTCTGAGTGTTCAATGACTTGAATATCTCTGAGTGTTCAATGACTTGAATATCTCTGAGTGTTCAATGACTTGAATATCTCTGAGTGTTCAATGACTTGAATATCTCTGAGTGTTCAGTGACTTGAATATCTCTGAGTGTTCAATAACTTGAATGTCTCTGAGTGTTCAATGACTTGAATGTCTCTGAGTGTTCAATGACTTGAATGTCTCTGAGTGTTCAATGACTTGAATATCTCTGAGTGTTCAATGACTTGAATATCTCTGAGTGTTCAATGACTTGAATATCTCTGAGTGTTCAATGACTTGAATATCTCTGATTGTTCAATGACTTGAATATCTCTGATTGTTCAATGACGTGAATATCTCTGAGTGTTCAATGACTTGAATATCTCTGATTGTTCAATGACTTGAATATCTCTGATTGTTCTATGACTTGAATATCTCTGATTGTTCAATGACTTGAATGTCTCTTAATGTTCAATGACTTGAATGTCTCTTATTGTTCAATGACTTGAATGTCTCTTATTGTTCAATGACTTGAAAGTCTCTAATTGTTCAATGACTTGAATGTCTCTAATTGTTCAATGACTTGAATGTCTCTGATTGTTCAATGACTTGAAAGTCTCTGATTGTTCAATGACTTGAATGTCTCTGATTGTTCAATGACTTGAATGTCTCTAATTGTTCAATGACTTGAATATCTCTAATTGTTCAATGACTTGAATATCTCTGAGTGTTCAATGACTTGAATGTCTCTGAGTGTTCAATGACTTGAATGTCTCTGATTGTTCAATGACTTGAATGTCTCTAATTGTTCAATTTCTTGAATGTCTCTGAGTGTTCAATGACTTGAATGTCTCTAATTGTTCAATGACTTGAAAGTCTCTAATTGTTCAGTGACTTGAAAGTCTCTAATTGTTCAATGACTTGAATATCTCTGATTGTTCAATGACTTGAATGTCTCTAATTGTTCAATGACTTGAAAGTCTCTAATTGTTCAATGACTTGAAAGTCTCTAATTGTTCAATGACTTGAATGTCTCTAATTGTTCAATGACTTGAAAGTCTCTGATTGTTCAATGACTTGAATGTCTCTGATTGTTCAATGACTTGAATGTCTCTAATTGTTCAATGACTTGAAAGTCTCTAATTGTTCAATGACTTGAATATCTCTGAGTGTTCAATGACTTGAATGTCTCTGAGTGTTCAATGACTTGAATGTCTCTGATTGTTCAATGACTTGAATGTCTCTAATTGTTCAATTTCTTGAATGTCTCTGAGTGTTCAATGACTTGAATGTCTCTAATTGTTCAATGACTTGAAAGTCTCTAATTGTTCAGTGACTTGAAAGTCTCTAATTGTTCAATGACTTGAATATCTCTGATTGTTCAATGACTTGAATGTCTCTAATTGTTCAATGACTTGAAAGTCTCTAATTGTTCAATGACTTGAAAGTCTCTAATTGTTCAATGACTTGAAAGTCTCTAATTGTTCAATGACTTGAATATCTCTGAGTGTTCAATGACTTGAATGTCTCTAATTGTTCAATGACTTGAATATCTCTGATTGTTCAATGACTTGAATGTCTCTAATTGTTCAATGACTTGAATATCTCTGAGTGTTCAATGACTTGATGATGGTATCGCAATCCAGAGTTAAAACCAGGAAATTTAACCGACAATGAGGATTTAAGAAATGTTGACCTCAGGATCATACACTGGCCTTGTGAGGAGATCCCAGACACTTTCAACAATTCTACTGTTACATATTTCAATGAAGTCAGGAGCAGATAGAAATACAATAATGTAATAAAAATAAGTGTGGAGAAAATATTGTCTTCATTTTTACATATTTCAATGAAGTCAGGAGCAGATAGAAATAAAATAATGTAATAAAAATAAGTGTGGAGAAAATATTGTCTTCATTTTTACATATTTCAATGAAGTCAGGAGCAGATAGAAATAAAATAATGTAATAAAAATAAGTGTGGAGAAAATATTGTCTTCATTTTTACATATTTCAATGAAGTCAGGAGCAGATAGAAATAAAATAATGTAATAAAAATAAGTGTGGAGAAAATATTGTCTTCATTTTTACATATTAACTTAATCTTTACTCACTTTTACTTTCAGGTGCCGGTTATCATGTGGCTGTTGTGACAAACAATAACTGTGATGTGCCAAAGCTAACAAATTTCATCCAAACTTTTATCCCAAATGCTGAACTGGAAACTGTTAGCAAAACAGAAGTGTCATATCTTCTTCCTGACACTGAATCCAGCAAATTCTCAAATCTCTTTCGCAGTCTGGAAAATGAGAGGGTGAAGCTCAACATTCAGAGCTTTGGAGTATCAGCAACAACCATGGAAGAAGTATTTTTAAAGTATGTCTTGTGTTTGTACTTGATAGCAGTTTTGATCAAATCATTTAAACCTAATGACATCTCTAAATAAATGGATGTCTGTTTTCAAATATATGTTTCTGTGTGTTGAGGGGGAGATCTGAATACTTAGGAACAGTTATTTGATATGCAGTGATGATAATCTGACAACTAGCTATAGGTTTACATTATCTGTCATGCTTCTGTCTATTTTTCACTTCTCAGAGAAAACCAGAAGAGAACATTTGCATTAATTTATCTTGGTATAATGACTCAACAAGTCATGAGGCATGCTTAACATGGCAAATCTTTAGAGCTATGATTATTGTCACCTCAATTCTGTATTATATGATATGGGGCTTTCTTTATGTTTAAGTGCTCTGTGCACACTGTGAGCTGTGTGTTTTATCTGTTTTGATCGTGTTTCGATTTGCTGATTGTTTACGATGAATGATGATATCGTATGATGGAGAACAGATGGCTGTTTTCACATTCTGTGCGGTTTCGCCTTACGTCTTTTAGCGTGTGCTGAGACTGCTATGATGGGGCTACAGCTACCTTTCTTTGTTTGGGAGATGAGATAGTAATTCGAATGATTCCACTGGCATGGGCGGTTGAGCAATTATGGATTTTAATTTGTTTGCAGTGATAGCGGGGTCTTCCATAACCATAACTTGTTGGTTAAATGTTGATATGGGCAACATCCTTGTTGGATTATCATTTTCTACATGGGAATGTGTTAGATGATTCAGACATATAGAGGGTAAAGTTATAGAGAGACTTTAAACCCACATGGAAATGGATGGGAGTCTCCTGTTATGAGCAAAACAAATTCAATATCTGACAGGCTAACTCTCAATTCTTGTATAGTTTGATTTTTTTCCTTTTTATGTACAAGCATTGCATCTTGTTCTGAATCAGTTGAAAATGAAACAAAGAAATGTTAGTAGAAAAAGTCACCTAAAATTGTTGACAGATGTGAAGAGACACAATAACCTACTAAAAGTCACCTTGGGAGGGAAGATACAAGATAGCTGAGGCAGGGACAGACCAAGATTAAAAAGAGAAATGAGAACATATAAAGGTGGACAGGTGAACCCATGGTAATGTGCCCTGTCAAGACATTAGATAGAGTTAAATGGCACTCCATGATTTCCAACCTTCTTTTTGGAGACAGCGCCCAAATTAATGAATTGCAATTCATCAGGTTCTTTGTCCTTTGCAGAATGGTCATTCACCACTACCCTGAAAGTATCTTTGCCTCTAGACAGATCTCACACACATGTCATGTTCAAGGTCTTCTTGATGTCTTGACACCCATTTCTTCTTCGTCTGCCCCTGATGGTTCCAAGAACCAAGCCTTCCATTATTATTCTTTCCAGCCCTCTGTGTCTTTTTCCATGGCCATAGTATTTTAATGACCTCTGTAGAATGGTGTTTATAAGCCAGTACTTTTTAATGTTAAATCTTGTAATGTCTTCATTGTTCTTGTTCATTATCATTATTATCATTAGCATTTTACTTCAAATTAATAAATGTTCTTCCTTGCTTGCTTTTTCCGAGATTGTCCACAATTCAGAACCATATGTTGTCTTTGAGAAGATACATGTCTTCAGTAATTTAAATTTTACTGCCTTGCAGGTATTGTGCATAGATTCTTCTTCTACTTTTCTCTTTTCACTGATACCTAAAAGGTGTCGTGGTTCATAACATTTGTCGTTCTTGAGCTGCTCGAACTGTCTGAATTAGTGACTTTCCTTTGTTGTTACATGTCTCTGTCACTGCATCTATCCATCTTCTTCTGGGTCTTCCTCTTGGTCTTTTTCCATGCATTCTCGAGAAGAACGCCCTTGATGGTGATTGATAAGGAGTCATTCTGACCAGGTGGCCAAACCATTTAAGTTGTTGTTGTATATATATATGTTCTTCATAGCGTTTAATTTTTATGTTGTTATTGCAATAGCAGTTGAGTTGCATATTGAGTATAAATCACCTTATCTGGTATATCTCATTTCCTTTCCCCTTTTCATGTTATCCAATTTTACAACAACATCCCAACATTGCTAGATCCTCTTCTCAGTGAATGTTTTGTGTTTAGTTTGCTAACAGTAGCTTGCCGACTATCAAGTATCATCTGCAGCACCTGATGTTCCCTGTCAGACAAGAGTGTTCCTTTAGAATCATCATTAAGATCGTTTGATTTTCTAAAGTTGTAGCAACACATGACTATATAAAGAGATTCCAACAGTGGTTTTCTGTTACCTTCTATCGGTTTCTAATGTTAATTTCCAACATAAAAGTATAACATCATATTTGTTGAGCATGCAATGAGAAGGGAACAGTTGGAAAATTTTGTGACAACTGGGAAAAATGAAGGGATAAAAGGAAGCAGAGAATTCAGGCAATTTTTAAAAAAAGTGATTTGGTGGGATGTCAACAACTGAACTGATAAACATTTGTAAAGCAAGGAAGTTGTGGAGACACATGACCACCTAAGCCAGTGGTAATGGTACTTTATAATTGTGATAACAATAGCAAACTGAATTAATGAATAGGCATAGAATCATGCAGGGTTTCAGTAGATCTGTGGGTGAATACATTGCAGTGATACATCACATGTTGAACTTACTTCCAGGAGGCCGGACTCTGAATTTCCTCAGAGATAGGTACAAATATGTTCATGTGCATGGCTGCGAGTGAAGCTGAAAAAAAAAAAAACGAAAAAAATAACATAAATTTGTATTGAGCTGCTAAATTATTAGGAAAACAGGACAAAGTAGTTATTGGTCGTTTCAAATCTAAATGTTCACGATTAACATGAAATATCTCCTCTTTCCCTGCACTTACAAACTTGATTTTTTGCATCTGGCCTTGTTTTTCCAAGGTCCCACCGATTTCACAAAATTTAATGATGTAGGAAGTATGCTTCATCATGAAGCAGCACTTTCCTTTGATCTCAGTGAATTTACGGATCTTTTTGCTCCTGGAGAAAATAATTTACCGTACATTAATGGAAATCAGCTTCTCGACATAGGCGTCTCTACACAACTTGAAAGTTGGAGGCGTTTATCAACTGTTTACTTTCTATTGTTTACTTTCTTTAAAATACTATGAGAATGTCAATGTTATAGCCTTTACAGACGGTCTAAAACAAATCAGCGTATAAACAGTTCCATTAATGAAAACTATTTAAACAATATACAACAAAGAATACATTTAAAAAAATTAATTATCCGTTGCGAGCGATAACGAGCATGACATATCAAGCAAAGTTATTGTTTATGGGTACGCATGTGACTAAAGAGTCCGATGTAAGCACGGGATCCTCTTCACTGTAAAGAGCTACATTGTTCGTTTTATGTCTTTCCATGTGACTTTCATTATTTTACGTAAACAAGACATATGAAAGTGATTTAGTTTCTTTGCATGCCTGCAGTACACATATCAAGAATCTTTACATTTTCAAAACGTTATCAACTTTAGCTAAAGATTGATCATGCGGACATATAAAAACGTCCATTATTATTTCATTTATTCTGAATCAGAGGAGTCTAACATATTGATTACTAATCTGGGCTGAACGAACGATAGTCCATCTTTTTTCCAATAGTCATTTTCTTCTTTTAAGACATGATCTTCACATTTGCACCAAAAATCTTTGTCAATCTGTGATAGAGCAGCATATGTCAGTC
Organism: Megaustenia siamemsis; assembly: GCA_032433765.1. Classification (NCBI taxonomy): domain Eukaryota; kingdom Metazoa; phylum Mollusca; class Gastropoda; order Stylommatophora; family Ariophantidae; genus Megaustenia; species Megaustenia siamemsis. The sequence goes on from JAVIAB010000104.1 coordinate 2,705,390, forward strand.
CTTTTATATCGCATAGTTTAAAACATGTATTCTCAGCTGCCACCTGCCCTTTAATTTTTGCCCAAACGAGTTCAATGGGGTTTAATTGTGGATGATAAGGGGGCAGTCTCAAGCACGTATGACCATGCTGTTGAATGATTTTGTCTATTTGGAATACTTTGGTCTTTTGCGATTTCTTAACAAGTGACAGTAATTCAGGTTTCAAAAATCCCTCGTTAAATGGAATTCCTTCCTTTCTTAGCCAAATCTTTATAACATCTTTTGTACTGGTAGATGTAGGAATTTTGTCTTCTTCTGCCACAGCGTTGTGGTACGACGCGTTGTCCATTACCAGACAGGATGGTCTGTCTAGAATTGGAAGAAGAGTATTTTCAATCCACTCTCTAAATATATGGCCATTCATCTCGGTGTGATAGTCTCTGTTGTCAGTATAATTAGAGGTGAATATACGTTCTGCATTTTTCACCAACCCTTCTTTTCGGCTGCCTGCATGTGCCATTATAATACGCTGTCCTTTTCCAGTGGGTACACATCTTTTAATACTTCCATCTGATAACTGCCATTCCTTTGCACTTGTGTGGTGAGAATTTATCCAAGATTCATCTAGAAATACAATATCATAACCTTGGTTACGCATTTCCCGTACTTCACGTAAATATTTACTCCTCATAGAAACTGCGGCTTCTCGCAGATGACATTTCTACCTCTATCGTACTTTCTAAACGTAAAACCGATGCTTCTAACAGTTCTCCATAATGTTGTTTTCGACACAAAAATGTCATTTTCTGCTCTCAGTCGAATTTTCAGTTTTCTTAAAGTCACAGTTTCTTTGGAATCGAACATTTTACAAATTGCTCTTCTAATCACTTCCTTGTCAAAACTATCTACTACTTTCTTTCTTCCTAGCGTCCTAGTCTTGATTGAACTGGACACTCCGTTAGCTTTAAGCACTTGTTTGAAAAAGCGTTTGCTTATACCCAATGCGTGAATAGTTCTCTTTTCTGGCTTTGAGATGCTTCGATACAGTTTTCCACGCTTAGCTTCTATGCAAAAATATTTATACACCTTTATTGCCACTGATTGCAATGTAAGGAACTTTACTTTTATACCCATTGACTAACAGATCACAAATTTAACGAAATTACCCAATAATTAGGATACGCCGTTGCACATAAATCACAACAAAACGACAGGAAATGGGATGCACCGGATATAAAATTATAACTATGGCGCGTTTTATGTGTTTTTTAGTGCTTAAAACAGGGAAATTGGCGCGCATTACGTTCAAGATGACAAGTCCGTGGGTGCTCACTCATATGAAGCGGTAATTCCTCCAAATATATGGTTTGACCAAAATGCCTTAAATTTGTATACTTCAAATAAAGAATATTTAAAACTATACGTTTGTTGGTGAGGAAATGAATGTACTTCTTGGGACCAAAAAATCACAAGACCATATGCAAAATTTCAGCATTATCAATCAATTGGTTGCAGAGATATGGAATTTTAAACACCTTCAAAATATTTTGAAACGACCAATAGTACCTAGTCACCTTAGTAGTTTGACATAGAGACCTCTGTTCTATAGAGGGTCACTCACAACTAACTCCATTTTTTTATAGATCTATTTCTAGTGACACAACTGTACAGAACAAGTTAGTCTGATCTACTATTTTAACCCTAGATTACATTTATCTGCGACATACTCTGTTACGACACTTTCGTACCATTACAAACAATTAGATATTACATTTGGAGTTCTAAAAATAGTATTTTCTTTGAAATTTTGACACACAACTGTTTGTTTACACAAGGTGAGACATGGGGATGCAGATTTCCTGTCTCAGGTTGACTGATTACCTCAAATTTGACTGATGGATCACAGTTGTTACATTGTCTTTTCACACCGAGGTTGTAAATCAGTATGTTCAGCTACCTCATGAGCATTTTTAGCTGTATTTCTCAATTTCAAAGATTCATTAATTTTGAGCTGATGAGCAAGAAAATTTCCCTGGTCGTAACAAATAAAAAAAGAGAAGGTGGGGAGAACAAAAAATTTATTTAAGTTGGATCATTTTTTAGTGGCATTATAAGAGATCATACCTCAGTAAATAGGGAAAAATAAAGTCCAACTTCAATTTAAACAAAGTGAACACTCAGGGGTCACTGGAAGAGCTTTTTAGGAAGGTGCTTGGGGGGGGGGGGGGGGTTTGTTTGACCACAACAAACTGTTAATTTTATGGATTTTATGTTTTTGTCTTGAAATTTTTTTTTTTTTATTTGTCATAATCCAGGGTTAAAACTGATTGATAATATAACTATCCCCTCCAGTGCCTCCAGTCTTATCATTTCTGATTCTGCCTTAGACAAACCCTCTTTCTATATGCTGAATTGGGTTTCCCTGGAAGATCCATAATCTCTGTATGCTTATGTCCTACATCTTGGACTACCTTGACAGCATCTCCCAAACCCTTGTCAAAGGCTTCCCCTCATATGTTAACTCTTTCCATATGTTTCACTTCCTTGTGTGTCATGCCGATTTTGGCTGCGCATGTTTCGCCACAGAGCGCCACTCTCAATTTGATTAGGGTAATCATCATAAAACCATATTCTTTTTTGAATGTCCTGTATTATCTTGGTATTGGTGAAATCTAATACCTTATTCAATGATCTAAAAATTCATATATAATATGCTATATGTTAGATAAAAATAAATATGTCAATTGATTCTTAAGACCATGAACAATTGTATCCTTGAAATCTCTTCTATTTCACTGATAAAAAGCTTCATTGTGGAAAGAGTTAAAGACACAAGCTACACCCTTAGAATATTCTCCACCTTCTCTCCACTTCCTGGCAAGATATGCAACCCCTTTGTTCTAGGAGTCTGCTTTCTCCAAGCCCCATAAGAACAGTATGACCAGAGACCAGCTTACCTGGTATACAACATTTGTTCCTCCTTCCAAGAACATTTCCCTCTGATGTATTATTGGTATATCGATGACAACTTCAGTGTGTAAGATTTCTCAGAACCTGATTAGATGCAAATGCACAGTTCAAACATATATTTGTCATTCTAACTCTGCATCATAATTGTATTAAATTTAGCCTTTAACTATGGAATGTTTAAACTTATGGTTGATCAAGTTACAAGGCTCCACTTTGTAATTAAAAGATAACATAATGATATAGTTGTATTTGAAGAATAATGGAACAGATTTGAAGTATTGTTTCTATTGTTGTTTCATTAACTTATTCATCACCATCATCATCAAGTACCGGTCCTACTGGCGTAGGTGATCATGTCTCTTCACAACTTTTGATCTCGGCAGCTATTTATCATTTCTGTTGTTGAATTTCTGCCAAGCCATTCTCTTAAGCTGTCTGTTATTTTTTCTCTTTGCTTCCCTCTATCTCTTCGTCCCTCAATTTTTCCAGTTGTTACAATATATTCCAGTTGTTCTCTTCTCATTACATGGCCAAAAAATGATGATTGTTTCTTCCTAATATTGGAAATTAGCTCTCTTTTTGCTTTGACCTCTCTCAGAAAATCTTCATTACTCTTCTTAGCTGTCCATGGTACTCTCAACATTCTTCTGTAAAACCACATTTCTACAGACTCCAGTGATTTTCATGTCTTTTGTCCTATTGTCCATGATTCGCATCCATATGTTAAGACTGGCTCTACGTAACATTTAAGAACTCCTTTTCTTGTTTCTGTTGTCAAAAATGGATTGCATAGTATCTTCCTCATTTTTTGGAAAGCTGCTTTTGCCTGAGCCATTCTGCATCTCACCTCTTTTGTACATCTTCCGTCTGAGGTTAACAAAGTTCCCAAATATTTAAATTCATTTACCTGTTTTAATATTGTTCCACTTGTCTTTATTTTGCATTGAGATTATGTCTTTTTCTTTGTTGTTACCATTACCTCTGTCTTTTTGCTATTAAGGCTGAGTCCTTTATTAACTTATTACACAGAGCATTTTCTAGGCTAATGGGAACGAGTAGTGATTTAGTGCATTCACTCAGCATATTAAGTTTAATGGAATAGAGTAGTGACTATACATCACAAATATACCCTAAAATTGTCTCAAGAGAGATATAGAAGATGTATATGGGAGTCTAGATTATCTGAGAGAGAGCAGTAAAATTGTTAGTCAGTAGATGTTGTCAGTGTTTCAAAACAAATAGTTCACATAAAAGGAATAGAAGAATCTCCAACATCAGAGCCTGGATGGTAAAGCTGCAGACACTTATAATACACAGTTATGATTATATTAGTTTATGAAATGACAGTGACAGCCCTGACAGTGTACCACATTTAATTATATTTTTGCTTGAAATTGTAAAATAAAAAAGACAGGTGCCATAATTTTTCTAAACTGAAAATTGATTTTGTCCAAACCTAAAAAAAAATATAAAGTCCAGCAAGAGTTAACTAGTCTTATATTTGACTCCAGTCTAATGTTTGTGTTTCTTGTCCCTGGTGTTTTATTTTATGTTGCTAATCGTCAGGAAGGAATTCCGTTTGTGATATCACAACTAGATAAAACTATGATAGACATTTTAAAGAGCAAGTGTTCAGATGTAGTTTATACAAATTAAAATTAGAATGATGCAGGGTAATGCAGACTGCATCGATACTGACTTGACCAAATTGAGCGTGTGCAGGCTGCACCATAGCATAAAGAAAGAGTTAATAATTAGAGCTTTTGACGTGGAATTTTACTGTAGTTGACATATTTAAACTATTTTTTAAACTGTAGTGATAACCACTTTATGCGAAGTTCTGACTGGCCCATTTCCAAACACAAATTTGCACATGATGATAGTTACACAAATTCATTATATGCCTGTATGTTATTTTTTTATTGTTTGGTCATGTATTGTATACAAAATGTTCAGGAGTGACTGATTTTTGTGTTTACAATAGTATATCTTTATAAAGAAAAGAGCATGTTAAATGTACTGGAATGTGGAAAAAAACAACAAAATAATAAATAAAAATTAATTCTTTCCAATCACTAGAGAGTTATCCATAATGGATATCACAACATCAGACTATAATTTCCTTGCACAATATATTGACACAGTTCAGGTGAATCTCATTATAATTTAAGGAAAATTTATAATTTTATAACAAATTATGGAAGAGGTAATTTTTTTTGTTGTAATTTTGAAGTAGCAAAAATAAAAAGAACCAAATTTTTTTTCTCAGATCATTTCAAAATAGGTGTTCCCTAGCCACATGATTGAAGAGAGCTTCCAAAAATTATCTCATACAAAAATGTATTTGGTTAAAGCTTTAGAAACATAATAATGGATTTCTGAAATGGAAAAAAATGTCATTAGCCTTTTTACATGACAGTTTTTCTTTTAGAGGAACACCCAAATCCACACATGAACTGCATAATGTCGATCCGCACCTCATCATCATCATTGAGTGCTGTCTCTGCATTGAAGATTGGCTACCATGGAGCGCCATTCCACTCTGCCTCTTGCTTTGATGGTGCAGATTGTCATAGGATGACTTGTCCATCTTTTGGTGTTATGAGTCCATGTTAGTCTTGGTCTGCTTCTGCATCTTTTACTTTGTATTTCCCCTTCCAAGATTACTTTTAGTAGGCTTTTGTGTCTTTTAACATGATCCAAAAATTGCATTTGTTTTGTTCTAATTGCGTTTAGTAGTTATGTTTTCATTTTTAGTTGTTTTAAAACTTCATCGTTTGTTTTTTTTTTCTTTCCATCCAATTCTACCTATTCTTCAATAAATCCACATTTCAACGTCTTCAATTTTCTGTTCTGTTTTCTTGTCTAATGTCCTTGTTTCTGCACAAAAAGAAATATTGAGAAGATGTAATATTTTGCTATTCTTAGTTTTAGCCTTGGTGTTATTTATTTTGATGTTAGTATACTTTTCATGGCATTAAAATTGCTTTTTGCCATACCTATTCTTTTGTTTATTTCAGTTGTACATTTTCCATCACTGGTTATAGTATGTCCCAGGTAGTTGTAGCTTTGAACTGTCTCCAAGTGTATTCCTTCAACTTTGATATTTATTTGTAGGTTTTGAGAATTTCCTTTCCTTAAGATCATAGTATTAGTCTTTTTGATATTTATATCTAATCCATATTTTTTGCTTGTCATGTTTATTTCATTAGGTAATTGTTGTAGATCTTTATGATTTTCTGCTGGTAGTACAGTATCATCAGCATATCTTAGGTTATTGATTATCTTTCCATTAATGTTTAGGCCTGTCATTTCTGTGATGTTTTTAAAGATTTGCTCAGTGTATAGATTGAATAAACTTGGTGATAGGATGCATTCTTGTCTTATGCCTCTTTTTATATAAATGGGTGTAAAGTTTTCTTTGTTATATTTTATTTTTGCTGTTTGTTCCCAGTATACATTACATATTAGTCATATGTCTGTGTCATCCAGATTTATATCTTTTAGGCCGTCTATAAGTCGATTATGGTGTATTCTATCGAAAGCTTTGGTGAAGCCTATGATGCAAGCATATATTGCATCAACACCTAATACAGGCTAATTTTGGCACAATGAGCATATTAATCATTGTACAGTTAATTTGGAAGTGTTGTGTAGTGTGCATACTTTGGTGCAGTTAGCACATTAATCCCTGCAATAATTATTTTGGTGACGTCGTTGTAGTGTGCATACTTTGGTGCAGTTAGCACATTAATCCCTGCAATAATTATTTTGGTGACGTTAACAAACAATATTTCTGAAGTTAGAATATTAATCTTGATGACTGCATTAATTTTGAAACTTTGTCCATTTAACAAGTTTTATTTTTTTAGTTAGCACATCAGTAATTGTGAGTGATTGTATTTTGGTGCACTTTACATAATAATCTTGATGCAGTTAACAGATAATATCTGTGCAGTCAACACATTAATCTTTGTTGAAATACTAACATCTATTGCTGTCTGTAGCTACCTTATGATTTACTAACATTGTTGCAGAGTTGGAGAGACAATCAATGAATCTGATAATAAAGATGAAGCTTATAAAAGTTTAAAGAAGAAGAGCATTTACATGCTTGATCCTGCTATTGCATGTAAGTTTGTTTTTCTAACATCCAGGTTGTGTTTGTTGTTAAAGAGAAGTATTTCATTTATGTAACTTCTATCTGCAATGTCAGTGTCCCTGTTGATTGGCCTTTATGTGAGGTTAATAATAATTCACAATAATTTAAATAGATTATAAATTGGGGGAAATGGTGATCATTGTTTAAATATGAAGATTAGGTCGTGGCAGATTAATCTCTTCACTATCAGAACTTTAAAGAGGAAAAAAGTGTCACCTGGTACTGTGCAAAAAAATGAGGCCAATAACTTGTTTTCTTTAGAGAAACATATCTCTGAATGGACCTACTCCACCTACCTGGTTAATTTATATGTCTTTTTAAGCAAAATGGATGAGGAATTTGAATATGTAAAGATTATACAGGGTGTTTTTAAAGTTGCAGTGCAGTGAATATTTCTAATATTCAGTAAATGACGTAATCATCATCTACGTACCACAATTTTGTAAACCACATTTATGAACAAACCGCTGCTTCCTTTAAGGTTTTATTTACGTAAAGGACGGGCACTACGCTACTTTCACTGTCTCATTGCTTGAAGGAAATGGTGTTGACGATTGAAAACAGGGTATTTCTGGTTGAGCATGTCTTTCGTAATGGCGGTAAATATACGGATGAGGTCATTAGACAATTCGTGAGGAAATTTCCAGACTCACAAGTCCCTCACCGAAATTCTGTTACAAAATTGATCAAAAAGTTTCGTGAAACCGGTAGTGTGGTAGATGCATACCGATCTGGAAGACCTTCAATTTCACAAGACCAAATTATGGAACTCCAAGACAGAATTACAATGAGTCCAAATGCATCTTTAAACCACTTGTCTCAACAGGTGCAAATATCTAAGAGTTCTGTTCACAAGGTTTTAAGAAGTGAACTACACTATCGTCCATACAAATTAACTGAAGTGTCTCAACTCCAAGAAAGAGATTATGAATCCCGTTTAAACTACTGCATGTGGTTTCAGAATTTTATTTATGAACATGGCGCTGCCATCCTTGACGTCACTTTTTTCACTGATGAGGCCTGGTTTCATTTATCCGGTTATGTGAACAGTCAGAACAATCGGCTGTGGAGCAGTGAAAACCCCCATGAATTTCATCAAGTGCCGCTTTACGATCAAAAAGTCGGAGTGTGGTGCGCTATAAGTCGTATGCGGATAATAGGACCTATATTTTTTAATGAAACAATAAATGCGGAACGTTACCGTACTTTAATTCTGGAACCGTTCATAGCACACCTTACAGAACGGGAAATTATGGAATCCTGGTTTCAGCAGGATGGGGCAACAGCACACACAGCCACAACAACACTCCATTATTTAGAAAGCATATTTGCAAAGCGCATTATTTCACGTGGAATCTGGCCTGCTCGTTCACCAGATCTAACACCCCCAGATTATTATCTGTGGGGGGCATTGAAGGGGAAAGTTTATGAAAATAATCCGCAGACAATTAATGACCTAAAGACTGAAATAGTAGACAAGATTAAACAAATATCACCAGACATTATTCTGAAGGTTTTCGCAAATATGGAAAGACGAATCACGACATGTCTTGAGGCCCGTGGTGGACATTTTCAACATATGCTTTAGACACAATTTTATTGTGTTAATACCAACATTACCCATTATAAGCTCGCCGATAGCAGTCAAGTATATTTGAATAATACCATTTATTTTACAATTTGTGTGACGCATTAGTTAACCGCATTTCTGGTGACGTTTTTTCTTCCGAGAGTAGAAATTCACTGCACTGCGACTTTAACAACACCCTGTATATACGTGATGATTTAGAAATAAGTAAATTTTTTAAAAAGATGTCTTCTTAATTTTTTTGTAAGGAAAAGTTGAAAATCTGTGGATGTTTTTGTCCTTGTTACTTATGCAAACTTTATTTACTATTTTATTTATTACTTTTTTTTATTCCAAGTAGTTCAGTTTTGTATGGTACATTTCAAAGAAGGGTAGCACTAACTTACCTGATGCCATTATTATAAAAATGCATGTCAAGTCTCAAAATAATTATCTTCTACATTTTCCTGAAAAATGGCAGAAAAAATTCAAGAAGAACACTACAAGGACAGTCATGGCAAGAATTATTGGTTACATCTATGGGTGTCCGGTTAGCGCAATCGATAGGCGGTTGGCTTACCACGGCAACAGCCGGGGTTCGTACCCTGGCGAGGACACCTGGGTTTTACTAATTCCCTAAAAATTAGTACCTCTGAAGTTGGAGTAAATCTGCCTGCATGACGAGGGGCATCCTGTAATGGGATAAAACAGACTTTACACGCAAAATTCAGTCCCACAAAATTGAGTGGGTGGGACTTTGTCAGAGGTCAAAGCTGACGAAAGCGAACGAACGAAACGGTTACATCTATTACAGAATAAACTGTATGATTTTGTAGAAGAGATATGTATATACATCCGCAGTAAGTGTATTGTTTTCTAGTGACATAAATATACGTGAGCAGGAGTGGAGTTGTTAAGAGACATTAAGTGCTTGATCACCATTATTGGAGATCTTTATAAACTAAGAGGCTTCTGTACATCAAATGGTGTTTTTCTTTCCATCTTTCCTTTTTTTTTGCTGTGTTTTCTCTTTTTCTATGAATCTGTCTGCTCCATGTTTTGATTTGGAGCTTTAGAGTGTGTTTCCAAAGATTGCGGTCTGCACTTAATCTTCCCAGGCTGCAGAGTTTATGTCCAGAGTCTTTATGTCATGTTTACACATCTTCAACCCTAAGTTTTGGGCACCCCCTAGTTCTTTTGCCATCTGCTTGTTGCCCATAGAGTATATCTTTTGGTATGCGGCCATCTTTCATATGGTGTATGTGATCGCGTCATTTATTTCATGCAAATTATCAGATAGCCCATCTTGCATTGTGCAGACATTCCAGCACACCCAATCATAGGTTCAGTTTCTTGATTGTTGATTTCACTTGTGTGGCAGGTGTGGATGGTAACAGTCTGTCTTTCAAGTTTTCCCTAATCCCCCATACACCCAATGCAGAAAGTAGGCCATGCTGAGATAGCACCTTAGTGGCTGGGGACTGCCCAGTTTTAAGTGGGTGGTAGCTATCCAATGAAATTGATAGACTTCTCCCACTGTTGAAAACAGTCCCTGGATCATGCCTTACATCAAATGGGCAGAAAGACTTATAACCTGTAACTGCTGCTTCCCATTTTGTGCCAACACCATAATGATGAAGTTGGAGTGTCCTCTCCAGGGTGTGTGCTTATGTAGAAAAAGAAAGAGACAAGTTGCTAACCATGCAACATGTTTCTTCTCACCACGCAACCCAGCGATCCAAAGTTCTAGCAGGGTAAGAACAATTTGGTGTCAACTGCGTCGCATGAGTTGCCAGAGCAATGTTGAAATCAACACTGAACCGTCTTAGGGGCTCCGACTCAGGATTTTTCCTCAGGGTCTACTCCCAAAGTCTGTTCCATGAACGGGTACCCACTAGACAGTGGGGGTTTATAATTAGATTTGACCTTGTGCTAGATGTGTTGCCATTTCTAAAATAATGGGTCACATCTACCCAGAGAGGAAGTTAGGGTGCCTCTGACTTGCTGATGAAAATGTCATACGGCATATGGGGCATTTTATTAAATTAGCTACCCCATGCAATTAATTCACCCCACCCTCTATAATCACCACTTGACTTTGTTTTATGGTACCCAGCTGGTTATTCTATATTCACAGCACACCTCTATATCTAGAGGCTGACCACTGTTCCACCAGTGGACATGTTTAGAAGTAATTCAAGCACAGGAAGCACAGGGCTGCATAAAACATCTGCCCAGCCCTTAATGAAGTTATTCAGTCAATAATCGAATTTGTAAATTTGATTAATATGTGACGACTTAAGTGCAAGTGTCTTTAACAAATGTGCATTAATACTGAAGGGAGGTCAAAAAGTAATGCACACCAATTTTTTTCTTGGAAACTATTCGGGCAAAATGTGTGAAATTTTCACAGATTGTAGCTGAACATCCCCTTTACACTACCTATTTTTCAACATAATCTCCGTCCAAGCGTATTGCCTTACGCCAACGCGAAACTAGGTCATGAATGCCTCGTTTGTACCAAGTTTTGTCCTGCTCGCGTAGCCATTTTTTAACTGCACGGATCACATCCTCATCATTGTCAAAGTGTTTCCCACGCAGGAATTTTTTGAGTGGTCCAAACAGATGGAAATCTGAGGGAGCCAGATCAGGACTGTAAGGAGGATGGGGCAGTACAGTCCAACCAAATTTGTTGATTGCTTCCCGTGTTACCAGACTTGTGTGAGGGCGTGCATTGTCATGTTGAAGCAACAAATCTGCAGATGGCTTATTAGGCCGAACTCTGTGGAACCGATTTTTGAGTTTTGTCAGTGTATTGATGTAAGCTGTCGAGTTGATTGCATCACCTCTTGTCATTACATCAACAAGAATCACACCATCAATGTCCCAGAAGACAGTGATCATCACCTTTCCGGCTGATGGAGATGTTTTGAATTTTTTTCTTTTTGGTGACTGCGGATGATGCCATTCCATTGACTGCATTTTTGTTTCAGGCTCATAATAATGTGCCCACGTTTCATCACCGGTAACAATTTTTGGACAAAAACATTTCTCCTTCAACACCGAAATGCTCCAACAATTCAGAACAGAATGTTTTCCTTTGAACTCTGTGATCATTTGTTAGGCACCGAGGAACCCATCGAGCGCAAATCTTTGAAATTCCGAGAGTTTTAAAAATTGCGATTGCACTTCCCTTGCTGACTGTAAGCTGCAATGCCAATTGCTGACTAGTGATACGCCTATCCTTATGAATAATGGCATCAGCCCGGTTTAACATGTCTGTGCTGGTAGCCGAGGCAACACGTCCAGAACGCGGTAAATCATGCAGCTCCACTCGCACACTTTCTGCAGCTTTAATTCTCTGAACCCAGCGACTAACTGTGCTCCTATCGACTGCAGAACATTTGTACACTGCACACAGTCGTTTATGAATGTTTGCCACAGTTTCTTTTTCCGCAACCATAAATTCTATGACAATTCGCTGTTTGTAACGGACATTGTTGACAAGCTCCATTTTAACGGTTCATAGATTGCGTAATATTTTTCAGAATGCTGTGCAATTTGGTACACATAATTGGAACATGTCATATTCCAAGTGTGCAAAATTTCATATTCCTATCTTTATTATTAGCCGAGAAAAAAATTGGTGTGCATTACTTTTTGACCTCCCTACGTATCTATCTATCTATTGACCTTTCGAGCCGTAGCTGGCTCATAGGGCATAGACCAATATACTCCTTCTCTTATCTGAAATTTTGTTCTAGCAGTTTTCAATTCTTTTAAAGATATTTTTATCAAATCTCACCATTTGTCTCTGTTCTGTGCAAGCAGCTCTATCTCATTGAGGGAGCCGATTCCTGCTGCTCTTGCCTCTCTCATCAATGTTCTTCTCAGTGTTTCTCTGGGTCTTCCTCTTTTTCTCTTACCTGTTGTTTCCCACATGAGGGCTTGCTTTGCTATTCAATTATTATCTCTTCTCATCACATGTCCAACATATGACCATCATCTTTTCTTTATTACTGAAGATATTAGTGGTTGATTGGTGATTTCACTAATTTCCTCGTTTGTTTTGAATTCGTTCCACGCTATACCAAGTATTATCCTTAGACATTTATTTTCGAATGCGTTCAACTTTGTTTCTATATCTCTTGTTGTTTTCCAGCTTTCACACTCATATGTAAGGGTTGATAGCACATTTGATTTGAATAGTCTAAGTTTTGTGTTTATGCTGATGAGTTTTGATTTCCACAACTTTTCAAGGCTTCTGAAAGACATTGCTGCTTTAGCTATTCTGATTCTAATTTCTTTGCTTGTATCCCCTTCTCGATCAGTGTGACTTCCAAGATAGATAAAGTGATCAATCTCTTCCACTGGTTTGTTTTCCATGTATATTTTGTCATCTGTTGGAAGTAAGCTTTTCATGACTTTAGTCTTTGCATGATTGATCTCAAGCCCAATTTTGCTGGCTATTAATGATAGTTCATTTGTGTTTTCCTGCATCATTTTTATCTGAATGTTGATGAGAACTATGTCATCAGCAAAGTCGAGATCCTCCAAATGGTCTCCTTGTGTCCATTCGATGCCTTTATTACCAGTGCTTTCATATTTCTTCATTATGAAGTCCATAACAATTCCAAATAACAAGGGCGATAAAATACATCCTTGTTTAACCCCAGTTTCTATTGGGAAACATTCGCTCACTCCTTCCTCTGTTCGAACTGCACTTGTGTAACCATCATACATGTCTTTGATAATATTTATGATTTTTGATGGTAAACCATATTGCTTCAGAATTTTCCACAAAGAATCTCTATGAATACTATCAAATGCTTTTTTGAATTAATATGGGAGCCGAATATTCTTTCTTGCAGTTCTCTCTGGCTTTATTTTTGCCTCTCTCGTTGGATTTTTTATTGCAGCGCTTGCTGACTTTATTATTGCAACTCTCGCTACCTTTATTATTGCAGCTGCAGATCTCAATGGCTTTATTATTGCAGCTCTCGTTGGCTTTATTATTGCAACTCTCGCTGAAAACATGAAAATGTCCTGAAAAGGGTACATGATCTTGAGCTTCATTAGCTATCTGGTTGAAGAAAAGGATTCTAGTTCCGGAAAGTTTGTAAATGCTGACTTTGTTTTGAAGCTGACATATCTTTGCTGTATATTTGAAAAACTAAATTGATTAAATATGTCCCTGCAAGGTACTTAAACACACATACTGGAACTGTGAGAGAAAGTTGCCACTTCAGAAGAAAATTATTTTTGTGGAAGAAAAAGTTGGAGAAAAATGATTTTAGTTCTTGCTTTCCAACTCTACACTTTTAGATGTTAACATTTTGAGTTTAAGTGAAGAACTGACAGGTGTAGGCCATTGAAAACAGCTGATTGCTTACTTTGACTAGTATTTGTCAGGAGAGGCAGATCTGTATAATTGGATTAAAAACTCATTTAGTGCAGCACAACTCTCACCTCTAGAGAACAAGAACAATTATTTGGTATTTCATCAGACTCAACTTTGAAAGCAAGATTAGCTACCTCATCACTACCAGAATTTTGGAGCTTTCTAAAACATGAACACCCAGAAGTTGGCAAGAAGACTCTATGAGTTTTATTTCTGTTTATGACTTCCTACTTATATGAGGCTAGGCTTTGGGCATTAGCAGTCATCAAAACCAAATACAGATCACATTTGGAGGCTAAGAAAGAGATTAGAATAACAATTTCCAAACTTGTGCCCAGATTTGAAGACCTAATGAGGATGAAGCAAGCTCATTCTTCCCATTGACTTTGTTACACGATAAAAATATCATAATTTAAGTTGATTCCTTTATTTTATTTTAATTACAAAAATAACACTGATCCATTTAATTTGTACCAAAAACATTAGTTTATTTACCCCCGCAATCAATAAAACATGTTAAATTATGGTTAAAATGATATTAAAATGTTTTTTTTTAGTTGGTTATGTTATAAATTACATTAGTGATATAAGGTGCTGCTGCAATGATTCGTGGTTAAGAATTAGGGCTCCATTGATTGAAAAAGTTTGACGGCTGCTGATCTAATCCAATAACAGAACTGGTACCACTTGTTGCAAGAAATGGTTTCTTCTATTTTTCTCCACAGCATTTAACACAGGCTTCATCATGAAGAGTGGTTTCTTGCTTCAGCTTTCCCGTATGTATGGAATCCTTGTCAAGAAATTACTTTGTACATGGCGTAAACGGTCATTAGTTGTGGACATGATAGTAATATCAGTTGTAACTGCAATGTTTATTTCATGGAGTATTAGAACTCACACCAATAAGGAACATGATGCTTTAAAGTTTTTGAACTTTGACCTTTTACCTTTTGAGCAAACATACATTCCATATACATATGGGATACATTCAACTTCTAGTCATTCTGACTTTGCAAACTTATATGCCAAACAGTTTGGTTCTGATCATAAAATTGAGCATTTTATTAAAACAGGGGTAAGTGTTCACTTTTTTATATTTTTCATGTTTGTATTTTATGTTGTCATTTTTAAGATTTCTTATAGTTTTTGTTTGTGTGCCTTGGGCTTTCTTCATTGTATTTAATTCAGTAAAAGTTGTATTTTATTATTTTATACTTTCTAGGTGTGTGTATGTGTGTTTACATATATAATTGCTTTTGTCATAAATTGTTGTTAGAATCATCATCACTGTACACCGGACTTTGGATCTCCCTACCCAAGAGATCAAGTCCCATCTCTCTCCAGGAAGAAATAAATAAATAAATTACTAAGGCAGTATCAACATTTAGTAACCTGACACAATAAATATGAAATAACACAAAACTGACATTACAGATAAAAGTTCTAATATAATAATCATCATCATCAAGTACCATACCTGCTGACATAGATGTGCATGCCTCTTCACAACTCTTGATCTTGACAGTTATATATTTTTGTTGTTGACCTTCTGCCAAGCCATTGTCTTAAGCTGTCTGATATTTTTTCTCTTTGCTTCCCTCTATCTCTTAATCCCTCAATTTTCCCAGTTGCTACAATATATTACGGCTGTTCCCTTCTCATTACATGACCAAAAAATGATGATTGTTTCTTCTTAATATTGGATATTAGCTCTCTTTTTGCTTTGGCCTCTTTCAGAATGTTTTCATTACTCTTCTTAGCTATCTATGGTATTCTCAACATTTTTCTGTAAAACCACATTTCTACAGACTCCAGTGAATTTCTTGTCTGCTGTCCTATTGTCCATGATTCACATCCATATGTTAAGACTGGCTCTTCATAACATTATTAAGAACTCTTTTTCTTGTTTCTATTGTTAAAAATGGATTGTACTGTATCTCCTTCAATTTTTGAAAAGCTGCTTTTGCCTGAGCCATTCTGCATCTCTCCTCTGTTGTACATCTACCAACTGAGGTTAACATTGTTCCCAGATATTTAAATTCATTTACCTGTTTTAATATTGTTCCACTTGTCTTTAATGTGCATTGCAGTGAAGTCATTTTCTTTGTTGCTATCGTTACTTTTGTCTTTATACTATAAAGGCTGAATCCTTTATTTTTGCTTTCCTTCACTATAATGTCTAACATTTATTGTAACTCATTTTCACGCTTAGTGATTAAGACTTTATCATCAGCATACCTTAGATTATATAATGACCTCCGACCTCCTGTTATTTCAGGCGTGCCCCTTATGGATCTTAAAATAATATCACTGAACAGTGGCATATATACTGTGGTTTTGTTAGAGGTAAAGGAACGAACAATGCCATATACATCATAAGATCTTTAGTAGAAAGAGCTGTAGATGTGAAAACAGATCTATACCTATGTTTCATAGATTATACCAAAGCATTTGACAAAGAAAAACATCAAGAAATAATCACAATTTTAGAGGGCATAAACATAAGAGCTAAGATCTAAGAATAATAATTTAGAATATGTACTATAATTCATTCAGAAATTTGTGCCCATAGAGTTTATTAATTATCTTGGAAACTGTTTGATGAATTTATGTAATTCTTTTTCATGAAATCTTATTTTTTCACTGACCTTCGGTCTGATTTTTTGCCCTACTGTCATGCATTTAGGAAAGATTTTTGCTTATTTGAGGTATATAAAAATATGATTTTCTTGCTTGTCCTAAATTTTAGGATTTTACGATGCCCACATTTGTTGTAATCAGCTCACCAATGAAAAAGGCAAATTTCACGTGCACTCCACACAATCTTTGCACCGTTTCACACTCAAAACAAATAAGACATGCACCACTCTTTTTGGCTATTTCATTTCTGGTTTCTTGTTAAATTAGTGCAGAGGCGTATTTTGACAAAATATTTACTATTAATGAATATTCCTATATGTGTGATAATATGTAAGCTGTTGTGAAGTGACTACTTGATTTTTAAAACCATGAAGAGTTTAAAGTGTAAATTCATCCCTATGCAAACGGTAACTGTGTTATTGTGCAGGCACTTTTGCGAGAAATCTAAAAGGGGTCGGTTATATTACAATATCAAAAAACCAGAAAAAAGAACACGGGCAGCTCTAAATATAGATAGAAAGTCTTTCAATCAATGGATAGGACAGAACTTTGACTGCAGAGGCGACGCAGTCAAGCAAGGAAGAAAAATGAAAGTTGATGATTTTGACAAAGATATTATTAGACGTGAAATTCTGAAAACGTTTGAATTGAATCAACTTGTTACACTGTGTGTGTAAACTTAAAGTTTGACTGCAATTAGAATGTGATATTGAAATCTCAAAAAGGACTCTTTGGAAGATCATAAGAGGCGTTGGTTTCACTTTTCGAAAATCTGCTAGTGGTAGAAACATTGTTTGTGAAACACCACACCTGATAGCTGCCTGAATCAAATACCTGATGCAGATCCGTGAACTACGAATGGAAGGCAACGATATAGTTTATTTGGATAAAACGTGGGTCAATGCTCATCATGCATAAGAGAAAGAATGACAATCAGTTGACAGAGAAAATAAAAGAAGCATTCCCAGCAGCAAAGGACAACACATTATATTGGTACATGCTGGCAGTAGAGAGAATGGTCTTGTTAATGACACACAACCTATTTTTCAATCAAAGTCTACAGACAATAGGGATTACCACACTGAAATGAATGGATGAATTTTCAGAGACTGGATAGAGAACACTCTACTCCCCATTCTGGATAGACCATGTCTGGTAATGGACAATGCATCCTATCATAATGCGGTAGCACTGGAGGACAAAGTTCCTAATTATTCAAGCACAAAATATCAAATCATCACATGGTTTAGAAGAGAAAATGTTTCCTTTCAAAACACCAAGTTAAAACCAGAGTTGTTGTAACTTGTTAGACAGACTAAGAAGACAAAATTATATCAAATTGATCAAATAATTGTAAAGTATGGCCACACATTTTTTCGCCTCCCACCTTATCATTCTCAACCCAATAGAACTTGTGTGGGCTAAAGTCAAAGATCAAGATGCTGCGCAGAAGACGACGTCTAAAATTTGTGATGTTAAAGAATTGACACGTGATGCCCTCTTAACGATAGACATTGAATACTGGAGAAAATGTTACGACCATGTGCTCAGGGAAGAGGAACAATACTGGCAACAAGATGAATTGCAGCTTGTCCAAGCGATAACAGTTGTTAACCTCTTAGAGACTTCTGATTGAAAATGACATATACATGACATGTGCACAATTTTGTTGTTGACACTCTTACTATTTGCTGACTATGTGTGTTTGATGTCTGGTTGTTCCATATAATTTGTTGATGACATGCCTGCTATTTGGCGAATATGTGTGTTTGATATTTTCGTCAAAGTTTACCTATCTATATGATGAAGATTTAAAATCAAATGAAAAATTTTGCTAATTTTCAATGTGATACGGATACACCTTTGGCTTGCTTTATTAGAAAATTAACATAATTTACAGTAAATTCTAATGTTTAGAGCACGCAGTTTGATATTTTCTTAAAATTATATAACAAAATATGATTTGTGCAAAATTCAGACTATCTTTATACTTAAATGTTATAAAATCTGAAGGTTGGTGAAAAAATAAGATTTCATGAAAAAGAATTACAGAAATTCATCAAACAGTTTATGTGATAATTGATCAACTCTGTGGGCACAAATTTTTCTGAACGAACTATAGCAACAAACAATGGTCATAAGAACTGGAAATCAATTGGGAATGTTTCAACAAATAAAACAGGATGTTAGGTAAGGTTTTGTGCTGTCGCTAGATTTATTTAATATAATATAACAATATGTTTTAATAATTCAAAGGTGTGCTTAGCTCACTCCTGCAATGATCTGAAACTTGAACAACTAACTCAAGGCACAAGAAGAGCCTAAATGGTTTCCATATGCACCTGCAACAAATAAAATTCATGAATATCACTTGTCAGGCTAAAGTAGCCTACTTTGATGTCCTGCAACATTTTAGGTTTCTATTTCTTATGTAAAAGTTGAACGCATTCGAAAATAAATGTCTAAGGAATATATTTGATAAAGCGTGGAACGAATTCAAAACAAACAAGGAAATTAGAGAAATCGCCAATCAACCACTAATATCTTCAGTAATCAAGAAAAGATGATGGTCATATGTTGGACATGTGATGAGGAGAGATAATAACCGAATAGCAAAGTAAGCATTCATGTGGTAAACAATAGGTAAGAGGAAAGGAGGCTGACCCAGAGAGACACTGTGAAGAACATTGATCAGAGAGGCAAGAGCAGCAGGAATGAGCTCCCACAATGAGATAGAGTTACTTGCACAGAACAGAGACAAATGGCGAGATTTGATAAAAGATCTTTACAAGAATTGAAAACTGCTAGAATAAAAATTTTGATAAAAGCAAGAATATCTTGGTCTATGCCCTATGGGCCTGGCTATGGCTTGAAAGGTCAATAGATATATATATATATATATTCTTTATGTAGGGTTTCTTTTTATGTTTCTCTGTTTATTTATTGCCATTTAGTGTTCAATATAGGAAGTTTTAGTTCTGTTCATTCTGAGTCTATCTCCGAAACAATCCCAGTTTCTTTTTTTCCTATGAAGATCAAGAGAAATGATTGGTCTCATTACCAATTTTACATGAAAATGTTCCATTTATTATTTGCCAGTCATGGTAGGTATTTATTTCCTAAAGCCCATGCTGATTTCCAACTCTTACAACTGGAAATGTTAGTACTGTTATTACATTGTAGTTGTACAGTTTGAGTTTTTTCTCTTGGTTTAGTATTTGTTACATGATGGACGTCATGGGATGCACCAAAATGGCAGCTTATTTATATTCTAGCCATGGACTAAGCAATGTTTACTTTGAACACCACGATATCTGTTATTGCAGCGAGTTGGCAGATTTTTGAAAATGTATTCAAGGGTTTGAACATAATTGTTTGTTCACAGTTCGTTAACCTTCGCTGTAGATAAAGTCTTTAATTTGATGGCTTCGTGTGACCTTGGTAGCTAAGGACCTAACTTGTGCAAACGGATGGCATTGGCAAGGATCATTTTAAATCTATGAAGTGGGCTCATTTTGTGTTTAACTCAAAAGCATATGTGCTTTTTAACCAAAGACCTTTTTTTTGGGACTCAATGAAGATATCCCCGATGGAAGAATAAATTGTACTATTAGTCCCATAAATGATTCGCTTCCAGAGGTTTATGATGTAAACAAAGCAGTTTTGTCATTGCAAGTGAATAATGTCCACACCTATAATTGGTCAGGATTGGGTAGCAGCAGCAGCTTTATAGCGAACACAGAAAACATCATAGGATTGTGCTGTTCTGAAACAGCTATGCCATGCTACCCTAGAATTGCCTTTAATGGGATTACTGTGACCACAAACCACTCTCCATGTGTGTGCCACATATTTACACCCCAGAAAGAAATACTGAATATAACAACATCATATGCCGTCTGTGATATTAATGACCACAAACCAGGACCCTCCTGTATGATTGATACAACTGTTGCACCAAGCACTTCATTAACAGAGCCAGATCTATGGAATGTTAATCTGACATTGTTCTTGAATGATGTTCAAGTTAATGAGACATCAGAATCGTGTGGCAGCAGCTACACGAAGGGAGCAGAGAACATCAAGTTCTGCTGCTATAAAGGAGACTTGCCTTGCTATCCCAGAATTGCCTTAAATGGGATCACTGTAGTTGAAAACTTCTCCTCTTGTGTAAACTACACATTCACATCCAAGAGTGAATCAGTGAAGGTCACAAAATCATATTCTCTCTGTGGTTTTACTAACTACAGGTCAGGTGGCTTCTGTTGGATTGGAAATGATAACTTACCACCACTGTGTGTCTATATGTTTGGAATTGGAGTCATCAACGATGGCCTAACATCATCAAGTGCTACGACGATCATCTTTTTCGGGAGGACGCGAACTTCCATGGTGTATGGTGGATAGGCGGCAGGAACCATTGAAGGCTATGTCTGAAAAGTGTACCTTCTTGCAGTTTCCTCATATTCCAAGTCCGGCTTGTTGCAGGAGCTACTGAGTTAAGTGCTCTGTGCACACCGTGAGCTGTGTGTCTCATCCGTTTTGATCCTGTTTCGATATCCCGCTTGTTTACGAGGAATGATGATATCGTATGACAGGGAACAGTTGGCTGTGTTCACTTTCTGCGCGGTTTCACCTTATGTCTTTTGGCGTTTGCTGAGACTGCTACGATGGGGACTACAGTTACCTTTCTTTGTTTGGGAGATGTGTTAGTAATTTGGATGATTCCACTGGCACGGGCGGTTGAGCAATTATGGATTTTAATTCGTTTGCAGTGATACCGAGGCCTTCCATAACCAATAACCAATTGTTACATGATGATGCCAGAGTTATGTGAGATTTATTTTAGTATGTCACCATATTGTGACAGGCTGCCCTTAAAGATAAGTGACATTTTCTAACTGCTTCTGTTCAGTTTTTAGTGAGCCTTATTTCTTTGGGAGCCATGATAGCTCAGTGGTTAGTGAACTGGACTACAAAGGACAAGAGGTAGGGTTCAATCCCAACTGACGGCTTCCGGTTCACCCAGTCTTTAATGGGCACCATTTTTTTTTCTGGGAAAGTAAAGTGACACTGGTGTAATACCAACCAAATTACCCCAAAAATCATGTGCCGAAGGTCTGTAAAATTGATGGTCACTAACACCATATTCCGTATATGCCACTTGGTGGGACGGGGGGGGGGGGGGGGGGGGGGGGGGGGGGGTACTTTACTTTACTTATTTATGTTGTTGACATTCCTTTGATCTAGTATGGGTTTTCTATTAATGTGTACACATTTCAAAATATAGAGGTTTTCTTTTCAAATGATTTTTGCACATTTCATTTATGTTATATAATTGCACGTTATTTGCATAAATTTTCTCTCATCACAGCCTACCTAAGGAATCTATGCCCCTACAAAGATCTCCCATTCTCTATGTTGTCAGGTTAAAGATAAAGATCTCTTTAGTGTATTGAAAAGATCTTCTTGGTCTACCTTTAAAAAATACAAATAAAAGAAATCTAATGAGAAGGATGCACCTGGTGGGCTGCTATCATTTAGTTCAATGTTAGACTCTAGTTCTGTCAGGAGCAATCTCAAATCACCATGATTAGCTGCTCTTGTGTTTTTTTTTTAAAGTGATGAAGGAAATGCATAATTCAGGACAAAGTTTTGATATTTGCTGTTGTAGCCAAAACTATTGGTGGCTGTGTTTAAATTCAAATTCCTCATTTATTGTTACTCTTATTACTTCTCTTGTTATTTTTCTCTGTGTTTGTGCTTGAAAAAAGGGTTGAAAACCAAATTGGGTATGTCAGTTTAAGAATATCTTCTGATCTTGAAATCAGATTTGACAATCTCCAAGTGCTGACATTAGGTCAATCATGTCTTCATCATGTTCATCTACAGTTGATAAATGTTAAAACTGGCTGAATTTCCTTGGTCTTAAATTATATTTTATAGAAGAAATATTGGCAGAAACCTGAAAGTTTGTTTTGATTAAATTCAGTTCATTGCCTTGAAGATGTAGATTTGTTTTATTAAATTTATGAAGCAATTCTGTCGTGTGAGTTGTGCATTTCTCGAGTTAATCAAGTTGTCCTGTAAAAGCATCATGTTCATATTCCAGGAACTCTGACACTGTCAAGGAGTTTATAAATAAACATTTTCAATCAGGCATCAATTAATGGCCAACAAACTTCTGCAGGAAGTGACAAGTGATAGAAATCTTCATGGTTATGGTTTTCGATAAATAATAAGTTGTCCAGATGGTCTTTCTTTTAATGAATTGCTTCTGATTTTTTGTATTGGTTTAATGGAATAATATAATGACCTATCTAAACGCTCACTCAGGTTTTGGCAAGTAATTATTAGTGAAAGACAGTGTATTTTTAGAACCACTTTTTTTTTAATATACAAGAAGACCGGTATATCGTCACCAGAGCGTAATCAGTAGCAATGGACAAGGATATTACTCTTTTGATTTCTGTTTCTTTGAAGAAAAAAAAAAACTCCCAAAACATGAAATACCAATAAAATTTGTAGATAAACACCAGACATACCAAGAGTTGTCAGCCTCCCTAATGCCCATACCAGAACAGACACGCCTGAACAGAGGAATCTGGATTGTTAGTACAAATACAGACAGAAGTGAAAATATACTTGACAAGGGGAATACTTGACAAGGAGAAAATAATCACTCTCAATTTCTTGGATAAAGAATACCCGCAAGATCTTTAGTTTTGTGTGTTCACAGATGGATCAGCACAGAATGCAGTAAAGAATGGGGTACAGGTCCATACATAGAGTACTCAAATAACACTAGGGATATGGATGGAGTGGCAACAGGTAAATTTTGTCACAGTTGCAATGTGGAGATCAAAGCAATGGGGAGATCAAAGCAATGGGGAGATCAAAGCAATGGGGTTGGCAATGGTGTAGCTGCTGAACAGTAATCTTAGTCTACAGCCTGTAGTGTTTTTAACAGATGCAAAATTGGCATTCCTTGCACTACAATCCAGGGAATTGCTACATCTGCAGACCTTATTGACTGTACTATGCAAGCATCACAGGGTCACCCTGCAATGGATTCCATCTTACTGTGGGATACCAGGAAATGAGAGAGCAGATCAGCTGGCAAAGGAACACGCAACAGGCACACAACCAGATGCATCAGTTTCATACCATCAGAAGAAATAGATAATCAAATCAATCAGAAGACCATAAGCCCCAAATCAGGATGCCTTTCATAATATGAATAGATGGGAACAGTTTATCATTGTACACCTCAGGGCAGGACACAATCAACTCCACAGTCACATGTATACTAAATTCAAGGTCGGCACCTTGTCTACATGTATGCGTGGACAGGTGCCACAGACTGCTGAAGACATACTTCAAGACTATACTGAAAATAGTAGACTGAGGAAAATCCATTGGTCCATGGATACAAAACTTCAGACAAAACTATATGGGCCACTGCAAGAATTGCAAAAGACAGTTAAATTTGCACAATTAATATAGACAATACTTAAGTGAATGATAGCTTGCTGGATAGATGGATGGACGGACGGACGGACATCAATTCTCTTTTAATATCAGTTAGCAAATTTTTAGCAAATAAAAATTCTTGGTAATTTTAAAATGATCTCAAGAATTGTATGTATGCTAAAAGTAAGACTTCATTTTGTCACAAAATTGACTCACCAAGCTATATATAGAGAACTGGATGTTTTTTCTCACATAATGAACCTTCAACATCTTGAGTCATTCCATCAGTTCCTTCCTGGCATTGTAATATGGCCCAAAGAAAGTTTCTTGGTTATATCAGACAAATGCTGGCTTAGTGCACATGACCTTACTTATAGCAGGTAGAATTGTTTCTCAACAATATTATGTAGTTTTCCACATTTAACAACCAGTAATTAAATGTTGTAAGAGGCATGCAACCCATCATCATCTTTCTTAGGTGCTACTGGAAAGATATTTGCTAATGTTGGCTGTCTCACATTTTCTTTTAGTGATTGAAATCAAATAAATCATTATTTTTCTTACCAGCATGAATTTGTTTTCTTATTAACAAGCACCTTACTTACTAACACAAATTATTTGATAGATAATATACATTTTTTAATGTTACTGGCTATGTATTTTACTATTTCAATCACTTGTTTTCCCTCATATTATAATAGATAATATGGTTAATGTATTGACTATGCATTTCAATTGTTATATTGTACTGGCATGAGCTTGTTACATTTTTTATTTTTAAAAAACTAGAAAAAAATGAAACATACTGTAGATATGAAAGAACATGTACGAAAGTACCCTCGTGTAAAGAAAAAAAAATTGTGTTTTATGGAAACAACAATAATGCAATTTGCTTTTTATGTGATTCCTAAACTATGAAGATTGAAGGTGTCAAATATTAATTTAAAATATAATTTTTGAACTGTTACCAATTGCGTTTCATGCATTTCAGAAACAATCTAAAATAAATTTCATACATATCACTTATTTATAGTATTGTACTGTAAATCATTAATTCCAAATGATATAATATGTGCTTGTTAATCTGAGAAAGGACACAAATACCGTCAGATAACTGAAGCTTTTCTTACATATTCATAGAAAGTTAACAAAGCCCCATA
Source organism: Megaustenia siamemsis (assembly GCA_032433765.1). Lineage (NCBI taxonomy): Eukaryota > Metazoa > Mollusca > Gastropoda > Stylommatophora > Ariophantidae > Megaustenia > Megaustenia siamemsis. The sequence continues at coordinate 2,730,742 of JAVIAB010000104.1, forward strand.
GTAATCAATCAAACAGATAAGGAGATCAACACCTTTTTACTAGTAGGATCTGATCCCGCTACGCATTTGCTTTTTCGTCATCCACCTGTGGCCACCTTCAAATAATTTAAGGGATATTCTGTAATAGAGTGAGTTAGTATGAGCATGGAAACAGGTAACTTAGATGTTACCCGCTTCTCAATAGTCAATAGCTGTAACACAAATGGTAGCAGCCGGCCGAATCAACACTCGCTTGGCAGCAGTGATTGACAGCCGGGTTCTTGACGAAGTCAGGAGGAACATTGGGAAAAGAACGAAGGAAATAACATCTAGGAAAGTCAACAACCGCTTGGCAGCAGTGATTGACAGCCGGGTCTTTGATGAAGTCGGGAGAAGCATTGGGAAAAGAGCGAAGGAAATAACATCTAGGAAAGTCAACAACCGCTTGCCAGCAGTGATTGACTGCCGGGTTCGTTGACGAAGTCGGGAGGAGCATTAGAGAGAGTATATAAATTTAAATACGGACAGTTACAGACGGTCAGAGAAGATCAGTCAGGAAGTTAAGTAGTAGTCAGTAGAGTTCTAGTTAGATCAAGATCAGTCAGAACAGAGAATTAGACACTCAGAGTTAGATCAGTCAGAACAAGTAGAAGTTTAGATTAGAAAGTGAAGCCAGTTATTAGGAAGTTAGAATCTTCAAGTTGTAGTTCAAGTCAAAACAGTTGAAGTTATTAGTAGAAGGTGACTAGAATAAGAACTTTAGTGCGGTGAAAGTGTTTTGGAAGATTCCAAGAATTGTGTTTCACAATTCATCAAGTTCGTAAGTTGAATAATGTTGATAAACAAATGCTTGATGATTAATAAATGTATAAATTGCACTTATGGACTGTTCAATAACCAACAGTGATAAACCTCTGAGCATCCAAGAATTAAGAACATTAATTCTAAGAGAAGTGCATAATATTGTACCACGTGCCACGAGAATTATTAGAAGTCAATAAACTTGATTACGATTTATTTATATGAGAGAAACAGAATCTGTCATGATTAATGTTGTGATCAATGTAATGTGATGTGATGTCAACAAGTCCAGATAATCAACATAATAATAAAGTACTATAACAATATTACAGGAAACAGTCTGAGAGATAAGATCGGAAATGAAGAACTGAGAAAAAAGCTAGGAATAGCCCCCGCCATAGAATATATAAGGAAACAACAGATAAAATGGTTTGGCCATGTGACAAGGCAGAAAGAACAAAACACAACACAACGAGCCTTCAACAAACGTTGTAAGAACACCAGACCCAAGGGCTGACCACGAAAAAGATGGGTCGATGGAATATTAGAAGCACTAGGAAACATAACAGCAGCAGAGGCGAACAGAAGAGCAAAAGACCGCAAAATATATATCCCCTCGATGCTGAAAGGCAGATGAGGAAGGAAAGAAGAAGAAGACTATAACAATTCTTGTTAGGAGCTGTCTCACTTGCTCCAACCATAAACACTTGGGTATGGTTCCCTGTGGACATAATGGCATGACCTGTGCTTATGTGATTCACACCAGCTCTGTCTTATTCTTTAATGGAAGGTTTGAGATCAGGAATGGTTTAACATGTGTGTCCACAATATAATTTATGCCTTTATTATGCCAACGATATCACACAACTTATATTGGCAAGTCTGGTCGACATTTAGTGGAAATGTTTTGTGAACACCTTCAAGCTGTACAGGGAGCCGCGATAGCTCAGTGGTTAGTGAACTGGACTACAAAGGACAAGAGGTAGGGTTCAATCTCAACCGACGGCTTCCAGGTTCACCCAGCCTTTAATGGGTACCAGATTTTTTTTCTGGGAAAGTAAAATGGCACAGGCGTAATACTGACCACATTACCCCAACAATCATGTGCTGTAGGGCTGTAAAATTTAAGGTCTCTAACACCATATTCACTATACGCCACATGGCGTGATGGGGACTCTTTTACTTCAAGCTGTACAGCAGAATGAACTCCCAATTGCATCCCACTTTAATTCCTTGGACCAAAAAGGCAAAGATAACATCCATATGACTGGTATTGTTCTCAGCCACTCAGCGACCGCAGTTGATTTGCCTTGGACAATTGCCTTATAGTACAATTGGGTTCATTGAGCCTTTGAGGAATTAATGTATCACTCTCTTACACCTAGTTTTCCTGTGGCTGTCCCTTCCTTAATGCATATTCTCTGTTTTTCATGTTTGAGCACATTATTATGTACACATTCTATGCTATTCACATCCGTCCTGTACTAGTCCACACTGGATCACTTTGTCTGTCCCCAATATCTCTTATCTATGACACCCCTATCTACTCTCAGGTACTCTATATTTTTCTAGTCAGTACTTTGCACTTTATGTATGCTCACTGACCTGTTTTTGGAAACTTCTGTTACTGTATGCTGTGTGTGCACATTTTCATTTTATGCACACATATATACCCAGTATGCACCAATATTCTTACACATCAGATTACACAGAGAAGTTTTTTTTTTTTTCTTTTTTTTTTCTTCTTCTCGTATGATATTTTTTATTAATATTTTTTATTTTAAATACATATTTGTGTGTTTGTTCCTGCTGAAGGCCTATTGAGCTGAAACATCGTTCTGGTTTGTGTTGTCCTCTTGTTATGTGAAGCTTTAACATTACCTTTTTTTTTTTTAACATTTTTTTTTCTATATCTATTCTTTTTTCATTTCACCTTTTTACTAGACCTGACCCAAAGGTTTGACCCCAAGTTGGGTGTCCGGTTAGCGCAATCGATAGGCGGTTGGCTTACCACGGCAACAGCCGGGGTTCGTACCCTGGCGAGGACACCTGGGTTTTACTAATTCCCTAAAAATTAGTACCTCTGAAGTCGGAGTAAATCTGCCTGCATGGCGAGGGGCATCCTGTAATGGGATAAAACAGACTTTACACGCAAAATTCAGTCCCACAAAATTGAGTGGGTGGGACTTCGTCAGAGGTCAAAGCTGACGAAAGCGAACGGACGAAAGCGAACGAACGAACGACCCCAAGCTAATCAGATTACTACTGTTTGTAGTTATCAAGTTGGACTGTTACGTTTAGTTACAAACTACAAGATTTTGAATATGCAATAACTCTAGGATAGCATTGATTTTCTGAACATCACCAGCAATCAAACTCTAACATTTTATTTGTTTATCAGACACTTAGAAAATCTCAGCCCATTATCCTTGAACAAGCTTCATACAAAACTTTATTCTCTTTATCAGACACTTAGAAAATCTCAGCCCATTATCCTTGAACAAGCTTCATACAAAACTTTATTCTCTTCTCTTCATCACTTTATGCATATACAGCCCCTTATTTGTATATTCCATGCACTCGAGTTTGCTACCACCCCCCCCCTTGACCTCACCAGCACCCCAGGGAGGTAGCGTCCACTTTGGAAAACGCTGATAAAAATGATATAGCCCATTAAATAACAGAAGTGGGATGTTAACTGTCAAAGATGTTCTATGCCATAATTTTCTAGTTATAGTGTCTTCATTTATTTGCCTAAAAAGTAATGTGTTGTTTGATTTTTTAAATTTCCCAAATTGATGATCAACACAAAATTCAAACATTCAATGTTAGTTATCCATTTGAGATCACAATTCTCATATTACTAAAGAAATAATTTGTTTATTTGCCCATACAGAGCATCACTTTTGACAACTACATAATAAACAGAGCAGCCGAATTGGGCCTAGATACTTTCTACAGAAAGATGGTTATTGGCATGGAAGTTGTTGAAGTAGAAGCAACCACAAAGAGAGTAGCTTGTATAGCTTATTACAATGGATATCCTCTTCACTCCTCTGCTATTTCTGTAAGTAAAGGTGTTGTTAAGTTGTAATTTATTAACAGCAGTACAGTCATCATATGCCTCAGTGTTTGAACTACATAATACTTGTTTTCTTCTTCCTCTGACACCCACAGTTGGCTTGCATTGGAGAACTGACTTATAGCCCATTTTGACACTCATAGCCCATTTTGACACTCATAGCCCATTTTGACACTCATAGCCCATTTTGATACTTTCCATTTGAGAGGGATAAACTCTTTTCACTCTTTCATTTAATCACTGATCTCTTCTCCCATTCATTCCTGTGTCCTATCTTTACTCTTCCCTGCTTTATTCTAATTACCTTTCCTGCTCTTCTTCCACCTGACCACCCTATCTTCTCTGTTTTTCCCTTTTTCTCTCTTTCATCCCACCCTATGGAACCCTTCCTTTCATCCCTCCTCCTGAGACCCTCTCTCTGATTCTTCACCATTTGTCAAATCCTACCTGCCCTATGGTCTATTAATCATGTGACCAACACCTACATAAATCCTGGCCACCATTTCTTTCCACCATTTTTCAGATCTGTGTTACTGTTTGACTTTTGGAATAGTTTGTATCTTGTACCTGATGAAGCCTTTTTCTGGAACGTCGTGTTTAGTCTCATCTCTCTATTGTTTTAGCTGTTCTATATCATTTTGTATTTATTTTAAATTATACTCTGAACATTGTGTGAACTACAAGTTCAAACACAGCAAGAGGCTGACGCATAAAAGACGTGACCACGGTGTGTCCATTCTCCTAGAGAGTCACAAAGCTCAAGGCTAAAACACTTACTTGATAGAATCTCTCTGATGATCAAATGATTGTTTCTTCCTTATATCAGAAATTAGCTCTCCTTTTGCTTTGGCCACTTTCAGAATATATTTGTTACTCTTCTTAGCTGTCTATGGTATTCTCATCATTCCTTTGTAAAACCACATTTCTACAGCCTCCAGTGATTTTCTTGTCTGTTGTTCTGTTGTCCATGATTCACATCCATATGTTAAGACTGGCTCTACATAACATTTAAGAACTCCTTTTCTTGTTTCTATTGTCAAAAATGGATTGCATAGTATTTTCCTCATTTTTTTAAAAGCTGCTTTTGCCTGAGCCATTCTGCATCTCACCTCTTTTGTACATCTTCCGTCTGAGGTTAACAAAGTTCCCAAATATTTAAATTCATTTACCTGTTTTAATATTGTTCCACTTGTCTTTATTTTGCACTGAGATGATGTCTTTTTCTTACCTCTGTCTTTTTGCTATTAAGGCTGACTATGTTGGGCAGAACACTTCAAAGAAATTCTTAACTATCCACTACCCCACAATTTAATAGATTTTGAAGCTGAAACACCAGCAGCAGAATTAGATATAAATTTAGATGATTTCACCATGAGCGAAATTGAGACCTCCTTAAAGCGTATGGACAACAACAAGGCTGCTGGTGAGGATAAGTTAACAGCTGAGATCCTCAAGGCAATTGATAGCCATAATCTAATACATCTCCAGAAATTGTTCAACATCATTTGGAAAGCAGAGAAGGTGCCTCATAAGTGGAAAAAAGGAATAATTGTTAAGATTCCAAAAAAGGGGGCAATCTTAGAGATCGTAACAACTGGAGAGGCATGACACTTTTGTCAGTTGCCTCAAAGTTATTCTGCAAAATCATCCTAAATAGAATACAGGATTCAATAGATACAGTAATGCGTGAAGAACAGGCTGGGTTTAGAAAAGGGAGAAGCTGCCTTGACCACATTTTTACTCTACGACTTATATTGGAGGATAACATTGAAAAGCAAAAACCTTTTGTACTTAACTTCATTGACTTCAAAAAAACTTTCGACAGCATTCATAGAAATTCTTTGTGGACAATTCTGAAGCAATATGGCTTACCATAAAAAAATCATAAATATTATTAGACATTTATGATGGCTACACATGTGCAGTTCGAACAGAGGAAGGACTGATCGAATGATTTCCAATAGAAACAGGTTAAACAAGGATGTATTTTATCGCTCTTGTTATTTGAAGTAGTTATGGACTTCATAATGATGAAATGCTGCACTGGTAACAAAGGCATTGAATGGATACAAGGAGACCATTTGGAGGACCTTGACTTTGCTGATGACATAGTTCTCATCCGTAGTTAGACAAAAACTATGCAGGAAAACACAAATGAACTATCATCAATAGCCAACAAAATTGGGCTTGAGATCAATCATGAAAAGACTAAAGTCATGAAAAGCTTAATTCCAACATATGACAGAATATACAAGAAAAATAAACCAGTGGAAGAGATTAATCACTTTATCTATCTTGGAAGTCACATTGATCGGGAAGGGGATACAAGCAAAGAAATTAGAATCAGAATAGCTCAAGCAACAATATCTTTCAGAAGCCTTGTAAAGTTGTGGAAATCAAAACTCATCAGCACAAACACAAAACTTAGACTATTCATATCAAACGTACTATCCCTTACATTTGCATGTGAGAGCTGGAAAACAACAAGAGACATAGAAACAAAGTTGAGCGCATTCGAAAATAAATGTCTAAAGAAAATACTTGGTATAGCGTGGAACGAATTCAAAACAAATGAAGAAATTAGAGAAATCATAAATCAACCACTAATATCTTCAGTAATCAAGAAAAAATGATGGTCATATGTTGGACATGTGATGAGAAGAGATAATAACCGAATAGCAAATCAAGCCCTCATGTGGGAAACAACAAGTAAGAAGAAAAGAGTACAACCCAAAGAGACACTGAGAAGAACATTGATCTAGGAGGCAAAGGCATCAGGAATCGGCTCCCTGAATAAGATCGAGATGCTTGCACAGAATAGAGACAAATGGTGAGATTTGATAAAAAGATCTTTACAAGGATTAAAAACTGCTAGAATAAAAATTTAGATAAGAGAAAGAGTATCTGGGTCTATGCCATATGGGCCGGCTATGGCTCAAAATGTCAATAGATAGATTTCAAAAATCAATTGGGAATATTTCAACAAGCAAAACAGGATATTAGGCAAGGTTGTTTGCTGTCACCAGATTTATTTAATATGTATAGTGAGATTATTTTAAGATCCATAAGGAGCATGCCTGGAATAACAATCAGAGGTCATAATATAAATAATCTAAGGTATGCTGATGATACAGCCTTAATTGCTAAGAGTGAAAATGAGTTACAAGAAATGTTGGAATTTATAGTGAAAAAAAGCAAAAAAAAAGGACTCAGCCTTAATAGCAAAAAGACAGAAGTAATGGTAACAATAAAGAAAAAGACATCAATGCAATGCACAATAAAGACATGTGGAACAATATTAAAACAAGTACATGAATTTAAATATATGGGAACAATGTTAACCTCAGATGGTAGATGTACAACAGAGGAGAGATGCAGAATGGCTCAGGCAAAAGCAGCTTTCCAAAAAATGAGGTAGACACTGTGTAATCCATTTTTGACAATCGAAACAAGAAAAAGTGTTCTTAAATGTTATGCAGAGTTCTTAACATATGAATGTGGATCACAGACAAAAGGACAACCAACAAGAAAATCACTGGAGGTTGTAGAAATGTGGTTTTACAAAAAAATGTTGAGAATACCATGGACTGCTGAGAAGAGTAATGAAAACGTTCTGAAAGAAGCCAAAACAAAAAGAGAGTTAATATCCAATATTAGGACGAAACAATCATCATTTTTGGCCATGTAATGAGAAGGGAACAGCTGAAATATATTGTAATAACTGGGTAAATTGAAGGACAAAGAGATAGAGTGAAGCAAAGAGAAAAGATACGAGACAGCTTAAGAGAATGGATTGGCAGAAGGTCAACAACAGAAATAATAAATAACTGTTGAGATCAAAAGTTGTGGAGAGACATGATCACCTACGCCAGCAGGCTTGGTACTTGATGATGATGAATGTCAAAAAAGGATTGCACAGTGAGTACCTTCCTCATTTTTTGGAAAGCTGCTTTTGCCTGAACTATTCTGCTTCACACTTCTGTTGTACATCTACTATCATAGTTTCCAGATATTTAAATTTATTTGCCTCTTTTAATATTGTTATTTTTGTCTTTAATGTGCATTGCGGTGATGTCTTTTTCTTTCTTGCTACCATTATTTCTGTTTTTTTGCTATTGAGATTGAGTCCTTTATTTTTTTGCTTTCCTTCACTATAATGTCTAACATTTCTTGTAACTCATTTTCACTCTTAGCGATTAAGACTATATCATCGGCATACCTTCATCATTATCATTGAGTGTCGTCTCTGCATTGATGGTTGGCTACCATGGAGCACCATTCGATTCTGTCTCTTGCTTTGATGGTGTAGGTTATCATAGGCTGACTTGTCCATCTTTTGATGTTACTTATCCTCGTTAGTCTTGGTCTGCCTCTGCCTCTACCTCTTTTACTTTTAACATGCCCCAAAAATCGCATTTGTCATGTTTGAATTGTATTAAGTAGTTCTCTTTTCATTTTTAGTTGTTTTAAGACTTCATCATTTGTTTTATTTTCTTTCCATCCAATTCTACATATTCTATTCTTTTATAAATCCACATTTCAAAGGCTTCAATTCTCTGTTTTATTTTCTTGTCTAATGTCCATGTTTCTGCACCTTATAGGAATGTTGAGAAAATATAACATTTTGCTGCTCTTAGTTTTATCCTGGTGTTATTTATTTTGATGTTAGTATATTTTTCATGACATTAAAATTACTTTTTGCCATTCATATTCTTTTGTTTATTTCAGTTTTACATTTCCCATCACTGGTTATAGTATGTCTAAGGTAGTTATAGTTCTGAACTGTCTCATGGTCTATTCCTTCGATTTTGATATCTACTTGTAGGTTTTGAGTACCTTCTTTGTTTATGAACATAGTTTTAGTCTTTTTTGATATTCATATCTAATCCACATTTTTAATTGTCATGTTTGTTTTATTAAGTAATTGTCGAATCAGCTCCCTCAAAGATCTTGCATAGAACAGAGACAAATGGTGAGATTTTATAAAATATCTTTACAAGGATTTAAAACTGCTAGAATAAAAATGTAAAGAAAAAGAGTATAAGGGTCTATGCCCTTTAGGACAGCTGCAGCTTGAAAGGTCAATAGATAGATAGAATTGTTGTAGATCTTTATGATTTTCTGCTAGTAGTGCAGTATCATCAGCATATCTTAGGTTATTGATTATCTTTCCATTAATGTGTAGGCCCGGCATCTCTGTGATGTTTTTAAAGATTTGCTCAGTGTATAGATTAAACAAGCTTGGTGATAGGATGCATCCCTGTCTTACTCGTCTTTTTACATCAAATGGGTGTAGAGTTCTCTTTGTTATATTTAATTATTGCTGTTTGCTCCCAGTATAGATTACATATTAGTTGTATGTCCATGTCATCTAGATGTATCTCTTTCAGGCATTCTATAAGTTGTTTGTGGTGTACTCTATCAAAAGCTTTGGTGTAGTCTATGAATCAGACATATATTGGTTTGTTTACTTCCGTGCACTTTTCGATTAATGTTCTCATGCAGAATATGGCTTCTTTTGTCCCGCTATTTTTCCTAAATTCAAATTGCTGCTCTTATAATTCAGTATTGATTTTATTCTGAATCCTTCCTTGTATAACTTTTAGCAAGATTTTTACAACATGACTCATTAGGCCATAGGTTCTAAAGACACTGCATTCAACTGCACCATTCCTTTTAGGCAATGCAATGAACGTTGATGTTTTTAGTTCATTTGGTATGTATTCTGTGTGGTATATGTCATTGCATATGTCTGTAATCACCTCAATGCCAAAATCTTCTAGTGCCATTATCATCTCTATCTGTATGCTGTCAGGTCCTGTTGCTTTTCCCTTTTTCGTTGTTTTTATCGGTTTTTCCATTTTAGATTTTAAGATTGTATAGCCTGATGCACATTTTATAATTGGTTTCTTGTCCCTTTGATCATGAAATAGTTCTGTTATATATTCCTGCCATCTATCTATTATATCTTTATTGTCTGTTAGCATTTTTCCTTTTTTGTCTGCAATGGATCCACTTTCTGTGGCTTTTTTATTTTTATTAGTCATTCTCTTTATTTCTGTGTACATTCCTCTTAGCTGTGTGTAATCGTTTTTTATAATTTGGCAATTGCTGATATATTTAAATGATTTACGCGACAGTCTAGTTATAAAATTATGTGTTGCTATTCCCCGTTTGGTGTATGTTTTACTTCTGACATGTGGATGGACTGTGATTACTGATATTTAAGTGGAATATGATTTATTCTTCTTTGTGTCATGTGTTCGCGGTTCGATAGGCAAGCACGGTTCGAATGTTGCCGGCAAAATGTCGCCGGAAAAACTGGGTATGTTCAACTTGTATGTGAAAAGTCTGTGACGGTGGATGGGGCGGAAGAATCAAACATGATCAATGGCCCAGAAGGCGAAAACAGCAAAGTATGTGGTACACATGAGGCATTTTCAGAACACGAAAGGCGAATATGGCAGACCACCGTGAAAGAGATTGGAGCCTCATCACGTACTAGTTCAGAGGAAGCCATGGAGAGGAATTCGAACTTATGTCGGAAACCTGCACCATCAAAGCAAGAGACAGAGCAGAATGGTGCTTCATTGTAGCCAACCTTCGTTGCGGAGAAGGCACTCAATGATGATGATGATGATTCCTCTTAAGTCTTGAATGCTTTCTATATTTTCTATTTCTATACATTTTTGGCTGAGCCAGTCTTCTTTTGCTTTTTTGCACATTTTGTGCATTTCATTATCTATTTTATTGTATTGGGCAGTGTTCGTTGTTTGTTTCATCTCTTCCATTTTTTCTAAGAACATGTTAATCTATTTTTGTTTTTTGCTCTATTCTTTTTGGGTATGAGATCAATAGTAGACAAAATTGGCAGTTATAACGTCAAATATTGAGCATCAAAGAATAAAATGGTCATCTGAACAGAATAAAACTTCACAAACTTGCAGCGTATTATGTGAAAACAGACTGTAGAGAAACAATGGAAATCCAGTAAGGTAATAATAAAATTATCTCAATTCAACATGACTTCAACTTAGATGACACAACTAGCAAAGGCCAGAAAAATTATATATTTCTTCTCTTTGTGTGACACTGCATGGAACAAGCAGTAAGATGAAAGTTTAGTTGATAGATCATCTTCATTACAAAACATAGTTGCATAGTACTCATATTGTTTCTCATTACCGCTACCACATGCTAGCAAAAATTGCTACTTCATCTGTGCTACAGAGTTTTTGTGTCAGAACTGAAGCTAATTAAAGAAAGTAAACAGGCAATTACATTGAAAACTTTCAGTCTTTTTCTCTTCCTCCCCTCCCTCTCCTCTCTCTCTCATTTTCTCATATCTCTTTTCATATATACTTAAAATTTGATCAAGTATGACAATATGTTATAAAAATGTGGAAATCTGATGTTATACACAATCTACAGGTGAACTATGTGTTGAACACAATTTATCAATTCTCCCTGAATGATACATTTAGCATTCAGACAGCTATCCAGCCATTGCCTGATGAGCATATGGAAATAGAACCGCTTTACATTTTTTTAACATTCAGTGACATGATACTTGTCTTATGCATGGGCATCACAACCAGTTTGTTTACGATATTTCCTGTCCAGGAAAGAGAGGTATGTAAATCATGAAGTTTGTAACTTATATTTTTGACAAATTTTCATGAGCCAACTGTAATCTTTATGTCATCTGTGGTTTGACCTTTCATTTTCCAAAAACATAATAATGTATTGTCTCAACAAATAAAACCTGTTCAGCACTTTGTGACATGATAACCAGCAGACTTCTGTGTAGAATGGAATATTGGTAAACTGATTATCTATATCTTCCAACAAATGCAATTTAAAATGAAAATAGCACTATCTATGTTTAACTCAAATGTTCCACTTATACCATTTGTGTTTAAAATGAATGTACCACAATCTCTGTTTAACTCAAATGTTCCACTTATACCATTTATGTTTAAAATGAATGTACCACTATCTCTATTTAACTCAAATGTTCCACTTATACCATTTGTGTTTAAAATGAATGTACCACAATCTCTGTTTAACTCTAATGTTCCACTTATACTATTTGTGTTTAAAATGAATGTACCACAATCTCTGTTTAACTCAAATGTTCCACTTATACCATTTGTGTTTAAAATGAATGTACCACAATCTCTGTTTAACTCAAATGTTCCACTTATACCATTTGTGTTTAAAATGAGTGTACCACAATCTCTGTTTAACTCTAATGTTCCACTTATACTATTTATGTTTAAAATGAATGTACCACTATCTCTATTTAACTCAAATGTTCCACTTATACCATTTGTGTTTAAAATGAGTGTACCACATTCTCTGTTTAACTCTAATGTTCCACTTATACCGTTTATGTTTAAAATGAATGTACCACTATCTCTAACTCAAATGTTCCACTTATACTATTTGTGTTTAAAATGAATGTACCACAATCTCTGTTTAACTCTAATGTTCCACTTATACTATTTATGTTTAAAATGAATGTACCACTATCTCTATTTAACTCTAATGTTCCACTTATACCATTTGTGTTTAAAATGAGTGTACCACAATCTCTGTTTAACTCTAATGCTCCATTTGTACTATATATGTTTAAAATGAATGTACCACTATCTCTGTTTAACTCTAATGCTCCACTTGTACTATATATGTTTAAAATGAATGTACCACTGTCTCTGTTTATTTGCTCCTATTGTATTTTCAGGTTGGAGCCAAACACATTCAAACCATTTGTGGGGCAGGCCCAGTGATATACTGGCTACCAACATTCTTGCTGGACTTTACCATCTACATGTTAACCACCGTATTACCTATTGTAATAATTTTTGCAATCAACAACATATCTCCATACGTAGATGATGGTAGATGGATGCTGCTTATTCTAGTGTTGGCCCTGTATGGTTGGGCAGCACTAATACATGCGTATGCATTTCAATTTTTGTTCAAATCATCTTCTAAAGCTGTTACTCTTGGAATTGCATACAACATTTTGACAGGTAACATATCTTTGTATTGCATTTTTTTTTTTTTTGCAAACATCAGCTTTATATTTCTAGAGATGTTCTGAGGGACTAAACTTGTAGTGAATATCACTTTTTCAGTGTCCAGGTAGTTGTTATTATAAGATGAAATTTAACTTGTTGCTGTTGGGATGTATGGATGTATAATGAGCTGAGAAGGTTACAATAGAGAGACATGTAACCACAGTTGAATGGCTCTTGATAGCTCTATAGCAGCATTTCTCAAACTGGTCTGTTGTCCTCCAGGAGTCAGTGGTGTCATCATCAGGGGTCCGCGAAGGCTTGCAGAATAGTATGGTATTTTGTAGCTTAATGGAAAGATAAAATGAACGAATGCAAGCAGAAAGGAAAATATATTGTAAAAAGAAGTATGGTTTTCCCTTTAAAAAGAAAAGGCTAGACATTTCTAACTTACCACGTCTAAAACGTCAGTGCAGCACAATGGAAGAAATGTCAGGGTGATAGCAAATACACTTTCAACTTGACATATACCAAAGAAACAAAAAGACCAACCAGATCTGGCATTCTCAAGCAGCCTCAATATTGGTTAGAACAGGAGGGGAATCACCCTATCCCAACCAAATTTGGTGTAACTAGTGAAGGAATAATTACATTAATAAAGGAGCTTGATAAGTGACATAAAATATGTACTGTACTTGCAAGTGAGTGGCCCTGTGTGAGTGAAAGAAAGGACATGACATTTCTTACAGCTGCGTATACAATCATCAAAGTTAGTTTCAGTTCAATGGTAGGTTGGTGAATTTGGCAATTGTGTTTCTTTCTTCAACTTGTGTTAATAAAAATTATTTGATCACTGTCAGGTAAAGTGACTGATATTATTGTGGTGAATCAACACATTTTTAGCTAAACCTGAAGATGGATTGTTGGCTGAACTTGAGACATAAACAAACTGCTGATGTTAACATGGGATCCTCTTGTTGGAAGGACATTGAAAGCTCTTTTAGTCATTTTATAAAGTGTGGCCGTTATGGTCAAGAATATTTGTCATCTTTTTCTTGGTGCATGCTACAGGTGAAGAAATATATTTAACAGCTTCAGTAATTTTATAACATCTTGTGACCTGGATTGGTTGAAATACTTTGGAATTAGTACAGATGGGGCATGAGCAATGTCTGGAAAACTTACCAGAGTTGTAACACGGAAAGGAAATCTTACCGTCTGTAATTTGGCATCATTGTTGCATGCATAGGGAAGCTCTTGCTGCTAGGAAGATGCCAGAAACATTGAAAGAAACTTTAAATGAATAAGTCAAAATTGTTCATTATTTTGACAGCAATTCACAGAATTCAGGACTCTTTGAACAACTCTGTCAAGATCTAGGAAGTGATCACTGTCAACTTTTGCTACACAGCAAAGTCTGCTGGCTACCACGAGGTAAAGTTTTGTCATGTGTATGGGAATTTAGAGATGAAGATTATTCCTCATGGAGAAGCAGTTTCCCATCACCAACAGATTTTTCCTGGTTAATCAGATTGGCATTTCTGTCAGTTATATCCATCATCATCAAGTATCAGGATATCTACAGATAGTGTCCACAGTATCCGTTGATAGTGCTCTGGGCTCACTTACAAGCAGATTTTCCTGAATCTGGAAAGATCCAGAGAGCTATGAAAGCATTAATGCCTTTTGTGACAACATACCTGTGTGAACAATCATTCTTTGCTCTCATTTATTTTAAAGAATAATACAGAGACCATTTAGAAAACATAAGTCAGATTTCAGAATTCAAGTTTTAGACATTAAACCCAATATAACAAGGCTTGCAGGTGAAGAATTTCATGTTAAATGATTTCTCATCACCTTCTTCACTAAACTATTTCCTGCTAAATGACTTCTCATCACCTTCTTCACTAAACTTAAAATTTAATTTTAAAAATGCTCTTATTGTCAAGGTTGAACCGTATTGCCTCCAAGACATTTAATATCTTAAAACCATTGTTCGTGTTAACATGACTTTTCTCTCCTTGGAAGATGCTACTTCCATACTGTTTATCGAATCAGTTTCAGTGCAGGAGGGGCATCCCCATATCCGCTCTACTGCCCATCCCAGCATTTCTCAAATCGTATGCTGGCTGATTGTTCCTGTAGTAGTAACCTCCATTAGTCATAGTTAACTGGATTTTGCAGCACCCATAGAAAATGTTATATTCTCTTTTCTTTCACTGTGTATTCTATTTTTTTATGAATCTGTCTGCTTCTTGCTTGAGGTGAAGCTTTAGAGTGTGCTTCCAAAGATTGCAGTGCTGCAAGTTTAGGTTTATTGTGTTCATTATGTGTGTCTGTTTTAGAGAGAATGTTGAATATTTGTATCTACCAGCAAACAGCATTCCACAACAAATGTTGGCAAATACAACAACTAAGGATGAACAGGAAGTCAAGATAAATGTAGGGAACAGACAAATAATTGCAGTGCTGCAGTAAAGCTGGTAGTAATGAGCAAGTGTTGGGGTGTAACATGCACTCCTACAAGGATTAGTGGCAGCTTTATTAAAAAAACTGACTTTTCAAAATACTGACTTTTTTGCTTATATGCTGCTTTCTCCAGAAAGCGAGACCAACACAAACAGACAATGAAATCGAAATAACT
Organism: Megaustenia siamemsis; assembly: GCA_032433765.1. NCBI lineage: Eukaryota > Metazoa > Mollusca > Gastropoda > Stylommatophora > Ariophantidae > Megaustenia > Megaustenia siamemsis. Next base: position 2,746,274 of record JAVIAB010000104.1, read on the forward strand.
GTAAACTCTACTACATCTAGAGTGAGTGGGGCAAGTAAGTCTAAGAGAGATAAGAAAAAATATAAGAAATGAGATGATAAAATAAAAGTGAGATGTACTACCTAATAAGATAATAAAAATTGATAATACAGGCTGTTGCTAAAGTCTCACTCATCATCATCGTGTGACTTCTCCGCAATGAAGATTGGCTACCATGGATCGCCATTCTACTCTGTTTCTTGCTTTGATGGTGCAGGTTGACATAGATTGACTTGTCCATCTTTTGATGTTACTCGTCCATGTTAGTCTTGGTCTGTCTCTGCCTCTTTTACCTTGTATTTTTCCTTCCAATATTACTTTTAGTAGACTGTTGTGTCTTTTAACATGCCCCAAAAATTTCATTTGTCTTGTCTTGATTGTATTTAGTAGTTCTCTTTTTATTTTCAGCTGTTTTAAAACTTCATCATTTGTTGTCTTTTGTGTCCATCCAATTCTACCTATTCTTCTATAAATCCACATTTCAAAGGCTTCAATTTTCTGTTCTGTTTTCTTGTCTAATGTCCATGTTTCTGCACCATACAGGAATATTGAGAAGACGTAACATTTTGCCATTCTTAGTTTCAGCCCTGCTGATATTTGTTTTGTTGTTAATATATTTTTCATGGCATTAAAATTACTTTTTGCCATACCTATTCTTTTGTTTATTTCAATTGTACATTTTCCATCATTGGTTATAGTATGTCCCAGGTAGTTGTAGCTCTGGACTGTCTCCAGATGTATTCCCTCAACTTTGATATTTAATTGTAGGTCTTGAGAATTTTCTTTGTTTATGATCATAGTATTAGTCTTTTTTATATTCATATCTAGTCCATATTTTTTGCTTGTCATGTTTATTACATTAAGTAATTGTTGTATGATCTTTAGGATTTTCTGCTAGTAGCACAGTATCATCAGCATATCTTAGGTTATTGATTATCTTCCCATTAATGTTAAGGCCTGGCATCTCATTGATGTTTTTAAAGATTTTCTCAGTGAATAAATTGAACAAAAAATTCATATAGGAGAAGGTGTATCTCGGTCTACGCCCTATGGGCCAGTTACGGCTCGAAAGGTCAATAGATAGATAGATAGATAAATTGAACAAGCTTGGTGATAAGATGCATCCTTGTCTTACTCCTTTTTTTATATCAATGGGTGTAGAGTTCTCCTTGTTATATTTTATTATTGCTGTTTGCTCCCAGTACAGGTTACAGATCAGTCATATGTCTGTGTCATCCAGATTTATATCTTTTAGGCAGTCTATAAGTTGATTATGGTGTATTCAATCAAATGCTTTTGTGTAGTCTATGAAGCAGGCTTATATTGGTTTCTTTACTTCTATGTACTTTTCGATCAATGTCCTCATGCTGAATATGGCTTCTTTTGTCCCACTGTTTTTCCTGAATCCAAATTGCTGCTCATCTAATTCATTATTAATTTTATTCTGAATCCTTCCTTGTATATCTATCTATCTATTGACCTTTCGAGCCGTAACCGGCCCATAGGGCGTAGACCAAGATACACCTTCTCCTATATGAATTTTTGTTCTAGCAGTTTTCTTTTAAAGATATTTTATCAAATCTCGCCATCCGTCTCTGTTCTGTGCAAGCAGTTCTATCTCATTGAGGGAGCCGACTCCTGCTGCTCTTGCCTCTCTCATCAATGTTCTTCTCAGTGTCTCCCTGGGTCTTCCTCTTTTTCTTTTACCTGTTGTTTCCCATATGAGGGCTTGCTTTGCTATTCGATTATTATCTCTTCTCATCACATGTCCAACGTATGACCATCGTCTTTTCTTTATTACTGAAGATATTAGTGGTTGATTGGCGATTTCTCTAATTTCCTCGTTTGTTTTGAATTCGTTCCATTCTATACCAAGTAATTTCCTTAGACATTTATTTTCGAATGCGTTCAACTTTGTTTCTATATCTCTTGTTGTTTTCCAGCTTTCACGCATACGTAAGGGTTGATAGTACATTTGATTTGAATAGCCTAAGTTTTGTGTTTGTGCTAATGAGTTTTGATTTCCACAACTTTTCAAGGCTTCTGAAAGACATTGCTGCTTTAGCCAGTCTGATTCTAATTTCTTTGCTCGTATCCCCTTCTCGATCAATGTGACTTCCAAGATAGATAAAGTGATCGATCTCTTCTACTGGTTTGTTTTCCATGTATATTTTGTCACTTGTTGGAATTAAACTTTTCATGACTTTAGTCTTTTCATGATTGACCTCAAGCCCAATTTTGCTGGCTATTGATGATAGTTCATTTGTGTTTTCCTGCATCGTTTTTATCTGACTGCTGATGAGAACTATGTCATCAGCAAAGTCGAGGTCCTCCAAATGGTCTCCTTGTATCCATTCGATGCCTTTATTACCAGTGCAGCATTTCTTCATTATGAAGTCCATAACAATTCCAAATAACAAGGGCGATAAAATACATCCTTGTTTAACCCCAGTTTCTATTGGGAAACATTCGCTCAGTCCTTCCTCTGTTCGAACTGCACATGTGTAACCATCATACATGTCTTTGATAATATTTATGATTTTTGATGGTAAGCCATATTGCTTCAGAATTTTCCACAAAGAATCTCTGTGAATACTATCAAATGCTTTTTTGAAGTCGATGAAGTTAAGTACAAAAGGTTTTTGCTTTTCAATGTGTTCCTCCAATATAAGTCGTAGAGTGAAAATGTGGTCAAGACAGCTTCTCCCTTTTCTAAACCCAGCCTGTTCTTCACGCATTACTGTATCTATTGAATCCTTTATTCTATTTAGGATGATTTTACAGAATAATTTTGAGGCAACTGACAAAAGTGTCACGCCTCTCCAGTTGTTACAATCTCTAAGATTGCCCTTTTTTGGGATCTTAACAATGATTCCTTTTTTCCATTTATGAGGCGTCTTCTCTTCCTTGTATAACTTTTAGTAAAATTTTAGTTGCCTGGCTCATTAGGCTTATTGTTCTAAAATCGCTGCATTCAACTGCACCATTCTTTTTAGGCTATGCAATAAAAGTTGATGTTTTTAGTTCATTTGGTATGTATCCTGTATGGTATATGTCATTGCATATGTCTGTGATCACTTCAACGCCAAAATCTTCTAGTGCCTGTATCATCTCTATCTGTATATTGTCAGGTCCTGCTGCTTTTCCCTTTTTCATTGTTTTTATAGCTTTTTCTACTTCAGATTTCAGGATTTTATAGCTGGATGTACATTTTATGAATGGTTTTTTTGTCCCTTTCGTCATGAAATAATTCTGTTATGCTTTCTTGCCATCTTTCGATTATATCTTTGTTGTCTATTAGCATTCTTCCCTCTTTATTTGCAATACATCTGTTTCCTGCTGCTTTTTTGTCTTTATTAGTCATTTTTTTTATTTCTGCGTGCATTCCTCTTAAATTTTGTTTACTTTCCATAGTTTCAATTTCTAGACATCTTTGGTTGAGCCAGTCTTCTTTTGCCTTTTTGCACCTTTTTCATCTACTAGTCTCACTACACTTTGTATATAGAACACATGTGAAAAAATAAGTAAATGACATCATCATGACGACATAAAAAAATGTGCTGCATTTTTGCAGTTGCAAGTTTATAATGTTTGCACTCAAAACAGAATGATGTTATCAATGGAAGAAATAATTTTTTTGGTTGAACAAGTGTTTTGAAATGGCGGTCAATACACATGGATGGTTGTTCAAAGATTTATAGTAAGATTTCCTGATAAACAATCTCCTCATTTCATTATGGTAAAAAATGTGTTAAATAAGTTTTGTGCTACTAGAAATGTGTAAGCTGCTCCTTGATCTAGTAGACCTGCTGTACCTGAAGAAAAATGTCTAGATATCCAAGACATTATCTTTAAAAGTCCAAGCAAGTCCTTAAGGAAAATGTTGTAACCGTATCAGTGGGCATAGTGCACAAAATTCTTAAACAACAATTACATTTGTATCCATACAGGATTTCTGTTGTGTCTGAGCTCAAAGAGTGTGACTATCAATTCAGGATCAACTACTGCATGTGGTTTCAAGCATTTTTAGCTGAAGAAGATGACTCAATTCTTGATGTAACATTCTTCTCTAATGATGCATGGTTTCATCTATCTGGATGTGTTAATGGCCAAAATAATTGTATTTGGAGCAGTTTTAATCCCAATGCATTTCATGAAGTGTCGAAAAATTTGGGGTATGGTATGCCATCAGTAGAAAATGTTTAAGTGGACCGATTTTCTTCAACAACACTATTAATGCCAATCAGTACCGTACTGACATACTGGAACCTTTTTTAGAACAGCTGAATGAACATGAAATTGAGGAAGCGTGATTCCAGCAAGATGGTGCAAACTGCACACACAGCTAGAGCCTCACTGCATTTTTAGGAAGAAATTTTCACAAATCACATAATATCACGTGGAATTTGGCCTGCTCGTTCTCAAGATCTAACTTCATTAGATTATTATCTATGGGGTTTCTTGAAAGGAAATGTTTTCAAAAATAATGTACGCACAATTGATGACCTAAAAGAATCAAACAGAATTACCATTCAAGAAATAACAACAGACATGTTATAGAAGGTATTTGACAATATGAAGAGACATGTACAGTCATGTCTTGAACCCCATGGTGGACATTTCCAACATCTTTTGTAATGAATATTCTATTGGTACTTTCCAGATTGCTCAAAACAGCATTAGACCATAGCAGCAACTATTGTAACTAATTGAATGACTTTCTAAGCACATTTTTTGATGATGTCATTTACTTATTTCTTTTCAAATGTGTTCTATATACAAAGTGTACTGAGACTTTACAAACACCCTGTATAAAAAAATATGTAAGCTTAAAAAAGACAAATATGACGGATCACTGTGAAAGAGATTGGAGCCTCATCACGTAACATTCAGAAGAAAGGAGAGACAATCTGCACTATCAAAGCAAAAGACAGAGTGGAATGTCGCCCAATGGTAGCCAACCTTCGATGTGGAAACGGCATTTAATGATGATGATGAAGCTAAAAAAAATATAAAACTTCTCTGAGACTGTCCAAAAGTGAACTGTGTGGATGACTGAAGTCGAATGCAGATGTGATGGGGGGGGAACCAGTCACATGATTAGACGAGAGGACTGATAGGAATCGCAGGTGATAATAAGATCTGAATTATCATCATACGCCATACCAGTTGGCATAGACGATCATGTCTCTCCACTATATTCTTTCCATGCCATGACACCAAGCTATCTAGTATTTTCTCTCTTTGTTGTCATATTATCTTTCTTTTTCTGTATTTTGCCAGTTGTAACGAAGTATTCCAACTTTCCTCTTCTCATGATGTACCAGAAAAGTGTTGACTGTTTCTTTCTGATGTTTCTTAGGAGCTACCTTTTTGTGGATATGACGTCATGGGACGCACCAAAATGGCAGCTTATTTATATTCTAGCTATGGACTAAGCAATGTTTACTTTGAATACCACGATAAATGTTATTGCAGCGAGTTGGCAGATTTTTAAAAATGTATTCAGGGGTTTGAACATAAATATTTGTTCTAGTTCGTTAACCTTCGCTGTAGATAAAGTCGTTAATTTCATGGCTTAGTTTGTGACATTGGTAGCTAAGGACCTAACTTGTGCAAACGGATGGCATTGGCAAGGATCATTTTGAATCTATGAAGTGGGCTCATTTTGTGTTTAACTCAAAAGCATGTGCTTTTTAACCAAAGAACTTTTTTTGGGACTCAATGAAGATATCCCCGATGGAAGAATAAATTGTACTATTAGTCCCATAAATGATTCGCTTCCAGAGGTTTATGATGTAAACAAAGCAGTTTTGTCATTGCAAGTGAATAATGTCCACACCTATAATTGGTCAGGATTGGGTAACAGCAGCAGTTTTATAGCGAACACAGAAAACATCACAGGGTTGTGCTGTTCTGAAACAGCTATGCCATGCTACCCTAGAATTGCCTTTAATGGGATTACTGTGACGTATTTACACCCCTGAAAGAAATTCTGAATATAACAACATCATGTGCCGTCTGTGATATTAATGACCACATACCAGGAGCCTCCACTATGATTGATACAACTGTTGCACCAAGAACTTCATCAGCAAAGCCATATCTATGGAATGTTCATCTGACATTGTTCTTGAATGATGTCCAAGTTAATGAGACATCAGAATCGTGTGGCGGCAGCTACAAGAAGGGAGCGGAGAACATCATCAATTGTGTTTTTACTAACTACAGGTCATGTGGCTTCTGTTGGATTGGAAATGATAACTTACCACCACTGTGTGTCTATATGTTTGGAATTGGAGTCATCAATGATGGCCTAACATCATAAAGTGCTACGACGATCATCATTTTCGGGAGGACGTAAACTCCCATGGTATATGGTGGATAGGCGGCAGGAACCATTGAAGGCCATGTCTGAAAAGTGTTCCTTCTTGCAGTTTCCTCATATTCCAAGTCCGGCTTGTTGCAGGAGCTACTGAGTTAAGTGCTCTGTGCACACCGTGAGCTGTGTGTCTCATCCGTTTTGATCCTGCTTCGATATCCCGCTTGTTTACGATGAATGATGATATCGTATGACGGGGAACAGTTGGCTGTGTTCACTTTCTGCGCGGTTTCGCCTTATGTCTGTTGGCGTGTGCTGAGACTGCTACAATGGGGACTACAGTTACCTTTCTTTGTTTGGGAGATGAGTTAGTAATTCGGATGATTCCACTGGCACGGGCGGTTGAGCAATTATGGATTTTAATTCGTTTGCTGTGAGACCGAGGCCTTCCATAGCCAATAACAATAACAATACCTTTTTGTGTTGGCCACAATGAGAATTTCCTCATTGGTCCTTTTAGCTGTCCAGGGTACTTTCAGCATTCTTCTGAGAAATCCCTTCTCTGTGGCCTCTAATCGTCTTTTCATTTCTTTGTTTACTGTCCATGACTCGCTTCCATAGGTCAGAAATGGCTTTATATAACATCAATGAACTCTCTTTCTCACTTCTATTGATATAAATTTGTTGTATAAGACGTTTTTCCATTTTATGAAGTGTTATTTTGACCTGAGCTGTTCTGTTTTTTATTTCTGTGGTGCATCTTCCATCTGACGTTATTATTGTGCCCAAGTATTTGACGCATTGCACTTGTTTCAGATTTGTCCTGTTTATTTTTATGTTGCATGATGGTGATAATTAAGGTGTGAATAGTGGTCAAGAATTAAACGGGTAAATGCTGAGATAAAGAAATTTATACTAGGGCACTAAAAACATGAGCAAACAATGCCAGATATGCCATTGAGCAACAAGGAGAAGAATTTGGCGTAATGGAGGATTTTGTTTTCCATTTTCTTCCCCCTCCTCTTTTCTCCTACACCCCCCACCCTGATTTTTCCCTTTCTCCTGTTGTGGCTTCTTACACTTGATTTCCCCGGCTATACTCCCTGTCTATGCTGCATATTTGTAGGTACGTTGGCACTCCGTTACACCACACCACTTGATGTACACAAGTTTAAATGTCATACAGTATATAACAAATTCATTTGATTTACTTTTATTGTTTGTCTGCGAAAAGAAAAACATTCTTTTTTTTATCTTTGTGAATGCTGTGATGATCCTATGATTGAGTTGTTTCCTTTCAGGTGTCTTCGCCCCTTTATTTATAATTGCCATTTCTGAGGAAAGTGAGCTTCTTGTTCTTATGGACTGGACATTCACAGCCTTGGCTCCATCATACGTACTTTTTTTCTGCTTGTTTGCTATGGCTGAAAACTACAATAACATGATCTACTGTAAAAAATTCCCACCGGATTGTCAGGAATGGCCAGAGGGTCCATGCTGTGAAGGTAATAAATAAGTGTGGTAAGTCATTGTTCTTGTATCGTCTTCATTGTTGTTGTGACATTGACAGTTTTTTTTATTGCAGTCCTCACAATGGACATTTCATTACTTGCCATGAACTTTCTGTTGATAACCACGTTGTCCGTATGTCCTAGATCTTTAGAAACAACAAATTCAGTCATATTTCCATGATAGATAAAATGTTAGTAGTTCTAATATTTGTTTGTCATCAGCACATTATTTGGGTAATATGACCTGAACTATGACAGTACCACCTAGATCTTTCCTCATTATTGGCTTCTTTGGCTTTTCTTTTGATTTTGTCTTTGACTTTTCAAAATATATATTGGCCAAAAAGGCTGACTCTTGGAGGACAGAATATGTGAACACTCATATAACATCAAAAATTAATTTGGCACTCTTGTCTCCTCCCAGTTTAGATTACCAGGACATAATACTTCAAATGTCTTCCATGTTACTGGTATCATCTCTTGTTCCTCTGATACCCATGGCCACTTCACTTTAGAGAACCAACTCATATTCTGCAATGGTACTCTCCAACCAAGAGGATTAAACTCTTTTTACTCTTTTCTTTAATTTCTGGTCTCCTCTCTGTGTGTTTTCCCTTTTCCTCCCTCTTCTTCTTCTTCTACCTTTCAGCTCTCTGTGGAGCATAGGTCTTCAACAAACACTATCCAAGCCATTCTGTTTCTTGCCATTCTTTTAAGATCAATCCATGTCTTCTTCATCATCTTCATCTCTGCTTCCGTCTTCTCCAAGAATATCTTGGTCTTCCTCTTTGTCTTTTCCACTGGGGATTCTGTTCTTCCTAAAACCTGCTTGTTCATCTCTCAAATGTTTCTCTATGGCCTCTTTTAGTCTCTCCAGAATGATTCTGCCTAATATTTTTCCTGGCACTGATAGTAGCATAATTCCCCTATAATTTGTGCACTCCTGTAAACTTCCTTTCTTTGGTAGTTTGATCATATAACCTTCTTTTCAGTCTTTAGGTATTTCTTCCCTCTCCCAAATTGTATCTAACAGATTATGTAACATCTTGGTAGAGGTGTTAACACCTGTTTTGATGGCTTCCGAAGAAATGTCATCTGGTCCTGTGGCTTTACCATTTTTTAATAGCTTGATGGCTTTCATTATTTCTTCTTTGCTTGGTTTTCCACAGTTAACGCGTAACTCTTCTTCTGCTGGTAGTATATCTGGAGGATTATTTGAGCTGGGTCTGTTCAAAAGTTCTTCAAAGTGCTCTTTCCATCTCTTCATTTGTTCCCTTATATTACTAAGCAGATTTCCTTTCTTATCTTTATTAAAGGCATTGACTGTATTTTCCACTCAGTTTCTTTGTGCTGTTGTACAGTTCTTTCATATTTCCTTTATGTGTTGCTTCTTTTGCCTCTTTGGCTAATTCGTCTATATATATCCTCTTATCCCTTCTAATACATCTTCTCACTTCTTTGTTTCTTGGCTTTAGTATTTCTCATTTTGCTTTTATTTATGTCTACTTTCTTATTCTTCCTTTCTTTCATTTCATACAGGGTCTCTGCTGTCATCCATGTCTTATTCTGGCATTCTCTTTTCCCCAGGGTTTTTTCACATGTCTCTTTCCATGTATTCTTTCTTTACCTGTTTCAAATTATTTTCTATATTTATTGTATTTTCTAGTTGTTGAAAGACTTGGTATTTTTTTTATACTGTGACAGCAAATTTATCTTTAATTTTTTTCTTCTTTAAGAAACCCTACATTGAAATATTTTCGACCCTTATCTATTGCAGTATATCTTTTCCCTATTCCTTCCTGTGTTATCTTTATTGCCTCTCTTGTTCTTTTTCCCCATTGCCACCCATATCATCTCTTTCCTTTAATCTTCTTCCCATTTTTTTTTACCCTATGGGACACCTCCTTTCATTTTTCCAATGTTTCATTGTTTAGTTCCTTTGATCTAATTAAATCCTACCTGCCATGTTGTCTATTAATCTTTTAACCAGGCTCTTTGTAAATTCTGGCCACTATCTTTTCCGCCATTATTTTTAGAGCTGTGTATTCTAACTCAAAACTTTGTGTTTAATGTTGATAGTTTGTTATACCTGATGAAGGCATTTCCATAAAAGTTGTAGTTTGTCTTGTCTTTCCTTTAGTTTAGCTGCTCAATACTGTTTTATGTTAATTTCTTTGAATTTTCTTGCCTTCTTATCTTTCATACTGTCAAGTAGTTTTATTTTCTAGTTTTCCTCATTAATGTGTTCCAGAGATTAATGTGTTCGAGTCACCACTCACTATTGACCTTGTATGCCTTCTGTATCCCACCAGCCATTTTTTCCAATGGTCTGTAGCAAAACCAACGGATACTACATGGAGAATGAACACATACACAATTGTACACTGGGGTGTGCTTATTGTATCAGGTGTGACATCATCTTGCCTCCTATGTATGTTCACTAGGAGCAGTACAAGTGTATTTCATGTGAACGTGCCTCATAACCTTATGAAGTAAAACATGTATGCTCACTAGGAGCAGTACAAGTGTATTTCATGAGAACGTGCCTCATAACCTTATGAAGTAAAACATGTATGCTCACTAGGAGCAGTACAAGTGTATTTCATGAGAACGTGCCTCATAACCTTATGAAGCAAAACATGTATGTTCACTAGGAGCAGTACAAGTGTATGTCATGAGAACGTGCCTCATAATCTTATGAAGTAAAACATGTATGCTCACTAGGAGCAGTACAAGTGTATTTCATGAGAACATGCCTCATAACCTTATGAAGTAAAACATGTATGTTCACTAGGAGCAGTACAAGTGTATTTCATGAGAATGTGCCTCATAACCTTATGAAGTAAAACATGTATGCTCACTAGGAGCAGTACAAGTGTATTTCATGAGAATGTGCCTCATAAACTTATGAAGTAAAACATGTATGCTCACTAGGAGCAGTACAAGTGTATTTCATGAGAATGTGCCTCATAAACTTATGAAGTAAAACATGTATGCTCACTAGGAGCAGTACAAGTGTATTTCATGAGAACGTGCCTCATAACCTTATGAAGTAAAACATGTATGCTCACTAGGAGCAGTACAAGTGTATTTCAAGTGAACGTGCCTCATAACCTTATGAAGTAAAACATGCATGTTCACTAAGAGCAGTACAAGTGTATTTCATGAGAACATGCCTCATAACCTTATGAAGTAAAACATGTATGCTCATTAAATAAATTAAGGAACCTTCTGGATATTTACAGAAGGTAGTAGGTGCACTAACTAAAAGGTTTTTTTGAAATTCTAGATAACAAAAATCTTGGTTAAACCTTTGTCTATAGGAAACTGATAGAATAGGTAGAGTATTTAAACAATTAGTGCTGACTTTATTTATTACTGCTGGAAATAAGATATTTAGCTCTTCTGTTTTCTCTTTCATTGAATGGTGCTGTGTAAAATTCTCATGATTAATGTTTCTGTACAGTTACTGTCTTCTTGATGTTCTGAGTAATCAAGAAGTGCTCATAGATTTGTTTCAGTTTGATCAATTTTTTTAAAAATGGAACCATTAATTTTTTTGGTTAATTCTTAAAAATTTTTAACCCGGATATTCAAGAGTCTACTGTTTGTCCCCCAGGTACTTGTGTGGATAGCTGTCGTAAACATGTTGATGATTACACGAACTGGGAATTTCCTGGAACTGGACTTTTTCTATTCTGCATGTCCTTGCAGGGATTCTTATATTTTCTGATTGTCATGTTCATAGAGTACCGTGTAATTCAGTGGTTGTGGTAAGTGTTGCATGAAATCTAAGTAAGTTAAGATGCAATACAACATAATATCTAAGAAATAGAAGTGGAAATAGTATGTGCCATTTTGGCACGCAGGGTTTCTGTTTTTGAGATTGTGGTTCTGCCCTATGTGCCACCTTTGGCTCAAAAAAGACAATAGATAGAATGAGAAGGGAACAGCTGAAATATATTGTGACAACTGGGAAAACTGAGGGACGAAGAAATAGAGGGAGGCAAAGAAAAAAGATACCAGACAGCTTGAAAGATGGGTGTCAAATGCTAATAGAAGGGCTTGTTTGGCAATCAGTCATGTGGTTAGAACAGAGGTCAGACGTGTTGTGAACCAGTCAAGTGTGACAAAGGTAAAGACTATAGATCTATGAGAAGTGTGAAAGTCAACAGACTAAACAGACATTCATCAGAAACCTTAGCGATAAGTGCGGTGTAATTAAGGACAGGTACTGATTAGAGATATTGAAGAGTTTAGAAAAAACCCAGAGCAGTGGAGGGAAAATATGAGAGGAGAGATGGGGGCGGAACAACGATAATTTTTACCATCAACCAGCCTGTCAGAAGCTAAACAATCACAACAGGCATGAACAGAACATTAAATCCTAGCAGCACACCGCGTGTAACCGGCATATTTAGAAACAACACACGCTGTAATGGAAAACACTGTCCACATATGAACACCATCATAAATCCTTTCTTTTTCCTACTTTGGCATTAAAGTCACCCATTACAATAAGAATATATTATGTATTTTTTTAATAAGTTTTTGAAGTGTAGACATGGAAAGCCATATTGCACTTAATAACTGACAGCCAGGTGTTGTCATGTTGGGTGTAAGTAAAAATTGAAGTTGTAGGTCAAAGTTACCATACTGTGTGGGAAAAAATATTTGTAAAAAATATATTACCAGACTCAGGGGCGAGAAAGATGTGGGTGTAAAGAAATGTGAAAAAAAAACCAAAAAAATTAGACACACAGATGGATCGGCCAGCATATAAATAAGACTCCCTCAGACCCCATTAACAGGAAGGAGCAGTGAGCAACAATGAGCAGAGACACAAACATTTAGAGTTTAGCAGAGAAAAGTAGAGATAAGCACAGATTAGTGATTAGCAAGCAATAATTAGCAGAGAGCAATTAGAAAAGCTACTATTACTAGTAGATGAGTTAATAAATAGTAGATGCAGTGAGTCCACAACAGGACTGGTGTTTAGACATCTAGAAATGTATTCTGTGATTTACTAATTCCAGGAGTATGTGAGTCTGGTTGTTATCCAGACCACCCAGTAGTTTGATTATATTTCTGACTGTACTTTATTATGTGATAATATAACTTGTGACTATAGGAATGTAATAATAGTGTGTAAATAAATATGTTTTCGTGTGATGGAACACCTAAAGAGCTTGTTCGTGTCAAGAACAGATGTTGCATGAATATGTTAAAGAAAGATGAACGACCTAGATGAAGTATGAAGACGCATAGTATGAGAGACATTATATTTAAAAGTTCAAATAGGTAGATATCCAGTTTTTGGTTCATCATCATAAATCAGTCATTTTACAATAACTATCAAGTATAATATAAAGAATAGCATAAAACATTCTTACCTTTGTAGAAGTTGATGGTAAAGCACATCTTTAATCTCATTTTCTGTCTCATTTGTTGGTGCATAACATTGTATAATTGGGAGTCTTCCATACCATGATTTATAGTGAGCTCTAATCAGATGGGGAGCCGCGATAGCTCAGTGGTTAGTGAACTGGACTACAAAGGACAAGAGGTAGGGTTCGATCCCAACCGACAGCTTCCGGGTTCACCCAGCCTTTAATGGGTACCTGATTTTTTTCTGGGAAAGTAAAGCGGCATGGGTGTAATACCAACCACATTACCCCAAAAATCATGTGCCAAAGGTCTGTAAAATTTATGGTCACTAACACCATATTCCCTATACGCCACTTGGCGTGACGGGGGTTCTTTACTTTTTTTTCCTTATCAGATGGTTATTTACTGGCTCCTATTCTATAAGGCTTTTTGTAGCTTTATTTGTCATCATTATTCCTACCCTTTCTTGGTGTTTTCCATTTTCCCAACCTGAATATAATAAAACTATGTTGTTATCCATTGACCTTCCTGTACCTGGCCATTGCTTTAGCTGATACCCAATACATTCTACTGAAATCTATCCACTTCACAGGCCAGTTCTACATAAATATTAATTTCACTGTCAAGATGAGATAATTGTGCAGTAATGTTAACAGTCTCATCAATGGCAATAACATTAAATGTTTCCATAGGGAAGCTTTTCTTCATTGCAATGCAAGAGATTTCAGAGATTAGGAATCAGTCTGCATATTGATATTTATCTAACATATAACATATTATATATGAAGTTTTAGATAATTGAATAAGGTATTAAATTTCACCAATGCGAAGATGATACAAGATATGTAAAAAGAATATGGTTTGATGACAGTTTACACTAATCAATTGAGAGTGGCACACTATGCTGTAAAACGTATGCTATCGAAATTGGTGTGATGCACAGTGCGATGAAACATACGGAAAGAGTTAAGATGAGTTAATCATGCAGTGATATCAATGGTCTCATCAATAGCAATAACATTAAGATGAGTTAATCATCCAGTGATATCAATGGTCTCATCAATAGCAATAACATTAAGATGAGTTAATCATGCAGTGATATCAATGGTCTCATCAATAGCAATAACATTAAGATGAGTTAATCATGCAGTGATATCAATGGTCTCATCAATAGCAATAACATTAAGATGAGTTAATTGTGCAGTAATGTCAACAGTCTCATCAACAACAATAACATTAAGATGAGTTAATTGTGCAGTAATGTCAACGGTCTCACCAACAGCAATAACATTAAGGTGAGTTAATTGTGCAGTAATGTCAACAGTATCATCAATAGCAATAACATTAAGATGAGTTAATTGTGCAGAAATGTCAACAGTATCATCAATAGCAATAACATTAAGATTAGTTAATTGTGCAGTAATATCAACAGTCTCATCAATAGCAATAACATTAAGATGAGTTAATTGTGCAGTAATGTCAACAGTCTCATCAATAGCAATAACATTAAGATGAGTTAATTGTGCAGTAATGTCAACAGTATCATCAATAGCAATAACATTAAGATGAGTTAATTGTGCAGTAATGTCAACAGTCTCATCAACAGCAATAACATTAAGATGAGTTAATTGTGCAGTAATGTCAACAGTCTCATCAATAGCAATAACATTAAGATGAGTTAATTGTGCAGTAATGTCAACAGTCTCACCAACAGCAATAACATTAAGATGAGTTAATTGTGTAGTAATGTCAACAGTATCATCAATAGAAATAGCATTAAGATGAATTAATTGTGCAGTAATGTCAACAGTCTCATCAATAGCAATAACATTAAGATGAGTTAATTGTGCAGTAATGTCAACGATGTCATCAATAGCAATAACATTAAGATGAGTTAATTGTGCAGTAATGTCAACAGTCTCATCAACAGCAATAACATTAAAATGAGTTAATTGTGCAGTAATTTAAACATTATCATAAACAGCAATAACATTAAGATGAGTTAATTGTGCAGTCAACAGTCTCATCAAACACTCGTTCTTGCCTATTCAATTTCCTTTTTCTCTGAAATAGAGGAGCACTAGACTTTTAAAGAGGATGTGGAATCCGAAAAAATAAAAAAAACTGAAACAAAACTTAGGCCAGCTTGTGTAACTTTTGTGTGGGCCACAGGTGTGCTTGCAGAGGACCACATGTTTGACGTGTCTGGTTTAGATGTTCCTTTATTTCTTATAATTACACTTCTACAATCACTGGATAAACCTTTGTGTGGGCCACAGGTGTGCTTGCAGAGGGCTACATGTTTACATGTCTGGTTTAGATGTTCCTTTATTTCTTATAATTACACTTCTATAATCACTGTATAAACTTTTGTGACATCTAATAAGGTGGCTACTTACTCCATACTGAGCCAATGTTTGCCATAATACATCTTTATCTATTCTGTAAAAAGTTTTCTCTTGGTCCAACAGGTCTCTTAGAAAGATTCTGTTTATATTCTATATTCTTCTCTATTAGCTGTAAGATTCTGTTTATATTCTATATTCTTCTCTATTAGCTGTAAGATTCTGTTTATATTCTATGTTCTTCTCTATTAGCTGTAAGATTATGTTTATATTCTATGTTCTTCTCTATTAGCTGTAAGATTCTGTTTATATTCTATGTTCTTCTCTATTAGCTGTAAGATTCTGTTTATATTCTATGTTCTTCTCTATTAGCTGTAAGATTCTGTTTATATTCTATATTCTTCTCTATTAGCAGTAAGATTCTGTTTATATTCTATGTTCTTCTCTATTAGCTGTAAGATTCTGTTTATATTCTATGTTCTTCTCTATTAGCTGTAAGATTATGTTTATATTCTATATTCTTCTCTATTAGCAGTAAGATTCTGTTTATACTCTATGTTCTTCTCTATTAGCTGTAAGATTCTGTTTATATTCTATATTCTTCTCTATTAGCTGTAAGATTCTGTTTATATTCTATATTCTTCTCTATTAGCTGTAAGATTCTGTTTATATTCTATATTCTTCTCTATTAGCTGTAAGATTCTGTTTATATTCTATATTCTTCTCTATTAGCTGTAAGATTCTGTTTATATTCTATATTCTTCTCTGTTAGCTGTTTGAATATAAAGATGGCACATGTGCAACTTCTATTTTCTTCTGATGCCTAAACCTCATCTGTTTTTTTTTTTGAGTGAGTTCTCACTGTGTTCTAACTCTTATTATTTTTCTGTGTCCCTTGTAAATCCCAAGTTCAAGAAGAACATTTTAAAAAACCCCAGACAGTTAAAAATTCAAAAAGAACAAACTGAGCACTATTGGCAAAGATTATTTTTGTAAGAAAGAAGCAATAACATTCCTGTTGTCATTTTAAGTGTGCATTAACCAACTTTCTGTAATTGTCACTGCCAGTTTTGATTTCTTTCTGTACAGTTAGACAAGATTGAAATGGACACTGTGTTGAGAGTAGTCATCGTGATGTATGAACTTGTCTGTAAAATATGTCAAGAAACTTGATTGCTGTACAAATAAAACTATTTTATCATAACCAGGTACAATTTTATTCAAGGCTCTATGGACTACAATGAAATCGGCTATGCAGAAGATGTAGATGTGGCAGCTGAAAGGCAACGCATCAATTCTACCAGAAATTCACCATCAGGTAAAATGTCCATATGGGATTTCTCTCTAAATGAGCCCACTGACTGCATGTTTCCCCTTGTGTAGCAGAGTTGCCTGAATAATGCTCTTTCTTGTTTGTTAATCCAAGCCACTTTTAAAAAAATTTCATGGTTACATTGTTTCTTTATCTGGGTCAGATCTCACATTCCCTGTCCATAAGTTACAATAGAACAGATAAAGTCTTGGGTTGAGTATTTGGGATGTATGGAAGAAGGGAAGACCCATGTTCGTGTATAGTACAGATCGAGAATCAAAGTTGTAGGGCAATAATAGATACAGGAGCAAGTGTC
This sequence comes from Megaustenia siamemsis, assembly GCA_032433765.1. Classification (NCBI taxonomy): domain Eukaryota; kingdom Metazoa; phylum Mollusca; class Gastropoda; order Stylommatophora; family Ariophantidae; genus Megaustenia; species Megaustenia siamemsis. The sequence continues at coordinate 2,763,486 of JAVIAB010000104.1, forward strand.
AGTGTTATTAATGAGAGTGCTTACAGGTCCATAAGAGGGAAAGGGAAGTTATATAGAACAAACAATAAGCCTAGAGTCCATAAGTGGGCAATTGCTAGAGGTGGTAGGAATAGCGATGTTAGAATTTAAAATGGCAAATACACATTGAGACAAATGTTTATGGTAGTAAAAGGAATGAATAGAGTGATGGTATTGGGGAGAGACTGGATGAATAGGAATAGGGTAATAGTAAACTATAAGACACAGAGATTAAAAATAAGGAAAACGGAAGTACAAATGGAAGATTACATACATATAGTTACATTGTTCAGGGCAAAAGATGTGATTCTGAAAACGCCCACATAAGGTACCGGGAGCAGTGTAAGGATCGGGGGAAGCACGGGGTAAAACTCGTTGCCACGGGAACAAACATTGGAGTAGAGAGAAAACATAGGAGATAGAAACAATATGTGTGCATAGAGAACAGATATAAGGAAGAAACTAATCCAACATGGATAGATTTAGAAGAGAAATACTGCAAAGCACAATGGAGGATATTGATAATGGCCAAAGATTTTGTATAAAGTGGTGAAGTGTACATAGGTGAAAAGGAGAAACATCAAGGTGTCTTACATAATAAGACAAAGGGAAAAGTGTAGAGCCGGGATTGTTAATCCAGAGGTGGTGCCCTACACAGGGGATGTGTTGCAGGATGCAGCATAAAATACATTGCGGAAAGCAATGACTTAATGTATATAGTAAAGCAGGGAGTCGCGATAGCTCAGTGGTTAGTGAACTGGACTACAGAGGACAAGAGGTAGGGTTCGATCCCAACCGACGGCTTCCAGGTTCACCCAGCTTTTAATGGGTACCAGATTTTTTTCTGGGAAAGTAAAGCGGCACGGGCGTAATACCGACCACATTACCCCAAAAATCATGTGCCGAAGGTCTGTAAAATGTATGGTCACTAACACCATATTCCCTATACGCCACTTGGCGTGACGGGGGTACTTTACTTTTTTTTTTATATAATAAAGCAGGGAGTGAAGTCAAAAGGGTTTTTGTTGTTATAGGAGTTTAGAGGTGTAGTGGCGAGATAGCCAATCCAGAAGGAATAGACTACACAGAGGACCTATTGAATAGACAATAGGGAGACACATTGTGAAATGCAATGAGTGTACATATAGAAGGCCTAGAGCAGTAATGTCAAATTAGGGGAGAAGGACGAGGAAATTTTCAACAAATAGTGGATATTTACGGGTGTCCGGTTAGCGCAATCGATAGGCGGTTGGCTTACCACGGCAACAGCCGGGGTTCGTACCCTGGCGAGGACACCTGGGTTTTACTAATTCCCTAAAAATTAGTAGGAGCCGCGATAGCTCAGTGGTTAGTGAACTGGACTACTACGGACAAGGGGTAGGGTTCGATCCCAACCGACGGCTCCGGGTTCACCCAGCCTTAAATGGGTACCGGATTTTTTCTGGGAAAGTAAAAGCAGCACGGGCGTAATACCGACCACATTACCCCAAAAATCATGTGCTGAAGGTCTGTAAAATATAGGGTCACTAACACCATATTTCCCTATACGCCACTCGGCGTGACGGGGGTACTTTACTTTTTTTTTAGTGGATATTTACAGAGGGAGATGATGTAGGACTAGACTAGTTTAGTGATGAAACAAGGGATTATTGGAAATAGATGGGGGAATGAGGCCTGGTCTGCGGGTTCTATAGGGTCTATTATCAGAACCTTTGGACAATGCTGTTGACATAGACTGACGGAGACGCTGCATATCTATCTATTGACCTTTCGAGATGTAGCCGGCCCATAGGGCGTAGACCAAGATACTCCTTCTCCTATTTGAATTTTTGTTCTAGCAGTTTTCAATTCTTTGAAAGATATTTTATCAAATCTAATATTTGATATTACTCCGGCTTGGTATAGAACCATTGATCAGAAGTTTAACAAGCCGCTATCATAAAAAACAATTTTGTTAATGAAACGTAGACCTGATACAGACGCTGCACAAGGAGAGAAAAAATAACTTCATAGCAAAATGAGAGGAAGGGTAGATAAAGTAGGAGTGTAAGGGTAGAGTGGTTTGATGGTGCACTTTAGTTGTTAGGATAGATAAACGACTTTAATGGATCGGGGGCAAGTGTAACAGTGGGAGGGTGAGAATGTGTAACGATAACATGAGTGAGTGATTCAGGAAAACATGGACATTTTACGGGCAGTGAGTGAGGGAATCGGCTCAGTTAGAATAACGAATTCTGTGGATTTTGAGAGAGATCAGTTAGAGGGGAAGAGGATGTAAGAAGGTCAGGGATTGGCTAAAGATGAAAGAGATAGTTGAATTACAAGGTTAGGTGGAGAGTTTTACTCATACAGTAGGCCTGGGAGCAGGATTGCCAGAAGGTGGTAGCTATTATGGCTTACCAACCTTCAAATATGTCTAGTTAAATGTTCATGTTAATTATGTGTGAGCTAGGAGTTCAGCCATTGATTAGTAGTTAGTTGGACAGTTGATGTCTTAAGGTGAGGATGTGCGAGCAAGAAGCTCGCTAACTAATTCAGTTTTAGTTTGAAAAGCTGAGCATTTTGACTATTCATTATGTGTGAGCACAGAGCTCGCTAATTAATTCAGCTTTGTAATATTCATTATGTGTGCGCAAGGAGATCGCTAACTGTTTCAGCTTAGTGGAAGAGCTGAATATTTTTATGTTAATTATGTGTAAGCCAGAGTTCAGCCATTTATTAGTGTTGGTTGGACAAGTGAAGTCTGATGTGACGATGTGCGAGCAAAGAGCTCGCTAACTGATTCAGCTTTAGTTGAAAAGCTGAGTATTTGTAATATTCATTATGTGTGAGCAAGGAGATCGCTAACTGTTTCAGCTGTAGTGGAAGAGCTGAATATTCCATGTTAATTATGTGTGAGCAGCCGAGGGCTGGGTACATTGCTGGTTTTGTCTACTTTGTGGTGTTACTGATCAGATGGACTGTGAATAAACTTAGTCCTATTTTATGAGTGAACAGTTTTGGTCAGTCATTTTGTCAGTGTTTGTGGGTATAATCGTTATGGTGAAGAACGAACAGTCGGGTTGTGGAGAAGTCTAAGGTCTGAACGTCTGCATGGCCGTCCATCAGTGAAATAGCGCGAAGTACAACTATATGGAGATCACAAGGGAAAGCTCAGCATTAATTTCTTGGCCAGTTTGGAGCTGCTGTTCCATCAAGTAAGAAGCAGTCATGCAGTGACGCAACTCACGAGTCCATCTGTTCAGCAAGGCTGTCAGGGAGGAGGCCAACAGTCAGTGCAGCAGGCGACCAGCATCAACGCCGATTTTGATCCGTGTCCAGTGGGGAGCATGGCTCGTCACTAACAACGTTATCATTAATAGTATGTCATTAGTTTGTGTTGACGATAAAAGAGACAGGGTGGACACGGAGAGACAACCACTCACACAAGATGAAAGAGATAGTTAAATCACGAGGTTAGTTGGAGAGTTTTACTCATACGGTAGGCCTGGGAGCAGGGTTGCTGGAGGGTTGGTAAGCCATAATAGCTACCACCTTCCGGTGACCCTGCTCCCAGGCCTATCGTATGAGTAAAACTCTCCACCTAACCTTGTGATTCAACTATCTCTTTCATCTTTAGCCAATCCCTGACCTTCTTACATCCTCTTCCCCTTTAACTGACCTCTCTCAAAATCCACAGAATTCGTTATTCTAACTGAGCTGATTCCCTCACTCACTGCCCGTGAAATGTCCATGTTTTCCTGAATCACTCACTCATGTTATTGTTACACATTCTCACCCTCCCACTGTTAGAATCTTACATTATTGTAAACACAAAAAGGCACACAATCTGAAACATTTTGATATACAATACCTGACAGAACAACAACAGGTAATTAAATCTGTGTAACTATCATCATGTAAACATTTGTATTTGAGAGTGGGTGTGTCCCAACTCAACATTTTGATATACAATACCTGACAGAACAACAACAGGTAATTAAATCTGTGTAACTATCATCATGTAAACATTTGTGTTTGAGAGTGGGTGTGTCCCAACTCAGCATTTTAATTTTGTTGCCTTGCATCTAGTAAGGGGTACTAACTGTCATTGTTTGAGATCAAGGAAGAACAAGAGACAAAGGATAGATGATATCACAGAAATCCAAAAGCTCACAACAGTCAATGACTGGGATCAAGGTAAGGACCATGAGACAGAAGGACGTACAAGATCTTAGAAATCAAACAACTAATTGCCAAATATTGGGATGAGGGAAGACAAATGGGCAGATAAATAGTGTAACAGAAATGTGGTAGCTTATAACAGACATTGATTGGGTTCAAGGGAAGGAACAAGAGGCAGATTGAAAATATAACAGAAAGTGAGCAGCTAATATTATCCAAAGATCAATGAAGACCCAGAGAAAGAAAGCTAGATAAGGTAACAGAAATTGGGTAGATAATATCAGCCACAGATCATGGAAGACCAAGAGATAGAGAGCTAGACAAGATAACAGAAATTTGACAGCTAATATCAGCCATAGATCAAGAAAGACCAAGAGATAGAATAGATAAAGTAACAGAAATTGGGCAGCTAACAACTGTCAGGACAACAGACTTGTTCCAGGATAGAAATCTTCATCTCACCACACCACCTCAGCTCCTTTGGAACAACTTAAACTGATACCGTTGATATAAAACAACTTTTATTCCAGATTCTTTGGTACTTTACAACTTGCACAAGAGCTATTCTCACTTAGTGGCAGTGGACCATGTTTGTCTGGGTGTCCCAGAACTTGAATGCTTTGGTCTGCTAGGTCAAAATGGAGCAGGCAAGACTACAATCTTTAAAATGTTAACAGGGGATGTTATGGTAACTGGAGGCAATGCTTACCTCAAAGGTTTTGATGTGAGAAATCACATCCGCAAAGTAAGTTGCTTCTGTTCTACATTAGTCATGTTTTTATCATTTATCAGCTTCACGCTTGGTCTGGTTGTTGTTGTTGCTTGAGAGTTATCATCCTCTAGTTGTTGCTATCCAATGACACTTTTGACATCATTTATTTGTTTTTTAAATATAAATAGAAGACAACACTGTTACACAGGAAATCAAAATGCGTATTTAACCCTAAATTATGATACCTACTTGTTACATTTCTTAGTTCAAATTGCTACCACTTAATTGTAACATTAGGAGCACTAAAAATAGAATTTTCTTTGAACTATTGACACATATCTGTGTGTTTATCAATTAGACACACAGGGAACTCGGATTGCCTGTTATAAATTGATTTATGACCCAAAATATACCACTAGTATGGGATGTGTTGTTTGTTTATTCATTTGGTCACCAAAAGTTCATCATTATATTTGGCTACCTCAAAGCGTTATTCGCTGAGTTTCTTGAATCACAAAAGTTGTTTGATGTCGCTGATGACTGGAAATTTCCCTGGTCATGATGGAAAAAAATTAAAAAGACTAATTTGTTGAAATTTAACAATATTTTTTTGGTATTATAGGATCATATCCCACGAAATTGGTAAAAAAAATCCATCAATAGAAACACATTAAATACTCAGGGGTCATCAGAAGTAGTAATTGGGAAGGTGCATGGAGTGGGGTGATGTTTGAATTCAGAAAACTATCAAATTTTGAAGAATTTGTTTTTTGATACGGTATTTTTGTACAACGTTATCATAATCTAGGGTTAAATGATACTAGTTAGAGAACATACTTGTCTACATTGGTTAATTATCTACAACAAGCGGGAGCAACTTTCCACATATTAATGCTTGATTGAAAAAATATGAGAATGCCGACGGCTGGATAATGTCACTTATTTAAATCATTATATATATATATATATATATATATATATATATATATATATATACAACTAAATTTTCATTCTTAAGTTGATGTAATGTAGAAATCATATTAATGGGAAGTAGAGAACAGAAAAAAATTGGAAAGAGAGAGGAGTGGATGGAAAAAGAAAGAAAGAAAAATGTAAAATTGAGCAAATTGTACAAACTCTCAACACATGGAAGGTCTCAAGTCCAAAAATGTTCATTCTCACTGAAGCAAAGTTAGTCATACAAGAAATGTAAAGCTTGAAACAGGATAGACTCATTCAAGAAATAAAGAAAAAGCAAATATTTGCTGTCAGATTGAGGGAGAAGAGATAGTAGGGAAACAGTGAGACAAGAATCTAGATAACTTAAGGGGAAGCCAACAGCAGAAGTGATAAATAACATGGAGACAGAAGGGACATGGACACCTCCATTAGCAGACATTGAGCATGGTTGTATGTAGTGATATAGATTCTACCAGTCACTAACTGATCTTTGTATGTTGGCATAAACATGTAAAAAGAACAAGAAAATGTATGTTTTTCATTCGCTTCACAGTGCTAAGTTCTTCTCATTTGCCTTTCAGCATATATTAAGGTGACCATATTTTTGAAACCTTAATCCAGGACGGATTAATTTGACATAAATTTCCCATCAATAAAATGACATTTCTTCTGTCTTTTTAAAGTGAATAATACATATTATATATATATATATATATTAAAACTAACTAAAACACCTAAAAATATAGGCTTATAAATCGTTATCAGGAGATTAAAAAAAAACCAAACATTAGTGATACTCACTTAAATGGAAGGTGAAGCAGAGTTGTTGTACTTTTCTGATCAGTATTTCAGTTTCAGTATAAAAGATTTAAAACTTGGAGCGCATTTTACTGTTACTATTTCGCTAAATGAACAGCCAGTTCAACTTTTTAAACAATTTCTACACAACAACGGAATAATGTATATTTTTAAGTCGAAGAGACGTTTACCATATTGGCAACATTGGTAAACGTGTGTGTCCCTAATGTATTTTAACAAATCCGGGACAAAAGCTAAAAAATCTGCCAAAATCGGGACAGTAACAAATCCGGGACAAACGTTGAAAAAAGAGTAAAATATCGGGACTGTCCCGGAAAAATCGGGACTGTCCCTGAAAAATCGGGACGTCTGGTCACCTTACATATATGGGAGATATCAATCACTGTTATTTGCTATTTTGTTGCCCTCTGCTGTTGTTTTTTTATTCCCTAGTGTTTCTTATATTCCATCAATCAATCTCTTTTCATGGTCAACCCTTTAGTCTGGTGTTCTTGTAACAATTATTCAAGGCTTGTGATGTGTTTCTGTTTTATCACGAGATCAAACCATTTTACCTGTTGTTTCATTATGTATCCTATGGTTGAAATTATTCCTAGCTTTTTTCTCAGTTCTTCATTTCAGATCTTATCTCTCACATTGTTAAATGTAATCAAGTTGTACTTGAAGTCAACCAAAATATCAAATAGAGAATGTTGTGACTCATCTTTAGGTGCAGGCAAGCATGGGCTACTGTCCACAATCTGATGCTTTAATCAACCTCCTGACTGGTCGAGAAACACTGACCTTGTTCGCACGTTTACGAGGCATCCCAGAAGACAAAATCAAAATGGTGGTTGACAGGCTAACAGAGAGTCTCACGATCTCTCCTTACATTGATAAATATGTTAGTCACTACAGGTATGTGATGTCTCACATTGATAAATATGTTAGTCAATACAGGTATGTGATGTCTCACATTGATAAATATGTTAGTCAATACAGGTATGTGATGTCTCACATTGATAAATATGTTAGTCAATACAGGTATGTGATGTCTCACATTGATAAATATGTTAGTCAATACAGGTATGTGATGTCTCACTCACATTGATAAATATGTTAGTCAATACAGGTATTTGATGTCTCACTCACATTGATACATATGTTAGTTAATACAGTTATCTGATGTCTCACTCACATTGATGAATGTGTTAGTCAATACAGGTATTTGATGCCTCACTCACATTGATGAATGTGTTAGTCAATACAGGTATGAGATGTCTCACTCACGTTGATGAATGTGTTAGTCAATACAGGTATGAGATGTCTCACTCACATTGATGAATGTATTAGTCAATACAGGTATCTGATGTCTCACTCACATTGATGAATGTGTTAGTCAATACAGATATCTGATGTCTCACTCACATTGATGAATGTGTTAGTCAATACAAGTATCTGATGTCTCACTCACATTGATGAATGTGTTAGTCAATACAGGTATGAGATGTCTCACTCACATTGATGAATGTGTTAGTCAATACAGGTATGAGATGTCTCACTCACATTGATGAATGTGTTATTCAATACAGGTATGAGATGTCTCACTCACATTGATGAATGTGTTAGTCAATACAGGTATGAGATGTCTCACTCACATTGATGAATGTGTTAGTCAATACAGGTATGAGATGTCTCACTCACATTGATGAATGTGTTAGTCAATACAGGTATGAGATGTCTCACTCACATTGATGAATGTGTTAGTCAATACAGGTATGAGATGTCTCACTCACATTGATGAATGTGTTAGTCAATACAGGTATGAAACACAGTGTCATATTTAATCAAAACCTTCCACACTGCAAATATTTTTACAAAATGAGATGTTAAATGCCACAAAGTGTCATCCATAATGCTGGGTTATATTAAGTGTTATCAACATTCAATGTTCATGATACAAGTTTAAATTTTAACAAGAATTAAAAAAAAGATCACCAACATCATCATCTTTAAGTACAGGGCCTGCTGGCGTAGGTGATCATGTCTCTCCACAACTTTCAATCTCGTAGGTGATCATGTCTCTCCACAACTTTCAATCTTGACAGTTATTTATCATTTCTGTTGACCTTCTGCCAAGCCATTCTCACAAAGTTGGTGTCAAATATTATGTAAAATGCTACTTTCAAGTGTTTAAAATAGTCATGTTAATTCCAGATTATGATGACGTAAAAATCAGGCCTCAAAATATAAATTCTTGGAATTTGATGGTTTACTCCTCCCTATACCTTCGCTAAGAGTGAAAATGAGTTACAAGAAATGTTGGACATTATAGTGAAAGAAAGCAAAAATAAAGGACTCAGCCTTAATAGCAAAAAGACAGAAGTAATGGTAACAATAAAGAAAAAGACATCACCTCAGTGCAAAATAAATACAAGTGGAACAATATTAAAACAGGTAAATGAATTGAAATATTTGGGAACAATGTTAACCTCAGATGGTATGTGTACAACCGAGTTGAGATGCAGAATGGCTCAGGCCAAAAGCAGCTTTCCAAAAAATTAGGAAGATACTATGCAATTCATTTTTAACAATAGAAACAAGAAAAAGATTTCTTAAATGTTATGTAGTACCAGTTTTAACATATGGATGTGAAACATGGACAATAGGACAACAGGCAAGAAAATTACTGGAGGCTGTAGAAATGGGGTTTTACAGGAGAATTTTGAGAATACCATGGACATTTAAGAAGAGCAATGTAAACGTTCTAAAAGAGGCCAAAGCAAAAAGAGCTAATTTCCAATATTAGGAAGAAACAATCATAATTAATTTTTTTGGCCATGTAATGAGAAGAGAACAACTGGAATATATTGTAACAACTGGGAAAATTGAGGGACAAAGAGATAGAGGGAAGCAAAGAGAAATGATACCAGACAGCTTAAGAGAATGGCTTGGCAGAAGGTCAACAACAGAAATGATAAATAACTGTTGAGATCAAAAGTTGTGGAGAGACACTATCACCTATGCCAGCAGGCTCGGTACTTGATTATGATGGTGATACCTTACTAATTGTTACTTCCAGTGACACCCGCCCCCTCTCCCCCTAAATTGTTACTTCCGCTGAGTTTTTCACTGGTTCTCTTTGGTGCTTGTTTTTTTTTTTTCATTGAGCTTCATAAAATTTCATATACTATTGTAAAGGTGGAGCTGTTTTCTTTTTAAATGTACCACACACTTTCTATCTATTAAGTTTATATATGACAGGTCTGAATGAGTTAACACACTTTCTATCTATTAAGTTTATGTATGACAGGTCTGAATGAGTTAACACAATCTCTATCTATTAAGTGTATATATGACAGGCCTGAATGAGTTAACACACTTTCTGTCTATTAAGTTTATGTATGACAGGTCTGAATGAGTTAACACACTTTCTATCTATTAAGTTTATATATGACAGGTCTGAATGAGTTAACACACTTTCTGTCTATTAAGTTTATGTATGACAGGTCTGAATGAGTTAACACACTTTCTATCTATTAAGTTTATATATAACAGGTCTGAATGAGTTAACACACTTTCTATCTATTAAGTTTATATGACAGGTCTGAATGAGTTAACACACTTTCTATCTATTAAGTTTATATGACAGGTCTGAATGAGTTAACACACTTTCTATCTATTAAGTTTATATGACAGGTCTGAATGAGTTAACACACTTTCTGTCTATTAAGTTTATATGACAGGTCTGAATGAGTTAACACACTTTCTATCTATTAAGTTTATATGACAGGTCTGAATGAGTTAACACACTTTCTATCTATTAAGTTTATATGACAGGTCTGAATGAGTTAACACACTTTCTGTCTATTAAGTTTATGTATGACAGGTCTGAATATGTCTACAAGAAGCCCTGGTGGCTCCGGGTGTTGGTTATCAGATACAGTAGATAGCAGGGTGATGACACAGATGGTGATTTGGTAAATAACATTACAAACATAAATGATTGATCAAGTTCAATTGGTACAAACAAAACACTTGTTTATTTGCAGTTAGAAATATTCATATCTGCTCATGATCAACATGATTTGAAAACACCAAGCTTTGTAATGATTCCCAAGTGAAAATTATCTCTCTACTTTATTAATTTTATATCTGAAATTGAGGATATGAGTCCTAATCCTGGCTCATGGGTTACAATCCTAGGTGACTCCATCTTGTTAACTAACTGCAGCCACCATGAACTTTGTCTCAGCCTGTTACATCCTGTTACTAAACTACATCACATCAACACCAGATATCTGTTGTATGTTGAGAACACTAGCTAACTAATTGACTACTTGCTGTGAGTTGTGATAATCTCTGCTATAGTAACCTTCACAATCTGATTCGGCTTCTGACTAAAACTAACTTCTGGTGTGCAATGACTAAAACTAACTTCTGGTGTGCAATGACTAAAACTAACTTCTGGTGTGCAATGACTAAAACTAACTTCTGGTGTGCAATGACTAAAACTAACTTCTGGTGTGCAATGACTAAAACTAACTTCTGGTGTGCAATGACTAAAACTAACTTCTGGTGTGCAATGACTAAAACTAACTTCTGGTGTGCAATGACTAAAACTAACTTCTGGTGTGCAATGACTAAAACTAACTTCTGGTGTGCAATGACTAAAACTAACTTCTGGTGTGCAATGACTAAAACTAACTTCTGGTGTGCAATGACTAAAACTAACTTCTGGTGTGCAATGACTAAAACTAACTTCTGGTGTGCAATGACTAAAACTAACTTCTGGTGTGCAATGACTAAAACTAACTTCTGGTGTGCAATGACTAAAACTAACTTCTGGTGTGCAATGACTAAAACTAACTTCTGGTGTGCAATGACTAAAACTAACTTCTGGTGTGCAAACAATTATATATATATATCAGCCCTGCCCAGGTCTTCTCACAAAACTCAGTGTTATACCCCCTCTTAGCCACTACTAATTTCACAGTGATTCTCTTTCTTATGGTGATTGTGGGTCCTCAGATACCCATGGTCAACATTAGGGCCTTAGACTATATTGTTAGACCCAGTGATTGACTCACAGCCAACATGTTGAAACATTTCACTTTTTGTCTATTGGTTCCTCACTTCTTTCTTAATCATGGACCCTATTCTAATTATATATCATTATGGGGCCAGCGGATCACAATTCTTCAACCGCTGATGCAGGTGCATAACTCTGAAAATGCAGGAGTGATTTCCCCCTTCTTATCTCCAATCCTGGCACTACCCCCGTGGTTATGGATGTCAACTATGCAGCAGCATATTCCATTACAGGTGTGTATTCCACTACAGGAGCATATTCCATTACACAGGTGTATACAAAACTATAACATTGTCCAGAGTTAGGGATGTCAACTAAACAGGAGTGTATTCCATTACAGGGGTGAATTCCATTACAGGGGCATATTCCATTACCAGGCTGTATCCCATTGCAGGGGTGTATCCCATTACAGGGGTATATAGAAAACTATCACATTGTCCAGAGTTAACATCAAATGAAGTCTAAGAAGCAAGTTAAGAAAAGAGTTCCAGACAGTTAAAGGAGAGACTGGAAAGACATGAATTGTTTTGCTCATGGTAATGAAACTAGTGAGCTGAAAATGTGATGAGTTTCATGGAAATACTGATGTAGTCAAATTGTTTTGAGAATAACCATTTGCTGAGAAGTAACAATTGTATTGTTTTAGTGGCGGTAACAAAAGAAAGTTGTGCACAGCCGTGGCATTGATTGGCAATCCCCCATTTATCATGTTGGATGAACCTTCAGCTGGCATGGACCCACAAGCCAAGAGGCGTATGTGGAACATTTTATCACAGGTCAGGGCATCAGGCAGCACTCTTGTACTAACTTCTCACAGGTAGGAACTGCATCATTTTCTTTGTGTTTTTTTTATTTAATTGAATAAACAAATGGTGCATGGTTCACACCTGTTCAGGACACATTCTCAAGCTGAAATAATATGTCACGATGACACAAATGAGACCCTTCCCTTGACAAAAATTCAGATGTTTCTAATGATGTTACTTACATTCAGGATTGCTGTCTACACAGCTTTCATTCTTTTCCTGCCTTTCTGCTATAAAAATAGTTATTGTTTATGTAACGCTGCCAACATTGTGGTATCTGTTGTTTCAGTTCATCTAGCCTACCAAATATGCTATAACAATTCCTATTCTTATAGCCCAGTGTTTATGGCTGTCACTTTTACCAGCGCTGTGAACACCAAAATATAGATCAAATTCCTGGACAAATTTATCAAAATTGAAACAGGTAAAAAAAAATTATTACTTTCAGCTTTACCCACAGAAATGATAAAATTACATTATTGTATAAACAAATATAGCTGTTCAATGTTAATATTAGAGATTAAATGTTGTAAATTAGGTAGATCATAATATAAAATATATGGTCCTGGTATAATTTTTCTGGGAGTGGTGGACTAGACTAACATTCAGGTCAGATTCTGTGGGAGGGAAATTCTATATTTGACATCACAGATTGCATAAAACTAGGGTAGAGGTTTTAAAGAGCAAGTATTCAGATGTGAGTTTCTTTAAATAAAGTATTGATGCTCTCTATCTAATCTGGGAAGGAACTTCTCTCATGGGGCACCTCTGTTTTCATTCTTTAGTGATTTCAGGGTCACATAAACTTTCATGAATATAAGTGTCTTTACCCTGTAATCATTGTCCTAACATTCACTGGCTTTTCAATCTTATGTTTTGAACGACGTGATCACATATTGCTAAAAGTGGTTCTTCAGTTATTTGCTAGTACACACTGACAATACCAATAGAATCTGGTTATAACAAGATCCTCTGTACCTATTGTCATTATAAACATATCTCGATATAACCAATTTATGTTTAATAATTTCTAAGTTTTATATATAAGCTCATTGTGCATTCCAAGATGGAAGCTGTGTTTACTTTCTATCTTGCGTGGACATAGGGCTGACAGCCTTACGCTGAGACTTGCTTCAAGGCAACCCTAAGTGGGAAAATCATTCCTGTAGTGGAAGCTCATATTAACAAAGTCATGCCAAAAAATCTGTTATGGGCGGTACTTGCATGTCAAGTATTATCAGTTCAAAGTTGATCACTCAAAGGAGATTGAGAAAAACTCACAGTATTTGAAGACAAATGCCTAAGAAAGTTGCTTCACATTAAAGTGAATGAATTCAAGACTAAAACTGAAATAAGAGAAATGGTCATGCAACCATTTATCTTGTCCATTATTAAGAAAAGAAGATGGACATATGTTGGGCATGTAAAAAAAAAAAAAAAAGTAAAGTGCCCCCGTCGTGCCAAATGGCGTATAAGGAATATGGTGTTAGTGACCATAAATTTTACAGACCTTCGGCACATGATTTTTGGGGTAATGTGGTCGGTATTATGCCCGTGCCACTTTACTTTCCAAAAAAAAATTCCGGTACCCATTAAAGGCTGGGTGAACCCGGAAGCTATCGGTTCGGATCGAACCCTACCTCTTGTCCTTTGTAGTCCAGTTCACTAACCACTGTTGGGCATGTATTTAGAAGAAACAACAAATTACTAAGCAACTCTCAAATGGGAAACATCAGGTCAAAGGTAAAGAGGACAACCTCGAGAAACACTGGAAAGAACGTTAACAAAAGAGGCAAGGTTGTCAGGCATAGACTCATCCTCTAGAACATTCATGTGTAGGGTAGGAAAGATTTGATAGAGAAACCAAGTGGGCTGAGATCATCTCTTCTGTCTTAATCTTTGTAAAGTTGTTTCTGAGAGAGCAAGAAGAATAACTAATTCAAAACACTCATGTTTCAACAGCATGGAAGAATGTGAAGCTCTCTGTACTCGACTTGCCATAATGGTCAATGGAAGATTCATGTGTCTGGGCAGCCCTCAACATCTGAAGAACGTTTTTGGACAGGGCTACACCCTGATCACCCAGCTCAATACTTTAGAAGATGGAACATTTGTACCCAACCAGCCTGTTGTTGATTTCCTCACCTCACGCTTCCGTGGTGCAACGGTGAGGCCACTTTGATGAGAGTTCATATTTTGATGCTATTTATTTTTCTTAATCTTTCTTCTTATGTGGACTGTGTCAATCTCCAAGCCTATCTGGCATGCCAAAAATATAGTTTCCTATTCTAGTTAGTTGCTCAACCTATTATTGACCTGAACTATAGAAACTGACATTTTAAACGTAGAACATTTTCTTTCTTTTAAATGACTCTTTTATTTCCCATGTTTGTTGTTATGTAATAATTTATATCATTCTTGTTATTCTTTCAGCTCTTTAGCTGCCTTAACTAGTATATGTCTGTCTACCTGTGTGTGTGCATGTATGTGCAATTTAAGAATTAGGTACAGAGTAACCTGTGGAATTTGAAAGAATTAAAGTTTAAGATGTCGAGGCTTTAGCAGACTTGTAAGGAAGCAAACATGAGTGCCAGCAACAAAGAACGATCTGAATCTGCGGAGCCTCCCAAACTCTGAACATACCAGCCTCTAGATGACTTGGTAAACTCTAATATGATAATAATAATCAGGGGCTTTGCAGAAGAAAAACAAAAATACTTTTCTTTTCTTCCATGAATATTGCAAGCATTAGACAAAAACACTTTTTAAATAGATATTTTTTTGTATGAATTTTATTGGCAAATCTAAATTAGCTTGCACATCATTCCATGAAAGTGATTGTAGATATCCAGCAAGCTTGCTAGGCCCTAACATGACAGAGACCTCTACAGACAACTTCATTGCAGTCTGCATGTCAATGCATAGAATGAGGTCACCAAACAGGATTACTAAAACCCTGATCTCAATTGGTGGAGAATTTATTTTAATAACCCTAAAACTGTTTCTTTTCATGAGTCTGACTAACTTCCTTTACTTTGCTGGCTATTTGTTTTGAAGTCGATTGTGCAGATTTTGTAGGGACTTTCTCTTCACACTGAATGCAGTCTGCAAGTTCCTCTTCATCCAAATTTCATGCACAAATGAATTTTTTGCTTTTTACTTATGTCAGCTTTATATCCATAGCTGTACACACAGCTGCCAGGTAAAAATGGATTAACACGCAAAATTCAGTTCCTAGTCTATAGGGACTTCGTCAGAGTTGAAAGCTGGTGAACGCAACAACAACAGCGTATCCATAGCAAAGTCCAAAGGGATTTAAATTTACATCAATATCACTTTCTTCTATTTTTTTCACAGGCAGCCGTCTGCTTAGGTGTCCCTCACCAAACAGGCAGATATTCTCCAATTTAAGAAATACTCTCATGTATTTTAATTATCAAGAGATTTTACTGTTTTTGAGGGAAGTTGATTTTTCCTCTATAAATGTTGTCAGGGCATCAGTCTGTTTTGTTGAACTCTTCTCCTCAGATTTCCAATGCCAAAGGAGGCTCTTTAACATGTGCAAATGCTCATGAAACCTCCTGCTTTTTTGCTGTTATCTGAGAGGGCTAGACATGGGATTTCATTACCCAGAGACCTAGGGAGGCCAACACCTTACCTCTACCCAGCCCCTTTCTCCCCAAAAATATTGATATAAAGCTTAGCACGTTTATCTAGCCACCTTCCTAGACCCACTGTGTCTTTTAGACATTTTATGATGACCATTTGTTCAAGTTAATTATTTTTCAGTCCCTCATCACCCCACAAGTTATCTGTTCGAACCCTATTTACAAATTATTCCAAAACTTGTTTTGATTTTGGGTCCAAACCTTGTGATCTTCACCCTCTTAGCCCCAAATTTTTTGTCTTCAACTCCCTGGTCCCCCAAACTATTTTCCCCTCAAATCCTTTAACCAACCTCCAACCCTTTGACATTCAGCCTTCCTTGACTCCCAAACATCTTTTCACATCTACTCAATGTGAAACAGATCTGTCCATTAGAAATATGACACCTTTTTGTATTGCCACCACATATGTACAAGTGAGATTACCCAACAATCTACATATGTGTTGTAAGGTTAGTTTGACTAATTTGTGTATGTATCAAGTTGCCTCACTAGATGGTGTTGTTTGTAATAGAAACATGATGAGTTTTGTATTTAATACTTTTATCTTGCAGGTATTTGATGACCACCAAGGGTATGAGTTTTGTATTTAATACTTTTATCTTCCAGGTATTTGATGACCACCAAGGGTATGACCCGTTTCCGGTTGTTTCCAAAATGGAGGAATTATTTTTCTCCGGCTTGGTATTGAACCGTTGATCAGAGGTTTAACAAGCCGCTATCGTAAAAACGATGTTGTTAATGAAACGTAGACCTGATACAGAATGTGTAAATTAGCAGTAGATAGTAGTGATAGTTTTTTCAGCCCCAAAACAACAACAAAAATAGGATTCTGGAATGTGCGAACAATGGCCGCTCCGACGAAACTGAGATCCTCAAGGCAATTGATAGCCATAATTTAATACGTCTCCAAAAAATGTTCAACATCATTTGGAAAACAGAGAAGACGCCTCATAAATGGAAAAAAGGAATCATTGTTAAGATCCCAAAAAAGGGCAATCTTAGAGATTGTAACAACTGGAGAGGCGTGACACTTTTGTCAGTTGCCTCAAAGTTATTCTGTAAAATCATCCTAAATAGAATAAAGGATTCAATAGATACAGTAATGTGTGAAGAACAGGCTGGGTTTAGAAAAGGGAGAAGCTGTCTTGACCACATTTTCACTCTACGACTTATATTGGAGGAACACATTGAAAAGCAAAAACCTTTTGTACTTAACTTCATCGACTTCAAAAAAGCATTTGATAGTATTCATAGAGATTCTTTGTGGAAAATTCTGAAGCAATATGGTTTACCATCAAAAATCATAAATATTATCAAAGACATGTATGATGGTTACACATGTGCAGTTCGAACAGAGGAAGGACTGAGCGAATGTTTCCCAATAGGGGGTTAAACAAGGATGTATTTTATCGCCCTTGTTATTTGGAATTGTTATGGACTTCATAATGAAGAAATGCTGCACTGGTAATAAAGGCATCGAATGGATACAAGGAGACCATTTGGAGGACCTCGACTTTGCTGATGACATAGTTCTCATCAGCAGTCAGATAAAAACGATGCAGGAAAACACAAATGAACTATCATCAATAGCCAGCAAAATTGGGCTTGAGGTCAATCATGAAAAGACTAAAGTCATGAAAAGTTTAATTCCAACAAGTGACAAAATATACATGGAAAACAAACCAGTAGAAGAGATCGATCACTTTATCTATCTTGGAAGTCACATTGATCGAGAAGGGGATACGAGCAAAGAAATTAGAATCAGACTGGCTAAAGCAGCAATGTCTTTCAGAAGCCTTGAAAAGTTGTGGAAATCCAAACTCATTAGCACAAACACAAAACTTAGGCTATTCAAATCAAATGTACTATCAACCCTTACGTATGCGTGTGAAAGCTGGAAAACAACAAGAGATATAGAAACAAAGTTGAACGCATTCGAAAATAAATGTCTAAGGAAAATACTTGGTATAGAATGGAACGAATTCAAAACAAACGAGGAAATTAGAGAAATCGCCAATCAACCACTAATATCTTCAGTAATAAAGAAAAGACGATGGTCATACGTTGGACATGTGATGAGAAGAGACAATAATCGAATAGCAAAGCAAGCCCTCATATGGGAAACAACAGGTAAAAGAAAAAGAGGAAGACCCAGGGAGACACTGAGAAGAACATTGATGAGAGAGGCAAGAGCAGCAGGAATCGGCTCCCTCAATGAGATAGAACTGCTTGCACAGAACAGAGACAGATGGCGAGATTTGATAAAATATCTTTAAAAGAAAACTGCTAGAACAAAAATTCATATAGGAGAAGGTGTATCTTGGTCTACGCCCTATGGGCCGGTTACGGCTCGAAAGGTCAATAGATAGATAGATAGAAGGGTATGAGTTTTGTATTTAATACTTTTATCTTCCAGGTATTTGATGACCACCAAGGGTATAAGTTTTGTATTTAATACTTTTATCTTCCAGGTATTTGATGACCACCAAGGGTATGAGTTTTGTATTTAATACTTTTATCTTCCAGGTATTTAATGACCACCAAGGTTATGAGTTTTGTATTTAATACTTTTATCTTCCAGGTATTTGATGACCACCAAGGGTATGAGTTTTGTATTTAACTCTTTCCGTACGGAAGCTTTTTATCGACCCAACAGAAGAGATTTTAGAGACAACATTGTTCATGGTTTTAAGAATCAATCTACATATTTATATTTATCTAACATATAACATATAACATATTATATATGGATGTTTAGATAATTGAACAAGGTATTAGATTTCACCAATACCAAGATGATACAAGACATGTAAAACGAATATGGTTTGATGGCATTCACACTAACAAAATTTAGCGTGGCGCACCATGCGGCGGAACGTGAGCAAACCGAAACGGAAATGGCGCACCATGCGGCGGATCGTAGGGAAAGAGTTAATACTTTTATCTTCCAGGTATTTGATGACCACCAAGGGTATGAGTTTTGTATTTAATACTTTTATCTTCCAGGTATTTGATGACCACCAAGGGTATGAGTTTTGTATTTAATACTTTTATCTTCCAGGTATTTGATGACCACCAAGGGTATGAGTTTTGTATTTAATACTTTTATCTTCCAGGTATTTGATGGCCACCAAGGTTATATTCATTTCCAAGTTCCGGATGCAGATGTCAAGTTAGCAGACATTTTTGATGCCATGGAAACAGCTAAAGTGGAGGTCAATGTGAGAGACTATCATGTGCAACAGACCACACTGGAGCAGGTATTCTTGGCTTTCACAAGGGCACAGATACCACCCTCTCTAGTGTTCAATCCCTGGAATCCATGCCATTATTTATTTCTTTAGAGGAAATGTTTGAGAGAGGAAGAGATAAAGGTGCCTGTTTGAATGTTTTTTTTTCTTTTTACCTTTGTATTTAGCTGTTCAGTATAACTCATTGCCTTTATATTATGAGTAAGTAAATGTAAAACTTGCCAAAGATTCACTAGAATTGATAAAAGAAATGAAAGTCAGAATTAAACATTTTTTGGTGACTGTTTTGGGTGCCAGTAAATGGATGCATTGGTTAATAAAACACTTCACACCTGTCAGCAATGAAAGTGTGCTCAGTAGAAACTGACAACATTCACACACAATATTTATATGTGTGTCTGTATTTATTCACATAAAATATTTATATTTATGCCTGTTTACACGAACATACACCATTTATATTTGTGCCTGTCTTCATCCACTTAGAATATTTATATTTGTGCCTGTCTTCATCAACATACAATATTTATATTTGTGCCTGTCAATATGTACATACAATATTTATAGTTGTGCCTGTCTTCATCAACATACAGTATTTATATTTGTGCCTGTCTTCATTCACATACTATATTTATATTTGTGCCTGTCTTCATCAACATACAATATTTATATTTGTGCCTGTCTTCATTCACATACTATATTTATATTTGTGCCTGTCTTCATCAACATACAATATTTATATTTGTGCCTGTCTTCATCAACATACAATATTTATATTTGTGCCTGTCTTCAT
This sequence comes from Megaustenia siamemsis, assembly GCA_032433765.1. Lineage (NCBI taxonomy): Eukaryota > Metazoa > Mollusca > Gastropoda > Stylommatophora > Ariophantidae > Megaustenia > Megaustenia siamemsis. The sequence goes on from JAVIAB010000104.1 coordinate 2,783,748, forward strand.
CCACATACAATATTTATATTTGTGACTGTCTTCATCAACATACAATATTTATATTTGTGACTGTCTTCATCAACATACAATATTTATATTTGTGCCTGTCTTCACTAACATATGGAACTGAGTTGCTTATTAACCTTTTATTACAGTCTAAAGTTGTCTCTTGGGTCATCAGATAAATTATTCATCAAACATCTATGTCTCTATTGTTGCAGGCTTATATATGGCTAATTTCAAAATGCTTTAATTTTTTTTATTGTGACTGAGTCTAAATCTTAGTCAATATAAGCTAAATCAATATTAACCTGGGTTCATTATAAAATTGGGTCTATATCAACTGGGTTCATTATAAAATGGGGTCTATATCAAGTGGGTTCATTATAAAGGGGATAAACTGGACCTAACCAATAGGTTGTGACTTGTGATTGCTATGCACTTAAATACCGACCATTCTGATTTTGTTTCTGCCACCTTAAAGATTACATTATAAAGGGGATAAACTGGACCTAACCAATAGGTTGTGACTTGTGATTGCTGTGCACTGAAATACCGACTGTCATTCCGACTTTGATTCTGCCACCTTAAAGATTACATTATAAAGGGGATAAACTGGACCTAACCAATAGGTAGTGACTTGTGATTGCTGTGCACTGAAATACCGACTGTCATTCCGACTTTGATTCTGCCACCTAAAGATTACCCAACTCTCTCTTTTAATGGCATGGAGTTTCATCTAAAGAATGCATTCTCACTCTGTTTAACCTTTTATTCTCTCTCATTTTTCTTTTCTTGATGTCTAGACACGTGTTGGGCTTCAAGTTCGAACTCACCACTGTGCTTGTTCTGGTGGGGTCTTCCAGAATCAAATGTTCTTGTTTGACCCTCAAATTTTCCAGGGGAACTTATCTCTGCCAGTCTTACTGTCATCTTCTGGTGTTGATGATAGGTTCCTTGTAGAATTGTGTAGGTAACTTGGCAAGTGTGCCTAGCTTGTGAGGTTTTCACTCTAAAGTTTCCTGTCAGCCCATAAATACTGTACGGGTGTAATACGTATCTCACAGCTGTTTGTTGATGATATTTTAGTAGTCCTGATACATTTTCTCAGTTGTGAAACATGACTTGAGATAATTCTACTATAGTACATTAGAACTGTTCATAAGAGGTGCTAGGTACAATATTTGTGGTTAATTATGATTATTTTACTCCAGAAAGGGTTAGGTTTGTCATATTCTCATAAATGTTACTGGACTCAACTATCAATAGCACAACAATTTACTGTTCTAGATCTTCAGATTTGTGTTCTGTATCATAAATTTGAACCACTTCAATAAAATATCAATTTCAACAATGAGTGGAATGTTGTTCCCTCATGGTATCTTTCATTTATAGATAGAAGTAACAACATTTGTTATGGTTTTAACTAAAATACTAATGTGAAGAAATTGAAAAAATACAAAAGAAAGACTCATAATTTATGCACAATCAGTTAAATGAATTAATAGGAAGAAAAGAAGTCAAAAGTTTCAAAGTGTGTGAAACCAAATATCAGGATGAAGGAATTATAATATTGGGACAGAAGAAGATAATTGAAAGATGGACAGATTATAATAGTCAAATATATGGTGATGAAAGACCAGAACTAAACAATTCAAAGAAAAGAAACAGGTCCATCAATAATGCAGAGTAAATTGGCGGAGGAAATTCAACACGTGAAAAGAAGAAAAGCTACAGGTCCTGACAATATAACAATCGAAGAAGTAAATGCATTAGGAGAGGTAGGAGTACAAGTCATAACAAAACTACTCAATGACATATATAACACTGCTCACATACCTGAAGATCTACTAAAATCTATCTTTGTAGCCATACCGAAGAAGTCAGGCACCACTGATTGTGAGAACCATCGTACTATTAGTCTCATGAGCCATATGACAAAAATATTACTAAAAATCATGAGATGTGTAAGAAACAAAATAAAACCAGAAATAAGTGAGGATCAATGTGGATTTGTGGAAGGAAAGGGCACCAATAATGCATTATGCATCTTAAGAACATTGATTGGAAGAGCTATAGAGGTTAAGAAAAATCTATATATGTGCTTTATAGACTACACAAAAGCATTTGACAAAGTAAAGCATGTGGAAATAATAAATATGCTGGAGAAATTAAACATTGATGGCAAGGATCTGCAAATCATAAAAAACATGTACTGGCAACAAACAGCAGCTATACGAATTAACAACCAAACAGGACAATTCCAATATATAAAACAAGGAGTCAGACAAGGCTGTGTTCTGTCGCCGAATTTGTTTTCACTTTACAGCGAACATATTGTGAGATCAATAGTAGACAAAAAAGGAATTGAAGTCAACGGTCACAACATAAATAATTTGTGTTATGCGGATGACACAGTCTTAATAGCAGAGACAGAGATTGAACTACAAGAAATGATAGACATAATAGTAAAAGAAAGCAACAAAAAGGTCTCAGTCTGAATAGCAAGAAAACAGAAGTAATGGTCATATCGAAGAAATAATCATCACCATCGTACAACATAAAAATAAACATAAAAAATCTGAAACAAGTGCAATGTTTCAAATATTTGGGCACAATAACATCAGATGGAAGATGCACCACAGAAATAAAAAGCAGAATAGCTCTGGCCAAAATAGTATTTCAGAAAATAAAAATGTTGAAAGTCCCCTGGACAGATAAAAATACCATTGAGGAAATTCTCAGAGGCCAACACAAAAAGGGAACTCCTAAAAAACATCAGAAAAAAACAATCAACATTTTTCGGGCATATCTTGAGAAGAGGAAAGTTGGAATACTTGGTTACAACTGGCAAAATAAAAAGAAAGAGAGATCACGGATGACAAAGAGAGAAAATACTGGATAGCTTGGTGTCATGGCATGGAAAATGGTCACCAACAAAATTGAAATGATGCACTATAGATAGAAGATTGTGGAAGGACATGATCACCTAAGCCAATCGGTATGGCACATGTTGGTGATGATGACTATTTTGAGAATAATGTAAAGAGCCATGATTCCTTCTATGATCCCTGCCTTGAGCATGTCTTCTCCTGCCTTTTCTACCACTCTTTCTGTCCTCCAATGGAGTTCTATATGGTCTGGAAAATATTGATGCTGTATCTCCTGTATCAATTTCTAATTCTGTAGTTGTTTGTCCTAATTCTGTATCACTTATGACAAATGTATCATAATTCTTCAGTATCAGTGATTCTACTAGCTTCTTGTATTTATCATCAATATTGTCTGAGATCACTGAGTCTGATATTTTCTGTTCTCATTGTCTGTCTGGTTTGTAGAAATTTATTTTTTAAAAATTTTGTTTATATGACTTTGACAGTGTCTTGTTATATGACCATTATAATCAGAACTAGTTTGTTGCTTCTGGTGATTATTATGGTTCTTGACATGTCTCTGTTTTGTGTGATCATTACTGTATTGTTCATAGGATGACACTCTTCTAGTTGTATGCTGATAGGATGACACTCTTCTTCTCATTCTGTGCTGATAGGATGACACACTTGCAGTTGTATGCTGATAGGATGACACTCTTCTAGTTGTATGCTGATAGGATGACACTCTTCTAGTTGTATGCTGATAGGATGACACTCTTCTAGTTGTATGCTGATAGGATGACACTCTTCTAGTTGTATGCTGATAGGATGACACTCTTCTAGTTGTATGCTGATAGGATGACACTCTTCTAGTTGTATGCTGATAGGATGACACTCTTCTAGTTGTATGCTGATAGGATGACACTCTTCTAGTTGTATGCTGATAGGATGACACTCTTCTAGTTGTATGCTGATAGGATGACACTCTTCTAGTTGTATGCTGATAGGATGACACTCTTCTAGTTGTATGCTGATAGGATGACACACTTGCAGTTGTATGCTGATAGGATGACACTCTTCTAGTTGTATGCTGATAGGATGACACTCTTCTAGTTGTATGCTGATAGGATGACACACTTGCAGTTGTATGCTGATAGGATGACACTCTTCTAGTTGTATGCTGATAGGATGACACTCTTCTAGTTGTATGCTGATAGGATGACACTCTTCTAGTTGTATGCTGATAGGATGACACACTTGCAGTTGTATGCTGATAGGATGACACTCTTCTAGTTGTATGCTGATAGGATGACACACTTGCAGTTGTATGCTGATAGGATGACACTCTTCTAGTTGTATGCTGATAGGATGACACACTTGCAGTTGTATGCTGATAGGATGACACTCTTCTAGTTGTATGCTGATAGGATGACACTCTTCTAGTTGTATGCTGATAGGATGACACTCTTCTAGTTGTATGCTGATAGGATGACACACTTGCAGTTGTATGCTGATAGGATGACACTCTTCTAGTTGTATGCTGATAGGATAACACTCTACTAGTTGTATGTTCATTGATCACTACAATAACTTTGGGGCTTATATTTGATAAATCTCTCTATTGCAATATTTCTATTCTTTTATTTTCCTTGTTTATTCCACCTCCCACACACACCTTCTTCAGTCTTATAGTGGTGCCTGTATTGTTGAGTATCATTAATGGAAAATGATCCTTTCCTATGCTAAATATTTCATCTTTTGAGTTTCTCTGAAATTTTGAGTTATGTTTTCTGTTCCTACTGTCTGGTTTGTAGATATATAATTTTCATAACATTTGCTTGAATGATGGTGTCTTGCTATATGACCTAGCTTATCACAATTGTAGCATCCTCTTGTATCAGTAATTGTATCTATTCTCTGAGCTGCTTCTCTATGTCTTCCTTATACCAACAATGTTTGCTCTCATCTATTTCCATTTGCTGCTCTGCTCTGCTATTATCTCCTCTATAAGGAGGAGGATATATATATATGATGACTTCTCTGCTATAATGAGGAACACAGTCTCCCCTATCAAGAATTTCTTCTTTACATATTTTTTCTGTTATGTCTTTTGCTTTACTTCCTGTCTGTGGATTTCTTTTCAGCAAATTCATTTTAAGCTTTACATCCCTTAGTCTATCTATAAATGTAGTAATTTTCATCTGAATACTATCTACTCCCATACATAGTTTTGCCCTTCTAAACTTAGTAATCTATCTCCATAAGTACACACTGTCTCAACATTTTCTTGCCTTATTCTTCTTAATTTGACAAACAGCGTGCATCTCTATCTTCCAAGTACCTTTTCCTTAATTCTTGTTAAACAACCTTCACTTCATTCTCCAGTATTTGTCCCACTATTCTTCTAACAAAATCAGATACACCTTTAGAGCTTGTCTGAAATACTATACTTCTCATTTCCTTTGATATTATCTTTGCCAGGATTACTTTTGATATTATCTTTGTCAGGTATGTACATATTTCTCCACATCTCCTTTGATATTATCTTTGTCAGGTATGTACATATTTCTCCATATCTTCTTTGATATTATCTTTGTCAGGTATGTACATATTTCTCCACATCTCCTTTGATATTATCTTTGTCAGGTATGTACATATTTCTCCGCATCTCCTTTGATATTATCTTTGTCAGGTATGTACATATTTCTCCACATCTCCTTTGATATTATCTTTGTCAGGTATGTACATATTTCTCCGCATCTCCTTTGATATTATCTTTGTCAGGTATGTATATATTTCTCCACATCTCCTTTGATATTATCTTTGTCAGGTATGTATATATTTCTCCACATCTCCTTTGATATTATCTTTGTCAGTTATGTACATATTTCTCCACATCTCCTTTGATATTATCTTTGTCAGGTATGTACATATTTCTCCACATCTCCTTTGATATTATCTTTGTCAGGTATGTATATATTTCTCCACATCTCCTTTGATATTATCTTTGTCAGGTATGTATATATTTCTCCACATCTCCTTTGATATTATCTTTGTCAGGTATGTATATATTTCTCCACTTCTCCTTTGATATTATCTTTGTCAGGTATGTATATATTTCTCCATATCTCCTATTCATGCTTTAAACTCTGATGGTTGGCCACTGGAAGTAGGAATACCATCATTATATCTCTGCCTATCTATCTATCTATCTATTGTCCTTTCGAGCCGAAGACGGCACATAGGGCAGAACCACAATCTCAAAAACAGAAACCTTGTATGCCAAAATGGCACATCACTGCTTCTAAAATCTATGGCTCTGTTTCCATAACAATACTTTTTACAATGACAGCTTGTCAAGCCATCGATCAACCTCCTTAGTCGCCTCTTACGACATGCCTGGAAGGTCACAGTGTTACTATTCTTTACTTCCCTCATAATGAGGCCCCGGTAACACACGGGACTCTAGCAATCTACATTACTTCAATTCCTTATTCGTTCCCATCTTGAGTGTCTCAACCCTATATTAGTCTGACATCTATGTCTAGTCAAGTGAATTGAAATGTAATGTCTCCCATTCTGGGTGTCATATTTTTTATCTTAACTTGTCTCGCATGTGCAATGCTATTTCTTAGAGGGATAAATACAATTGCTGTGGTGTGCGTGTCATTTTTCCGTCTCTGTCTTGAAAACTCTTCTGAATTTATTTGATTGCAGTTACTATTTTGAGTCAAATCAATCTCACTTGTCAATGATTCTTGGAAGAGGGATACACACAACTGATATGGCGTATGTATTGTTATTGTTGTGACCTGGAACATTCTTCTGGACTCTCCACTCTTCTAGAATCCATTCTTGCTGCCAGTATATATGTCTAATCAGGTCCAGGAAATACCTGCCTAAGTTAATTTCTTTTAAATATTTGACATAGTCAGCGACTAGTGGGTGTAAACGTGTGACTTGCTGTTGCATCACATGACTAACCAGTGAATGATTTCAGTTAAAGATGAATTCTCTAAACAGTTGCAATGTCAGATGGATGGAAGACAAGCTAAAGATATCATATTCTTGATGGGAGACCTCAACACAAAAGTAGGTACAGACAACCAAGGCTTCCTTGTCGGTACACAGTGGCTGTGCCAGTTTTGTGTTAGTTGACAAATCCTGGATGAATGAGAGGATTTGTCAACCAACACTAAACTGGCACAGCCACTGTGTGCTGATGAACATTTTGAGGCGAAGATTGGAGCACCTATGGGTGTGTTTGGAGTGCTGTAATGATGATTCTAATTGAACTTCACCAAGGCTTTGCAGAGGTCATGATAAAACATGGACTTGGAGAAATAAATGAGAATAGAGAGATATTCATGAGCTTCTGTGCTTTTAATCAAATGACAAGAGGAACAATATTTCAACATAAAAGAATACATAAAGCTACATGTATGTAAAGCTACATGGGTGTCACCAGTTCATAGAATCAAGAATCAAATCAAATATGTTTTAATAAAAAGTTTAATTCATCATTGCATAATGTAAAAGTATATAGACTATCAGATATGTCTACATATCAGCACCTTTTGTTAGCATATGGGAAACTGAATGATAACAAATAACGGTAGACACTGTTTCAATGTGTTTGGTTTCTTATCCCTTTCAGCCTTAAACATAGGGGTATAACTAGCCTTGATTACATTATAAAACACAACATATTAACTTTAAATAAGCTATTTTAAATTATTGAACATACTAAAAGAAATTAGTGAAGATGAGAATTGCAGGAAATTTCATAACAACCAAGACTTGTATACAACTAAAAATGTGTTTAAAATCTTAACAATGAAGCATACAGTTAGTAGAACAATAAAAGAAACAAACATTTTTGCAAGAAGAAAGAAAAAGATGGGAACTCACATGAAATTAAATAGCAAAAATGGTTGTCCTCCAAATTTGAAAATTTCTTGAAAAAAAAAGATAAAACACAATCTCCGTTACTGGAAGGAAATGAATCACCTTCAGTCTATTAAACTATCACTTATAAATTAAATAATTTATTTCTAAATCACTTTCTAATGAATCTTGGTGAAAATCATAAAAAATATAATGGTCATATTTCATTGTGGTTACCCCAATTGAAAAAAAAACCAATGAAGAGAATCAAATTTTGACATTGATTTTAAAAATAAATTTAACAATGTTAGAATCTACCACTAGCCGTAATAAAAACAGGAATTTTAGTATACTTTCACATTGAAGAGTTCTTCTCAGCTGATGTGATATAAAAACATGCCTAAAAAATCACCGCATTGAGACAAGGAAAAAAATCAGTATGTTGAGGTACATTAGTGGCCAAATGGTTAAAGAGCAAGGAATAAAAGATACATTTGCAGGAACCAATACCAGGTTCCAGAACAACTAAAACATATGATAGATACAGAAGACCATTGGAAAGAGGAGAATAGAGATCTGTGAAGAAACCTTGAAAAATGGGAATGCCAAAATAAAGCATGGATGACAGCAACAGATCTAGCTTAATGAACCCATGCTAATACTGTGCAAAGTATAATCAGTTTTAAGCTGATGTGTTTTTGAGTGGAAATCAGATAAGTCACCAACAGCAATGTCACTAAGATGTTTTTGTTAACCTTTTCCGGACCACAAACCGACAAAATGGCTCCATTTGTGAAGGTACTACCAAACCAAAACTGACACATCGGCTCGGACTGAGTATGGTCTAATATTTTTAAGTAAAAAATGATTCTGTATAAATATTCACCAATACTTGTATTTGATATCTAGAAGAAGCTTCATAATTACTTCTATTGATTACCACATGGTATTTTCTTTGTTGTGTACATATAGTGGGTAAATGGTCTATGTAAATGTGTGTTTTTTTCTGACAAATAGTGGCCACGCTATTTCTTGTGCCTAATTTCATTATTTGTTGACATAAATGCATCAAGTAAAGTATATTTTGAAAAACTTTGGATTAGTTTGTGTATAATTTTGAGAAAAATTGATAGCAACATGCTTTTAGTCAGGAAAAATTACATGTACATGAAATATGATATTTTTAATTGAAAATTATCTGCTTTTGAATATTTTTATACTTTTTATAATAAATAATATATTTTTTTTCTTCAGATATCATCAATAGATTGCTATTTTTATTTAATTCATCCATTTTCCTTTTTGGTGATGTATAACATGTACCACATTTAATTATATTATTGCATAAAATTGTAAAATGAAAAAGACACATGATGGAATTTTTTTAAATTGAAATTGATCTGGTCCGAACCTAAAGAAAACCTAAGTCCATCACGTGGTCATTCACTAAGTCTGGATATATAACAAGTCAACAGCGATGGTTTCAATGCCTGCATATGAGTTCTCAAATACATCATGGGCAAAGATCACAGCATTTACCCTAATCTCTGTTTGCACGGTACCCGCCAAGGTTAGGTGGAACACAGCCGCTGCAGCTGGTAGGTTAAATATACCTGGTAGGTTTCCTATAGTCCGCCCATGCAGTTGTGGTCTGAAGTTTCAAATTATGACTCAACTACCTGATGGAATGTTATGAAAAACTGAATTAAAAAGAATGATTTAAAAAGTGTTCATTATAGTTTTGTTGCCCCTTTATGCAATGGAATTTAAATTATTTCGTTGTTATATTTCTAATAAAATAATCAGTAATTTCCACTGTAATATTATAAGGTATAGACAGTAACTAGAACAACAGTTGATATGTTTTACAGTGAAGAAGTGTGCATTTCACAGAAAATTTCATTATTTCACTCTGCCGCACCACATAGTACTGAAAAAGCTGATGTTTATTCATTTACAAGTGATAATTCCAGAGACACATACTCACATCTGATGTTGTGTGGAAGCAGCAGTGATGGCTCTCACCATAGTGTCACTGAAACTAATTATTTCATTAAAGACACAGAACACGGTTTTCTGTTTTATAAAATATCAAATCCACATAAAAGAGTTATGGACGCCTTGGACATCTCAAAAAGTTTACTTTCTCACTAGACAAAGATGGAAGATTGTTCTATTTCAAAATCTACAAACGTGCTTGAAAATAAATGGAAGTTGTATAGTTTCTATTCTGTTCATGGAATCAGTTTCACTGCTGTCAAGGCATCCCTGTACCTACTCCACCAACCATCCCAGTATTTCTCGAAGCTTATACAGACTGACTGTTCCTGTGAGGTGTTGATTGTAGATACTTCTGCTTTTCTCCACTAAGCACTTCGGATCGATCATATCCCTTTTCCACCATTAGACGCCTCATTCTCTCAATATATACAGCTTTGTCCCACCCATTCTCCTTCTCTTCTCTAAAGAAATGAAGAACAAACTTGGTGATGTCCTCTTTGTCCAGAGAAAGGCCACACTCAGTGCCAGAGCAGCCAGTGAGCTTATTGACTATTTCATTGTCATGTAGACCAACATGCTCACAGTAGAGCCGTCCAAAAGCTGCGTCCACTAAAGACACTATAAATTTTGTGAATTCAAGATATCAACCAAGACTTTTGTACACAAAAGTAGATACAGACAACCAAGATTTGTTTACCAGCACACAGCCACTGTGTCAGTTCTGTGTTAGTTGGTAAATTTTTCTACAGAAGATATCGTTTTGATAAAGGTCATTATTTGTGAGGTGTGTCAAATGTTAACAAATACATTCTTGACACTTTTTGACGTAACAAAATCTCTGAGAAATAACAGCTGCATCTCAATCTATTTTGTGGAGGATTGTACGTGGAGCTGGTTTCAAATTTCGGAATTGTGTGGGAGTTAGAAATTGTAGAAAACTCACCTTATTTTGTCTACAAGCCGGTATTTACGAGAGTTAAGAGAAATACGACCTTAATATCTTGAATGAATAAATACCCACCATACCAATGAAGAGAATGGCAGTCTGCTGATGGAGGTATAGATTTGTGGCAAAGGGTATAGTATGATGGTAGCCCACGCTGACAGCAGAGAAAATTGTTTACTGGGGAATGTAGAACTGGTTTTAAAATCAAAATCTGTCAATAAATCGTGATTATTATTTTTAGATGAAGGGACACCATTTTAGAAATTTAGTTTTTTTAAAAAGGCTAATTTCAGACCCTCACATCTGGTAATGACAAAGCATAATACAATAATACACTGGTTATCTATTGTATGGTAATGTTTCAACTTGCTCTTCCTATAAAGCTGATATAATGTCATGGCTCACCAAGTAGAGTATTCCTTTCAATGAACTGAGCTTGAAACCAGAAGTATTGAATCTTGTACAAAGTGTAAACTGACAGAAGATATTTCACATCTACAACATATCCACTATTATCCAACAAGGAAATAACTCTAGAGGCAAAAACAGGCATTCTACAACAATCTTCATCCCAATGTTATGCCACCAATGCTAGTCCTGAACCCTAGATGAAAGAACAACCAGAAAAATAACCGCTGCTGAGATAAAATGTGTTAGACAAATGAGAGGAAAGAGCCTGAGAAATAAGATCTGAAATGAAGAACTGAGAAAAAAAGCTAGGAATAGCCCCCGCCGTAGAATATATATATATATATATAGTGAGAGAGAGAACACTTTGAAGAACTTTTGAACAGACCCGGCTCAAATAATCCTCCAGATATACTACCAGCAGAAGAAGAGTTACACGTTAACTGTGGAAAACCAAGCAAAGAAGAAATAATGAAAGCCATCAAACTATTAAAAAATGGTAAAGCCACAGGACCAGATAAAATTCCTTCGGAAGCCATCAAAGCAGATATTAACACCTCTACCAACATGTTACATGATCTATTGGATAAAATTTGGGAGAGGGAAGAAATACCTAAAGACTGGAAAGAAGGTTATATGATCAAACTACCAAAGAAAGGAAGTTTACAGGAGTGCACAAATTATAGGGGAATTATGCTACTATCAGTGCCAGGAAAAATATTAGGCAGAATCATTCTGGAGAGACTAAAAGAGGCTATAGAGAAACATTTGAGAGATGAACAAGCAGGTTTTAGGAAGAACAGATCATGTGCTGATCAAATAATTACCCTATGTATAATAGTTGAACAAAGTTTAGAACTACAGTCCCCATTTTATATTGGATTCATAGATTATGAAAAGGCATTTGATAGTTTAGACAGAGGAATGCTTTGGAAGTTGCTGATTCATTACGGAATCCCCATAAAGTTTATTAACCTGATAAAAACAATGTATGAAGGAAACGAAATGTAGTGTGGTGCATGAAGGATAGTTTACAGAAGCATTTGAAATAAGAACAGGACTAAGGCAGGGATGCCTTCTATCTCCATCTCTCTTTCTACTGGCCATACATTGGATTATTAAAATAACTCAAAACAACAGAAATGGGATCCAGTGGTCACTGACCAAACAACTTAAAGATTTAGACTTTGCTGATGACATAGCAACAACAAGAGATATAGAAACAAAGTTGAACGCATTCGAAAATAAATGTCTAAGGAAAATACTTGGTATAGCGAGGAACGAATTCAAAACAAGCGAGAAAATTAGAGAAATCGCCAATCAACCACTAATATCTTCAATAATAAAGAAAAGACGATGGTCATATGTTGGACATGTGATGAGAAGAGATAATAACCGAATAGCAAAGCAAGCCCTCATGTGGGAAACAACAGGTAAGAGAAAAAGAGGAAAACCCAGAGAGACACTGAGGAGAACATTGATGAGAGAGGCAAGAGCAGCAGGAATCGACTCCCTCAATGAGATAGAGCTGCTTGCACAGAACAGAGACAAATGGCGAGATTTGATAAAATACCTTTAAAAGAAAACTGCTAGAACAAAAATTCAGATAGGAGGAGTATCTTGGTCTACGCTATGGTCGTTTTAACAATTACAAAAAAAAACTATCCCATTTTACTCTGGACCTGTTCCACTAGCTCACCCCAAACTGTTGCAAAATCTTGCGTAATAATTAATGGCATGTCAATGTTCTCACACTCAGTGTTTCAACCTGCTGTATCGAGGACATGATTGTGTAGACAACATGACATCCACTTCGATGGTAGACTTGATTACACAAATTGGATGTGGCGGGCATTTTTTCACACCAAAGTTTTCAAAAATCTAATTTTCATCAATTCATTACATCAGAGTCGAAGTGACTCCACCAGATATTGACCGTAAATTTTTGACTGACTTCCGTTGTAAAGATGGTGAGATCTAGGTCACGTTCTCTTGATCGCTGCAGTAAGTGCATTCAGAATCTGATTAATTTCGGTTCTCCGTTGTACTTTTCTGCTTTAAAGTAAAAGTGATGATCTTCTTATTACATTTGCGCCGCTAAAACGATGTTTTACGCCGGTAACAGTCCCTTTTTGACAAATCAAGTGTTGTGAATGCTACCTTCCGACGTCTAGACTTGATCTGCGCTTTACGTCACATTGGTGCTGTTCATGGCCGTTGTTGGAATTCCTTGACGCAAGTTATTTCCATGTTACTTTTCAATGTAAACTACTTCGTCAGCCGCAGTTTTATCTTTTTACGGAATTCGCACAGTGTTTTGTTCGTCTTAGGCTGCTTTTACTAGAGTAATCAGAAATCTAAAGGGAGCGAAATTGTATGTACATTTTTGTGTGCAACGTCACCGTAATGGCTCATCGTAAATCCCGAGACCGGCTGTACGATAATCTTACGGTATGATGTTTGATGTGCGACGGGGATAATCTGAAGACTAACTGTGTGTCTATATGTTTGGAATTGGAGTCAACAACGACGGCCTAACATCATCACGTGCTATACATAAAAAAAAAATACGATGATCATCATTTTCAAGAGGACGTGAACTTCCGGTATATTGTGAGTAGGCGGCGGGAACAATTGAAGGCTATGCATGAAAAGTGTTCCTTGTTGCAGTTTCCTCATATTCCAAGTCCGGCTTGTTGCAGGAGCTACTGAGTTAAGTGCTCTGTGCACACCGTGAGCTGTGTGTCTCATCCGTTTTGATCATGTTACGATATTCCAATTGCTTTCGATGAATGATGATATCGTATAACAGGGAAAAGTTGGTTGTGTTCACTTTCTGCGCGGTTTCGCCTTATGTTTTTTGGCGTGTGCTGAGACTGCTACGATGGGGAATAAAAAAAAACTTGTTTCATAACTCGTGCCCAACTTTTAAAATCGATAGCTTTTTAACGACTTGTTGTAAGTTGTTCAAATTTGCATGAAAAGTTATAATGATTAGAACCCAACAGGGAATTAATTTCATTTAAAAAAAACATTTGGTTATTATTGTTGCTTATTTGATTTATATAAATTTATAACGACCCATTGATGTAGTCAAAACTTAATGTTTACAGTATTTTAAGTTAAAAATAGCGAGTAAAAATCCATACACGATAAAATTGACGCGTTTGTACGCCTTCACGTGGTTTTTTGACACAATTAGACACATGTAAAAAACACGACAAATTGTGTGTTCCATTTCCGTTCATTCATAGGTGAGACGTGGAACGATAACATTTATCATGAGTCTTAAAATGAAATTCTGCAGTTTACAAAACATCGCAATAAAAATGTATGACTATTTTAGCAAAGAGGCTAAAAGAGGGAGATTATTTCATTCTTTAGAAAACCCTGAGAATAGGACAAGACACATTTTGGATTTATCTAAACGGTCATTTAATCGCTGGATTCAAGCACGTGACCGTCAATGTTCAAAATATACAAAATCACAAGGAAGAGCAAAAATGTTGGATAATTTCGACAGTGAACTTATTAGAAGTGAAATTCGCAAAATGTTGGGTATGAATGAAACTGTTACAATAAGAAAATTAAAAATTTCGCTGAAAAAGAACAACAGTATTGAAATATCAAAGTCTACATTATGGAGCAATGTGAGAGCTGCAGGCTTTACATTCAGAAAGTATTCCAATGGACGAAACATCATCTGTGAGAAGCCACATATAGTAGTCATGAGAAGCAAGTACTTACGTGAAGTAAAAGAGGTGCGCAAGCAAGGTTATGATATTGTGTACTTGGATGAAACATGGATCAATGCTCACCACACTAACCAAAGGGAATGGCAGTCATCAGATGGAAAGATTAAGAGATTAATACCTAGCAGCAAAGAACAGCGCTTGATAATTGCTCATGCAGGTAGTCGACAACATGGACTAATACAGAATGCAGAGCTCATTTTTCTTTCAAAATCCATAGACAATCGGGATTATTACTCTGAGATGAATGGTCACATATTTAGACATTGGATTGAAAATTCTGTTCTCCCATCACTAGATCGACCATCTTGCCTAATAATGGACAATGCAGCGTACCACAACATTGTTGCACTTGAAGATAAAGTCCCGACGTCATCCAGTACAAAAGATGCTATTAAGATATGGCTCACAAAGGAGCACATACAATTTAATAACATGTACTTAAAACCTGAATTACTATCTCTAGTAAAGCAAAAACAGAGGACAAAGATTTTTCAAATAGATAAGATTATCCAAGAGCACGGTCATATAAGTTTGAGGCTGCCACCTTACCATGCTCATTTATATCCAATAGAACTAATCTGGGCAAAATTAAAAGGACAAGTGGCAGATGAAAATACAACATTCAAAATATGCGATGTAAAGACTCTTGCTAATCTCGCTTTATAAATATAGACAAAGATTATTGGGCTAAATGTGAAGACCACGTCTTAAAACAGGAAGAGGAATATTGGAAAAATGATGGTTTGTGGAATGTTCAACCCCAAACAGTTATTAATCTTTTAGACTCGTCTGATTCAGAATGAAAGTATATAGCCCCCACAATGTTGGCCCCTATATTACCTTAAATTAGTTCAACAAACGGTCCTTTTCAGGACCACACAACTATGAAAATTGGACATACAGGTATACCTTGATATTATCGTCCGTCCTCGAACTGAGCAGACAATAATTCTCCTGGTGTTTTGTCTTATACAGTTATTTCCCCATTACGGCCACGCCTTTACCTAGTGAAAATTAATCATAGACCAGCAACTACGGTAATTTCTATTCTTTAGGGCTTCACAATTTACAATTGTGACAAACATCAAAGAAATATCGCCGCTTTAAGAAAACTGCAGCTGCAAGATATTTGTTAAATATACATTTAAAGGGTCTTTTGCATTCTAATAACATTTGGAAAATTTCAAATGTTTTTAACAAATGTTTACTGCGTAATAGCGTTTTGAAGTTGGGCCCATGATTTGAAACGAACTACAGGGTGTTTTTAAAGTCGCAGTGCAGTGAATTTCTACTCTCGGAAGAAAAACGTCACCAGAAATGCGGTTAACTAATGCGTCATACAAATTGTAAAATATTCAAATATACTTGACTGCTATCGGCGAGTTTATAATGGGTAATGTTGGTATTAACACAATAAAGTGCCTAAAGCATATGTTGAAAATGTCCACCACGGGCCTCAAGACATGTCGTGATTCGTCTTTCCATATTTGCGAAAACCTTCAGAATAATGTCTGGTGATATTTGTTTAATCTTGTCTACTATTTCAGTCTTTAGGTCATTAATTGTCTTCGGATTATTTTCATAAACTTTCCCCTTCAATGCCCCCACAGATAATAATCTGGGGGTGTTAGATCTGGTGAACGAGCAGGCCAGATTCCACGTGAAATAATGCGATTTGCAAATATGCTTTCTAAATAATTGAGTGTTGTTGTGGCTGTGTGTGCTGTTGCCCCATCCTGCTGAAACCAGGATTCCTTAATTTCCCGTTCTGTATGGTGTGCTATGAACGGTTCCAGAATTAAAGTACGGTAATGTTCTGCATTTATTGTTTCATTAAAAAATATAGGTCCTATTATCCGCATACGACTTATAGCGCACCACACTCCGACTTTTTGATCGTAAAGCGGCACTTGATAAATTCATGGGGGTTTTCACTGCTCCACAGCCGATTGTTCTGACTGTTCACATAACCGGATAAATGAAACCAGGCCTCATCAGTGAAAAAAGTGACGTCAAGGATGGCAGCGCCATGTTCATAAATAAAATTCTGAAACCACATGCAGTAGTTTAAACGGGATTCATAATCTCTTTCTTGGAGTTGAGACACTTCAGTTAATTTGTATGGACGATAGTGTAGTTCACTTCTTAAAACCGTGTGAACAGAACTCTTAGATATTTGCACCTGTTGAGACAAGTGGTTTAAAGATGCATTTGGACTCATTGTAATTCTGTCTTGGAGTTCCATAATTTGGTCTTGTGAAATTGAAGGTCTTCCAGATCGGTGGGTGTTTCTTTAATGACTGTGCATTATTTGAAAATCTAGTTGTTCCAATTTATTTATGTAAATCACGCATCATGTACTGCTGTAGCTTGTTCCTTTTTCGGTAAAGTTAAAGATATAACATCACTATTCACAAAAGGTATTCGAAATATCCACCACGTTTTAGTTGGCAAATATTGATACGTTTTTTCATATTGTCAAAAACCTTACGCAGTATGGGCTGTGTAACATTATTAATGTTGTTGGCGATTGAAACCTGCAGCTCATCGAGTGTGTGGGGATTGTTTTCGTACACTTTTCCTTTCAGTTCACCCCAGAGATAGTAGTCCATGGGAGTAAGATCAGGAGACCGTGCAGGCCAAATTCCGCGAGAGATTATACGATTAGCAAAATTTCATATACAAATTCCAGTGATTTTACAGCAGTGTGAGCAGTTGCGCCATCTTGTTGAAACCAAGCTTTTTCAATTTCTGGCTCAGAAAGTTGGGTTACGAATCGCTCCAGTATGTTAATCCTGTATCTTTCTGAATTTATTGTGTCATAGAAGAAAATTGGGCCGATTATCCGCTGACGACTCATTGCACACCACACTCCTACTTTCTGATCGTGGAGAGGCACTGGGTGCAATGCATGTGGATTTTCATCACTCCAAAGACGATCATTCTGCCTATTCACGTACCCAGACAAATGGAACCATGCTTCATCTGTGAAGAAAGTGAAATCAAGGATTTCCTCACCTTCTTGGGCTAGAAAATTCTCAAACCACATACAATAATTAATTCTGGATTGGTGATCTAATTCTTTTAATTGAGGAACGACGGAAAATTTGTACGGATGTAACTTTAATTTTTTTTTTCAGAACTCTATGAACAGTACTGCTTGATTTGTGTACTTGTTGAGCCAGCTTTCTTATTGATTTGCCAGGACTCATTAGAATGCTGTCCTGTATGTTGAGAGATGTTACTTCAAGAAAAGATGGTCTACCAGGACGGCTAACATCATGTACACTACCGGTGTTTTGAAATTTGATTATTAAATTACTCACAGTATTTCGATGAGGCACTGGTGTATCAGGAAATCTATTCACAAATTGTTCAACAACCCCATTCGAATACTTGCCGCCGTTACGGAACACATGCTCCACTATAAATACTCTTTCTTCAATCGTTAACACCATTGTAAGCCAGATCTATCATGTAGCAGTGATGTTTAAATGAACACGTAAATGGTGCTTGAACTATTACGTCATACATAGATAAAATTTAGGTGCGTAATTATTTCAACAACAAAAAATGCACAGTCATTAAAGAGACACCCTATATAATCTTAAGTCCACGGTTTTGTCGCTGACACATAGAGTTATGCTGCTTGTGACGGACGTTACAGTGACTCGGGTGTGTCCGTTATGAGCTGCACGCCTTCTGTACAGAGTTCAGCGCGTTCAATATCACACAGTTTTCTATGCATCAAGTAGCACACCATTTTGAGAGAAGAACTCAGCGTGTTCTGTGGAAAAGTATGAACGATCGAGATGGACATTTTGTTGGTTGCTGGCTGAGCAGATATGGAGGTGCCCAGACTGTAGTGAAGCCATTCCGTTCTAAAGTCAATGCTACGGCACAGCTGCTTGTTTCAATCTTAAAGTGGCATTTTACTTCCAACATTGAAACGTTTACAGCATTAATAAGTGAAGATGACCTGAGTCTACAACATTTTGCCCAGTATAAAATGTATATTTTATGGGAGTGGTTTCAATGTGTGACACCAGACACACACACACACAAACACTCACACACACACAAGTGAAGCTTCTAGAGTAGCTAACAAGTAAAAGTTACGGTTCACTTCCCTGCCTTGCTAGGCATGTGTGGAGTATGGTGTTAGTGACCATATGTTTCCATGACAACGCAAATTGTTTAGTGAGGTGGTCGGTATCACTGAAGGCCGTCTATACTTCCCTGCCTTGCTAGGCATGTGTGGAATATGATGTTAGTGACCATATGTTTCCATGACAACGCAAATTGTTTAGTGAGGTGGTCGGTATCACTCTAGGCCGTCTATACTTCCCGGGGAAAAAAAAAACATCCGATACCCATTTACAGAGACCGAGTGAAGATTGAAGCCTTGTCGGTCCGAAAATACCCACTTCTGGAAATCGAACTTAGATCCTTCTAATCAAGCAATGTTCACACTAACCACTCAGCCATCGAGGCTCCAAACGTGTGGCTTAATTAATCTGTGCATGAATGATGTTTTAATAGAATAAAACTAGAAATTATCATTGCTTTTTCTTCCAAAATTGTCAAATTTGACACGTTCTGTTTTGAAATAATTAATTTTTCATCGCCAAATGTTCTCATTATTTAAGATATATCAATTCGTGCAATCAACTTGAATGTACACAAGACAAAGGATATGCATTTCTCAAAAGAGACAAATAGCAAATCAACGAAAATATCAGTGACAAGGAGTTGTGACGGATCTGTCTGAAAACTATCTTTATGGTATTTTCCGATTATTGGATTCTGCCGGGAGCTGCATCCACTCCTGCTGCAGACATTCTCTATCAATCTTCTGTTGCATACTTTGAGAGTCGGTCACCAAGACTGCGTGATCCACATTCTGTGTAACCAACCCTGTTATCTCCGCCGTTGCTGCTTCTATCTCCGTTCTCATGCTGGACACCGTAATGTTACACTTGCCAGATTTCCTGGCCACTTTCTCACAGACTACACCAGCACCTTCTCAAAACTTCACAATCCACACATCGCTCCCAAAGGTAAGTCACATACAGGCTCATATACAGCATGACACCCACAACAGAAAGAGAAGCACACATATCAGGACAGACAGCCAAGTGCCAACTTTGCAGACGAAACATACAAGAAACGGAAGAACACATATTCTACGAATGCAACACAATCATACCATCAAGAACGGCGTTACAACTTACACTAGAAACACACAGAAGGTAGACATATACAGATCTATCATGCTCAACACACTGTCAAAAACAAAACAAGAATCCTACACTAAAGCGCTAATTCTAATATCCGAATATAGAAATTGAGTGTGGACCTGTAGAAATGATGACGTTTTCCAATTCAAAACGTTTAATGCCAACCTGTTTGTACAGTTTTATAAATAAAAATCAATGTCCATCTTTAAAACAACATAATTTAATTTGTGAGAATGAATGAATGATTGTCCAATATTCATTTAGAAAGACACATCTTTCAAGTGTTTCCTTTCCCTTGTTTGCTACATTTGTTGGTGACAGGCGGGAGGCGCCAGTCATCGGTCAATTTTGCTTTACAGATGCCGACGAGACGTCACACCTCCCAAAATAAACTGTGACGTCACACCCCCCTTAAATAAACTGAGATGTCGGGGTGCTTTTGTCTTCATGTCGCCTCTGGTGCTCCTGGAAATCCTTGGTCGTGTGATGTCATATCTTATTGACCTCTTAATTACATCTAAAATAATGTAACATCTTTCACTCCCATTATTGAATCATATCAATGTAATTATTTGTATGTACTGTGATGATTTTGAATTTGAAAATGGAATAAAGATTATTATTTTTTTTTAAAACATAATGTGCTACATAAATCTACAAATCAAATACAAAAGTGAAGCCGTACAGGCGTGATAATTGTGTTGACAGCTTTACACATTTAAGTCAGTTAAAATCACCGATGTTTACACAAACACGAGAATCTATAAGTATCGCTTTTTGTTGTAAACTAGTGGGACAATTTATCCACTCCCAGATAAAAGTTGAGAGCTATATTTGGGGTTTTCTCACTTTCATACCACGCATATACATAGACGGACACATACATGAAAGAAACAACAAGGTAAAACATAATACATACATAAATAAATACATACAATAAGGTAAAACATAATATATACATAAATAAATACATACAATAAGGTAAAACATAATATATACATAAATAAATATATACAATAAGGTAATAAGGTGTACAGCAGGTTTTAACGTTCAAAGGCATGTGAGAACAGACTCGTGAGACGATTATTATGTCGTACAGAGCGTTGGGGCGGTTAGTATGTGTGCTGTAGGCGTCTCCTTCCACATCGTTCCTTGACAGGAAGCAGTTGAAATCTCCCACTAAGGATGTGCTTCTGTCCCGTATATTTCCTCGTTACTAGGAGGGAGAGGTCCTCATATAATTGTTGTTGTTGTGCCGGTATTGGTGTTGTGTGGATGTTGACCATGGTGTATCGCTGTGCGACGTCTTTTATTTGGATGATGGTCGTTCTGTAGCAGCATAGCGACATCAAGTAATGGTATAACAGTAGCGGAGTCAGTTGAGAATGGAATTTTCCTAAAGCATGGGGAAGCTGTTAATAGAACAGCACGTGACTGGTGACACGAAGAGAATAGGTCGACAACAGGCAGACTAAATCCGTGAGATTGAGGCCAAAAGTTCAAGGCTGAGTTGTCTGGAGACTTCGAAGGTTGGGCAAAGTTGAGTAGTGACGTGTTGTTTTTATAAATTAGAGACAAAGATAATTCAGCGTGTCCAATTTTGATTGGTTGAGCGGGGGAGCTTGGGAGAATGAAACTGGAGTATTTAAACTTAAGCACATAGGATTTACAGGTTTTAGACCAGATCTAGAAAGAGTTTAGAGGTCTACGATATAATATAGATATTTACCTACAACTTTGTTTTCTCAAAACTGTTGTTGTTTTTCTTGGGAATACACACCATGCTTCCCAAGGTCTCGAGTAAAGGAGCCAAGTAAGTGTTTTCAATGCTATCACGATTTAGTTAATTTTTGTGCCAGAAATCGACTAGACGACAATTTTACAGAAACCCACAAGTGACACGATTTGTCCAAGAGTCTCAACCACGTGGCTGCCACTTCAGCTGAATTCACACGATACTTCCCATTCCACGATGTCGACCTCGAAGGTGGAAAGATTCACGTAAAAAGGACTGTATTAGCGGATATCAGCGGGCCAGAAGCCCATACAATGATCCACTCAACCTTGATGTTTATGTTGATGAGGACAGTCGGCCTCGGAACCAGCGGTGAGATCACGCTATACCGCTTTGCAAACCCCAGTAAGTAGTTTTTTTTTTTTTTACATTATCGGCAGCAGCCCACCTAACCCACTATAAAAAATATATATGACAAAGAACTCCACCTGAAGTCTCCACAAATCTCCATAAAGTTGCAACATATAGAGAAAGAGCATAGCACTGGGCACATAAATTGGCTGTCGACATCATTGCCACATAAAACAGTGGAAACCCCAGGGACTTCCACAGAGGCGTTGACCGGCAGAAAATACCGTCAGCTCAGACAAGAAAAGGAGTCGCCTGAGCATAAGATTTAGGCACGTGGAGCACCAGACACAGACAGTGAAGACGATACACTGAAGGCTCCCGCTACTCATTGTCTGTTGTTGATTGACACAGATTACTCCCATCTTCTGCATGGATAAAAGTAACATCGCCACAAATAAAGAGCGAGGCGCAAAAGAACAGAACACATTAATTAGATTTTAGATTATTCAATAGAATATACTAAACATAAATAAACAATATAAATATACAATTCAGAATGTTTAATTTTAGTAAATGTGTTTACCATGGCTAACATTAAGATTGTATGCTCAACAGTATATCTTGTTTATTTTAGTTCCACCCGCAACGTTTACAAAAATAATGTACAATTTTTTTATTGTTTATCTCTTTCGTTCACGTACGTTCATTCACAACAGTAAACTTGTTTATTTTAAGACGGACATTGTTCTTTGTTTAAAATGTGTAGAAAAAGATGGGAATTAAAATTCTGACATTCGTACATAGCCTCATTCCTACAAGTCCATATTATATGTCTGTATTCTGATAGTAGTATAAGTAATTGTGTAAAGATATCTTGTGTTGTTGTTTTTGGCAGTGTGTTAAGCATAATAAATCTGTATGTGTCGACTTTTTGTGTTGTGTGTAATTTTAGTATCTGTTGCAGTGTCCTTCTCGCCGGTATGATTGTACTGCATCTATAGAATAGGTGCTCTTCTGTTTCTTGAATTTTTTGTCTGCAGAGGGGACATCGGGGTGTCCGTCTTAATCTGTGGGTTGGTCTCGCTGTGGTGGGTGTCATGTTGTATGTCTGTATGTGACCTCCCTCGCTGTAATGGGTGTCATGTTATATGTCTGTATGTGACCTCCCTCGCTGTAATGGGTGTCATGTTATATGTCTGTATGTGACCTCCCTCGCTGTAATGGGTGTCATGTTATATGTCTGTATGTGACCTCCCTCGCTGTGGTGGGTGTCATGTTATATGTCTGTATGTGACCTCCCTCGCTGTAATGGGTGTCGTGTTATATGTCTGTATGTGACCTCCCTCGTTGTAATGGGTGTCATGTTATATGTCTGTATGTGACCTCCCTCGCTGTGGTGGGTGTCATGTTATATGTCTGTATGTGACCTCCCTCGCTGTAATGGGTGTCGTGTTATATGTCTGTATGTGACCTCCCTCGTTGTAATGGGTGTCATGTTATATGTCTGTATGTGACCTCCCTCGCTGTAATGGGAGTCATATTATATATGTCTGTATGTGACCTCCCTCGTTGTAATGGGTGTCATGTTATATATGTCTGTATGTGACCTCCATCGCTGTAATGGGTGTCATGTTATATATGTCTGTATGTGACCTCCCTCGTTGTAATGGGTGTCATGTTATATATGTCTGTATGTGACCTCCATCGCTGTAATGGGAGTCATATTATATATGTCTGTATGTGACCTCCCTCGTTGTAATGGGTGTCATGTTATATATGTCTGTATGTGACCTCCATCGCTGTAATGGGAGTCATATTATATATGTCTGTATGTGACCTTCCTCGCTGTAATGGGTGTCGTGTTATATATGTCTGTATGTGACCTCCCTCGCTGTAATGGGTGTCATGTTATATATGTCTGTATGTGACCTCCCTCGCTGTAATGGGTGTCGTGTTATATATGTCTGTATGTGACCTCCCTCGCTGTAATGGGTGTCGTGTTATATATGTCTGTATGTGACCTCCCTCGCTGTAATGGGTGTTGTGTTATATATGTCTGTATGTGACCTCCCTCGCTGTAATGGGTGTCGTGTTATATATGTCTGTATGTGACCTCCCTCGCTGTAATGGGTGTCGTGTTATATATGTCTGTATGTGACCTCCCTCGCTGTAATGGGTGTCGTGTTATATATGTCTGTAAGTGACCTCACTCGCTGTGGTGGGTGTCATGTTATATGTCTGTATGTGACCTTCCTCGCTGTAATGGGTGTCGTGATATATATGTCTGTATGTGACCTTCCTCGCTGTAATGGGTGTCGTGTTATATATGTATGTGACCTCCCTCGCTGTAATGGGTGTCGTGATATATATGTCTGTATGTGACCTCCCTCGTTGTAATGGGTGTCGTGTTATATATGTCTGTATGTGACCTCCCTCGCTGTAATGGGTGTCGTGTTATATATGTCTGTATGCGACCTCCCTCGCTGTAATGGGTGTTGTGTTATATATGTCTGTATGTGACCTTCCTCGCTGTAATGGGTGTCGTGTTATATATGTCTGTATGTGACCTCCCTCGCTGTAATGGGTGTCGTGATATATATGTCTGTATGTGACCTCCCTCGTTGTAATGGGTGTCGTGTTATACATGTCTGTATGTGACCTCCCTCGCTGTAATGGGTGTCGTGTTATATATGTCTGTATGTGACCTCCCTCGCTGTAATGGGTGTCATGTTATATGTCTGTATGTGACCTCCCTCGCTGTAATGGGTGTCGTGTTATATGTCTGTATGTGACCTCCCTCGCTGTAATGGGTGTCATGTTATATGTCTGTATGTGACCTCCCTCGCTGTGGTGGGTGTCATGTTATATGTCTGTATGTGACCTCCCTCGCTGTAATGGGTGTCGTGTTATATGTCTGTATGTGACCTCCCTCGTTGTAATGGGTGTCATGTTATATGTCTGTATGTGACCTCCCTCGCTGTAATGGGAGTCATATTATATATGTCTGTATGTGACCTCCCTCGTTGTAATGGGTGTCATGTTATATATGTCTGTATGTGACCTCCATCGCTGTAATGGGTGTCATGTTATATATGTCTGTATGTGACCTCCCTCGTTGTAATGGGTGTCATGTTATATATGTCTGTATGTGACCTCCATCGCTGTAATGGGAGTCATATTATATATGTCTGTATGTGACCTCCCTCGTTGTAATGGGTGTCATGTTATATATGTCTGTATGTGACCTCCATCGCTGTAATGGGAGTCATATTATATATGTCTGTATGTGACCTTCCTCGCTGTAATGGGTGTCGTGTTATATATGTCTGTATGTGACCTCCCTCGCTGTAATGGGTGTCATGTTATATATGTCTGTATGTGACCTCCCTCGCCGTAATGGGTGTCGTGTTATATATGTCTGTATGTGACCTCCCTCGCTGTAATGGGTGTCGTGTTATATATGTCTGTATGTGACCTCCCTCGCTGTAATGGGTGTTGTGTTATATATGTCTGTATGTGACCTCCCTCGCTGTAATGGGTGTCGTGTTATATATGTCTGTATGTGACCTCCCTCGCTGTAATGGGTGTCGTGTTATATATGTCTGTATGTGACCTCCCTCGCTGTAATGGGTGTCGTGTTATATATGTCTGTAAGTGACCTCACTCGCTGTGGTGGGTGTCATGTTATATGTCTGTATGTGACCTTCCTCGCTGTAATGGGTGTCGTGATATATATGTCTGTATGTGACCTTCCTCGCTGTAATGGGTGTCGTGTTATATATGTATGTGACCTCCCTCGCTGTAATGGGTGTCGTGATATATATGTCTGTATGTGACCTCCCTCGTTGTAATGGGTGTCGTGTTATATATGTCTGTATGTGACCTCCCTCGCTGTAATGGGTGTCGTGTTATATATGTCTGTATGTGACCTCCCTCGCTGTAATGGGTGTTGTGTTATATATGTCTGTATGTGACCTTCCTCGCTGTAATGGGTGTCGTGTTATATATGTCTGTATGTGACCTCCCTCGCTGTAATGGGTGTCGTGATATATATGTCTGTATGTGACCTCCCTCGTTGTAATGGGTGTCGTGTTATACATGTCTGTATGTGACCTCCCTCGCTGTAATGGGTGTCGTGTTATATATGTCTGTATGTGACCTCCCTCGCTGTAATGGGTGTCATGTTGTATGTCTGTATGTGACCTCCCTCGCTGTAATGGGTGTCGTGTTATATGTCTGTATGTGACCTCCCTCGCTGTAATGGGTGTTGTGTTATATATGTCTGTATATGACCTCCCTCGCTGTAATGGGTGTCGTGTTTTATATGTCTGTATGTGACCTCCCTCGCTGTAATGGATGTCGTGTTATATATGAGTCTATATGTGACCTCCCTCGCTTTGGGGGCAATGTTTTGGATTGTGGAGGTTTGAGAAAATGCTGGTGTAGTTTGTGAGCAAGTACGTTTGGCCTCTCTTGTTTCTGTGATTTAGTGAAGGTGCTTGTTGTTTAATTAGGTGTTTGTAGATGTTGTTTGTCCCTTGGTGTAATAAACTGTCATGTCCTTGGATGGCCTGTAGACTTGCTTGGTAATATCTGGGTGTGGTGCCGAAATGGTGAGGCAATGTATTAAGTTTTCTGAATCTGGTTAATCTCAGCCCCATGTAGTAGTGTGCAAGGTGTGGTTGTCTGGTTGTTTGATGTTGCGACTTATGTGATTTATTCTGAGAGCTTTTATTTTTGTGTGTATGCCCTGTAGTGAGATCCCTCCCTGTATTTTGTGCTGTATCTGTGTTTTTTGTTTTATGCTGTGTATTGTGTGGCCAAATACAAAGGTTCTTATCAGTTGTTTATCTCGTTGATTGTTGATTGCGGTGGGTCGAAGGCTGTGGCTGTGTAAATCAATTTGGGGATGATGTATGTGTTGACTATGATGTATGTGTTGACTATGATGTATGTGTTGACTATGATGTATGTGTTGACTATGATGTATGTGTTGACTATGATGTATGTGTTGACTATGATGTATGTGTTGACTATGATGTATGTGTTGACTATGATGTATGTGTTGACTATGATGTATGTGTTGACTATGATGTATGTGTTGACTATGATGTATGTGTTGACTATGATGTATGTGTTGACTATGATGTATGTGTTGACTATGATGTATGTGTTGACTATGATGCTCCTGCCAATAATTATTGTTTTTGTATTTGTATCTCTGTAGCATGTCTGTTATGTTTGTGACTAGGTTCTGCCATGTTGGTTTGTGTGTTCTATTTGGGTTGCATGGATATGTTATCCCGTATAGTTTTAAGTTGCTGACCGGTGTTGGGGCTGAGGGGAAAGTCCGCTTTGCTCTTCCACCTGGCTATACCCATAATAAAAGAGTTCTGTATATTTATTTGTGCCCCGCTGCCCTTCCCAAACTCTGTGAATGTGCTGAGGATGTTGTCTATGTATCTAGTGGTTGATGGAAAGAAAACAGTGTCATCGGCGTAGGCTAACAGCTTCTGCTCTCCTTTCCCTGGTATGAGTGTGCCTGCTATGGAGTTGTCTTGTCTAATGTTTTCTAAGAGTTGCTCTGTAGTCAGTACGTGTTCACACTGACCCGATAAATGAGACAAGGATGCTCCCTGTCACCACTACTCAACTGACCCGATCAGTGAGACATGGATGCTCCCTGTCACCACTACTCAACTGACCCGATCAGTGAGACAAGGATGCTCCCTGTCACCACTACTCAACTGACCCGATCAGTGAGACATGGATGCTCCCTGTCACCACTACTCAACTGACCCGATCAGTGAGACATGGATGCTCCCTGTCACCACTACTCAACTGACCCGATCAGTGAGACATGGATGCTCCCTGTCACCACTACTCATCTGACCCAATCAGTGAGACAAGGATGCTCCCTGTCACCACTACTCAACTGACCCGATCAGTGAGACAAGGATGCCCCCTGTCACCACTACTCATCTGACCCAATCAGTGAGACAAGGATGCTCCCTGTCACCACTACTCATCTGACCCAATCAGTGAGACAAGGATGCTCCCTGTCACCACTACTCAACTGACCCGATCAGTGAGACAAGGATGCTCCCTGTCACCACTACTCAACTGACCCGATCAGTGAGACAAGGATGCTCCCTGTCACCACTACTCAACTGACCCGATCAGTGAGACAAGGATGCTCCCTGTCACCACTACTCAACTGACCCGATCAGTGAGACAAGGATGCTCCCTGTCACCACTACTCAACTGACCCGATCAGTGAGACAAGGATGTTCCCTGTCACCACTACTCAACTGACCCGATCAGTGAGACAAGGATGCTCCCTGTCACTACTACTCAACTGACCCAATCAGTGAGACAAGGATGCTCCCTGTCACCACTACTCATCTGACCCAATCAGTGAGACAAGGATGCTCCCTGTCACCACTACTCAACTGACCCGATCAGTGAGACAAGGATGCCCCCTCTCACAGCTACTCAACGTCCTAGCCATTGAGTCTCTGCTGGAGAAAATCCGACAAGACGACACCATCAGAGGCACTTTCACACCAGGTGATGGCGAAAAGAAATTGATAGTGTACGCCGATGACACAATTTTCTTCCCAAGGAACACCGAAACAATATGCCACATCATCAAAACGTTCATGGATTTCGGAACCGGAAGCGGAGCCAACATCAGCGCCCAAAAATCGTCCATCATGGGAATTGTCAGGTGGAAGAACGAAGTGGATTGCCACCGAGAAATGACCCCGGTCAACGTCATGAAAGTGTACGGCATCATCTTCCATCAGCTCCCTGGAATACACAAACCCACATGGGTCAAATCGCACAGAGCACCATTACACTCTAACGATACAAACACAAAACGGCGACCATCTTCGGAAGTAGTGTTATAGTAAACACGTACATCATTCCTAACCTAATCTACACGGCCATAGTTTTTGATCCACCCCTTGACGACATTAAGGAAATCAACAAGCAAATTCGTCTTCCGTAACAAATTCACAAGATACAACACAAAATGCTCATCCAAGACAAACATGAAGGAAGTAGTTCACATCAGGACATCGCTACAAAAGTCAAAACCCTCAAGATCAGCCATGTGGGTCGCATCATCCATTTTCCGGAACGCTATACTTTCGCCCATTATACATGGACCTAAGATTATTAAAATACAAAAAAATAAAAACTAAGCAACGACAAACAGCATCACTTCAAGACAATGCCGTCCATCTACAAGATCTGCGTCCAACCCCTGTAGCAAACGACCGCCTGATGCATCACAAAACACGAGACATCTACAAGATCTGCGTCCAACCCTTGTAGCAAACGACCGCCTGATGCATCACAAAACACGAGACATCTACAAGATCTGCGTCCAACCCTTGTAGCAAACGACCGCCTGATGCATCACAAACACGAGACATCTACAAGATCTGCGTCCAACCACTGTAGCAAACGACCGCCTGATGCATCACAAAACACAAGCAGCTCGTCAAGCAGCAGGAACCTTCACTCCAAAATAAAATCAAATGGAGTTACACCTACTTAACTCTACAAAACTTTGAACTTCAGAACCACTTTTAAAAACCTGCATCAAGCGGACATCAAGCCAAGAGCCAAAGAGGTCACCTACAGGCTGATTTATAACATGACACCAGTACAACCACACGTAGACCGCTGCCAGCTGTGCACCAAAACCCACGAGAAAACCGAAGAACACACCTTCTGTAGACGCCCGATAGTAGGACCAACAATAACAGCATTACAACACATAATAGAAGCTCAAACAAATCAGACAACAGACATGTCAAAGCATTCATGATCAACACTATACCTACAACAACAACAAAAGAGATTCACAGTAAATTAATTCTACTGTTAGCCTGCTATAGATACTTGAGTGGACTAGCAGTATCGGGGGGGGGGGGGGGGGGGGGGGGGGGGGGGAAGAGGGGGGGGGGAGGAATATGAGAATAGGCGTTTTAATTCTCGAACTTTCTTGTACATTTACAAAAATAGGAAATGTTCATTATAAAGTAGTGTATTTTATAAGTAGTAATTTTTGTCCCATTGTTAGATTATTTTTTACATTGTAATTTTTTTTAGAAATGCATGAAATTTAACCTTATGTATGTATTCTATCAGTATTTCATTTACTCCGTAAGTATTGGATACATTGTGCTTTAGTATTGTATTTTAACGAAATGAAAATCAATGTTCATTGTAGCTTATAAGTAATTTAATTAATATTACTAACAATAGATAACACTAGATTAGAAAATGTTAGGGGACTAGCATTAGAGAAGATAAAGGCAGTGCCCCGGGAATCCACGATGATGCAAGAGTTTAAAGAAAATTACACTAGGGATCATATACGGCTCTAGCGCAGATCACGGGCATGTTTTTCAAGGTCTCCTGTCGCTGATTCATTGTAGTGCAGGGGGAAAAGAACAAATCACTGAGTGGGAACAAAAAATATAGATATTTACCTAGATGCAGATAGAAACCAGTGAAGTTCTTCATAAGTAGAAAAAAGAATCATTGTTAAGATTCCAAAAAAGGGGCAATCTCAGATTGTAGCAACTGGAGAGGCGTGACACTTTTGTCAGTTGCCTCAAAGTTATTCTGCAAAATCATCCTGAATAGAATAAAGCATTCAAAAGATACAGTAATGTGTGAAGAACAGACTGGGTTTAGAAAAGGGAGAAGCTGCCTTGACCACACTTTTACTCTACGACTTATATTGTAGGAACACATTGAAAAGCAAAAACCTTTTGTACTTAACTTCATCGACTTCAAAAAAACATCCGACAGTACTCAAAGACATTCTTTGTGGAAAATTCTGAAGCAATATGGCTTACCATAAAATATCATAAATATTATTAAAGACATGTATGATTGTTACACATGTGCAGTTTGAACAGAGGAAGGACTGAGCGAATGTTTCCCAATAGAAACTCGGGTTAAACAAGGATGTATTTGATCGCCCTTGTTATTTGGAGTTGTTATGGACTTCATAATGAAGAAATACTGCACTGGTAATAAAGGCATCGAATGGATACAAGGAGACCATTAGGAGGACCTCGACTTTGCTGAAGACATAGTCCTCATCAGCAGTCAGATAAAAACGATGCAGGAAAACACAAATGAACTATCATCAATAGCCAGCAAAATTGGGCTTGAGATCAATCATGAAAAGACTAAGGTCATGAAAAGTTTATTCCAACAGACAACAAAATATACATGGAAAACAAAACAGTAGAAGAGATCGATCACTTTATCTATCTTGGAAGTCACATTGATCGAGAAGGGGATACGAGCAAAGAATTAGAATCAGAATAGCTAAAGCAGCAATGTCTTTCAGAAGCCTTGAAAAGTTGTGGAAATCAAAACTTATCAGCACAAACACAAAAACTTAGGCTATTCAAATCAAATGTACTATCTACCTTTACGTGTGCATGCGAGAGCTGGAAAATAACAAGAGATATAGAAACAATGTTGAACGCGATGCTCCTACCAAAAATTGTGATGTTTTATATTTGTAACTCTGCAGCATGTCTGTTATCTTTGTGACTAGGTTCTGCCATGTTGGTTTGTGTGTTCTGTTTGGGTTGCAAGGATATGTTATTCCATACAACTTAATGTTAGTGACAGGTGTTAGAGCAGAGGGAAGACCACTTTGTTCTTCCACCTGGTCTATGCCCATGATGAATGATTTCTGTATGTTTATCTATGCCCGCTGCTTTTCCAAATTTCTGTAAATGTATTGAGGATGTTGTCTATTGAGTACATGTTTGATGGAAAGATGACAGTATCGTCAGCGTAAGCTAACAATTTCTGCTCTTTTTTCCTGGTGTGAATGTGCCCTTTATGGAACTATCTTGTCTGATGCTCTCTAGGAGCGGTTCTATGGTCAGAGCGTAAAGTAGAGGAGAGAGTGAACACACCATATCTAACCGACCCTTTGGTTAGCCTGAAGGTCTCTGTGAACGAATGGTTCACTAGGACTTTACTTTCGGGTCTAGAATAAAGAATGTGTATCCACTGTCTGAAGCGTCCTCCTATGTTGCAGGGCAGTAGCGTCTTGTGGAGGTCGGGATAAGCTACGCTGTCGAAGGCTTTTTCTGGTCGGGAGATAGGATGGGAGACTGACTGTCTTTGTCATGAGTGTACTTTATAATGTCTCGTATAAAGTGTGTCCTGGTGGATGTTCTGTCGAGAGAGATAGGATGGAAGACTGACTGTCTTTGTCATGAGTGTACTTTATAATGTCTCGTATAAAGTGTGTGTGCTGGTGGATGTTTCTGTCGAGAGATAGGATGGAAGACTGACTGTCTTTGTCATGAGTGTACTTTATAATGTCTCGTATAAGTGTGTGTGCTGGTGGATGCTTCTGTCGAGAGATAGGATGGGAGACTGACTGTCTTTGTCATGAGTGTAATTTATAATGTCTCGTATAAAGTGTGTGTGCTGGTGAATGTTTCTGTCGAGAGATAGGATGGGGAGACTGACTGTCTTTGTCATGAGTGTACGTTATAATGTCTCGTATAAAGTGTGTGTGTGGTGGATGTTTCTGTCGAGAGATAGGATGGAAGACTGGCTGTCTGTCATGAGTGTACTTTATAATGTCTCGTATAAAGTGTGTGTGTGCTGGTGGATGTTTCTGTCGAGAGATAGGATGGGAGACTGACTGTCTTTGTCATGAGTGTACGTTATGATGTCTCGTATAAAGTGTGTGTGGTGGTGGATGTTTCTGTCGAGAAGATAGGAGGAAGACTGGCTGTCTTTGTCATGAGTGTACTTTATAATGTCTCGTATAAAGTGTGTGTGTGGTGGATGTTTCTGTATGTCGAGAGATAAGATGGAAGACTGGCTGTCTTTGTCATGAGTGTACTTTATAATGTCTCGTATAAAGTGTGTGTGCTGGTGGATGTTTCTGTCGAGAGATGATAGAATGGGAAGACTGACTGTCTTTGTCATGAGTGTACTTTATAATGTCTCGTATAAAGTGTGTGTGCTGTGTGAGAGTTTCTGTCGAGAGATAAGATGGAAGACTGGCTGTCTTTGTCATGAGTGTACTTTATAATGTCTCGTATAAAGTGTGTGTGCTGGTGGATGTTTCTGTCGAGAGATAGGATGGAAGACTGACTGTCTTTGTCATGAGTGTACTTATAATGTCTCGTATAAAGTGTGTGCTGGTGGATGTTTCTGTCGAGAGATAAGATGGAAGACTGGCTGTCTTTGTCATGAGTGTACTTTATAATGTCTCGTATAAAGTGTGTGTGTGCTGGTGGATGTTTCTGTCGAGAGATAGGATGGGAGACTGACTGTCTTTGTCATGAGTGTACTTTATAATGTCTCGTATAAAGTGTGTGTGCTGGTGGAGGTTTCTGTCGAGAGATAGGATGGAGACTGACTGTCTTTGTCATGAGTGTACTTATAATGTCTCGTATAAAGTGTGTGTGCTGGTGGGATTTTCTGTCGAGAGATAGAATGGGAGACTGACTGTCTTTGTCATGGAGTGTGCTTTATAATGTCTCGTATAAAGTGTGTGTGCTGGTGGATGTTTCTGTCGAGAGATAGGATGGAAGACTGGCTGTCTTTGTCATGAGTGTACTTTATAATGTCTCGTATAAGTGTGTGTGGCTGGTGAATGTTTTGTCGAGAGATAGGATGGGAGACTGACTGTCTTTGTCATGAGTGTACTTTATAATGTCTCGTATAAAGTGTGTGTGCTGGTGGATGTTTCTGTCGAGAGATAGGATGGAAGACTGGCTGTCTTTGTCATGAGTGTTACGTTATGATGTCTCGTATAAAGTGTGTGTGCTGGTGGATGTTTCTGTCGAGAGATAGGATGGGAGACTGACTGTCTTTGTCATGAGTGTACGTTATGATGTCTCGTATAAAGTGTGTGTGCTGGTGGATGTTTCTGTCGAGAGATAGGATGGGAGACTGACTGTCTTTGTCATGAGTGTACTTTATAATGTCTCGTATAAAGTGTGTGTGCTGGTGGATGTTTCTGTCGAGAGATAGGATGGGAGACTGACTGTCTTTGTCATGAGTGTGCTTTATAATGTCTCGTATAAAGTGTGTTGCTGGTGGATGTTTCTGTCGAGAGATAGGATGGAAGACTGGCTGTCTTTGTCATGATGTGTACTTTATAATGTCCTCGTATAAAGTGTGTGTGCTGGTGAATGTTTCTGTCGAGAGATAGGATGGGAGACTGACTGTCTTTGTCATGAGTGTTACTTTATAATGTCTCGTATAAAGTGTGTGTGCTGGTGGATGTTTCTGTCGAGAGATAGGATGGAAGACTGGCTGTCTTTGTCATGAGTGTACGTTATGATGTCTCGTATAAAGTGTTGTGTGCTGGTGGATGTTTCTGTCGAGAGATAGGATGGGAGACTGACTGTCTTTGTCATGAGTGTACGTATGATGTCTCGTATAAAGTGTGTGTGCTGGTGGATGTTTCTGTCGAGAGATAGGATGGAGACTGACTGTCTTTGTCATGAGTGTACTTTATAATTGTCTCGTATAAAGTGTGTGTGCTGGTGGATGTTTCTGTCGAGAGATAGGATGGGAGACTGACTGTCTTTGTCATGAGTGTGCTTTATAATGTCTCGTATAAAGTGTGTGTGCTGGTGGATGTTTCTGTCGAGAGATATGATGGAAGACTGACTGCCTTTGTCATGAGTGTACTTTATGATGTCTCGTATAAAGTGTGTGTGTGCTGGGGATGTTTCTGTCGAGAGATAGGATGGGAGAACTGACTGCCTTTGTCATGAGTGTACTTATGATGTCTCGTATAAAGTGTGTGTGCTGGTGAATGTTTCTGTCGAGAGATAGGATGG